>JAJHSJ010000012.1:12467117-12647291 GCA_021015155.1 Magnolia officinalis | reverse complement strand
CTTTCACCTAGTAATCTAAGTGTAAGTTCAATAGTTCCATTATAAAGGATTTTATGAGGTCTTTGATTCTGAAATTGATTGGCCAATTGTCTTTCCTCTAAATTGAAAGGTTGCTACTGACATGCTTCAGTGCCACTGTTAAGTTCCCAAGAAATTTGAAAAATTTCAACTATTCATTTTCTACAACTTCGGATGGCCTGTGCAAAGTTTCCATACATTCTAATTCTTGGGACATCACATTCTCAAAGCATCCCACATATGAATCCAGTTTCCATATTGCAAAATCTCACTTTGTATCCTATGAACGAGTAATGAACTGAATCTTAAGTTTCTAAGCTTCAATTGCTATCATGGCATGCAAGGGGGTTACTTGGTCATGGAGTCCATGACATCCATGGGTCAATATCATGGATTGGCAACTCAGGCTCGGTTGGACCTGATCCAGTTCGAAAGCACACTCCACGAGTCACCCAGACGACTCACCCTCAGCACAGCCAAGTCGGGCCAATTCAGGCCCGACTCAGCTGAGTCATGAATTGACTTGAGACTGGACAAGTTGGCCATCATGGTAATTGTGTCTGTGGATTGAAATATTTATTTGTCAGGCCATCATGGTAATTGTGTCTGTGGATTGAAATATTTATTTGTCAGGCCATCATGGTAATTGTGTCTGTGGATTGAAATATTTATTTGTCAGCATGTACAAAGGTATTGAGAATGACAACATTAGGCTGGTTATTGAACAGTTTAATAAGGCTGGTTGTTGAACAGTTTAATAAGGCTGGTTGTTGAACAGTTTAATAAGGCTGGTTATTGAACAGTTCTAAATAGGGATGTAAACATAAAATTATAGGTTAGGACCTCTAGTGTGCCTACCCCATCCACTAAAGTGAACAGCCATGCATGGAGAAAGCTAATTTTTTGGCATTTTCAAATTCCTCACGTTGACTGCATCTTAGTGGAATATCCTGATGAACACTAGTCTGAAAGTTGGCAATATCTTCGCTGCACAGCGATAAAGATTAGATGTAACAAACACAGACCACATGTGACATGCATGATTGTTTGTGCCATACAAAAATTCCAAAGAAAGGTTGCAAGAAATTAATCTTGGTACGGATGAATTGCACATGACCAAACTAAATGTGTGATCAAGTGGGCCTCCATCCATATCCTTTTGGGCCTTTTCCTTGCCCAAACTAAATGTGTGATCAAGTGGGCCTCCATCCATATCCTTTTGGGCCTTTTCCTTGGTACGGATGAATTGCACATGACCAAACTTAATCTTTTCTTACTACCTCCATCCATATCCTTTTGGGCCTTTTCCTTGCCCTTTTAGAGCCTTCAAATTGTACCAACTCACTTCTAATTGACATTGTTCTTAGTCTCCACTGCACTGCACTACATTGCACATGACCAAACCATCCAAGTCTACTTTTCCCTAATTTTATTACTCATTGGTGCTACTCCTAAGTTCCCTTAAATGCAATTCATTTCTAATTCTATCCTTCCTCATCTTGCCACTCATCCGCGTCAACATTCTCATTTCAGCTACACTCATCTTTTAAACATGTTGTTCCTTAACCAACCCAACATTTTGTCCCAAAAAGCATGGCTGGTCTTGTAGCCATCCTATAAATTTTCCTTTTCTTTTTGAGTGGTACAGGACCATAACCCAAAACTCCAGAGGCATAACAAGAGAAAAGGGAATGGAAGAGGGAAGCACCCACGTGAAACTCAAGGGGAATGAAAGGGCTTACAATAATAAGAAAAAGAATAGTGGTTGTTATAAGATCCACAAGCCTCCGGTCAAAACTAGAGATCACTTCAAATCCCCTTTTCTATTCCTCCCTCAAGATCATCCATGATCCATTAAGAAAGAAGAAATGCACTTAATAAATAAATAAATTCATAAAGCCAAAAGATCCTTGATATGTCTAAAGGGGTGCCTTAAATAGGCTTACAAGAGAAAGCCCTAACTAAAGAAGAAAAGACTCAACTAATCCCTCTTGTTTAAGTTGAGGTACTTGGGTCTTTCTCTATTTATTTACAAAAAGATAGAAAATGAAAAAGACTAAAATAAACTTATAGAGACCATTACCTGTCACACGTGTGACTATGGCTCACATGTTGGGTCCACACATTCTAAGTGTGTGATCAAGTGGGCCCACTCATAACTTCTTGCATGGCATATTTAGTTGCATTAGTCTTGAATGACTGTTCCATATGAGAGTGGTAATATTCATCATCATCATCATCATCATCATCTTAGCATTCTTGCAACAAATTGGGTAAACTTTTCAAAAAGTAGATTGTTTGTGAGCGGCTATCCACCATACACAAACATAGACATGAATATCGGTATCGTATCAACCAATGCAACCATATCGTATCTATATTGGCATGAGACGATACAGGGTCATATTGGCTTGATACGAAAAGCTAACATATCGGCCCGATACGAAAAAAACTGACCCGTATTAGCCCATATCGGCCGATTCGGGGCCATACGGCTGATACAGGCCAATGCGCCCCTAAAAGCCTAATTTTGATTTTTATTTATTTATTTATTTAATTTCACTCATTTCTCCTCTCTGGTTTTTTTTTTTTTTTTTTCCATTTAAACCATGGAAGAAGCTTAAAAAAATCGTTTTAGGCTAGATCGAGACATATTTTGAGATCAAAACAAATAATTTGAATGGGATTCGACAAATCGAAGCGAAGTGGACCATTATATAAAAAATTGGAAAGAAGGGTAAACCTTCACTTTCTTTTTTATATTTTCATATTCTTTTTGTTGTCTTTCAATGTAATGGGCCCTAGTTCACAAAATCATGCTTGATTTGTATTTAATTAGGGAAAATTTAGTTGATCTTCAACAAGTCAAACCGACATACAACATTCTCATCAAAGAATGGTTTGATACACCATTGAATACATAGTCAAAACACAAAAAATGATATATTCTTAGATATCTCATTTCCCCCCATTTTAAAAATTATATATATATATATATATATATATATATATATATATGCTTTAAAAAAATTTCTGATTGATACGACCCCGATACCGATATGCGATGCAGTATCATATCATTTTTCCGCTGGGCCGATACGTCGACCGGTACCGACATTCAAAACCATGGACAAAGACCTTCCTCTTTTAACCAGTCATTTTGAAACTTGCCATGGCATAGGTTCACATAGATGACACTTGCATGCCAACATGACCCCATCACGCAGTGTTGTCAAAATCCTATAATTTACCATATACGATATACGATTTGAGTCGAATCTTAAGCAAAATGATTTGAGTCCCACCTTCAATCCTTTTTATATGAATCCTACGATTTATGATTCAACTTGTTCTCTTCCATTTTAAGTTTCACTTGGCTTTCATTTTACGTTTTTAAATTGTTGGGGGCTTTAAGAATCACTTAGAAAAGGTAAATTATTTTATTTGTTCTTTATAAGATATTAAATGATATATATTCTCTTCAATGTTAAATCATGGAGCTTTTTTTTTTTCATTTCTTACTTCTTAACTGGTCGAAATACCAAATTGATTAATGTCTTATCTAGAATGTTTTTATGGATGGCTACGATCATGTTGACTTATATGTATTGTGGAATGATGTTTAGAAATCAAAATATCTTTTTTCGTTAGTCTATAGTATGTCAATATCAAATGCCACTTTTCCAACGTGATTCTACATTCAAGAAAGGTAACAAGAACATAAATTATTAAAGGATCCTTGGATGTTTTTTAAAGGAAATTTATTGAAAGACAAAAAAATAAAAGAAAGATAAAATCTATTATGACATGGTATTGCTTGGTGCACATTGATGGCAAAAGGATGATTGGAGAGTTAAATTTTTTTTTCCCCCTGATTTATTTATATTTTTATTGAAGAAAATTATAAAAAAATTCCTACGATTTGTGATGCAATACAATTCAACCTCTATTATCATTTGCAATAAGATAATGATCTTGACAACATTGCCATCAAGTACTGACTGCCAGTCCAACTACATGCACACCTAAAGGGCGTGCAAGAAAAGTAGGGTTATCGAGGGACAATTTCTAGGCATACTGTTGAACATGAGTCACTGCTTGGTGGCACAGAGTAGCAAGGGGCAACCTACTATGTCTACCAAACACCACTGACATGCCAACATGATCATGCCCCAATCCCCATGTTGCATGTCAGCCCAACTATCACATGCTACTACTCACAGTCATGTTGCCCATTTCATTTCTTGTTCTAAGTTATTTAACATTATTTGCATTTATCTAAACTATGCTCTTCTATATATTCAGGGGTGCAACACTTCTTTTTTTTGAAAGATAACTGGAACTTTCATTGACAAGCGCTGAGGTAGCGCAAAAGGCAGATAACAAAGAAAATGTTTATTATTGCATCACTTGAACCATGATAACATCCTTTATTGTTTATTATTTTGTTGGCAGGCTGCAAACGCAAATGTTCGCCAAAATGCATTGCATCTACTCTTAGACATGTTTCCTCTTGAAGATCCAGATGCTACGAAAGAGGTCAAAGATACTCTTCTTGATAAACAGTTCTTTTTATTGGAGAAATTACTTGTAGACGACTGTCCTGGTGTGAGAGTTGTTGCTGTGGAAGGCTGCTGCCGTATTCTTCATTTATTTTGGGAAGTCATTCCTTCTTCGACAATTACAAAGTTATTAACCAAAATTATTAATGACATGTCACATGATATTTGCTATGAAGTCAGACTGTCGACGTTAAACGGCGTTATATATCTGCTTGACAATCCACAAACTCATGAAATTCTGAAAGTGCTTCTTCCAAGATTGGGGTTCATGTTCCTTGATCCTCTTCTTTCTGTACGTGTGGCTGTTGCTGATCTCCTTCTGGCTTTAATACATATTCCAACTTTCCAGTTTAATAAGGTACATACATGTACTATTTCAAATCCGTATTTTGTATTAGCTGGTGCTTATTTGTTAAGTCTCCTGTGCTGGCTTAGAAACAATTCAACTTATGTTGAATCAGGTGGATTTCTGATGCGTCATGTTGTTCAATAGTGTCCTTATGCATCCAGTCTACACAAGAGGAGCCCACTGTTCTGTGATCCAAACAGTTGGGATGAACCCCAACATGGAGTGGCGATGCCATGAGAGTCTTCTAGAGTGGAAGATCCTGTCCATCCAATCTTAGGCCGCTGGATCATTGCTTTATTTATTTATTAACTTTTTAAGGTCACCTTTTGGGAGGATTTTGGGTCATCCCTCATCCACTAAAGGAAGCATCATATCAACAGTGTGGTTCACCGTACCATGGGCTCCACGTCTATGGATTGGCATATGAGGATACTATTCATGCCTTCATGCACCAGGGCCTTGTAATTCCTCATGAAGTATAGAACATATCAATTTTGTGGGTTTGAGTGAGTTGATTTTTTTTTTTTTCTTCCTGATTTCTTTTGTTTCTTCTCAAGGCTGGTTGATTTTTTGTGCAGGTGGTTGGTTTAGAAGCCTTATTGTCTTTTCTTTCAAATGATCACCCACTTGTTGCTAAAAGAATAACAAGGCTGCTAATACCATCATACTTTCCTTCAAAAGTAACTCCAAAAGAAGCCTGTAACCGTTGTGTTGCACTTATAAGAAGGTCTCCTACTGCTGGGGCAAGGTTCTGTGAATTTGCTCTATCAGAAGGGTCATCTCCAAAGCCTCTTATGGAACTTGTCAGATTCTGTGTCAGTTTGTCACTCTCACCTGATGGTCTAAATCCTGATCAGATTGATGGCTTTTCTATTGCTGCTGCTAACCTTTGTAGCAGTCTTTTGAGTGAAGCATCTAACAAGATGGCCCTTAATGAGTTGATTACAGGCAAAAAACTGAAGCGTTTGCTTAGTGTAGTGACGAGTGAGCGTGCACATGCTTCAGTCTTAAACATTGCCTCCATGACTTCTCCAGATAATGCAGCTTGGCTTCTCGAACAATCTATGGACCTGCTCATGAATTGTGTCAGTTTATCTGAAAATGTTGAAAAGCAAGCAGAAGTTAGGGCTGCTCACAAGCTAGTGCTGTTTTGTGGTAGATTTGATGACTTCTTTGAAGCATTAGTAAACCATTTGCAAAGAACTGCTTCTCGGTGCCATACCAAGTTCGGCTCAGACATGCCCGTGCAGTGCATTCCAACTAGAAGGAAGAAAGTTAAGCTTTCTGTGAAAACATCTACAAAATCTAGTATGGTAAATGGAAAAAGATCGTCGAATTGTGGCATTTCCAATGTGGAGGAAGATTATGTTATTGCTGCAGTGATGGCATGGCAGATTAAAGACCTTCTTGTATCTGTGGGTACCCGCAATGCTGTGTTAAACTCTCCAATATCAGATCTGGCTTTGTCTGCTTTGAAGGTCATTTCTCAGGTGAATATTGAACAATGCATTCACTGTGAATTCTTGGATACATCACCAGTTTTGGCGTACACCTCCCTTGCCACACACATGGCTCTTCACAATGTTGATGTAGTGAATACGAGTGACGTGGGTGATAATGAGAGAAACAGCTTGCATTCCACAAGGATTTCGCCGGAGGTAAGTACTATTTTTGTTTTGCATTATCTCTGTTAAAACTTTCACTTTTGTATGGATTGATCTCTTGAAGTGTGCTTAGGTAGTATTTTATGTTCTTTTACTGTATATTTGGTTCTAATTTAGACCACTACAAAGGTTCTATATTGATGCAACAAAATCATCACTAGAACAAATTCACAGCAACACATACCAATTATGTCTGTAAATCACCTTACAACTAGGGGTGCAGATTGGGTTTGGGTCAACCCGAATTCGGTTTGGGTTGGGTTGTCAAGGTCCTCAGGTTTGGTTTGGGTTGGAAAACAATAAGCTGATTTGAAATCGGACTGGGTTCCGGTTGAGAAAATTCGGATCGGGTTAGGTTGGGTTGCGAATAGCACATGTATTTGGGTCGGTTAAGGGTTGAGTATAGAGGAATATGGGTTGGGTTTAGGTTGGGCACCTCGGGTTAGAATTCGGGTTGGGTTAGGTTGTGGGTTGGGTTCTCTTGAGGTTGGAGTGGGCTCGGGTTGACTCTCAACCCGCCCCAACCCGCCCGATTTATATCCCTACTTATAGCATTTCAGTTGATTGAAATAACTTGAAAGATGGATTGCTGGAAAGATTCAGGCAATTTAGCAAGTAGTCGCTACAAGATTCTTCAACAACATATGGTTGAAATCAAGCAAGGAATACTTAGAACTCTAGCAACACCTACTAACAATCCATAGTTTATTCAAAATATTCATCTTTCTACACATAAGTATATAAACCATGCAAAGTGTCTCCTAAATCTCTTCAGAATTATTGTTTAAATTTTCGTTCTATTTAAAACAATCACAACTCTGATGTAGGACATGAAATTCAAATATGATGTGCAAGATTGTCAGGCTTTAGATCACGATAGTTTAGAAACAATTACACAAAATTCCATATCCCACACAAAAGTTCAAGCATTAAATCAAGGGAAATCTATGCGGGTCCAGGCCTACACACGCTAGGGCCGGATCAATCAAAATTATAGACCAAACAAGAATCAAAGGAGGGTAAATTCATCCACACATGCACAAAAATAATTGCCCCAATCCAAGGGATTCAGAAATTTTAATTCGAGGAACCCTAAGGTTGAAGAAAGGGTATAAAATTAGGGATTTGAGTAATTTAGGGATTTTGGGTGAAAGAGGAGTGAAATAGAGGATAGAGACGAACCGGAAAAGTATTGCACGTGTGGACAATAGCAATAGTCCAGACGCACGTGCGTGTGATCCCGGCCGCACGTGTGTGGGGTCACCTTGGCCGTGGTCGGCCAGGGATGGACTTCAAAACCCTCAAATCTCATCTCGATCCGATGCACGATTTGTGCGTGGTGCTTCGCCGAAGTTTCAGCCCTCCTGTAGGGCTAGATTCCAGAAATCTGCTGTAAATGAGGAAACGCCTGCAAATATTGATGGATTTGCAGATGGAATGCTTGTAGGAAAAGAGAAATATGGATGGTAGAAGGTGGGGGCGAATCGGGATAGGTGTGGCTTCGCATCACGGTAGTCAGCCCTCGAGGAAGGGAGGGTTTCACACCCAATTGAATCTCCACAACTCAGAAATTTAGAGGAGCAGAAAAATGCAACAATTTTATTAATCTTCATTGAATGGAAAAAGTACAAGGGGTGCCTATTTATAATAAAACCTTATACCTCAAAACTCGCGCCCTGTGCACAACTTATTACTTGCCAATGAAGTAATAAAAAATAACAACTAATTAAAGCAATCTAAACCATCCATGATATTCATTATAATAATAATAAGCAAAACCCAATGTACTAGATTAATTAGAATAGTGAGCCACTATGAGAACCCATGGTGAGATTCACATGACTATTGGGTCCGCTACAACGAACCAAAACGCAGCCCTCTAACTAGGAGGCCTTCCCTGGACGTCGTCATCGATCCAGATCGATGGTGGGGCCCTCCTTGCATATGTGCGTAAGGGGGGCGTGCATATGCGCGAGATGTCCCCATCAATTCTCCCTGGCTGCGAATGTTTCGCCATTGGCGAAATAAAACTCCTGGACCGCTCCGAGATGTAAGGATGAAGTCTCTAAAGCACTTTCTCAGCGAGGCACGTACTATCTGAAGCTGGGTGTGACTACCACTTGACCAAGAACTTCCGAAACCCGCCGTCCAACGTGGATATTATCTGATGGTACAAAATATCCTCTATCTCCTCTTTGGGTGTGGGAAGGGTAAGTATGGGAGGTAGAGGCTGGGAAGATGGGTCGGGAGGGGGCCGTGGATTAAGGGAAAGGTTTGGGGAATCAAGATGGTTAGGTGACAGGATGGACAATGTATCAGTGGTCCCCTGAAATGCAACTAGATCCTCTACATTGAATATGGAACTAATTCCCATGAAAGGTGGAAGATCTACCATATACGCATTGAGACCGTTTCGTTTTGTAATTTTAAATGGTCCAGTGCTACGCGCGTGTAATTTACGAACGGCTCCCTGAGGGTACTGCTCTAGCCTGATGAGGACCATCACAGAGTCTCTTATATTGAATTCCTTGAAACGTTTATGTTGGTCTGCAGAAAGTGTGTAATGTTCATTACTAGTCATGATCTTTTGCCTGATTTCTTGATGCAATGAATAAATGTGATGCGCAAAAGACTCTACAGACTTTGACAGTCTATGGGACAGTGACATAGGGACAAGATCAATAGGTTTCCTAGGTTTATAATCAGTAACGACTTCAAAAGGACTTAGACCTGTAGACCTATCGACAGAACTATTAAACGCAAACTCGGCTATATGTAGTACGGTGTCCCACGTCCTGGTGTGCCGTATATCCTTTATAGGCGAAAACTCATTCGATAGATCATCAGGAAAGATATCACGAAACTCATCCACTATCAGAATAGCCTCAGTGGGTAACTCTACACCAAGGTATCCCGTATCGGCCGATACATAATGGTACGGGGTCGAACTATCGTCTCTCTCCTCTCTTCTTTCACCCAAAATTCCTGCACCAAGGTGTCCTGTATCGGCCACCTTTACTGTTACGGAACACCTTGGTTACGATACGGCCGTATCGACGGATATATAATGGTAATGGCCGACACCGTTGGGCGATACGGGGTTGAAACGGGCACCCCCCCCCCCCCCCCCCCCCCCCCCCCCCCCCCGATTTTTTGTGACCATAACGGCCATTACGGGGCCGTTACGGGCCATAACGGCCGTTACGTCCCGTAACGGCTGTTACGGCTAAAGAAAATAGGAAAAAAAAACGTACTTTTTTCCCCTTTATTTTCTCCTTCTCCTTTTTCTTCTTCCTCTTCTTCTTCTTTTGGACTGTTGCGGCTGCGGCCGCGACCTTCTTCTTGTTCTCTCTCTCTCTCTCTCTCTCTCTCTCTCTCTCTCTCTCTCTCTCTCTCTCTCTCTCCCCCTCTTCTCCCTCTCCCTCTTCTTTCCCTTTCTTTCCCTCTTTTTTCTTTTCGTATCGGAAAAAAATCTGAAGCGGATTTGCTGGTGTACCACACACCAGCTGTATAGCTGCTGCAGGTACATGTCATGCTAAGAGGAGCGCTGACACTCCTCGAGCTCCGAGTTGTACGAACGGTTCAAAGGAGATCAAAGTTACATGGGCTCCACAGTGATGTATTTATTATATCGACACCGTTCATCTATTTTTAGAGATCATTTCAGAGCATTACCCAAAAAATGAATCATATCCAAAGATTGTCTGGACCACACAAAAAATAACAGCGGAGATAATGATTTTCACCGTTAAACAATTCATAGGGCCCACCATAACGTTTATTTTCCATCCAATCTGTTCGTAAGGTCAAAAAGACCTGAATGAAGAGGAAAAACAAATTTCATATTAATCCAAAACTTCTGTGATCCCAAAAAGGGTTTCAACAGTAGACGTTCAATCCCCCACTGCTTTTTGCAGTGTGGTCCACTTGATAATTAGATCTATATTATTTTTCGTGTCAAGCCTTAAGACGAGCTCGTCAAATGAATGGACGGTTTAGATATAACACATACCTCATGATTAGACCCACAAGAATTGCTGACGTCAAATAAATGGACTGGGTACGTAGCACGCTTTTATCGCACAAGTTCATAAATGGTACACGTGCCATGTGGGCCCCACCATGATATATGTATTTTATCCATGCTGTCCATCCATTTTGCCACATCATTTTAGGTCATGATCTAAAAAATTAGTAAGATCCAAATCTCAGGTGGACCACAACATAGGAAACAGTGGTTATAGAATGCTCACCATTAAAAATTTCTTAGGGTCCACCGTAATGTTTATTTTCCATCTAACCTGTTAATAGGGTCGCATTGACGTGGATGAAGGGAAAACACACATGTCAGCTTGATCTAAAACTTTTGTAGCCCCCAATAAATTTTTAATGGTGGACGTTTAATTATTGTTGTTTCTTATGGTGCGGTCCACCTGAGCTTTGGATCTGCCTCATTTTTGGGCTCATGCCCTAAAGTTATTTGCCAAAATGGACGAACGGTGTGGATATAACACATTTATCACGGGTGGGGCCCAAAAAACTTTGACACTCGTGTGCTACACTTCACAATCCGAGTCCCACCTAATTCGGGCCCTTAAAAAAATTATACACAAGACATGTATTAACTTAAAATTTACCAATTAAATTATGGACTGTAATTGCTAACTTACAATACCAAAATCAATTTGTTTGAATAGTTTTAATTGTTAATTTGTGGACACTTATTTTTTAAAATAGGGCCTTTTGATTTTTTTCATGATTCACTATCCACTAAATGTCCACCAATTCATAAGTGGGATAATGCTAATAAATAGCATGAATTTGAGGCTGATTTGGGGTATGAATTAGTCCTCCAAGTCAGCCCTAAATTGGTAACGCCATCTACTTGAATTTAATTTCATTTTTTTAAAAGAACTATTGGGAGAAATGATATCAAATGGTTAAGTATATCAATTAGATATTTAGAAAATTAAATATATGAATTTTGTAGTCAAATTCAGGTTATCTGGTTCATAAATTCATCAGACAGTTTGATACAACTTCTCACCAAAGAGTGGACCGTTACACCACCATAAACTTGTTCCAATTTATAAATGAATGCATATTTGGAATGTTTAGAATATTCCGGATTTAATCCATATTTTTTCTTATGTTTTTTGGCAATTTTTTTTTTTTTTTTTTTGCACCGTTACGGGCTGTTACACCCCCGTATCGCCGTTACACCCCCGTATCCGTATCGGTATCAGAAGGCACTGTTACGCCAACCGATACCGATACGGGATACCTTGCTCTACACTAGCCTCTGGTGCACTCTCTCTAGCTATAAGGCCGTACTTGTCGTACCGCTAAAAAAAGTGGTCAATGTCTGCCAACCAATCTTGAAAAACTTTAGGGTCCAAGTGGTCATCAATCGTGGGGGCATCTACTTTAACTCCTTTGAGAAGTTGCGCATCGGGGTCATAGTGGTCTTGATGCACTTCACGGGGTGGGTGCACGGGTGCGCACCCATAATCGATTCCTTGCCCACCTCCATTTCTTGGTCTATCCTCCTGACCAGCTGCCTGAGATTGGGCATCTTCCCCAATGGTGGGGTTTGCCCTGGCGAAGGTCTCTAGTTGGGTAATACGCACATCAAGCTGTTCAAAGCGTTGGTCCATACGTTGTTCCAAGCGCCTACCCAAAGACTCAAACTACTGAGTTAGCTTGTTCATCGACTCTTGCAATTGCTCCATGTTTAGTGTAGGGTGCAAGCCAAAACCACGACCAATATGTGTGGGCATACAACTGCTAACTCAATCTAAGGACCTTCTACTACGACTATATGTGCCTAGATAGGACTAAATGCTCCTATAAGACTCTATATGGAGAAAATGACACAATACTACTCAATTTCCAGCAACCTATTTGTCCAAAAAATCTGTCAACGGAAAATCCAGCAAAGAGATATGTGGATTTTCTGATAGCAGAAAATTCAACAGCCTATATTAGAAATTATGGACCTCTAAACAACTCTATATGATGTTACTTAATGCATAATGGACACGAATAAATTAAACCCTAAACATGCAATGCATTCCCCTACAAGAACCCTAGGCTCTGATACTAAATTTGATGTAGGACATGAAATTCAAATATGATGTCCAAGATTGTCAGGCTTTAGATCACGGTAGTTCAGAAACAATTACACAAAAGTTCAAGCATTCAATCAAGGGGAATCGATGCGGGTCCAGGCTTACACATGCTAGGGCCGGATCAATCAAAATTATAGACCAAATAAGAATCAAAGGAGGGTAAATCCATCCACACATGCACAAAAATAATTTCCCCAATCTAAGGGATTCAGAAATTTCAATTCGGGAAACCCTAAGGTTGAAGAAAGGGCATAAAATTGGGGATTTGAGTAATTTAGGGTTAGGTTTAGGAATTTTGGGTGAAAGAGGAGTGAAAGAGAGGAGAGAGACGAACCAGAGAAGTACTGTACATGTGGATAACAGCAATGGCCTAGACACACGTGCGTGTGATCCTAGCCCCACGTGTGTGGGACCCACTATTAAGAAAAAGGCCACCTTGGCCCTGGTCGGCTAGGGATGGACTCCAAGACCCCCAAATCTCAGCTCGAAGCGATGCACGGTTTGTGCGTGGTGCTCCGCCGAAGTTTCAGCTCTCCTGCAGAGCCAGATTCTAGAAATCTGTTGTAGACGGGGAAACGCCTGCAAATATTGATAGATTTGCAGATGGAATGCTTGTAGGAAAAGAGAAATATGGATGATAGGTGGGAGTGAATCGGGATAGGTGTGGCTTCGCACCACGGTAGTCAACCCTTCGAGGAAGGGATGGTTTCACACTTAATTGAATCTCCACAACTCAGAAATTTAGAGTGGAAAAACGCAACAATTTTATTAATCTTCATTGAATGAAAAAGACTACAAGGGATGACTATTTATAATAAAACCCTATACCCCAAAACTCGTGCCATGTGCGCAACCTATTACTTGCCGACGAAGTAATAAAAAATAACAACTAATCAAAGCAATCTAAAACCTCCATGATATTCTTTATAATAATAATAATAAACTAAACCCAAAGTACTAGATTAATTAGAATAGTAAGCCACGATCATGAGTACCCATTGTGAGATTCACATGACTATCGGGTCCACTCCAACGAACCAAAACGCAGCCCTCTAACTAGGAGGCCCTCTCTGGACGTCGTCATTGATCCAGATCGATGGTGGGGCCCTCCTCCTTGCGTACGTGCTTAGGGGGGGCGTGCATATGCGCGAGATGTCCCCATCAAACTCCCTCCTATTGCCAAAAAGAATTTTCCTAAATTAAAACTGAATGCTAAAGACCAAAATATTACTTAAAACTGCGGATACACTTTTCTAAATTCATCTTGCAATTGAATAAGAGATTTGATGGAAGCAGTTGGCTGTATACACTAACGAAATAGCAGAATAGGAAATCTGATGGGTGCAATACACCAATAATATCGGCTAATATTATCAGTTGTATTGCTGATACATAAAATAATTTTGTATCCCACAATTTTATGGTTTAATCTGGGTAATCAGCATCTACAAATTTTAGTGCCTCGTATCAACCCTCATAGAGTATCAAATAAATTCCCCTCAAATGGTATGGATCTACTTCCTAAAATCATATACCTTGGGAGTCTTCTTCTAAAAAAATATTAAATTTGAGGTTTGCTGCAATACATTTGGATGTTATAATTAGAGGATAGATTGGGACTATAGCCATTGGTGTTTTGTTCGTTCGGACTGTTTCTGTGATGTTCCACACATATGATGGCCATTTTGAAAAAAATAATCAAGATTGGATGATCCAAAGCTTTTGATCAATTTCCCACAAGACAAGGGTTAACGAGGTGATTCATTTTCAGAGAATAAGATTTAAATGATCGAAGGTTGAAATATTCTAATCTGAGAATAAATTTTTGGGTATTCCCATCCATTGCGAGGTCCACCACTTTGGATAATTGAAATGCGACCCAGGGATCCAACTGTTAGTTGGTCACATCCTGACATATCTGATAGCAATACATCTGGACCTCTTGTAGCAATCCCCATTAAAACATCAACTTTCAAATTTCAAGTTACTTCGTAGTGGAGTGGCTGATACACATCTGTGGGGAAAAATTGATGCACCACTCGGATATCTGCCGCACTTACTCGGTTGGCACATGTGGCCGCATATTGAGGTTGGCAAAAGTTTAAACAGAGAGTGAAGACTCAGATTTTTAGTACTTTCTTTTACTCGAAATAGTTGATGTTGTTTCGTGCACAAACTAGTAGGTTAATCAGTCGTGGAGATTGTCTAGGTACTATGTAGTGATTTCTTAAGTCTGAGTAAGAGCTTGAAAGTTTTGGTTGTGCCTGCCACTTTGATACTGCAGTTATTCATGCTGGGATTTTTTGCCTTCTACAAAGAAGAATTCCCTTGTACTCTGCTGCATTTTCCTACACTTCCTTGCTCATATCTTGACTTCTGTTCTTCAGCAATCAGCGCTAAACCAGGCGCTGACCCATCTCATCAATTGCACCGAGAGGCTCTTTCGTGCATGTGACCCTGGAAAATCCAGCATTTTGAATTCCGACCTCAGGCAAGGAGAGAAAATGGTTGAGCGTCGTAAGTCCAAGAGAAGAGAAGCTCTAGCGGATGTCTCAAACACAATAGGTAGGACATACAGCAGAGGAACTTATCAATGTATGATAAAACCACTATCTGATTGTGCCATGATGAAAATTATCTCTGAGCTTTTCCTTAGTACAAAAGACATTACCAAGTTTTTTGATTGACAAAGTTGCCTAATTCTTCTTGTTTCTGCCGTAACCTTAGCTTACTCTTTCTAACCGTTTTTTGTTTTTTATCTAACAGCTTTTCTGATAACACATTTACATTTCAGATCAGTATCTTGCTTGTTTTCCAGCACATAGTAACTAGAGGCAAGATTTGTGCTTAGCCAATCAGTTTCTTTCACCCAATAAACTGCCCATATTGTGTCCACCTTTTGGTGACCCAAACTGTTCATATGGTGGGCCCATCATCTCCACCATCTCACTTTAATTTTTGGTTAGTTCCCCCATCAAGCCACCAGTTGGATGGCTAGGATTCTGATAGTCGACATATTGGTTCATGACCTATTTTGAAAAAAGAAAAAAATGCTGTTTTTTTTTTTTTTTTTTTTTTTTAAAATAAAATTTATTTTAAATAAAATAAAATCTAGCAACATATGATGGCTCATCTAAAATAATCCCACCATTCCGTGAACTGACTATGTTTTCTTTTTATTGATTTGTTTAGGTACGGAACCTAAACCTGATTTCCCTGAAATAAGGAGGATATCAAATACAGTGAAAATGGTTACCACAGTTCTGAAGTTCGTTGTCGATGCTGCCACCGTGAGATCTGCTTCCCTCAATAAAGGGAGGGAATTGCAGTTCACATCTTCATATGTACAATACATCATCACCACCCTGGATCAACACCCAGGCTACAAATCATTGTCTGAGGAAGAAGATTTGAAAGAGATTTTCTTATATCTCAAGAGCTCCTTCACTTATGCAGCCAAGCTGCTCAATCTAGTGCTCAAGAATTGCAGTGAATCTTCCCCACCGGCACAGGAGGCCTCCTACCTTGCTAATAACCTTCTCAACCTAATCACCTCAATCGAATTGCATGTTGGATCAAGGTACGCAGCATATCTTGTTCCTGTAGCAAAGACATGGCTTCCTGATCTGATCCTCGCGTTGGCCTCCAGCCATGTTCTGATCAAGGCAGTGAAAGAGGGTGGCTCCAATGGCTTGTCCAATCATGGTCAGCTCTCTTGTCCAACATGGGCTGTACTTCTGGGTAAGGCCGAGCTCAATGAACTGAGTGAACTTAGCCAAGAGGAGGAGACTTGCAGTACTAATGAAATGGAGTTTTCAGTGTTCAAGAGGCTCATTGGAGTGGCAGTTCTACAGTTAAAGAAAGGAAATTTGAAGATACTGGATGCAATTGGTGCTGTAATTTTAAATAGCTTAACGGCCACGATGGATAGCCGAGATTTTGGGCTGGTCTTTGGTCTGGTGCATTTTGTGTGCATAAAGATGGTGGGTCCCGAATATGGAGACTGGAAAGAGCTGGAACTGGTGTCCGCTTCTCTAAAAGAGATGTACATTCGAATAGAGAAGGAGATTCAAGATCCAAAGATAGGCAATGATGGAAGGCACAGGCTGGAGAGTGCCAAGGCATTGATTGAATCAGTTGGGATGGGTCATGGATGAAGATGGTGGGAGCTCCAAGATGAACTCGGGAATCAATATGATAGAAATTGTAAGATATTAAGTGGGCCACTCAATAGTTGCAGAACTCTGCCAAGATGGCTGAAGGGATTTTGAGTTTAAAAGGCTTGAAAGTTGAGGTCAGAGATATTCATGAATCTGATTATGAGCACATTCTGAGAGATTTCTGTACAAATTCTGTATCTGTATCACTATCAGTGATTTATGTAAACTGTTGATAGATTATTGGTTAGAGGTTATCCAGCCAAAGTGGGTTTGAGCTCTTAATTCTGATAGGCCCACTCATTTTTCTAGGCCAGTTTGGTTCGGACTAGTCTGGCTCTCTGGTCTGGTCTGGTTTTTTAAAACACTGTTGTTTATAATCACGGTTAGCTTGTATCGTAGTTGGGAAGATGGGGAGGATTAAGAGAGCAGACCAAAATCTAGTTTGAATCTTTCATTTTTCTGTATCTAATGCAAGTCTCGGGATTATCAAGGTGGGTCCCTGTTGTGAATCCATGGCTCACTAGTATGCTGATTGGTTGTCCTCTGATCAATGAACCTTTTGAATGTAGTTCATTTGCCATGATTTTGGAAATTGTTAGTTGGCCTCTGATCTGGATGGTTAGGATTATCTGATAGCTTTGACTATGGGCTGAAACCTAGATGATCCACATAAAGGGTCATGTAGATGGTAGCGAATTAGCTGTTACCCGGGTAACAGCTTAATGGGTGTTACTCGTACCGTGTGGGGCTCACCTTGATGAATGCGTTTCATATCCACACCGCCCATCTTTTTCTTTTTTTTTTTTACCAACTCATTTAAGGTGGTTATCCAAAAACTTAAGCAGATCCATATCTCTGGTGGACCACCACTGAAAAAAGTGGTGATTGACAATTAAAAGCTTTTTGCAGCCCACATAAGTTTTGGATCAAGCTAATCTTTTTATTTTACCTTCATCCAGTTCTGGTTGACCTTATCAATGGGTTGGATGACAAATAAACATTATGGATCTGCTTATAGTGGCCCTTGGAAAAATTTTAATGGTGAACGTTCAATCATCATTATTTCTTGTGGTGTAGTCCACCTGAGATTTGGATATGGTTAATTTTTGGTATAGTTTCCTAAAATGGCTGTAAAAACCGGATGGATGGAGTGGATATACAGCATATGATCAAGGAGGGCCCTACGGTAAGGGTAACACCCACTAAGCCCTTGGTAACACCTAATTGGCGCCCCATGTAGATGGTGAAGATGGGGAGATGGACAGAGAATTAGAAAGTGATACTTTCTACTAGATGGAAAACTTCCGATTTCTTGGTGGGGAAAGGGAACTGTTTCAGCATTAGGGGGAGGCAATGGTTGGGTTTGGACCAGGTTCGGGTCAGCCCAAGCCTGTTTCATTTATTAAACGGGCCAAGAAATTTTGTCCAAACCTAACTCGCAACCCATTACCCTTTAACCTGACCAACACACTTAAAAATTCATCAAGCCCAACCTGTCCCAGCCCAACTTGTTTAATATTAAATGGGTTGGGCTTGACTGACCTGACCATACCCACCACAACCCTTCTCAGGTTTTAGAATAGAATATGACACTAGGGCACCGTTTGTTAAATCTAAAGTCTTAAGCCTTAATCTGAAATCTGAAGCTGAATCTGAAATCTGAAGCAAAAAACTTGTTTGGTAACTATGGATGAAGTATGAAAATTAAGTACTCAATTTGAAATAATTTGTTTGTTAACAAACATCTTAAATGTCTTAAATATATTAATTTGACACATGTCAAATTAGCCCTTAATCTATCTCCTGTTGGAAATGCTTTATGTTATAAAGAAATTATTTCTGAGTATATAAACCACTAAATGAGTATCTGGGTCATCTTTGTGAGATCGGAGTCTAAACTTGACCCATGGGAAGAGCACAAAAACAGAGAATACCTGCCCAATTTCAAAGTAATTGGACGGTGCATTCCCACAAAATAAACATTAGAAGTTGGTTAGGAATTAAATGGCAAATTTGTAAATAGATATATATGCATGGCACGGGTACGTGGTAAGTGAATTTTGGTTATAATGGCGAGTATTGTCCGCGCATCCGCTAAGCGCGTGGCCCACCGAAAACTCAGATCAGCCCCATATCTGAGCATGTGGATTTATATGATACGATCAACATGATAAACTCAGATTTTTTTACCTTATCAACAGGTTGGGTCTGGGAAGGGTTTAACGGTAGGTGTCATTGTCCCCACTGCTTCCTGAGATATGGTCTACTAGAGCTTTGGATCTGCCTCAGTTTTAGTACCATAACCTAAAATTAGGTCACAAAATAAATGAACGTTGTGGATATAACCCATACATCATGGTGAGGTCTACATAGCTTGCTGACTTCAACGCGGTCAGTTGGAGGTCGGTGGTGTAGCACACCACGCAATCTGCTTCCAATTGGGAGCGGATTAAGTGCGTCCGGCTTGGACGCGGATTGCGTACTACCCCCGCCCGTCCCTAACTCCGAATGGGCAGTTCTGTGCGCGGGCCCACCGTGATGTATCTGTACATCCAAGCCGTCTACCTATTTTCTCAAATTATTTTAAGGCATGAACACAAAAATAAGGTAGATCCTTCCCTCAACTCGACCACACCAAATAATAAGCTTGGTTGCATTAAAATGCGCAAAGCATTAAATGTCGTAAGAGTCATCCGTGGTGTGGTCAAGTTGATCGTTGGATCTGCCTTATTTTTGTTTTGATGCCTTCAAATAATATGAGAAAAGGAATAGAGGGTTTTGATGTACAATACATCAAGGTGGGCCCGCCCACAGAACTGCCCGTTTGGAGCTAGGGACGGGCTGGGGTAGTACGCAATCCGCATCCTGCCGGCGTAAATCAAGACATTGCAGCTCTTAGGCTGGGGTAGTACGCAATCCTTTCTAAGGGCCACTGTGATGTTGTTTTATCATCCAACCTATTCATTAGGTCATATAGACGTGGATGAAGTGAAAAGACAAATATCAACTTGATCTGAAACTTCTCCAACTCTTAACAAGTTTTTAACGGTGGACGTTTAATCATTGGACTTGCTTTTTTTATTGGATCACACCTTAAGTTATTTGAAAAAATTGATGGACAATGTGGATCAAACACATAAATCATGGTGGGACATAAAAAAGTTTCACAGGTCGAAGGTTGATTTTGTATTGCCCAAACAATTTAAAAGAAAAAATTTTCTTAGTAACTTAAAAAGGGATACTTTTGAAAGCAAAATTTTTTTGTTTAATGAAAAATCATGAAACGCATTCCGCGTTCACCATTAAGCCAGACTCCTATCACGAAAAGAATTCAGTGAAAAACCACTTAGCATTTTCCGTCTTCAGCGTTAACAACGCATCAACAAACACCACTAAACACGGAAAATTTTCCCCATTCCGCGTTAGGTGCAAAAATTCAGCATCAACAAACACGGTCTAACTCTGCCCATATGGTGGACATGCATATGCATACAAGAGGGAAGAAAAAAATAAAAGAAAAAAAAGAGACTTTTCTTCTTTATTTTGTTTTGAGTTTTGGGTGAGGTCCGGTCGGTCGGGTTTGGTCGGGTTGGGTTATCTGGCCCAACCCATTGATGACATATATCAGAGAGTTGGGTCAGTTGGGTTTAAACCCAAGCCTCATCCATTTACTTAAACGAGTCACATTTCTAACCGGAGTCTGACCTACCTCAAAAGCAGGTCAGGCCAGTTGACTGGCAGGTGGACCCGACCCATTGCCACCGTTACTCGGCAAGGACACATACATTGTTTGAAAACTCGGAAATGAAGACTAGGGTCTCAGGTTGGTCGATACAAAACTTAGATGAGTTGACCTGTTGATCAGGCAAGTCCTTTATATTAGTCTAAGATAAGATAGAAACAAGTTCAAAGATTTTAGAGCTTTACCAAGTCCAAACGTGTGTACAAGGCAGGTTATATATACGCTACGGTGCCGGCCTGGCATGTTGGTTCTAGATCTAATCCATTCATCAGAGGGATACAAGTATATTGATGCCCTCGCCCAAGAATCAGGTTAGTCCGCTAGTCAGGTGGGCCCGATTTTAATTGCCTGTCCTCTAAAAGCGATGCTAACTATATTCATTTGGACGGTCAATATTGATATATAACAAACCGAATATCGGTGTAGATCATCCATCACATGGGTCCCAATTTTGTCCTCTAGGCCGACCTAATTAAGCCTAGCCCATGTCCAATAGAAAATCCAAACGTTGCCATGCCCCATCTAATGGACGCTTTTCGAGTCCATGACCACTCCCGCAAGTTAAAAGTGAAAATAAAATGTAAGTTATTTCACTTCAAGTAAAATGAAAAAAAATGAAATTTTAATTGATAGCTTGGTCCAAATTAAAATTATACAGGCTTTTATATCTTGACCCAATCTCAGCCCATGGGCCTAAAAGGTGTACTCAATCGAGCCCAACTCATAAGCCCACAAATGGCCTGGCCCATTAATAACCTTACTCCTCATATATAGTGGAGATTAGAGATTAAATCCATTCCATACAAAATACCCATTTAGTATTGGCCTGAAACAGCCATACAGGAGCAATACGACCTGCATCGGTGGTCAATGAGATGGTATAACTATAGCTGGGCATGGGACGACTCGACTCGCATGATTCGACTCGTTCATACCTGACATGATTTGATTTGAATGGGTGAGTCGGTCCGAACCGAGTAGGCTTTGCTTAATCCGAACTCAAACCGAGTAAGTTCAAGTTACCCAGTAACTTGACCCAACTCAATCCGGTTAGACTCGACTTAATCCAAAACCCGACTCGACTCGGATTCGAGTATATATATAATAAAAAAAAACTCTAATTTCTAAGTATCTCTAACCCTAGCCGTTGCATCGGCGCCCGACCCCGACCCAAACTCTGTCCCTCCCTCCCTCCCTCATCCTCCTCTTCCAAATCCAGTAGCCGCCCACCACCATATCACCACCCTCCTCCTCCTCCTCCTCCTCCCTCTCTCCTCTCTCTCTCTCTCCTCTCTCTCTCTCTCTCTCTCTCTCTCTCTCATCTCTTGATCCGATTTGGTGCCAACTCGACCCAACTCGGTACTTTTGACCAGGTCAAACTCGGTCCAGATTAGTCTAGGCCAAACCGGACTCAGATTGGGTCAGGCATGTTGGACTCGCTACCGAGTCAGGTCAAGTTCAAGTTAGGCTTATTACGGGTCAACCCTAACTTGGTCCGACTCGACTCAATGCCCAGCTCTAGGTATAACCAAACCGATTTGCAAACCTCGATCCCAATTGTTCCATGTGCTGTGGTGTACCTGAAATTCTGATCAGCCTGGTTTTTTCACACCAACTAGAGAAATAAGGGACACACATGATGGACGGATTTGATGTCAACATCAAGGCGGACCCCAGGTGCTCATTTGTCTGCTAAACCTAAGATAAAAACTTTTGTATTAGATCTGACCTCTTTCTCAATCAGTAACCATTACACCAACAGAAAAGTTGAAGAAAATCATTAGATTCAACCAACAAGGCTAACATAAATATAATACTTATTCTCATTAAAATTACAAAATAGATAGACCATGTGGACCACCATGATAAGTGTACCACCAGAAATGAAGATTTAACATCTAGTAATTCTTAGATAAGTAGTTCCCAATTCATATTATAAAACAAGATAATCTAGCTACAGCCGTTCATGCATCGGACCATGTGATATCATACTCACCAATCTGCGATTCAGGAATCTCCAGTGCATTCCACACCGCACGAGAAGCATCCACTATATTATTACGGCACGGTGGTTGGAAGTCATGCTCAGAATCACAACCGTTGACAGAATCGCACTCGTCCACAACCTTAGCCAGCACGGATCTACCGTTGGCATTGATCTTGATGTTCTTTAGACAACGGGAGCTATCATTATACCATCCGGTAGATAATGCGACGACTTGTTCATCATCGCTATGGTAGCTGTTATCACATTTCGAAGCGCCACCCCCATCACCGCCTTCAGCGAAGCTATTGATGGTCATGGTGGCTTGTGTGTCGGCGCCGGCGGTGATGGGCGGAGAGCATTGGTATTGTGGGTAATTCTCGCCGGCCTTGCAACATTCGGCGTTGTTTTGAGTGTTGCAGTTGCCGGGCGTGCCGGGCAAGTAGCTACTGGGATCGCATGATCTAACGACGTTTGAGATGGCTAGCCATGATAGTAGTAATAGTAGTGCAGGTAGGAACTTGTGAGCCATGGTTTTCACAGACTTTTAATTGGTTGGTTGGGTACTTCTGGAGTTGGGTGTGTGGACCATTTGTCATTAGTGGTTCTATATTTATAGGGAAATGATGGATGGTTTCTTAAAAAGGAAAAGGCAACCGTAGATTACAACGTATACGGCGAGTAAAACCCATTTAGCACGGTCGCTGACTGGTAGTTTTTCTTCCGCCGTGACTTCTTTATCCCTTTTCAGACTGTTTAGTACATCATACATGTGATTTCTAGAGCCTGTACCAACAAAGCACGTGTACGAGATCTAGTCCATTCATCTGGTGGGCCCCACATAGACATGCACTGGAACAAATGGACCATACCATAGGAAGTGGTGACAATGAGGACTACAGTTGAAACCTTCTAATGGCCCACCGTGGTGTTTATTTGTCATCCAACATGTTTATAAGATCACATAGACCTGAATGAAGGGAAATCATCAATATCTTCTTGATCTGAAACTTATATGGCTCCCAAGAAATTTTTAATGATGAGACTTTAATCTCCACTATGTGGTGCGCTTGAGCCTTGGATCTGCCTCATTTTTGGGTTCATACCGTAAAATGATCTTCCAAAATGAATTGACGGCGTGGATAAAATTCATACACCATGGTGAGCCCCGCAGAATGCTGCCTGGATGGATTAGCATCCAGGTGGGGATAGCACGCAATCCGATTCCCACCTGGATGTAGCTACCTACGGACAATCATCTCTGTGGGGGCTATCTTTGAGGGGGGCTATCATGATCTATAGAGTTAATCCTGGTGGTCCATCTATTTTAATAGATCATTTTAGGCATTAACATAAAAAGTAGGTATATTGAAGGCTCTAGTCGACCACACCACATTAAGCAGTGGTGATTGGACTCTTTCTATTGAAAACATCCTAGGCCTACCATGATGTTTATTTATAATCTAACATGTTCATAAGGTCACGTGGACTTGTATGAAAGGAAAACATAAATATCAACTTGATCCAAAACTTTTGTGCCCCCAAGAAGTTTTCAATGATGGGGCTCACTATGATGTTTATGAGAAACCCATGTCATTCATCTATTTTTCCAAACAATGTTGTTATTGCATTGATTTTTGCACCCTATTTGTCAATCACGTGAGTCCTTGTGTCACGTAGTTGGTTGAGCCTTTGGAAAGTGAAGACCGAAGATACAAGCGAAGACAAAGGATCAGGGAGCAAAGAACATGTAAAAGAGGTGCTTTGGTGACCCTAACCCTTGACCCAAAATAACCTTAGACCTTTAGATAATATAGGCTTAATAAGAATACCTAATTGATCATCCCTTAGCCTTGAAAAATCAAGTGAAACATGATAAATAAGGCTAGAAGATGTGCGAAGCTGCTGTGAAATCAAACGCCCATAACAACAGTTTTCAATGTTTGTTTGATGGCATCAAGCTACCATCGAAGGGCCTTCGATGGTGTTGAATGCCTCCTTGATGGCATCGATCGAGAGTTAGAACTATCTAGCAAGAAAATCATATTTGTTCTGATTTTCTCGATGGCATCGAGGCCACCTTTGATGGCATAGAAGGTAAGTTCGATGGCATCGAAGGCCCCATCGATGACATCGATTGAGAGTCAAAATTATCTAACAAGAAATCATGTTGAAATTCTGATTTTCTCGATGACATCGAAGGAAAAGTTCGATAGCATCGAACAAACAAGTCAGATATGTCCAACAAGAATATCTAAATTTCTTGATGGCATCAAAGTAGCCTTTGATGGCATCGACAGAGCTGTTTTCTGCCTTTTTTATTTTTTATTTTTTACTATTGAAACTCAAACTGTTTATAAAGGGAAATCAATTCTTAGGCATTTGGAGGAATTTTTGGTGCAAAAGAAGCTTGTGAGATTCCATATTCATATCCCTCATCCCAAGCCTCTATACTATTGAGTTCTTAGCAATCTTCCTTGAGATTAACACTCTTATGAGGATTTCAACCTTTACCTTAAAGATATGCTTAAACTCTTCCATTTTTAGAGATTAGACTTAAGCTATTTTTGTATACCATTGTTTAGATCTTTTAGAAGACCCATTTAGGTGAATTCCATAGGAAATACTTCTCATTAGTTGTAGGAGATTCAACCAACCTGTCATCAACTTGGTCACCTCTAGGGAGCATCATATGCAAGGTGTTTGATTTTGGAACTGAGATCTTGGCAAAGCAGCGATATCATGATTGGGGAAGCATCAGGGAGCTGATTAAAGCACGTGAGAGCGACAATCAAGCTACCTAAGAAGGCGCTATAAAAAAGGTTCAATCCGACAAGTAAGTTGTCAATTATAGTAGTCCATTTACTCTATTTCCTTATGTAGGATTGATAGTAAGAGTCTGTGATCAAAACTCGACATAGGTTCTTTTGTAGGACATTGGCTCTTATGTAGGGCCTAAATCATAGGTTCTTGTGTACAACCTTGACTCTTGTGTAGAGCCTAAATCAAATCCTTGTGTAGGTCACTCGGAGCGAGTGTTTGTGTGTCAGTCTTCATGGGAGCTTCCGGTAGAAGTAAACATAGGGCCTTGGTATAGGACCGATGTTGTTGGTTAGCCTAAGGAAAACCAACTAAAGTCTCTAGCGGGGGGTTCCGGTGAGAGTGTACATACCAAGTTCTTATGTAGGACCTTGGCTCTTGTGTATGACTTAAATCAAGGTTCTCGTGTAGGACCTTGACTTTTGTATAAGGCCTAAATCTAAGCTCTTATGTAGGGCTTAAATCTTCGGGTTCTTGTGTAGGACCTTGACTGTTGTGTAGGGCCTAAATCTTAGAGTCCTTGAGTAGGGATGTAAAGGTCAGAGGTTAACCTAATTTAAAACCTCCCATAGTGAAATTCAGTATACTCATGGATTGAGTCGTCTACTGGGAATGAAGTAGGCAAGTAGCCGAACAACTATATATGATTATGTTTAGGATTGTCATTTGCACACTTATTTAATTATGCTTATGTGTTTGAATGTTTAATTATGTATGCATGATTATATGGATGCTTAGTATTAACAATTAACACATCCCACACTTTATCATGTTATAGACTAGTTGCTTATTTGCAAATCAGTTATAGTATATATGATTGTACCCTTTATAAGCTTGGAAGCCGTAGAGTTAAATTACCCTGCATAGTTTAATTTATAATTAGTTTAAATTAGGCAATTAGATTTTAAAAGGCTGAATTTTTAAATAGGTCCTAATCACCCCCCCCCCCCCCCCCCCCCCCCCCCCCTCCCTCTAGGACATAACTTGCATTCATTAGCTCTACCAAGCTTCTGCACGCACAGTGGTGGTAATCCCGTTACACCACTGGCACAATTTCAAATGTTAGGCTGTGGTCTTCAAAATGAGGTAGATCCAAAATTCAAGTGGGTCGTACGATAGTAAAAATTAGGTAAGGAAATGTCTACAGTTGATGCCTCCCTAGGGTCCACTGTGATGTTTATATGCCATCCATACCATTCATAAAGTCATTCCTACTGGGATGATCTGAAAACAAAAAATATTAACCTAATCCAAAACTTTCGTTGTTTCTTGTCATGAAGCACACTTGAGTTTGGATCTACCTCATTTTTAGCATGAAGTCCTTACATGTTCTGAAAAAAACGTGTGGATGGTGTGGATTTCTCATAGACGTCACGGTGGCCCCACTTAGTCCTGCAAAAGTCTTTTACAGGCACTCCGCCTCAGTTTCCAATGCATGCTTGACTGAATCTGCTCCTATCACAACGACGATGCCAGCGAAGGGGTCAGTTGCATGGGATGGGATCCACCATGCTTTGTTTTTTAAAATTCTAGTCGATCACTTGTTGTATGACCTACTTTTAGGCGTAGATGTTAAAAATGAGTCTCATCTGTGATTTATTATTTTTGTGGAATCTAATGGGTGGAGTGAATTGTTGGGATTTTTGGCCTGCGGAATCACACAGATCTAGATCTAGGATAGCAATCCAATGGCACCAAGCATACAAGAGAACACATAGATTTAACGTGGAAAACCCTTTCGGGAAAAAACCATGGCACAAAGCGACAGAATTCCACTATGAAAGCATCAATTACAAAGAGAGAGGACTTACCCGATTCGAACAACCTCGAATCTCACCCTTGCTACACCCTTTGATAACCCTAGAGCCCTTTAGAATACCTTTAGGAAGCCTTAGCATACCCTAAAATAACCCTAGGGACCCCTATTTATAGTTTAGGAAACTTCCCTTTCGCACCCTTGCGAAAGGCGACACCAAAATCCGCAGTCCGCATCGGATTCGGAAACGAATCTGCGTAACCTACGACTAGTCGTAGCTCTCCTACAACTGGTCGTAGCTCACCTACGACTGGTCGTAGACCTCGGAGAAAAACAACACAATGTTGCTGTACTTTGAGTCGTGCCAGGACTCGAACCTATGACTGGTCGAGCGCCTCCCACGACCAGTCGTGACTGTCCCACGACCGGTCGAACGACCTCAAAAACTTCAGATTAAAGACTTCTCTTAACAAGCTCCACCAAGTCTTCAATCTTGAACCGTGTAACTGCTTAACCTTTTCTCTTATCTCTGCGTTACATCATGCTTCTCGTGTACACTCCGTCCTTCTTTTCTACCATCGCCAAGCCTAGAGAAGTTACACAGAACTTGAACTTTTCTGTAGAAACATTCTTGTTGATTATGTCTGCCGGATCTAAATCTATATGCCCAACCACCTTTGCTCCTGTCTTCCCAAAAGAAAGAAAGATGTAGTCTTCTTACCATCTCACCGCTACTCAATATTGCTTGCCGGGGTACTTGCTCACAACCCTGATAACCTGTGAAATAACCGGTCTAATCCAGACCATGGCATACACTGCCAACCGCATTCGAATACGACTCATGAGATATCCTGCTTTTCCTCATCTGTTTTGGGACATGTCTTGATGAAAACTTGAGGAGAGATGCGTAGGGAATGCTCTTTAGCTTTACTTGGCCCATCACATACTTGATCAATACCTACACACAAGGTATTCCTCCTGTGATTACCAAAGCCTACTCCTCCTTCAGTCTCAATGTCGAGAACCATCTTTGCAGCCCCCCCGATCCTTCATCCTGAACGTCCCACTTAACCGAGTCTTTAGTACACTGATTTCAGACATGTCATAATTGGCGATCCACATGTCATCAATTCCTGACTCACCATGAAGGAATCAAACCACTGCTTAGGCGACAGGTCGAACCATGACCTCCTGCAATGTCTTTTCTCAGCCCCTTTAACTTCGAACTGCTCTGGTTGCTTCATGTAAGTCTGCTCTTCACTTTCCCTTGCAAAAGTGCAGACTCCACATCCATCCTTCCAGCTCAAGATCACTTTGTCCAACCAGCGCCAATCACGGATCTAATAGACACCTGCTATACCGTCGGCGTGAATATCTCTGAGAAGCCGATCCCTTCTCTCTAAGCATAACCCTTCACTACCAACATCGCCCTGTATCTATGCTGTATCCTCCTGAAGATCCACCTGCATCTAACCGCTCACCAGCCGACTAGAAGCTCCACCCGCTCCCATATGTCGGACTGGTACAATGAATCCATCACATCGCCCATAGTCACCTTCTACTTCTTAGCACCAGGCTCACCTAGAGCCATCTGAATAGAAGATGAATCCTCCTGCGATATTGGAGTCGTCCATGTACCTCGCCGTTATCCTGCGATCATGCCGTGTGATTCTTCTCACAGGTGGCTGCTCCACCTGCTCTGTATCCTTGTCCGCACGTCTCAACCTTCCTGCCCTGCCTGCTCATGTGGCCATACCCAACATGCCACACACGTGCAGAGGTGGAATCCGCTATATCCACTGTAGCTCCACCTTTTGAAGTGCTCCCAATCAACTTGTACAAGTTATCGAGTTGTTGTGCTTTCATGATTATCTGTGCCCCCTTAGATACTTTAAGAGCACCATCAATACCTGTGTACTTGCATCCTTTTGCCTCAAGTACACCAAGAGAAATCAGATTCTGCTTCAAATCAGAAACGTGTCTGAAATCAGTGAAGGTACGCTCCATCCCATCAAACATCCTGATGCGTATCGTATCAACAGCCACAACATTACAGGCAAAGCTATTGCCCATAAACACCTGTCCACCATCGCACTCGCTATAGCTGGCGAACCAACTCCGATGAGGAATCATGTGAAAAGATGCCCCTGTGTCTAGCATCTACTCATCCTTACGATCATCGTATGACCGTCTGAGCGAAGACACAGATAAAACATCACCATCACATCCACTCGATCCATCTGACGTGACAACATTGGCCTCCCTATATGAAGCCTCAGAATCTTCTATCTTTATTTTATGATTTCCACAATCCTTCTTCACATGTCCTTCCTTCCCACATTCCAGCACTTTACCTTTCCTTTGCCCTTGTCCTTGGATTTAGATGTAGAACCTGAAGAACCTGTACCTTGTCCAGAATTACTACTCACTGTAAACAGTGCATCAGAAGACGTCCCCATGTCGCTGTTTAGTTGTCTCATATCCTTCCCTTGAAGAGCCAAGATAACGGTATCGACACTCAGGGTTTTGTTCGTGCTGCACATAGTGTCCTTGAATGCCTCAAAAGACGCTGGGAGAGAATTCAGCAACATACATGCCTGTTCTTCATCTTTTATCACTTCCTCCATATCCAGCAATTTACAAACCAATTTATTAAAGTTGCTGATGTGAGCCTCTAGATTTCCACCCTCTGCCATCTTGAAGTTATACCACTGCCGCTTCAAGTGCAGGCGATTTTCAGAGGATTTCTTTGTATAAACATCCTCTAACTTCGCCCATAATTTAGCTGCAGTTTTCTTCCTCATGACGTTGTAGAGAACCTCATCTGTGAGATATAACGGATCGATGATAATGCATTCTTATCAAGAGTATTCCATTCATCATCTTTCATAGTAAACTTTCGCTCCTCAAGAGCACCATTTTCGCCTTGCTTGATTGAGGAACTCATCATCTTGATCTTCCATAACTCAAAATTATTTTTCCCTGAGTACTTCTCAATCTCTTACCTGGTGCTCGCCATTATTACTAGTCCCTCAGATTCAGATCTGTGCCCCAACCGAACTTTGGCTTTGATACCACTTGTTGGGATTTTTGGCCTGCGGAATCACACAGATCTAGATCTAGGATAGCAATCCAATGAGACCAAGCATACAAGAGAACACACAGATTTAACATGGAAAACCCTTTTGGGAAAAACCACGGCACAAAGCGACAGAATTCCACTATGAAAGCATCAATTACAAAGAGAGGACTTACCCGATTCGAACAACCTCGAATCTCACCCTTGCTACACCCTTTGATAACCCTAAAATCCTCTAGAATACCTTTAGGAAGCCTTAGCATACCCTAGAATAACCCTAGGGACCCATATTTATAGTTTAGGAAACTTCCCTTTCTCACCCTTGCGAAAGGCGACACCAAAATCCGCAGTCCGCATCGAATTCGGAAACGAATATGTGTAACCTACGACTAGTCGTAGCTCCCCTACGATTGGTCATACTATGACTGGTCGTAGCTCACCTACGACTGGTCATAAACCTCGGAGAAAAACAACACAATGTCGCTGTACTTTGAGTCGTGCCAGGACTCGAACTTACGACTGGTCGAGCGCCTCCCACGACCAGTCGTGATTGTCCCACGACCGGTCGAACGACCTCAAATACTTCAGATTAAAGACTTCTCTTAACATGAATTTCTTACAATTTTTATAGTGGACCCTGTAAAAAAAAAATCAATGTTGGAGATCTCTCCATACTGTTTCCTTTGGTGTGGCCCATCCTAATCATAGGTCAGCCTAATTTTTTAGCCTTGGGTCTAGTGTGGGATTACACAACTAAAGATTAGAGTGGATTTCATATATGCATTAAGGTGGGCTTGAGTGTGCCTCCAATTTTTTTCTTTTCCAAGAAGATGAAAGCTAGATTTCTTCCCGAGGATGCCAGGGCATATGCCAAACCTAAATCTTATTGCCAGAAGAATGGAACTGCCAATTTTTTATGGGGCCTGCCATGATCTGTATATAAAATCCACTTTGACCATTAGTTGTGTAATATGATATTAGGCTTATGTCAGAAAACACCAGGCTTGTCCCTGATTCAAATGGGCCACACCAAAGGAAATAGTTGAGATAATGTTGATTTTTATATGGCCCACTGTAAAGATTTTAAGAAATTCACTCCAACCATGAGAATTTATAATAACATTTACGCTTACAGCCTAAGAATCAGAACAATCCATGAATTAGGTAGGTTACATGATGGGTTTTTTTGACCTGTCGTCCTTTCACAACTGGGATGCGCAAGTCCTTTCACAATTGGGATGCGCAAAGTCCTTTCGCAACTGGGATGCGCAAGTCCTTTCGCAACTAGGATGCGGAAAGGAGTTTCCTAAAACTATAAAAAAGGGTCCCTAGGGTTTTTCTAAGGTATGTTGTGTTGATGAGAAAAACAACAAGAGGGTTTCCTAAAGCTTTACTAGGGATTTGCTAAAGGGTTCAGGGCTATCAAAGGTGAGAAAGAGGGAGAAAGAGAGAGAGGAAGCTTATAGAAGGGGGGTTCTGCTCGTGGAGGTTCTCTACTGTGCAATCTATATCTCAGCGCTTCTATGTCCTCATAATCGGTGAGATTTCTCTGGTTTTCTCTATTTTTCTTATTGTTTATCCACTCCTGCGTGAGTGAAGAAGATTATAACGTTCTACTTCATAGTGGATTGTTGATCTGGACGAGGTCCCGTGGTTTTTACCTCTTTGAGGGTTTTCCACGTAAAAATTCTCTTGTGTGGTGTGTGATTGATGCATTGATTATTTTCATTGCTTTATTATCCATAATTCTGGTTTGTTCTGGAGGGCTAGATCCTAAGGTTTTGTGCAAGGCCCCCAACAAAGTGGTATCAGAGTTAGGTTCATTGAACAGGTAGGATCGGTTTTGAATTATGGAAGGTGGCTCAAGGATGATCAGCCTCCATGGTTCTAACTGGACCATATGGAAGGCTAAGATGGAGGACTTGCTTTATTGCAAGGACCTATATTCTCCAATTTTAGGCATATCAACAAAATCCAAGGATATGACTGATGATGATTGGAAGAAGACGGACCAAAAGGCGGTGGGGTTTATTAGACAATGGTTGGATGATTCTGTGTTCCACCATGTGTCTACAGAAACCTCAGCCGCTAGCCTATGGCTGAAATTACAATGGCTGTATGAGAGGAAGACAGCCGGTAATAAGATTTTTCTGATAAGGCGACTTGTGAATCTCAAATTCAAAGATGGTGGTTCTGTGGCCGAGCACATGAATGAGGTCAGCAATATAGTGAACCAACTCACCTCTATGAAGATGGTCCTGAATGATGAATTGCAGGCTTTACTATTGCTTAGTTCATTGCCTGACAATTGAGAGACATTGGTGGTGTCTCTAAGTAACTCTGCGCCAGACGGAAAGATATCCATGGAACAGGTGACTAGCTGTCTCTTCAATGAAGAGACAAGGAGGAAGTCTCAGGGGTCTACTCAGCAAGAGGCTCTTGTGACACAGGAACGGGGGAGAGGAAAGAACAGGAAGGGCGGGAAGGCCTGAGATAAATCAAAAGGCAAGTCGAGTAAAAGAAAAGATGTTGAATGCTGGAATTGTGGCAAGAAGGGCCACTACAAGCATGAATGTCGTGGTAAGAAAAATGACAAGAAAGGAAAAGGGAAGGAAGATGAATCAGATTCTACTGCGGTCGCTTCAGATGGCGACGTTGTAGCTATTCTTTATGCAGATCATGACGTATGTCTCACGGCTTCGAGTCAGGACACCGACTGGGAGGTTGACTCGGGAGCTTCTTTTCATGTGACTCCACACAGAGACTCCTTCACAAGATACAAGTCAGGTGACTATGGGACTGTGAAGATGGAAAATTCTGGTGTATCAAAAATCGTGGGAGTCGGTGATATTTGTGTGAAAACTGACGTGGGCTGCACATTAGTTCTCAGGGATGTGAGGTATATCCCAGACCTTCGCCTTAACTTGATGTCGACGAGAAGGCTGGATGATGATGGCTATGAAAGCCGGTTTGCTGGTGGGCAATGGAAGCTCATCAAGGGTTCGTTGATCGTGGCCAGAGGGAAGAAGTGTTGCACCCTTTATAAGACAAGTGTCAGTATGTGCAAGGGTGGGTTGAACGCAGCGAAAGATTCAGCTATTGACATGTGGCACAGGCGTCTCCACATGAGTGAAAAAGGGCTTCAGGTACTAGCAAAGAAGCGGCTCCTTCCAGACGTGACAGGTACACCTCTCAAAACCTGTCTTGATTGTTTATCAGGGAAACAACAAAGAGTTTCATTTGTTAAAACTGCTTCTCATGTTAATAAAGTGCATGCATTAGATTTGGTTTATTCTGATGTTTGTGGTCCTATGAGGATAAAAACCTTAGGTGGGGTATTGTATTTAGTTACTTTTATAGATGATGCATCTAGGAGAGTTTGGGCTTATGCTTTGAAATCCAAGGACGAGGTCTTTGGTGTGTTTAAATTGTTTCATGCTATGGTCGAGAGAGAGACAGGTAGACCATTGAAGTGCATCCGCACTGACAATGGTGGTGAATATATTGGCGACTTTCACGAGTACTGCAAGTCCCTGGGTATACGGCATGAACAGACGGTTCCCAAGACCCCCCAACATAATGGTGTAGCTGAGCGAATGAATCGCACCATTGTTGAGAGAATCAGATGCATGTTATCCCATGCGAAATTACCCAAGACGTTCTGGGGAGAAGCAATGCACACGGCGGTGTATTTGATAAACAGGTCTCCATCAGCCCCGTTGAATGGAGAATTACCTGAGAAGGTGTGGACTGGACATGATCCATTATACAGTCATCTCAGGGTGTTTGGATGCAGGGCATCCGTTTACGTACCAAAGGACGAGAGGTCCAAGCTCGATATGAAGATCAGGCAGTGTGTGTTCTTGGGGTACGGTGATGAAAAGTTCGGTTATAGATTGTGGGATCCAACCGAGAGGAAGCTTGTCAGGAGCAGAGATGTGGTTTTCTTTGAAGATCAGTGTATAGAAGACATTGGTAAGTCAGAGAAGAATCAGCCTAGTTCAGGTGAGCTAGAGGACACAGATCCGTTTATTCCTCCCGTGGTGCCTGATGACGGGGGAGTACAGCAAGGTGCAGAGGACGAGGGAGTTCCTTCAGAAGATGGACCAGGGGAGCAGCCCCTACTTGATCCACCTGTTGAGCCACAGGTGAGGAGGTCATCTAGGGACAGACAGCCGTCCAAGAGGTACTCGCCACATGAGTACATTATGCTGACTGATGGGGGAGAGCCAGAAGATTATTCTGAGGCCCTAGCCGATGAGCATAAGGGGGATGGTTGAAAGCTATGCAAGAGGAGATGGAATCCTTGCATAAGAACCACACCTATGACATGGTGAAACTACCTAAGGGCAAGAAAGCTTTGAGCAACAAGTGGGTGTTCAGAAAAAAGGTTTAGCAGAAGAATTCACAGACAAGGTTCAAGGCCAAACTTGTGGTGAAAGGTTTTGGTCAGAGGAAAGGCATAGACTTCGAGGAGATATTCTCACCAGTGGTGAAGATGACATCCATACGGGTGTTGCTTGGGTTGGCGGCTAGCATGGATTTGGAAATAGAACAGTTAGATGTTAAAACTGCCTTTCTCCATGGTGACCTGGAAGAAGAGATCTACATGCACCAACCAGAGGGGTTCGAAGTTAAGGGCAAGGAGCATATGGTGTGTAGGCTGAGGAAGAGTTTGTATGGGCTGAAACAAGCTCCACGGCAATGATACAAAAAGTTTGACTCGTTTATGTTGAAACATGGGTATGACAGAACGGAGTCGGACCACTGTGTGTTCACGTGCAAGTTCTCAGATGGTGATTTCTTAGTTCTGCTATTATACGTTGATGACATGCTCATCATGGGAAAAGACGTCAAGAAGATCGACAGGCTGAAATAGGAGTTGGGCAAGTCTTTTGCGATGAAAGACTTGGGCCCGGCTAGACAGATCCTAGGAATGGAGATAACCCGTGACAGAAGCAGCAGGAAGCTCTGGCTGTCACAAGAGCGGTATATTGAGAAAGTCCTAGAGCGGTTCAATATGAATGTAGCGAAGCCGGTCAGTACTCCACTAGATGGTCACTTTAGATTGAGCGACAGGCAGTGTCCCAAAACGAAGGCAGAGGTGGAAGAGATGCAGAAGATACCCTACGCGTTAGCTGTAGGAAGTTTAATGTATGTTATGGTGTGTACACGCCCCAGACATAGCATATGCGGCTAGTGTTGTCAGCCGGTATCTTGTCAATCCTGACAAAGAGCATTGGACAGCGGTGAAGTGGATATTGCGGTATCTAAGAGGCTCGTCCAGGTTGAGCTTATGCTATGGTGGTGGTAAACCTGTGTTAGAGGGCTACACAGATGCAGATATGGCAGGTGACATAGACTTAAGGAAGTCTACATCGGGGTTCATGTTCACGTTTGCAGGGGGAGCGGTTTCTTGGCAGAGCAAGTTACAGAAGGTCGTAGCATTGTCGACGACAGAGGCCGAATACATTGCAGTCACAGAGGCATGTAAAGAGATGCTTTGGATGAAAAGGTTTCTACAGAAACTTAGCCTAAAACAGGAGGAGCACGTGGTCTATTGTGATAGTCAGAGTGCTATACACTTGAGCAAGAATCCAAGTCAGCATTCCAAGTCAAAGCACATAGAGATTCTGTATCACTGGATCAGGGATACTTTGGAACAGAAGGTGTTACAGCTTGAGAAGGTCCACACGGATGATAATGGGTCAGATATGATGACCAAGGCCTTGCTCAAGGGCAAGTTTGAGGTTTGTAGAAACCTGGGTGGCTTAAAGAAGGTGAATCCCTCCTGGGTCAAAAAGGGAGAGATTTGATGGATTTTTTTGACCTGTCGTCCTTTCGCAACTGGGATGCGCAAAGTCCTTTCACAACTGGAATGCGCAAGTCCTTTCGTAACTGGAATGCGGAAAGGAGTTTCCAAAAACTATAAAAAAGGGTCCCTAGGGTTTTTCTAGGGTATGTTGTGTTAATGAGAAAAACAACAAGAGGGTTTCCTAAAGCTTTACAAGGGATTTGCTAAAGGGTTCAGGGCTATCAAAGGTGAGAAAGAGGGAGAAAGAGAGAGAGGAAGCTTATAGAAGGGATGTTCTGCTCGTGGAGGTTCTCGACTGTGTAATCTATATCTCAATGCTTCTATGTCCTCATAATCGGTGAGATTTCTCTGGTTTTCTCTATTTTTCTTATTGTTTATCCACTCCTGCGTGAGTGAAGAAGATTGTAACATTCTACTTCATAGTGGATTGTTGATCTGGACGAGGTCCCGTGGTTTTTACCTCTTTGAGGGTTTTCCACGTAAAAATTCTCTTGTGTGGTGTGTGATTGATGCATTGATTATTTTCATTGCTTTATTATCCATAATTCTGGTTTGTTCTGGAGGGCTAGATCCTAAGGTTTTGTGCAAGGCCCCCAACATTACAGAGAGGGAAAATGTTTGGAAGGTGATAATTATCGTGTACATTATTTTCAATCATATGGTCCACTTAAATTATAGATAGGGATCATTTTTAATACCCATGCATAAAATTAGGTCATGTGACTAATGATCGGATTGAATTTTCTGATACATAACAAGTTAAGGTTCATATAGCATTTGATTTTTCCAATTGTAATATATCTCCGCATGGGGAAGAGACCGGGGGGGGGGGGGGGGGGGGGGGTGGCTTCTGGTTAGGCGAGAATCTCTTGTAAAAGATAAATTCAGCCTCTTATGTTACATCCATACGGTCCAAGGGGGGAATGTTTTGGTAAATATGAATGGTAAAAGCACGTTATGGGAATATTGTATACTTGGAATAAATTTTAGGTAAATACCCCTAAATATTACTTTAAAATATCACACGTGGCGTCCAGTTAAGTAATTAAGCTGTCAAAATTATGGGTTCCACTTCAGATGTTTCATCAATCATTTTTATTTGACTATTGGATTTGTAGACATTTATGGGACATTTAAAGGTGAAAAGTACCCTATAGTGCTATTTTGATAAAAAGTGTGGCTTAAATCAAAGGTTAAGTGTATACGGTGGGACTCGGATTAGCTACTGAACTGAACGGTAGCAAGATTCGAACTCAAGTGACATTACAACGTTCCGTGGGCCCCACCATGATGTATGTGTTGTATCTTTCTATCCATCAATTTGGTTCATTTTAAGGCACAAGCCAAAGAAGGAGGCAGATCCAATGCTCAAGTGAACCCACCATAGAAAACAGTGGGGATTGAACACATACCATTGAAAACTTCTTTGGGCCACAGAAGTTTTTGATCAAGCTGATATTTGTGTTTCCCTTATTCAGTGTCTGTGTTAACTTATAAACAGATTGTATCTCAAATAAACATCATGATCCTTAGGAAGGTTTCAACGGTGGCTATAATTGTCTCCACTGTTTTCTATGGTGGGGTTCACTTGAACTTTGGCCCTGCCTCATTATTAGGCTCATGCCCTAAAATGATCTCTCCAAATGGCTGGATGGTATGGATACAACACAGATAATGGTGGGGCTCAAAGAATGTGGTGAAATCACTTCAGTGGCAAGACTATTTTTTTTTTTTTTTTTTGTTAGCTTGTTATTAGTACACCCACTGTCAGTTCACACTTCACTGTTAGCCACCCCCACTAGGACGAGACCACCTATCGTCAGGTTCAGTAGCTAATTTGCCTCATGTCTTACGCTATTTTGATATTGACATTTGTTTTTCCATTAACCAATTTAAAAGGTGTTAAATAAATATTAATGACCTCATAATGCTGCCGGAAGAGAAAAATTGGCCTGCTATTTATTCGACGAAAATCGTAATAGGCTTTTGAAAATTGGATCAGAATTTCGTGGGTGAAATTGATGAGTCCCGCAATAATGCATGTCTGATTCAGGTCATCCATTTGTTTTATTAGCTCATTTTAGCACGTTAGCTTATAAATGAAGCACGGACCAAGTTGGATGATAATATCCACGGTTGAAACTCTAAAACCTTCCTATGACCTACAGTGACATGTGTGTCGTCCAACCTATTTATAAGGCATAGGCAAATTAATATATAAGAAGTTAAAAAACAAATATCAGCTTCATCCAAAACTTTTTCTGACTTCAAAAGAAATTTTAAACTGTAAACATTCAATTTTGATTTCTCTTCTTTCAAGTGGTCTGGTCTGTTTAGGTTTTGGATCTTTTTCATCTGGACTCATTTCCTAAAATGAGCTGATAAAATGGATGAACAGCATGTTTCAGACATACATCACGGTGGGTCCAACGGATTTTTTTCTCCTTCATATTTGTCAAATCCTAACTAGTTGTCAATGGTCTAGGACGGCTGAGACTGGATCTACCAAGGTGGATGGAACCCCTAACTGCGTGGCTCACAGTGATGTATGTGCCTTAAATCCACACCATCCAACCATTTTGAAAGCTCATTTTATGTAAAATACCAAAAATGAAGCTGACTCAAATCTTATGTGGACCACACCACGGGAAACAGTCGTGATTGAATCCCCACCATTAAAAACCTCATGTCTTTCATCGGAATTTTTATTCGCCATCCAACCTATTGATAATGTCACAAACACCTAAATGAAGATACCACATAAATATCATTTTGGAAAAAAATCTTTTATGGCCCACAAGAAGTATTTAATGGTCAATCCCCACTGTTTCCTGTACTAAGGTCCATCTGGTATTTGGAACTGCTCCTTTTTTTCCTGGATCATGCTCTGAAATGAGCTTTCAATATGGATGGTCGGCATGGATGTAGTCACATACATCACGGTGGGCCCCACAGTAAGGGGTCCCATCCAACTGGGTGGATCCGGGTCTCACCTAAACCGCTCCCAAAACAAACACCCGTAGTGGAAAGTGGGTTCCACGTACCGTTCAGTCTATTTAATTTGAGCACATGGAGGTGTACACGAACCGAGCTAGCTCTCGGTTAGCTCGCTCGACGACTCGAAAAAGCTCGATTCGACTTGGTTTGAAGCTGAGTTCAAGCTGAGTCGAGCTAGCCCCAACTCAACTCGACTCGGATCAACCTCACTCGAATCGAACTCGGATCGAACCAGATCAGTGACTTGGTTACTTTGATATTGATGTTGCTCACCAAGTGTTTGATGAAATGACCCAATGAAGTGTGACTGGTGGCAAGGAAGGTATGTATATGAAACCAATACCTTTTTTTTTTTTTTTTTTTTTTCTTCTTGATTTTTATGTTGCTTAGAAGGTGTTTGATAAAATACCTGTAAAACCATTGCTACTGTCTTAAATACAGTAAGATTTTAAAGGTGCAGTTCAGGTGTTTGTGAAAATGCTGCACAAGCGAACTCGACTTGATCTTGGCTCGAACTATCCCAAGCTGTTGATCGAACCGAGCCGAGACGAGTTCGAGTTGAGGTCAGCTAGTGGCCGAGTCGAGCCCGGCTCGACTCGATTCGACTCAATGTACACCTCTACGTGGCAGGGTCAATGTGCAATCGGCGCACCACTGCGTCGCGGAAGCGGATTGGCTGGTGTACCAGACACCAGCAATATAGCTGGTGTATTGACGTCAGCAAGTTTTGTGGGTCTCATCATGAGGTATATGTTATATTCGAATGGTTCGTCCATTTGGCGAACTCGTCGTAAGGCTTGATATGAAAAATTAGACATCTGTTAAGAGTTGGGCATCGGTTCGGATCGGATCGGATTGGGTCCAACTCGGTTCGATCCGAAATCTCAATGGCCTGACCCGAACTCGATCCGATCCGGGACCGAGTCCGGGTCACCTGACTCGGACCGATCCGAAATGTGCTTTGCCTGATCTGATTCGAGTCTGACTTGGTCAGGAAAACCGAGTCGGATTGGATTGGGCACGGTTCAGATCGGTCTAGATTTTTTTAAAAAAAATTTTGAAAAACAAAAATAAATGGTTGAATGTATGTATATGAGAGGATATGCAATCGACAGAAGAAAAATTAACATGGAATAAATCCAAAGACTCAAAAGGAGACCGACTCAAGAGCGGCAAGAAGAAGTTTCCATCGCATTGCGATTTGGAAGCAGCCAAAAGCCTTAGATGAGGAAAGCGGCCACCTGTCGTGAATGGTAGGAAATGAGATGAAGAAGAAGAAAAGTCAAATTACAACTCTTCCTTCTCAAAAGATAGAAACCTATTTCATGTAGTAATGGAAACCCTCATTTCCTATTTAAAATAAAACTCTTACATAAATATATGGAGTCCGTTCTGCATATACCTGCGGAAAGGAAATGGCTTCTCAGCCATCCATTGACGGATACCTGTTCTTTCTGTGGAAAGGGAAAAAAGGGAGTGACTCCGGATCGGGTCGGATCGGATCGGTCTGGATCCACCCCGACCCAAACTTGATCCGAAATACATTCGGATCTGAATTACCCAACTCAATCCTGACAGATCCAAGCTGTTGGTTCGGGTCGGATCCACTGGATCGGATCTGTTTTGCCCAGCTCTACATCTGTTTTTCACTCTGTCCATCTGTTTCCAAAGATAACCGTGACAAATCCCCAAGTTCTGTGGGGTCCACATAGATAACCGTATCAAATCCACTCCGTCCATCTGTTTCCAAAGACAACAATTGGACAGGAATCTAAAAAACAGGCTGATTCAAAACTCAGGTGGGCCATAGCTCACGAAACAGTGGGGATTGAACGGTTGAAGTTGATAAAATTTTTGTATTTGAATGATATATGTGCCTACGAACGGTTTGGATGGCATATAAACACCATGGTCATCCAAGAAGGTTTCAACGGTGGACATATCCATTCCCACTGTTTCGTTGGTGTGTCCCACCTGATTTTTGGTTTTTCTTATTTTTAAAATCCTGCCCTATTGTAATCTTTCAAAACAGACGGACGTTGTGAATTTGTCATATATAACTGTGGGCCCCACACAACCTATCGCTGTGCCGTCACGGGCAATCCGCTTCCAGCGTCGCGGTCGTAGGCCGATTGCGTATTGACTCTGCCACTTATAGTGGGTGCTCGGTGGCCCACCATGATGTATGTGTTACATGAAAGCGGATTGAGCGGCACAAAAGTCTTGGATCATCCACAATGCTGACCTAATCAACAAGTTGTATGGCAACGATCACCACAATTTTGGGTGGCGTGGCCCACCTGAGATTTGATCTGCCTCATTTTTTGACTCATACTTTAAAATGAGATAGAAAAATGGACGACCAGCTTAGCTTGGATAAAACACACATCATGGTGGGGCTCACATAGAACCAACGAGTAGCCACGTCGCTACTTGCAGGATTAGCATGCAATCCACATCCATCTGTCGAGTACGTACTCGACTTAAAAACATGAGTTGATTATGTGCGGCAGATTGAAACCTCACGTTGACCATAGCATAGAAAACAGTAGTGATTGAATGCCCCATCATTAGAAACTTTCAAGGGCCCACCGTGATGCTTATTTCATCTAACCGACACATCAAGTGAGACTCATTATAATGATGAAATGCTCCCAAAATCAAGTCTTTATAATCATTTAATGGTCTATATCATAGAAAACAATGGATAACCATTCCAAAACTTTCAAATTCAGTTGTAACCCTTATGATGGTTGGATCTGCCTTAATTTTAGCGCATCCCACTTTCTTACCAGGGAAACTCTCCTGGACGGTTTGGATTCCTTGCACAAACCACAAGTAAGCCTCACAAGCAGTGGGAAAAGCTTTTTCTAGAAACGTAGAGGGGATCCAGCCTCCCATGCAAACCACCCCATTTGAATTGTAACCGATGACCATTAGATAACAGCCTTTATCGCGACAACACCAACAAAAATATAGGTTTTGATAGAATCATCGATAGAGCTAACATAGATATAATACCTTCACTAATTAAGAAATGAAGATTTAACATCGATAGACCACAATGATAAACGCACCAGAAGAAATGAAGATTTAACATCTGGTAATTATTCCCTAAGTAGGTCCGAATTAGTATTATAAAACAAGATAATCTAGGCCGTTCATGCATCCGACCATGTGATCACTTTCTGGCCGATCTGCGATTCAGGTATCCCTAGTTCATCCCACACCGCACGAGAAGCATCGACTATGTTGTTAGGGCACGGCGGTTGGAAGTCATGATCTTTATCACATCCGTTGATTGAATCGCACTCGTCCACCACCTTGGCCAGCACAGATCTACCATTGGCGTAGATCCTGATGTTTTTTCCACAGCGGGACCCACCATTATACCATCCGGTGGATAAGGCCACAACTCGTTCATGGTTGCTATGGTAACTGTCGTCACATTCTGATGGGCCACCTCCATCGCCACCTTTCTCAAAGCTATTGATGGTCATGGTGGCCTGCGTCTGGCCAGTGATAGGAGGGGAGCATCGGTACTGTTTGTAACGAATGCCCGCCTGGCAACACTCTGCATTGTTGTCTGTGTTGCAGTGGCCCGGCGTGCCGACCAAGACGCCGCTGGGCTGGCAATCTCCTAGAGCAGAATCAACGTTCAAGATCAGGAACAATGCTAGTAGTAAGAATGCAGGTAGAGACTTCTCAGCCATGTTGAATTTCACCAGCTTTTGTATAGGATAGTTGGATGTGTGGTCCTCTCGTGATTAGTGGTTGTGAATTTATAGGGAAATTCCACGAAAGACGCGAATGCGTCCTGCCTCCGCCTCTACGATGATCCGTCCATATAGGGCTCTGTGGGGCCCACGAAAGAAGTTTTGGATCAAGCTGATATTTGTGTTTTCCTTCATCTAAGTCTATATGACCTTAAGAACAGGTTGGATGGAAAATAAACATCACGGTGGCCCTTAGGAGAGTTTCAACGGTTGGTGTCATCATCACTGCTGCTTCCTATGGTGTGGTCCATTTGAACTTTGGATTAGTCTCATTTTTTGAGTTATATACTAAAATAATCTGAAAAATGGATGGACCGCGTGGATAAAACTCACACATCATGGTGAGGCCCACAGAGGCCCTGCCTGGACAGTTTTTCGTTCAGGCAGGGCAGGACGTAATCGGCTACCTTCCACGAACCTGTCCATGTTCCTTTTGGGTGCATGGACCTTAACACAGGTGCCCACAAAGCTGTGTATGAGATCCAGTCCATTCATCTGGTGGGACTCATCGTGTATATTTCCTGAAGCAAAAACCCCTTCAGTTATCAAGTTGGGTATATGATAAAAATGGACAGTTAAAAAAATGGTGGATCCATATTCATTGTTAATGTATGGGCTTAGAAATGAGTAGACGTGCTTGACGTTTTGGCCAGAAGATTTCCGAGGTGGATCCCAGCTGACACATGGATCGGATCTTGTAAACATGTGGCACGTGTGTATCTACGCTGCGAGTCTTTGGTCGCGTTAACATTTCTCGACTCAGCATACCAAAGAGTTCGGCACCGAGCGTTACGGCCCATTTTCCGCAAATGAGTTATTTGATACTCTGGAGGAATGACACTTGATACGCAGGCACTGAGATTCTATGCATGGCATATATTAACTCGGTTAAACAGACTGAAAAATTGGGAGCCAACTGCCGTTCTAGAATCGTATCGGCGTTGCAATTCTAACATCTGATTCCTGTGGACACTTTTTATGGAAACGTGACCATAGGATATTTTCATTTTTAACCGTCCAATAAATGTCCACCAAATTCAACAGAAGATGCTCAAAGTCTCAAACATGTGTAATTCTTGGTTCATGGTACATCTAAACTGGAACCCAAAATTTGCTTGCCACGTATGCAACTGTTAAATGCCTGCGTATCATCCATCACCCTCAGCGAGTGTATCAAAGTTTTCCTCTTATCCTTAGGAACCATTTACCATTTCCTACAAATATACAAATAATTAAGATAAATTGCAACTGGACCATGTCCAAGCACAACCAATTGGACTCGGGTTGGTGGACCTTGACTGTTGACTGTAGGCCACTGTGATTTTTCTGCCTTACATCCATGCCGTCCATTAGTTTTGAAAGTTCATTTATGGCATTATCCAAAAATTGAAGCAGGTCCAAATCTCAGGTGGACCCACCACGGGAAACAGTTATGATTGAATAACCACCATTAAAAACCTCTTGGCAGCCACCGGAATGTTTATGTATCATCCTCCAATTTGTTGATAATGTCACAAGGAACTCGATGAAGGGACTACACAAACATTTATCTTGATCCAGAACTTTTGTGGGCCACGGGAAGTTTTTGGTGGTCAATCGTTACTGTTTCCTGTGGTATAGTCCATCTGAGATTTGGATCCGTTTATTTTTTTGGTATCGTTCCCTAAAATGAGGAGTAAAAACAGATGGATGGCATGGATGTAAGGCACATACATCAACGTAGTCTCCACAGTCAGGGATCCACTGACCTTGGTGTATCCCGGCATCCACCCAATCCACATCCAAAACCATCTAGAGGTGGGCATATTGGACCCGATCCGGTGGATCCGACCTGATCCGACCCGACTCGGTACCGTTTCGAACAGAACCAACGGCCTAGATTGGCCCTGATCGAGTCTGGTCATCCAGATCCGATCGTTTTTTGGGTCAGGTTCGGATAGTGGTGTATTTAGACAGAACCGATCCGAAAACCGGACCGAAAGGGTCCGAACCGACCCGGGATGTAAATATCTATGAGTTTTGCAGTTTTACTGCCCATGCATCCTTTCGCTTAGCGCCAAAAAACCCCGCCCAATGTAGTGGAATCGAAGAGGTTTGTAGTTTGTGAGGTGATATAGGCTCCCAAACCGCTTCGTTTTCATGCAAATGTGGTTTTAGGCTCCAACACTCGTACGATCCCACTCCTCCTCTATGATCTCTCTTCTATATTGCAGTAGAAAATATCAAAACATCGACATCAAAAGCTGGTGCTGCGACTGGTGTCTACACGGAAGAGAAGCAAGCAAGTAGAAAGAGCAGGGTTTTTGAATTCCTTTCACTGGTGTCATTGTTCCAACCCTTTCCACTGATACTTTCTTCTTACCTTGAGCATCACCTCACTTAACCCTTTCCGCTGGTACTTTCTTCTTACCTTGAGCATCACCTCACTAAAGCCTTTCCGCTGGTACTTTCTTCTTACCTTGAGCATCAAATGCATCACCTCACAAAACCCTTATGTCCAAGAATCAGCCCGATCGAAAAATGTATTAGTATCTTTTCGCACATGATCGCAACGAAAGATCATCCCATCCTCTTTTGGGATTTCAATCCCCACAAATTCCGGGATGGATGACCCGCCATTGTTGATCCCCTCCGGTGCATTTTAGCAGGAATTTGTTTTGCCTCTATCGTGATATATAATCCAGAGTGTGTCGCCAACCACTGGGGCACACATGCTGAGTTGGTCTGATGATTTGAACCATCCATATTCTCATAACTACCGTAGATAAGTTATTTTTCTAACAATTACGGTTCATTTGTCATCATAACCATTGATTTTTAGATTTAAATGCAAACCATTGAAATATTTCTTTTAATTGTTCCTAATCATTTGTTCAGTGATTTTTTTGTAGAGTCCGTTTTAATGGACAGATCTGATCATCAGACTCCTCAGTATGTGAGGGCCAGTGGCAGGCGACACACATTGGAATCTAAATCGCAGCAGTAGCAAAACGAACTCTTTTGTTTTAGAGAAAACCTTTAATACTCTGGCGATTGGTGGTGAATGGTACACATGCACGCTACTTTTAAATTGTGTACAGTCTATAAAAGTAACTCAAATTAAACCATGAAAATGATGTGCACTAGGTTATATGTATCAAGAACGATACTTTATACTTAATTGAATATCTGAGTATTAGATGGATGGATACTTATTTGACGGTTATAAATGAAAAATATCCAAGGGTCTTATTTCAACAAACAATTGTCCACGAATCAGAGGCTAGAATTATTCAAACAATATCATTTTTTAGATTCTAACTTAGAGATGGTGAGTTCCACAATTTAGTCGGCTTATTTTTGTAAAAAATATGCTAAGTCTAACATTTATAAGTGGCTGCGTATCAAACTTCATACACATTCGGAGTATTAAATAACCTTTCTTTAGCTAACAAAACCACTCTGGGAGGCTATATGGCCCAGTTGTCTCCACGTCACCCACTAGGGAAACCGGACCCTACTGTTATCTCGTTTACTTTTCTTCCATTGATATGGACAACTGTGTCCCTATGAGAGATTGGCATATGAAGCCATGTGCCCTATGTCAGCGTTCGACGCTGCTTAGATGAGATTGGGATCGTCCTTTGGTGGGCCTCACGAATATCAAAGTTTAAACTTATTTGAACGGTCCGATTACAGGCCTATCACCCGTTGAATGTAGATCATTACCTTTCCGATCTATACCTGGCCTAATCCGATCCGACTCGGTTTTTTTGATCGAGTCGGACTCGGATCAGTTCTGGCCAGCATGGGTTAGGATCGGCTCGAGTTAGATGACCCAGACTCAGTCCCAGATCGGACCGAGTTCGGGTCAGGCTAGGTAGAACTCGGACCTGGTTGGGTTGGACCCAATCCGATCCGACTCGGTCCAATGCCCAGCTCTAAAACCAGCCCATCAATGTGAGAAAATTATCACGGTAGACACCATCTTTTATCCAGCTTCTTTTCTCAACTACCCAAAACTTACCTTCCTAACTTAGACCTTTTATGTAGGGTTGTACACGAGTCAAGCTAGCTCGAAAAGCTCACTCGACTCGGCTCGACTCAACTCAGATTGACTCGGCTTGAAAGGCCGACTCAAGGCAAGTCGAGCTTGTTTACTAAAGCTTGAGTTGAGTTCAAGTCAAGTTCGACCATGGTGTATTTCAACTCAACTCGACTCGAACTCGACTCGACTTGAAGCTTGACCTCGAGCTCGACTCGGCTCGAGTAATATATTTTAATAATATATATATTAATATTATATATATATATATATATATATATATATATATATATATATATATATATATATATATATATATAAAAGTTAAAACTAAAAAGTTTTTACTAAAAAATCCTACTCGACCCAACCCATCCCATCCCATCCATCCCATCCCATCCCATCCCAATTCCCTCTTTTTCTTTCCTTACCCTATCGAGGTAAACTTGGTTCAACTCAAGATAAACTCAACTCGACTCGAACTACTAGCTCGACTCGAAAGCTTTGGCAAACAAGCCAAGCTTCAATGTTGAGCTTGAGGGTGAGCTCGATCGAGCTTGAGCTCGAACTCAAGTATAGCATAGACGAGTCAAGCTGAGCTTGGCCCACCTCGACTTGACTCGGCTCGATGTACAGCCCTACTTTTATGTACGGACAAAGCATTTGAGGATGAAAATACCCCTGCTTTTTAGCTGCTTTTCGTCCTTAAATGCTTTGGCCCTACGTAAAAGGTCTAAGTTGGAAAGGTAAGTTTTGGACGGCTTAAAAAAGAAGCAGGATAAAAGATGGCGTCTACAGTGATAATTTTCTCCACCAACGTTTAAAAAGGCCGCGAAAAATAACGCGCGCAAATTGCGTGCCGACCCGGGGACGCCAATTGCATATCGACCCGGGCGCGGCTTCCGTGGATCCCCAGTCTACCGAGGTGGGTGGATCCCTGACTGTGGGTCCCACCGTGATGTATGTGGCTTACATCCATAACGTCCATCGTTTTGACAACTCATTTTATGACATGGTCCCTACAAAGCATATCCAAATCTCAGGTGAATCACACCACAAGAAGCAGTGGTGATTGACCATTAGAAACTTCTTGTGGGCTACAAATATTTCGGATCATGCTGATATTTTCATGTCCTTCATCTAGGTCTTTGTGACCTTATTAACCAGTTGGATGGCAAATAAACATTCCGGTGGCCCCCAAGACGTTTTTAATCATTGGTATTCAATCACCACTGCTTCGTGTGGTGTGGTCCACCTGAGATTCGGATCTGGATTATTTTTAAGATCATTTTCTAAAATAAGTTATCAAAAAGGATGGACGGCATGGATGTAAGACACATACATTAGGGTAGGTCCCACAAGAATCCACCGATGCCGCGCCCTACTGACCCTACTAGTAGCAATGCGGCTACTGGTTGGTGATATGTGGGGCCACAATGATGTACCGTGTGTTGACCCTGACGGCTCCTGGTCGAGGACTTGCACCGACTTCCAAAGACGGAAAGCTATACTGTAAGAAATTCATCTATCTATCCATTTTTACTGATCATGTTAAGTATAGATCCAAAACTCAAGTGGGCCACACGACAGCAAACAGTGTAGATTAAATGTTTACATTTAAAACATTCTTAATGCCATAAAAGTTTTTGATCAATTTATTTCCTACCTTACAAAAGAGTATGGATGGCATATAAACATTATGGTTGACAGCCTGAGAGGTTTCAATGGTTGGCATTTACTTACCCACATTTTTCCTAACAGTCTACTTAAGTTTTGGATCTACCTTAATTTTGGGTCCATGTCCTAACATGATCTAAGAAAGCACCGATGAATGGAGCGGATTTCTCATAAACATCACAATGAGCCTCACCTAGGCCTCATCTAATTTTCCCTTGTAGAAGTTCACGCAAAATACTTTAGTAGGCAATATGCATCCACTGGTGAGTGTTCTATGGCCCCAACATGATGTTGCCGGCTCATTTTAGAACACGAGGCCAAAATTGAGGTAGATCCAAATCTCAGGTGGACCATACCACAACAAATGGTGGTAATGGAATGCCCACCATTAAAAACTTCTTAGGGCCACAAAAGTTTCGAATCAAGCTGATCTTTGTACTTTCCCTTCATCCGGGGTTCAGGCCACATAATTAACAAGTTGGATGGCAACTAAACATTACAGTGGGCCTTAGGAAGTTTTTAACGGTGAGTGTTTAATTACCATTGTTTTCCATGGTGTGGTCTACCTTAGAACATTCATCGTGGAGCTCATAGAGCACCGACTAGTAGCCACATTGATACTTATATGGTCAGTATGCAATTCGCATCCATCATACTCAGATCTACCCCTTCTAAATAAATGGGCATGCTTTGCATTAGGCCAATCTTTAACAGGGCACATGTCTCAATTAAATCCCGCCGAAGACTGGCAACTGTGATACTAAGAACGATGGAGAATCTACATCAGATGAAGCCAGCTCCTCACAACTCAAATCTCATTTGAAAAACTTGTTAGGCCCTTTTAAATACGTTCCACAACAAAAGATGGTGAACTCCCCGGGTAGAGGACATGTGGCCCGACTTCTTTCTTTCTCAAGTTTTTTGGTGGGGATGTAGATGGGAGTGTTGAATAAGATATATAGTGTTTGATTAGAGTCATCACTAGTTAAATAAAGCTCAAAATCCATGATTGATTAGAAACCATTGAATCGTCTTCTAAGTTAAGGAATCACGAAAATTCCCCAACTTGAATAACTCATGTAGTTGGTTTGCAACCACCGATTTATAGTAAAAGCCTTAGAGGCATAAAAAGAAAGGGTTATGCACTCTTTTCTACCTACACAGTGTGCAATATTTACTTTTCAAGATTTTCTGATTTTTGGAGGATTTAGCAAAATTTTAACATTGCTAAGTCGGACTTTGCTTCACAAATTCCCTAAGGGTTAGGGTAGGCAAATAAAATAACAACACGTTGCCTTTCTTCGCAAAGTTTAAGACTCCGGGTAGTTAAAAAAGAAAAGCAACACCTAATATTGCTTTGCAGAGTTTAAGATTCTGAGCAGGCAAAAAGAAAATAAACCGCACCGAACTTTATTTCGCAAAGTTTAAGACTCCTGGTAGGCAAACTAAGAAAATTGATAGTGAAGAATAACACAAATAAAATAAAAGAAAAATGTAAGTAGGCATCATAGATGTGTTTGGAATGTGTGGAGTGCATGTAGTATGAATTGACGTGTAAGAAGAAAAAGGGAAGACTAAAGCCATAAGCAAGCAAAGGGAACGGAGTGACCGACTGAAGATTTGGAGTTGCGTCTGTCAATGAATATTACACTAGTTGTCTTTGTGACAGCAAACTCCCAACTGAGAGAAAGAGAAGGAAACGGAGAGAGCATAGCGATCTTATTGCTGAGTTCTAAACTCAATTTTCCCTTCGGTCGTTCAGTCTGTTTTGTTGGGGGCCTTGCACAAAACCTTAGGATCTAGTTACCCGAAACAAATCAGAATTATGGAATAATAATGCAATGAACTAAATCAAAACATAAACCACACTACACGAGGGATTTTTACGTGGAAAACCCTCAAAGAGGTAAAAACCATGGGACCTCGTCCAGATCAACAATCCACTATAAAGCAGAACGTTACAACCGATCACAAGAACACACCGCTTGGATCAAACCTTCTTCACCCACGCAGGAGTGGATAAGCAATAAGAGAACAAGAGAAAACGGAGGGATCTCACCGATCACGAGGACGTAGAAGCGCTGAGACGTGGACTACGAAGTAAATCACCTCTACGAGCAGAATCTTCCTTCTATAAGCTTCCTCTCTCTCTTTCTCTCTCTTTCTCTCTCACACCTTTTTGATAGCCCTATGCCCTCCTAGAAAACCTTTAGGAAACTTAGAATGCCCTGGAATGCACCCCAATCCCGGATACACCCATATATATAAGAATAGAAAGAGGTGTAACCCAAATAGGAAACAAAATCCGCAAAATCTACATTTCCACAATCGCATCTGCGGAACTCGTCAATGATATCGAAGGTCTCTCGATAACAGCTTCGATATCATCTGAAGGTCTCTCGATGATATCGAGACGGGACAAAAACTGTCCAGCGACCAGGGGTGGAAATTTCAACAATTATCCGTGCCATCGAGCCACTCTCGATGACATCCTCGATATCATCTAAAAGTCTCTCGATGATATCGACAGGACAAAAAACTATCCAGCAACCAGCAGTGAAAAAATCTACAATTATCGATTCTATCGAAACCTGTTTGATTTCATCGAACCGAATAATGAGGAGAAAATCACCATCATGTTTATGCCCTATTATGGCTTATCTCTCTACATTTTAGAATCATACTCTCTACTAAGTGTCCTACTACCCTATTGGAGCCACCGTCGCACTGTAAGCTTGCCCGCCCTTAATGTCCCTCTGCCTATTTTACATACCGGGCCCCTCAATGTAAACCAGCTTCGGCGGTGACACATTGCACGCGGGCGTGAAGGTAATTAAGGAGTTTCCGTGTGAGTGGGCCCATCAGACCTTTGGACTTTCCTTCACAATTTCCTACAAAAGGGATGGTTGGATATCTCCTATTCCGGCCTTACTATTTCAATGACATCTTTAATAGGCTATCTTCTCTTTATTCAGTCTTTTGGGTTGGGCAACATGTGTACATCGTCCACAATTTTTTGGGTGTCCAAGAACCTTAGAGCAACCCTACACACGCACTTCGGACTCTCTTAGACTCATGACCTCTGCTTCTTTGGACTGTCTACCCTCCATTCTATGGCCTCTTCACTGAGCTCCTTATATAGATCACAACACATGCCCTTGTATGGTTGGCGATCATTTTTTAAAACCCTACATTAGTGATTGTTGCTTTGGTATCTGCCAGATGAGGTAAATAATTGCAAAAGGTAGCTTTTTGGACCGCAGGCCCTTGGATAGGAGATAGTTCATTTTATCTTTTTCTACACTACAATGACTACGTACTGTTGAGGGTCAAATATTGCAAACTAGACCCCAGTTATTGTCTGGATTTACGAGCAGGATATCGTTTAACGCCCTGCTTTAATTATGTTTTTAATGTAGGTGTATTTAGGAGATTGGACTGGAAAAGGGTATTAGAAGCATGGATTTACCACTCAGAACTGACCAAGGTAAGGGACAGACCCCAGGAGACCAAGATCGACGGACTTACACGCCAGAAATCCAGGAAAATCAAGAAACTGAGGCTTAAGTGGCCTGGAAGTGGCTCAGAATGCAAGATCACATGGTTCCCACCATCTGATCGGCTCGAAACTTCATACGGTGCCTGAGGACCATGAATGAACCGTACACGTCAAATTTTAGTAGTTGGATACTTGTGAAAGTAGTCCAATGGTCAGATCAGCCCACAAATTGTCAAACTGGGGCCCATCTGATATCTGGACATGCTTCAAATTTGGACTTAATCCATTATATGAGGTTAGAAATGGAATGGACGGAGAGAATTTCTCACGACCATCACGATGGTGGCCCATGAACGTCGCAGGTATAAAGAGTGCATGTGCACTCAACGTGCACTGGATGAAGAAGCCCGGTCAAAGTCGGTGTTGACCGACTTCGCAAAACAGGAAACTGCCGTTTCCAGTGTTTGCATCAACCGATCATCGGTTAATGTTGTGGGCCCCACCCATGGTCCAAACGGGTGATCCAGACCGTCCATTCGTTTCCTGAGGCGGCTACAAACCACTCCTAGGTGACAAAAGTTACAGAAGACAGCGAAGATTGTTTTTTTTACCGTTCAAACACAGGTTGGACTGTAGAACAGAAAATCATGTGGTCCGCATCAACAGACCATAAAAACTATGCATTCTTAACTGAAATTTCGTCATGAATTCGGTGGACGGAGTAGATCTTGCACCTGACGTCAATAATGGGCCCCACCAATGTTGCTGCGTAAAGCCCGTTACGCAGGCTTGGTTTCAGCGTCCGAAACTGACGCTTTTTGGCTGGTTACACGATCAGAACGTTGATCAGATGATTGATCCAAGCCGTCCATCATGTAGGCCATTGAAAACAGTCCCAAGGGACGTTGAATTGACGGACAACATGCAAGAGCAGAGAGGGGAGGCAGCCTCCATTTCCTGCTGCGTAAAGGTTATTCACGCACCGACTTCACTTCGCGTTTTCTGCTGTTGTGCATGCTTTCACCACCGACTCCTAGGGTTATAAAAGAGAGAGAGAATGGGACGTGAAGGGAGAGCTGGGAGCTGGATGAGGACTGTCTACACAAGAGGAGAAAATTTAGAGTTTGTTTTTCTTTTTCTTTTATTTTGTTTTGTTTAAGGGATATAGTCCATGCATGTTGGGCTGAACCTCTTAGCTAGGGCTAAGAGGTGAAGCTTGTAGCGTGATGGGACTGATTCTACGACTCTGATTCATGCAATGAACTATGTTGATTCTAGTTTTGATTAATAGGAATACTTCTAGTTTTTAATGGTTTATTGTGACTGAATTACAATGAGTCTGCGATAGCTTTGAGTATTTCTTTTTCATTATTTGATTATGAAACCAGGACGCCCTGTTGTTCACCATTGCCCCTTGGACATGATTGGATGATGGAACTCTTCCTGACTTTCATACGTCACTCAGGATTGGCTGTAAATTGGTTTAATTCTGTTGTTTACTTTGTCTCATGGACATGGTTTTGTGATGGAATCCATTCTGATTTGTATACCTTTCATCTCTTTGAAAACTAGATCGAAGGAAGTTCAGATTGAGTTTTAGTGACATATCTTCCAACTGGATGAAGAATATGGGACTCGAAGTCCAGTTGAGTTCATGAATCAAGCGAAGATCTCCCAGATCTCTACAAGTGGATTCTCTGAATCCCTACTTTCCTACCCCTGAATTTCTTAAGTTTTAAATTTGTGCTTCACCATTATTCCTTAAAATCATTCGATTTAGATTGCATCTTAGTCTAGTTCTAGTTCTAGTTATCTTCAGATTATGTACAGATTTCAGTCCCTGTGGATTCGACCTCGGTCTCACCGAGTTTATTACTACATCACAACCCTATACTTGTGGAGTGAACACATACAGAGAGTTTTTGAAGTTTTGGAGAGCCTAAATGAGTGACTGAGATTTGATCTTTATTTAGCCAATATCTGATTCAATCGAATTTCATACCCACGAATTCAGTCCGTCAGTCATTTCCAATATGTGTTGATGAGGACCCTTTCTATACAGTTCATCTGAATTTTAAAGGCTTTTTGGATCGGCCGTAGATGATTTTATCATTATAGTGCATATTGGAGGTTTCCAAAGAGTTCAGACAAATGGTCCAAGATTTGATTGGTTGGGTTCCAAATTCACCAATTTAGTCCGTCAGTTGTTCCCAAAACATGCAAGAATCTCTTTCATTTAACCAGTTTGGATTTTCAATAATTTTCGAGCCACCATAGACACTTGAAAAATAGTTTATTCTTGTTTTGGGGTGAGGTGTTTACAAAGACATACGGATTTACTTATCGAGTTTGCCACAAGTGTAGGATGAATATGGACCATTGGTTACCACTATGCAACCTTCCACATTTTTGTGACATGCACACCTCGAATTATACCATCATGATTTTATTATTATTATTATTATTATTATTTTATTTTTTTATGTAGCACATTAATCATGGAGACCTGATCAACGGACCGGATTTTTCACATGTTCTCCATGTTAGCAGGTGTGAGGCATTGGAAGTGGTTCTACAAGTAGAATTCCGCTTAGCGCGCGGGTCGGTTCTCATCGAGGGGTCAACTCAAGCTCAACCCAACCTCAATAGTCAAGAAGGGTCACTACCGCAAGGTGTGACCCAATCTCAAACTCAACCTGGGTCCTTAATGCTTCTACTTTGAGTTCGGTTGGGTTAACCAGGCCTCAACCTAGGCCTGAGCCAACCTAAGGTGGGGTTGGGATTTCCAGCCAGTTGATAAGAGCCTAGAAGCTTTTGCCACATACCCTTTTTTCCATTTTCTATATATGAGGATTGTACATGTGGTGTAGAGAGTCATACGTAGTAGTCCAGAGTATTTTATAATGGTGTAGCAAATCGTGGAACTTTTCTAGAATTCTATAATATTAATTTCTATATGGAGTTACATGCAATAACTAGAACCTTTCTAGAGAATTTTTAATCATTTGATGAATGTCACATGACACCATCCTATGTCGAGCGGGTTGTGGACAGTTTCATGGCCAAGATGGATTTTTAAAAAAAAGGTCTGATTGGAAGCAGAAGTGATCTAGACCATCCAGTCCTTAAAACGAACGTATCTCACAATTGGAATGAGTTATTCGATGTGCCATATAGGATTTTGGGTAGGACGAGCTACTATAGCCACCCATCTATGCTACGTTGGGTTGCGCATGCCAAATTTGTGAAATACCATCAGATCAATGGTCGAATTCTTGTTATAATTTCGTTTTTACTATTTACAATAAGTTTTAGTTTGGATATAACTCTTCATCCATTGGACTTTATGAGTTGCGCCCAACATGAAAAGTGCTTAAAGTAATTATGAGAATGGCATGGTGAAGCCAAATAGGACACTTACTATTTTTAGCTGAAAACCAAGTGCACTATTGGAAATCACGACCGTCTATAAATAGTAAGTTTACTATTTATGGTAAGTAGTGATTTCTATGAGTTTTAGTTGTAGTTTAATTCTTAAACTTCTTTCATGGCTTATAGTATCCCTATTTAAAGGGTTGTAAACTTGTTTATTGGAATTATCAATCAATTTACAAATTTTCTAGAATTTATTTATATTTTTCTTATTCTTTTCCTTGTGGATTTGAGAAGTTTATGTGAGGAGTCCAGAGAAGCTCCGTAGATTCAAAGTAGTTATCCTTGAGGAAGACAGTACCTCATCAAGTTCAACCCTGCATCACATCTTAACCATTGATTGGACCTTCTCAAGTTCTCTCTTACATTAGGAGGCTCCTCATTTGAAACTCGATCCCTAAAGAATTGTTATTTCTCTTTAATCCAACACATAACTTTTCCCTTCACTCTCACGATGTTCTCTTATTCCTCTCGCATTCCTAATAAGACTTGTAGTATGGTACTTAGTGGTGCAGCTGGGAGTTAGGCTTACTCAAGCAGCTTTTAGGCATCTTGCAGGTGCAACTTGAATAGGAATGCTAAAAGCTAGTAAGTTTGCGACAATAAGCCTAACTCGACCAAGCTTGAATGGGAATGCTAAAAGCTAGTAAGTTTGTGACAATAAACCTAACTCGACCAAACTGTATGTCTGGGTTTAGTCCAATTGGGTTTGGGTTGAGACCGTCCCAAGTTACAACCCTAATATCTAATCTCTGTGAAAAAAAATAAAGAAGAATAATAGTTTAATAACTACATCTTCGTGCGATATACCCAAATGTTCAATCTTGTAGGATGGTAATCCAAATCATTGCAATAATCCTAACCTTAAAATTTAGGGCCTACAAAAAGGTGAGAGATATAGCAAAGGTTTCTTTATGTAAATATACTCAAGGTTTCATGAAAGTACCAAAATAGCATCCTTTTAAATCTTTATTTTTCTATACCCTTGCTATCTTCGTGAATTTTTTGTAAACAAATTAAAATGTCCTGCATTAAGCCTTGTGTCAATAGAAGCTAATTTCCCTTCTTTTCTACAACTATACTTTCTTTTCTACAACTACACTTTCTTTTATCATTGTTTAGCTAATTCTTCTTTTATCATTGCACTTTGTCGACTTTTCGTGCTCTCCGACTATTCTCTATCAATCCTTCGTGCTTTCCAATTACTGTCTCAGGCAGAACTATCACATCAGGAAAATGGGCTTTAAGCTTATTTGGAAAAAAAACGATATAAAAATTACTATAAAAATTTAACTTTTAAAAAATGGGTTCTTCTTTCTTCAAAAAAATTATTCATGGGTTGAAATTTAAATCCAAATTTGAAATTTCAAATGATATCCAAATTTAATGAGATAATTCATGTCTCATTTGAAAGCTTATTCAATTATCTTTCTAATGAGTCCAAGATCATCCTGATATGGCCTGTAATGAGAGAGTTATGACCATTTATATGAGAACGTACAATATTCAAAACGAACACGAATGACATCATAGACATTGAGCTCAATTTTAAAAGATCAAACAATGCCCAAATGAGATGGTTCATGTCCCATTTGAAAATTTGTCAAATTATATATCTTTCCAATGATTCTAAGATCACCTCGATTCGACCTAAAATGAGGGAGTTATGACTGATTCATAGGATTGTACAATGTTGGAAAGGAATGTGAACCTCATCATGAAGTTTGCATTAGTTTTGAAATGTTAAATAGTGTCCAAATGAGATAATTCGAGTTTCATTTAAAATATCGCCGAATTATCTTTTCAATGAACATAAGATCGCCCTGATCCGACCTGCAGCATGGGAGTTATAACTACTTTTGTGAGATCATGTGATGCTATAAATGGGATTGAACAATTTGCGAATCTTATCATGGACTTTGGGCCCTCTTTTGAAAGTTTAAATGGTATATATCCAAATGAGATTATTCTAATTTCATTTAAAAGATCATTGAATTATCTTTTCAACAAGTTTAATATCGCCTAGATTCGACTTACAACGAGAGAATTATGACTATTTTCGTGATATCGCCCAATGTTGGAAACGAACGCAAACCTAAACGTTCAGTACATGCTCAAGTTCGCATTATGCTCTAGTATCGTACATTCCCATAAAAACGATCATAAGTCCCTTGTTACAGTTCAGATTGAGCGATCTTAAATTCGTTAGAAAGATAATTTGACAAAATTTCAAATGATACGGGAATCATCTCATTTGAATAACATTTAACCTTTAAACGTAGGCCCAAAGTCCATAAAGGCATTTACATTCATTTTTCAGTATTGTGCAATCCCACTAGAACATTTATAACTCATTTGTTACTGGTCAGATTAGGGCAATCTTAGACTCGTTGGAAAAATAATTTAACAAGCTTTCTAATGGGTCTAGAATCATCTCATTTTGACACCATTTGGCCTTTCAAAATTAGACTCGAAGTCCAAATCGCAAACATTTTGCATTCACTTTTAGATTTGAGTCAAGTTTTGAAAGGTCAAATTATGTTTAAATGAGATGATTTCAATCCCATTTGAAAGGTAGTCAAATTATCTTTTCAACAAGCCCAAAATTACTTAGATCTAACTTATAATGAGAGAGTTATGATTGTTTTGTTAGAATCAAGGATACCGAAAATGCAAATGGTCACATTTGCTTTCAGTATATTGTTGCGTTCACTTTTGATACAAAGGTTGCATTCACTTTCAGTACACACGTTCACATTCAATTCTAGCATTGCATGCTCTTACAAGAACTATAATAACTCTCTCATTATACGGACAATTCATAATGGCATTCATAAACCACCATTCTATCTTATTTTAATATTGTCCGTATAATGACCTGAGATTTTGGTATGCATTTATATACAAGCATATATGTAAACTTGCGCTCATCTAAACATATATGCATAGATTTACCTATGCATGCATGCATGCATTCACACATTTGTATATTTATATATAACGAATAAAGGTGTGATTGGATCACCTTCTTTTTCATAGAGAGCTAATGCTTGTTGGGTATTTTGGTTTGACACTGCTTCGCACATAAAAAGAAGCCTATGCCTGAATTAAGCTTGGAGATGGAAGCCCCGTGGAGTATGACCAAGCTCATCCATTTGTGTAAAGATGCTTGTTGATTTGTGTACTGAAATTACCTATCTTGACCATTGCTTGTGTATTATATTTATTCAAGGTGTGATTGTTGATAGGAACCATTTACCCATGTACTAAATCCACCCAAGGACGCCCGTCAATTTGCGAATCTGTCTAATAGTGACCCTTGATTTGGACCTCAAATCCATGCACTTGTGACCGCACTTGTGACTGTCGATTCACATATATACTCCGACCATCTGGGACCGTTGATAAACTACTTAAAACTGCCTATCTATAACCATTAGATATCACAGCTAGAGAGCCCAAAGTCTGGCCGTTAATCATGTGCCCAGACCCTATCACCCGATCAGCAAATCTAACCATCCAACCCATGTAATGTTCCAACCGTTCGCCCAACTCCAACCAAGCAACCAGCACCGTTCATGATCCAATTAATTGATCATCAAGATCTAGCCAACCATCCATCAACCTAAACCGTTTGACAAGTGCACCACCTAACCACCTAGACTAGCCCCTTTTAATGAATCCAAACCGTCCATCATACAGCTTTCCATCTAACCCTCTCTTTTATTGTTTAGAAAGTGTTGTTGTATCATTCTTTTATCTTATTATTTAGAAAAGTCTAGCTGTTTTTTTTTTTTTTTTCTTTTCATTCTTTTATGTAGTGAGAGCGAACTCACGTACCAAAGCTACAAAGAGAGAAAGAGACGGTGGTACTCCATATATGTCGGTTTACCATGAGGTTTTCTTGCCCTGTGACGTGAATCAAAGCTTGGGTTTTAACTCAGCATGGTGGAGTGTTTTGATGTAAGAGACCAAGTATCTCGAGTGTTGGGGGCTGCTGACATGAGTGCTTGCACTACAAGAAAACTGGCCTTTAATGGCGGTCAAAACCGCCTGCAAAGGCCCAGAAAACCACTGGCAAATCCTCCGCCTGCGGTTAGCTAACAGCTGGTAAAGCCTTAGTCGGTAAAGCCTTTACTGGTGGCCAAGACCTTGACGGTTGTACTGGACGCCGCCAAATTGTCCGTTTTTGCTGCAAAAATGGTCAAAAGCTACGGTTAAAATCTGTAGCTAAATATGACTACCGACAGTACGACGGTAGCCATTTGTACCATAGCTCTTTAAAAGTTACTACGAATTAAGTCCGTAGAGATAGAGCTCATGGCCACCGAAAATCCGTAGCGATTGAGAAAATCTTTCTTAAAAAAAAAAAAAAAACAAGAAGAATAGGTGACCCACATGTATCCTAGTTTGTTTTGTTTTGTTTTGTTTTTTTTTTTTTTTTACACCAGTTAACATACCTTGGTTAATGTCAATGATCTCCTTGTTGCCAATGATTGCCATTGTTTCCAAGGGTATGGCTTCAACGGCGGTGGCGGAAGAGGTGGAGGCGGAAGAGGCGGACGCGGTGGGAGGAATGGCGGTGGTAGTGGTGGCGGGTACGGTGGTGGCTACGGCGGCAGTGGCGGAGGCGGTGGCGGTGGAGAGGCGGAACTTGTTACAATTGCGGTGAGCCGGGCCATATGGCAAGGGACTGTTATCAGGGTAGCGGTGGCGGTGGAAGGAGTGGCGGCAGCAATGGCGGGAGGTACGGAGGTGGCGGAGGCGGTGGCGGTGGCGGTGGCGGTGGTGGATCGTGTTATAACTGCGAGGAGCAGGGACATTTTGCTAGGGAGTGCCCTAGTGGCTTGATGAAATGAAGTGGGTAGGTTTTTTTTTTTCTTCTTTTCTCTCTTTTTTTTTTGGCTCTTTTTTTGGGTTCCCATCAGATATTTTGAATTGGGTTTTGGTCTTTGGGTTGTTGGTAGTGGAAATCTGACCGTTGACGGAGGTGGGTCCAGTTTTTCTCCTTTTCTTTTTCTGCTGATATGCGTTTTTTGGACTTGTTTTTGGAGCAATCGTGCTTTGATGTGGAGGGAAGGAAAGGTTTGTTTTGTTTAGAGATTGAAATCCATTCTCTCTCTCTCTCTCTCTCCTCTCTCTCTCTCTCTCTCTTCTCTCTCTCTCTCCTCTCTCTCTCTCCTCTCTCCTCTCTCTCCTTATATACATATATGTTTTATTAATGGATTAGGGTTTTCTCTGGCTTAAAAAAAAAAAAAAGGCATCAGCGCCAGTATTTCGGAGTCCTTCAGCAGGTTCAGGCCCTCAATGATATTGAGTTTCACCACCTGTGAGCGGAGGTTCTCTGTTTTGTCTATCAGAAGCTAAATCTTCTCACCACGGTCCAGAACCTGCACAAAGAGATATTACAATGGGTTTATGTTGTTCTACACGTCACAAAATTTAAATAATTTGGGGGCTTCAAAAGACAGGGCTGCATGGAGGACACTAATCTTGGCATTTGGGTGGCCTAAGGAAAAAGATTTTCCTAACTGCACATTGAAATACTAGAGGCAACCATCTGCACATTGAATGCTATACATACACTAACTGCATATTGATTATATTCCCCTACAGTAACACATCTTTCAAGTCAACAATCTGGGAGAAAAACCACATTAAAGCAACCGCTTAATAAGCAAATATGATACATAAGCGTGAGATCCATGTCATTTATCTGGAGGACCTCACCATGTACATGTTGTGGCCCAAAATCAAGCTGATTTTGATCATTGGGTGGGCTACACTTTTGAATAGTCATGGCCTAACAGCCAAACACAGGCCATCCTCTAAAAGCTGGGTTGGGCAAATTAAAATTTTGAATAGTCATGGCCAGCCAGCCCTAAACAGTTCAAAATCCAGTCCCAAATCCTACATGTGGTGCTTGTGAGTATAAACAAATGAAGTGATCAATAAAGCATTAGATTGAAGCCTGAAGCAATAAGTTTGCGGAGAAACATTGACATAGATACCTTTGGTTGACTAGATAAAATGCATGTGCTAAAACCATGGACAGACTAAAAAAAATTGTCAAGCTTGTTTAAAAACATCCACCGTTTTCATCTGTGGCCTAACTGATTATTTAACCATCCTCACAGTTATGTACATGGTAGAGCACACCTGATACATGGCTCATATGTCCTGCACATTTTCCAGGTTAGCACATATCTGCTTGCGGAAGTGCATGTGGAGCCAGCAAACATCCCTGACACATGGCTCAGATGTCCTGCACGTGTAAGGTTAACACATATCTGCTTGTAGAAGTGCAAGCGGATCTAGCAAACCTCTTTAAAATCCATGCACTCTGCATTCCTTTGGCTTCTTTAAGAAGTACCCAGAATAAACTTAAAAATTAAACTATAGAAAATCTGAGCTTCTTATGACAAAATCAACTAACTAAACCAACCACTATCATAAAAATTCATCTATCAGCCATCATACAGTGCCATCAACAATTTCTGCTTAGGCAACTGTCTTCAAGGAATGAATCTGGACTGTCCATAGTTACAAACTTACAACCTATGGGACACCCTGAAAGAATTACACCAGTCAGAAGATCCTATCCACCTGAAAAGTAGCCGTCTGTTTTTTTATGAGCATCTTTTATCTAAGTTGTATGCCATGGATGGATGGTTAGGATCATCTGTTGAAAGTGATTTGTTAGAATCATAAGCAATCCATTATAAGGGAGCTTTTGATTTTTTGGACGTGCTGTTTCCAGGCATGCCCTTGAATCATTTCTACCAAAGAGAGAAGTGGACTCTCCAGCACTGAACTGTACCTGTACATTACAAATTAATACGTTGCTAAGAAAGCACCAAACTTATTCCATCACGAATCTCTTTTCTCATTAATACATATGATTAGTACATGATTTATTACTAGCCTTGACTAATATGTTTATTAGAATAGAAAGGCCTAAGCACAATAGCCTTTCATCTCAAAATCAATACACTACTGAAACTTAAGAGCAGTTAAAATCAGAACTTTGTACTTAGGTTTAAAAAGTGTTGAAGAATAGACAATCCATACAAAGTAAGACACTTAGTTCAAGATATACAGGTATGATAGAGGGAGACCAGCCAGGAAGTTAACTGATCCAGTAAATTGGTTGCTCTGCAGTCACTGACAAAATTAACCATGGATCGTTATTGGTATCAACTCACATTGCAATAAAAAAATTGGATAGATTGAAGAAACTTAGCCCATTAACATACTAACATTTGTTTTAGATTTGTTTTAGATTCTTCAGACCAGTAAAATGTCCCCAATGGAACCGGAGAGGGAATTGTGGCTCAGATTCCTGCACTTGGAAAAAAGATCGGTTGGCAAATATGAACTGGCTACTCATAAACCAGAGACTTTAACACGCTCACAGATTACAAGAATTTACAAATAACAGAGAGATTTCAAGGAAGCTAAGGAGAATAGAATATTCTGACTCAGCCGATTGAATGTCAGTTTTCTGCATTGCAGGAAGAAAACAAAATATATCTTGGAACTGAGATTCAGATTTTTTTATTTTTTTAATTTTTATTTATTTATTTATATATATATATTTTTTTAAGATTAAATCCTACATAGGAAATGGATTCACAGTAAAGCTTCTCTAGATCTTCAAGGCTCTGTAAGAAGTCATACAGCTTCACCTGGTTCCATGACACCTCAATCCCTTCAAATTCATCAAAGGCTATGTACCTGCATCAAAACCCACCAACATCAGAGAAAATTGAAAAGGACCCATATGAGAAAAAGAAAGAAAAATGAAAAAGGTAGGCCCACTGACTTTCACTGATGATCAGACAGATCAATTTCAAGTATGTTTAAATCATTCATTCCTTTTGTATAACCATGACCCACTGATGATTGGAGCATGCCAATGGGTCCTTGAGCCAAGTTTAGGAGCCCAAGCCGTGACCAATGTATTGCCATCCCTAGCTTATGTCACTAGCTATTATACACTACCAAATATACATTATACCTTCCCAAGTCTAAAATCTTCAATTTCTTCAATATCATCATCAGGAAAGCGGCCCACAGCTGCAAATCCAAATAACTATTAGGAAACTAGCAACCACAGTAATCAGAAAGAAATCTGAAATGAGTAGATAGGGAAAAAAAAAAGAAGCAGTTAACCATCATGCACATCAGAAAATGTCAGGGAACTTCCACATTCGGATAGGTGTAGTAATGCCGCTAACCATTACCTGGTTTAGAGACTACAGCCAGTTGTACAGTTAGCTTTGAAAACCTGAATATGGAGTTCCCAGAATCACTGTCAGCAGTAGAGAGTAGAATATTCTGTCATGATAAAAGCACCAGATCAAACACAATCTCAAGAAGAGATTTGAACAATAAAAGGGTAAGACAGACCACACAGATGCTCACAGCCAAGATACTGAGTCACGACCCAAAATTCAAAACTATAGTGATGATCCTAACTATCCAATTGGTGGCCATCAACAAATGGTTAAAATGAAAAATAGCCAAGGTACTAGATTCAACAAACAGATATCCATTAATCAGATTTAGGATCATACAGCAAAACAGATATCAATGATGCACCCAAATGTGAATTGGGTTTGATTCAAAATCTGAAAATTTTCAGGGAGAAGGTGAATATTCCTCATTTAAAAGCTTTCATAATGATTGAAGGGGAAGGAGCAGATGTGACAATAGTTCAATGGGGAGACACAGCTCAGACATTAGGGCCCAGAGGGCAGCCTATTGGGACCTTCAATTCTGCAACATTTGCTGTAAATTCTGCTTATTTCATAGCCAAAAACATCAGTTTCATAGCCAAAAACATTTGCTGTAAATTCTGCTATTTTCAATTGAAATAGAATTCATTAAGGTACTTTGATATTGCAGAGATGAGAAATGTGAATGCCAAGTGCAGCGGTGCACACGTGTCCGACATTCAGTCCACCATGGGCCACATTGTGGATGTGGCCTAGTTGAAAGGTAAGACTGGTCTTCTCATCAGGTGGGGCCACACATTCTGCAATGAATGTGGTCATTTAAAAATAAAAAATAAAAAATTACCCTTTCCTTTCTGTGCATGTATGGCCTGCCTAATGAGGAGACAAGCCGATCTTTTGGCCAGGGCATGTAGCCAGCTTTGCCCATCCAATGAATGGCCTAGATTTGCATGAATGTGCCAAACTGGCACTTGGGCCAGCAAGTACAATTACCCTTAGCAGGATTATGACAGAGATTCATCACCCCCGTAGCTTTCATATATGTATTCTTTGTATGATTTTCATAAAAGAAGATCAGATTCTTCTCTATTTCATGTTTTCCTTTCTGGGTTTTGGTTAGAGAACTGATTCTTAGAATGTTCAAATATTCTATTTGCATTGGCAGAACACAACCCCAGTTCCAGCACCAGGTGCAGCAGGAAAGCAAGCTGTTGCATTTAGAATATCAGGAGACACAGCAAGCTTTTCAATCAGAACATAGAACACAGTTCATCAAAGTGAGGCCCATTAACTCAATGGTCTGGATTGCCAAGTTATGGGGCCCACTTGTACAGGCTGATGGCCCTACATACTGTGCAAATTCTCAGGGAGAGGAGATATGCTTCCTCCTTATTTAAAATCACCCAGTACACATACATTGTAAAAATCATATGAATTTGCAACTCAATGATATGCTACAAGACACCTTGCAAAGCACTTTCAGTTTCATTTCTCTCAAACCATTGTCAAAGCATTAGATACTTACAGCCACATACCAACACACCCATATGCACATTGACACAGATATCGGTATTAAAAATGGCATTGGAATACACTAAATGGAATGCAGAGTCTGCACTTGGGCGGAAGCTGTGGGTTCCTTTCTTTCATCTATCTATTTGATCGGTTCTTCTGGAATGTTAGCCTTTTGGCCTTTTCTGTATCTGACATTTAGTATTTCTTTTAATAAAATTTTTCATTAGCGATTAACAAATGATCCACTTACAAATACCTAAATGTTACTCATGTTGCCACTGAAAATGGTGGTGGGGACCAAGGAAACATTAAAAATACTCCCAATATTGACAGATCTCTTGGGAAATACCATTTACCACAAGGAATTAGAATTTCAATTCAGCAAGCAATCGAGCAACAGAATAAAGCAGACAGTTTAGATTTAATAAACCATAAAGAAGTCTCCCTAAGTATGGATTATCAGGCAGAAATTAGAATTGCAAACCACAAGATGAATCTCTCCTCTTAGGCTTCCAGTTGCAGAATGGCAGAAACTGAAATTTTAATGGTCTCTACCGTCCGAAACCCAATCTGCAAATATCACACCCACATTTACAATCCAAAGAAAAAGAAAATGAGTAAAGACCACATGGTAGGGATTTGTCAATGCATATTCCTAAAAAGGGATTCGACAATGCAAATCCCTGAAAAGCAGACCTTAGAATTTTTTGAAAGGTACAGGTAACATAATCAATAGAAAAGAAAAGCAAACCTTAGAACCCCCCTACTGTAGATATTGGAGGTATATGGTTCAAAGCACTCATTATTGCCCAGAATCTGACTGGTTGAAGCAGTGGGCATAGGAGCTACAAGAAGGGAGTTCCTCACTCCATTCTTCGAAATCATTTCCCTTAGAGCAGCCCAATCCCAACGATCAGATGGAATCACATTCCACATGTCAGGTTGAAGAATTACCTGCACATTGTTATGCCTATGTAAGAAAAAATACCAAGATCATAAAGCTAACCTCCTTCACATTCTTCCACATAAAGCTTATTATGCATGCATCAGCATCATGCACATGTAAGAAGAGAGTACCCAACATGGCAATCATAAATAGCCTGGTCCTTGAGAGATTGTGCCATTGCCCTCAATCAGGCAGTTCCATTTAGATATTGTATTGTTGCAAATTGGTCTATAAGAGTGAGCAAAATTGGTGTTCTCATGATTAACAATTTCAACACAAACCTTGCTCACAGGACTCCCATGATATGTCTCATAAGGGCCTTCTTTTGCAGCAAGCTCAGAAGAAGCTTTCAGAGCATGGTAGTAGATAGTCTCAAAAATGTCTTTGTTAAGCTCCTGAGCCTGCACGAACCCAAAACTGATCAGCAATCCCGACTAGTTCAATCAATAACAGAAATTAAATGACCTCTTGGAAACCTGCAATCACCTCCGGTGAATCAAATGGCATGCCAAGTAATATGAAAGTATCTGCAAGACCCTGCACTCCTATGCCTATTGGCCTATGGCGCATGTTGGACCTCCTCGCAGTTTCAACAGGATAGTAATTCACATCAATTATTTTGTTGAGATTTGTGGTGACTATTTCAGTAATCTGCAAAGTAACACACATCAAAAAGAGAGAGAACCCAATGCTACAGAAAGGAATAGCAAAACCGTCCTCCATTAAAATTCAAGACAATAAACAAACCTCTGCTAGCTTGTCAAAATCAAAATATCTGTTCTGAGAACCATTACTTCCAACCAGCTTAGATGGATGTGACTCAATAGGGACCCCCTACAACAAACAAGCACACCATTACAAACTAGAGAATCAAAGGAGAAGTGGAAAGCTCTACTGTGCTAAAATGCATGAAATCCAGTGTTTTAAATGTCGACGATATTGGCCAATATATCCCACGATATATCTTGTATCCCACCTGTGCGATATGAAACACACAAGTAGTGGGATATATCCCACATGTTCGATCCGGTGAGCATTTTTTATTTTCAATTATTTTTTAAATGTAAATCATGTTAAATCAATGCCAAATTGTTACAAATCCATGACTTTTCATCTTTTGCATGAAAAATCATGGATTGGGAAGCTTCGATTTCAAGATTATGATAAGGACCGAGTTGCAGAAAATCGAATAAAAATTTCTCGCAAATTGGTTGCAATCTATGTCCAAACATAAAATCAAACATCTATGTAACCTAATCTAGTGATTCTTATTTTGCTTTTGAATGTATTGCTTGCATTTCCACACGTCTTCTTACATTTATAAATTATATGAATATACTTGCATCAATTCAATTAGACAACGCATAGATTAAGACCCCATATGAAGAAAACCTATTATGTGCGCTTTTTAAAAATATATATATATAATGTTTTGATTTGTAAGTGTATTGATGTCTTTTTTAACAATCATAGAAATTTCATTGAAAAATTCGACCAATTTCCACTGTTTCCATAACAGTGATACATTACGCGATATAACCGATATATCCCATGCGATAACCGATACATATCCATATCCCAAGGGTGCGATACGTAACACGATACCGATATTTCGAACACTGATGAAATCAATGGAAATTACCTTCTCCCTGACATATCGTGATAACGCAATTGATGCCAAATTGCAAACTTGATTGTGAACTCAATGATCTCAGTACACAAGTTCGAAGACTTGATTGTCCCCAGATTCAGTTGATTGCTTTTTCTATTACAAGTATCCTAAATAAACAAATAAAGGTCAGAAGTGTAAAACCAAGATATCTAAATGGTTCACTGGGATTCATGTTTCTCTCAGTAAAATACCTTGAAAAGCATATAAGGCATTCCACTTTCTATCTGGGATTTTAGAATTTCAAACCAGAGATCCTGTGCTTGAACAACCTTCTTTGCCTTGCCCTGAGTCCCCAAATACAGTAACCGATGATCATATTTTGGGTGATCATTTCTCTTTCAAAAATGTAGATGGAAAGGATTATGAGAAGTAGTAATTAGAAAGTTGTTCAGCATGCAATTTGACATACACAAGGAAAACCAGGAAAAGGAGGAATACAAAATAATGGATTATTCATGCTAAAGTCTCCATGCGATAACGATAAAAGGAGATGGAAACCTGAACGTTAGTGGTTTAGATTTATGATCAACAAAACTGTGTTTGAAATGCAAACCATCAAGCATATATTATAAGAATCTTCTAGAACAGATGTGAATTTACTCTCTTTGAGAAATAAGAGAAAAGGAAAAAAGAAAAGGACGAGAATGTAAATTCTACAAGAGAAACAAAAGAGAGAAAAAAAAAAAAAGGAAAAAAGCCAAAGAACCCAACAATGTAAATTCTACAAACAGTAAACCAAAATCTCGGCATATTCAAAACTACATAAAATAGTACTTATCATTCTAGATCTTATTTGCTTCAAATATACCCTAGAAACACAATCTTATGCTATCATTTCAATTAAATTCCAGTTTTTCTTTTTCTTCACAAACTATGACAGTCTACCTTCTAATAACTGAGACACCGCATAGCCTTTTACAAAAATCCACCCCAGTATATACTGATCCTGCATTCAGTAAGAAAAATAAATAATAATAATAATGTTACAAAAGTGTTCTCCCTGTAAATCAAACAGTGCACATATCTACTACCATTTGACTTTCAGTAAGACATACAGGGAGATTTTGTAGGCATGGGGCACTAATAACCAAACCTACTGCCTCATTTGTACGAAACAAGTACAGAGCACAGAACATCCATGTTTTCATCACAATAAGGATTTACAGATTGTAACTGTTTGTGAAACAAAACCACCACCAGAATCGAAAAACTTACATCCAGACTTTAAATTAGTAAAGGCTTCAGATTCACAAAATAGGACCGGAAAACTCTGTTAACAGAAGAAGGGTTAGCACGAAAGCGAAAAATGAGGAGCTTTGATAAATACAATGCGCACATGCACCTGTTACAGGCGGGCATACACATGTGGGATATCGAGTTGTGCTCCAGCCAGGTGGGTGATGTGGGTCCCACCACAAAAATCTAACCCACTACATGGAGGGCCCAAATGAAGAAAGCAGACTCTTGAGAAACGAGAATCAGCCAGATTGGAAGATCCTGAACCTCTGACAAATGGCATTTGAATGGATTGTGAAGCAGAGAGTACAGCAACAGTCCACATCCAACAGAAAACATTACAACCGTTAAAAGGTCAGGATCTTCCAATCCAAGAGCTTTCTAGGCATCCCCATCCAAGAGTGCAGCCCATCGGATAAATGGCATTGATCACCGAGCTGGATCCACTGCTACCGAAAACCATTCAGTTGCAAACACAGGTTTATTGAAAAATCAGATCAAGGGGAGAGAATTGCAGGAATCTGGAAAGCGAAACCAAAATCCAAAGTAACATCGTCAAATCTCGTCGGGAAGTTGGGATATGGGAAGAAATTTGGAGAAATAGGAGTATAAATCTAGGGTTTTGAAATGAGTGAGTGAGTCGGAAAAGGGCAGTACCTTAAATTGGAGATGGAAGAGCGTGGAATGAGATCCGGATCTGTCTTTTTACTCTCTTGGCTCACGAGAGGAGAAAGTCCTGAAAAATACATAAGAAATCCACAAATAAAAAATGGAAAAAGAAAAAGCATCTTCTCACTTGAATTTTCTGAAATCCAAACCCTAGTTCTAAATCTAGTAAATCCCCACCATAACCAATCAAAAAACATTGCAAAGTGCAGAAAATAGATCCAAAACCCTAAGAAACAAGAGAGTAGCAGATCTAGATACTTAATAGGTTATCAGGTTGCTGCAGCTGGAGAGATCCCAAAGCAGTCGTGAGAGAGAGAGGAGGGAAAGAGAGAGAGAGAGAGAGAGAGAGAGAAGAGAGAGAGAGAGAGAGAGAGTAGAATCGGGAGCAGAGATCGGGAGAGATAAAGAGAGGGAAAGACGAGAATTGGGAGAGAGGGGAAGAGGGGAATGGAGGCGGAAACAGAGTGAGCAAATGAAGGGCCAGTTAGGGTTATTGATATGTTCGGCGTCCTTTGCCGGCAGTGCACGTTGGGCGCCCGAAAAAAAGATCGGCAATGCCGCACTTTGTTGTAGTGTTGTGAGGTTGCATATAATGTGAGGTGTGAGGGTCATGTAATATGAGGGCACTACAAGAAAACGTGGCTTAGCTGACCGACGGGGATACCCTTTGCCGGCGGCCAATTTTAACGGCCACGGGCAAAGGGTCCTTATAAAAAAGAAAAGGAAAAAAACCTAAGTCCATTTCCACTCTTTCATCCCCAGCCGCGCCGATTCTCTCTCTGCCTCTCCCTCTCCCTCTCCACTCCCTCAAGCTCTCTCTCTCTCTCTCTCTCTCTCTCTCTCTCTCTCTCTCTCTCCTCGGCCCTCTACTGCAGTTTGGCCTTCTGCTGCTCGTGAATCTCAGATTCTCAGGTATGACGTAAGGCTTTTCTGCAATTTAGAATACCTGATTAGGAATATGCATTGACAAATCCCTAATTAGAGATTTGCATTGTCGAATCCCTTTTTAAGGATTGCTGCTGTTTATTTCATTCACCTCCACTGGATAATAATTTGACTTAAGCATCACTGTTTGGTTATTTGCAGACATCGAAATATAACTTCAATCGCATATTGTTCAAGCCAAAGATGTTTTAGGAATTACTATTGGATAAGGTAATACAGCTGTCCCTCTTTGCAACAATGCGGATGACACTAATTGTCATAGATTTCTCTTTTCTTGATATTGTTGTTGATGAAGATACAAGGGTGGATCCCTTGATCTGCATGACCAATGAGAAGGTCCTGTCATGTGTTCATTCAATGGATCAAATTGTTCCATAAACTTGTATTTCAGAGTACATATTTTCTTATTGGTTCCTACGGTATCTGATGGAGCTCAATTTTACAGAATAATAGATTTGGTATCTTGTTACCTAAGACTAGTTTAGGGTGTTACTTGTGTTATTATAGTTAATTTGTAAGGGCCTATTTGGATTTATAGAAAGCATGGGAAGTTAAAAAAAATCTTTGGCAGAAAACCTTAGTTTGAGGAAACTGTGGGAAAGGAAATAGTCTATCCTGTTTGTTTTTCCACATGATTTTCACAGAAAATTTGAGGCCTGTTTCCAACTTTATTGTTTGGTGAAACAAAATTTTCTTGAATATTTGATCAAATGACACAATTAATGATGCATCAAGAAAAACTTGCATATGTGTTCATATGCCAAATCAATTCAAAGAATCTGATGGAAACCTTTGTAAAACTTAGTTTCTCTGGGAGAGTCAAATCCCTTTCCGTGGGTAGAACTGTTATATCTAGGATTGGAAGATTTGAGAGCTAGAAGAAAATTGAGAAATCCGGTCAAAAAGTGTGGAGATTGAAGATGGCTGGCTAGCTGCTTGTTATCTTTTGCTTGGGTTGTCACCTCTGGTTCCTTTTGGTTTCTTGCTTTCTCTGTATTAGATTTTTTTTTTTTTTTCCTTTTCTTTGATTCTCGTTGTTTCTTTGAAGTGGCTCGCTTGGCTGCCGGTTGGACTGATGGAAGAGTCACTTATGTTGTGGCCTAGGCCAGACCTTAGGTGCTGGATCCTTCTAACTAGGTGCCGCTCCCATTCAAATCCCAACATTGGATACTCGCTCCTACTTCCTACCTCTTTATTCTTGTTTACATTTTGAAAGAAATGCTTCCCTGCTGCTCCCGCACCGAATTTGTTGCCGCTTTTCTTTGTGCTTCTTGCAACTATAGGCCGGCGTCTCTCTTTTCTTTTGCGTTCCTTTTTGGCTTGAATAAATTGGTGGTTATCCTTTTAAAAAATGGAGCTGGACTTCTGATTTGTACAACATTAGAAACAATAACTATGAAAATATCTTTCAAATTCATTGCTCCACCAAGATCCACAGCCATATAACCTATAAAACTAAGAAATCTACATGTCTAATTAAAAACACTTAACTAGGATATTCTAGAACCTGTTCCCTCAAACCAGACTTGGGTGCTATTTTATGAAACTTATTTTCAGCACTTATACTATTCAGATCGTTTGGCAAATCCAGATTATTAAGTGCTTAAATTAATTTTCACTGAAATATGGGTTTTTTCAGCTCCCCTCCCTTCGCTTAATGCTGAAAGTGGTGGTCGATTAAAATTCTTTTCACTTTTGATTAAAATAGCCCTAAGATTATTTCAAATTACAATCACATTACGTTTTCAGCACTTGATTTATTTTCAGAGCTTATTTTTCAGTTTATCAGATGACAACTTAGATTTGTGTGAAAACTTCCCGTTGACTAAAGATCTTCTAGATGTTTCTTGTGTTGTATAGTTACCAGACTATATATATAGAACCCAGATCTAGTGTTGTTCTTTTTTTTTTTTAGCTGCCAAAATTAGTTGTTTGGTTGCTTATATTTCTGTCTAATCACCTATGTTGAATTAATATGATCACACCTGGCATGGGATTTGTAGTGCATTCAACAGTTGTCTGGAAACCCTAGTGCAGAATTCTTTGAGCATATTGATGGGTACTGATGGCATCCACTGATATTTTGTTTCTAAACAGGATTGTCTTGAATTACTGAACAATCTTCTCCGTAACAATGCATCCGACCAGGTTTGTGGCTTTTAAAGATGCCTAGTCCCAATATGCTTTTGTGGTGATTACTTAAAACAATTTGTGCAGTGCAGATTTTACTGAAGGAAACTGTGGGATTCGAACCATTAATTTCAATTCTGAAGCTTCGGAAAGGTAGTGCCTACAGTTTCACCCAGCAAAAGGTAAACCGCAACACATGTAACAGACTGTAACTTCCTATTCACATTGTTCTCTTTGCTATAGCTGAAAATTTTTATGTTTATTTTTTCATTGATTAGCTGCAATCTTTTATAGCTTTTTTTTTTTAATTTTAAAATTTTTAATTTCTAATCAATATGCAATCTTTTATTGTTTGCTATTGTCAGGGATATGCTTAGATACTTAGCTTACTGCTGACTTGTAGCAGATCATTCTCCTTTCCCACAGTTTCCTGGAACTTGTAACAGATCATTCTTTAGTAAGAGTGTTGTCTCAACCCATCTATTGATTTTATTAACTTGACAGAATCCCAAATTGGCCCGAAATTCATGCAAACTATGGCACTTATCCCACTAATGCACATTCTTAAGCATTTGATATCATCCCACCAAGTTTGAGAAGCCCCTGCACTATGAATCAGATGGGACTGTTTATTAGTTTTTTTTTTTTAAATAAAAATTAAATGCTGAGAATCTGAATTGACTGAAACAAAATCAAGGACCTGGTCACTAAGCACTCTGCACATGTTTGAGAATTCCAACATGCTAGCCTGGGGAACTAGTGCAGTCTTACAGATGTCAGAATAGGATTTATTCAGCTGCACCCAGATAACATATCAGAAGATCAGCTTTTATATTTTGAATTTGAAGATGGGTGCTGGATACTTCAATCAAGATGGGAAAATACCTCTCCGATGGTTGTATCCTTCTTTGCCCTACGAAAGAGCTTCACAGCGGAGCAAAGTATTATCTGCAGTGGAAACACATTCAGAATGATGAAGCTGCTTGCTTATGTTTCAATTTGATGCTTTTCATCATAGAAGACTTATGCGATTTGACAACACAGCTTCTAACTAGGTGTTGCTCCCACTTCTAATCACACATCAGACTGTCACTCCCGCTCCTGCTTCCTACCTATTTATACTTATTTACATTAATAGACGCTACCCCACGCCTGCATCCAAATCTGTTGCTGCTTCACTTTACAGTTCATGAAACTATAGTTTCAAGAATATTGGACAGATTCCTTTATCTGGCTACAGTCCCCGTCAGACCAGAACTCCCTATTTGTTTAAGACAACTACATTTACAGCACAAGTAAGATGCAATAGATACAAATTCCTTTATTTTGATGGAAGCAACCCTGCTCTTTACTTTACCAGGAAACTTCAAATGACATTTGTGTGTATGGTGCATGTATCAGTACACAAATACACATAGCGTCCGTCCATCCGCATTATTTGTAGACGTTCCTAACAGAAGATTCCTTGATTAGAGATAGATGAGAAGGAAATATTCTCAAATTTCAATCAGAACAGTTGCCGCAACACCCAAATTTAAGGGCAATTCAATGTGAATGGTGATGACGATTGATTTTATTCAAAGTCTGCTTGGTAGTAAGTTTTAATGTTTTAAAACTCCAAATTCTCCAATATTTTGGAATTCAAATACAAAATATTTTTCTCTAATTAAATCATCCATCTTCAACAATGAAAGAGATGAAAAGGCGATATTTGCAAATAGCAAACCAAACCATTTACATAAAATGAAAAAGCAGGGCAAACAAACAAAATACATAAGACAATCTAATAGCCTGTCTCTACAAGCCCTTACCTAGTACAAAGTTTCAGTCCATGTAAAACAGCAAACCCAAAAAAGAAAAAGAAAAGAAAAGAAAAAATAGAAATAGGGCTACCAAAGACAGTCAAACTTAAAACCCTTTCTAGGGCTTCAACTCCAGAGGGATGTATTTATTATTTTTAAATGACCATGCAAGTCATCCAAGCGTGCAGCAGGTGGGCCCCACAATGCTCCAACTCCACTTTTTAGAAGAAAAATAGGCAATCTTGGCATTTACAGTTTATTCAGAGTTGTTATATATGAGAATGAAGTTGCTAATCTTGATAAGTATGCCTTGCTATATATCCCAGTGCATCAATATGGTGTATTTTGCATAGTATTAAGTAGTAGCGAATAAATAATATATTATGGTTCCTTTCAGTTTTGCCAATAATAAATCATTTGCTAATAATAATGCAGAGTTTGCTTTTGGTCTTGCAATAAACCACATTCAGTGAAAGTCTTGTGGAACAGGTAATCCTTGTAGTTTGATTTTGATTATTTTGTAGTTATTCGGATTTTTTTTCTGCTTTTCTGTCGCTTATTTTGATTATTTTGTAGCAAGATTTGATATTGAATTTGTTATTACTTAGCTATATGATGAATGTCAATTACGATTGATTATGAAATTGTTTAAGTTGATTAGAATATAGTGTGGCCAAGCATAGGACAATGAGTGTGGCCAAGCATAGGACATTTGTTATTATTAGGACAATCAGTTGCCCATTTGAGAATTTCTATGTGGCCAAGCATAGATATAGTGTGTTTTTGGAGGCATAGAAATTTTCAAATTGTCCCACGTTTGGACAATTCAAGGTTGGATAGATTAGAATGCTTTCGGTTCCTTAATTTAAATGTTCATGCTTGTTTTGCGTTGCATCTCTTCATTTCTCTCTGGTTACATTTCTTACATTTATTTCTAATGTCAAATATCCTAACATTGTGCGGTTACTTGACATGGGAATAAAATGCAAGATTAACGTATTTAGAGAGACATGGGGAGATGCTGCCGGAATTTCGGTGTGGGCATTTAAATGAGAACATGAAAGCATTACAATCTATCCGATCTTGGATGGGTGACTGATTTAGCCAATTTGTTAGAGATACCATTAGGGATTCTATTGGATGTCTAAATCTTTGACAATAGTGAATCATCAAGTGAGTCATTCTAGTTAATCTTTCGTAGGAAGCTTTGTCGGGCCCACATTGTATTTCCACCAACTTGTCTTTCGAAGTGGCTGAGGAACATAGTGATGGATAAGAGTTGGATTCGTATGTCAAGGTACCTTAATAACTTCTAGTTGTTATGGCCCATTGGTTGAGATGCATTTTTTGACATGTCCTCCAATTTCATTGGATGGTTTAGGGTGAGCAATGAATACTTAAGTGGAGCTGTGAAATTCCTAGATTTTGCGTTTGCAAATGCAAGCAATAGAAGGAGGATCCTATGTCCATGTAAGAAATGCAACAACAACTACTGGGTGTCTCGACAAGAAGTATACGATCATATTGTGTGTGATGGATTTAATACGAGTTACACCCATTGGCGTTTTCATGGAGAAGCTACGTCTTTTTTTATGCCTGCTACTACAAATGTTGAAGGTGATGATCCGGATCCATGCGACGATATGCACGGATTGTTGGAAGATGCATTTAGTTTTTCGTGCTCGGATGGTCAAGAGAGTGATGCAGAATATGGACAACGCATTCCTATTCCCATCAATACTAAAGGACAACCCGTTGGTGACAATGTTAACAAGTTGACAAACTTCCTGGGGACTATAGCACGCAACGGGGAATATGCACCTCTTACATTTACTGATTGGAGAGCAGTGTTGAATGAGAAGAAGGATGATATGTTGGGACTTGTTATGGTAATGGTGACAATGCTTCTTTTTTTCTTTCTTTTTTTTTTCATTTTTAGTTCATTATGTGATTGTCTTATTTTAACATGTGATGCAGTCCAAGTTTGAGTTTGACACAGATGCAAAGAAGTGGGTGTTACAATCAATCGGTAAAAAATGGAAGGATTGGAAATGTGAACTGAAAAAACTCCACTATTCTCCTCACGAGACTGACGAGGAGCGGCTCGTGGACCTTGATGAGCAGGTCAAAGAGGATCAGTGGAAGGCCCTCATTCAGTTTTGGAACTCTGAAGAGGGGAATGTATGTGATGAGTAACTATTGATTACTTTATGTTTTAGAATTACACAATAAGCTTTCGTTGATATCTTATAATTTGCTCTGTCGGTGTGTTCACATATAGGCTCATACAAAGACAAATTTAGAGAATCGAAAAAAGCAATTAATCGACCACACTGCAAGCTCAAAGAGTTTTGCACGGATTCATGAGGAAGAGGTAAATTTTCTTAATCACTCGATCAACCATGTTGGTCTATTTCTTATATATAACTTGTTTACATAATGATAGAGGAAGAAAACGACTAGTGGCGAGGAACCAAGCAGGGCAGATGTGTTTATATTGACCCATAAGTGCAAGAGTGGTAGGCCTGTGGATGAGGCTTCATTAAGAGTAATGGTATATTCATGCATCTAACTGTTATGTTTTATACTTAAAAAATAAATAAAAATTCTCTCTCATTTATCATTGTACAATCTAAACCGATATTTTTTCTATTGCAGGAACAACTTAATGAACGAATTTCTCAGCAGCCCGATACCTCACAGAATAGCACAGGAAAGAATGACTTATTCTCTCAAGTAATGGGAGAAGATCGACATGGCCGAGTCCGCACTTATGAGTTAGGCCCCACTCCGACTGATTTGTGGGGAACAACACCTAACCAACGAAAGATTGCCTCCGCTGCTCATAGTAGAAATGAAGAATATGAGGGACTATAGATTGAAGTATCATCCCTAAAATTAGAAGTATCATCCCTAAAATCGGAAGTATCATCCCTAAAATTGGAATTTTCATCTTTTAAAGAATCTGTGGCGCAACTGATATCCCCTAGGACAAATCTGAAATCCACAATATCAGATAAATCAACTAATCTCAACCCAAACTAACCGGCCTCATCATCAAGTTAGGTAATTATATGATATATATGGATATATTTACATGTGTATTATGTCCTATATTATATAGAGTTTAGTCAGTATATGATGATTGACATTGATTTATCATTTGTAGGGACACTTAGCGAAAAAGGGAAAGACTACGACTTGCAGTAGTACCGGGGTAAATTTTCACACAAATTGAATAGTTCTTTTATTATGTTTTGAGATTATTGTGTTCTTAATTAGATGTGGTATACAAATGATGCAATGTATTGTGTTAAATAGTAAATTTTATTTGTAGGACGTAATCGAAGTTCTTCTTACTAGTATCAATGGGGTTACTGTTGCTAAAGGAATTGTCTTGAGTAAGGATCCGCTCATAAAAGTAGGCGGGTTCCCACTTGGAAATGGTTTTTGGGAAGTATATATTCAGGTGGCAATTGTACGTGAGGAGACTTTGATGAGACCCTATGGATGATACAAAACAATTGGGGATGCAATTGGAACAAGTATTTGTTGGCCGGATTGTTGTTGTTTGGTAAGATTTTTTTTTTTTTTTTTGCATATACAATAGAACTTATATAAGATTGTAAATATTAACTAATTTCTTTTTGTTATTTTGTTTCGTAGGTTGTGACAGGTATGAATTGAGCTAAATGGAGGGATCTCACAATTCAGTATGGTTTGCATTGTTCCGATCTTAGAATGCTATGATGCTTTGTAGCAGTGCTTGCAGAGATTTGTATTGTTACTTAAGAATCGAAATCCAGGATTTTCAATCCCTGAGATTTAGATTCTGTAGGTTGTGTTTGTATCTTTTATTGATGGCATAGATACAAGAAGCTCCTGTGCACAGTGGACCTTACAAAGGACTTCTTTTTCAGCTACTCATACCATGTTATGCGTAGTCTTCAAAATGTTGATTTGTGAATGCAGGCACATTCTTAACAAAAAGCTGATCTTGCATATTATTTGAACAGTCTAGATTGGCATGCGTGTGTATGCCATGTGTGCAGTGAATTGATTTGTTTACATGCTCACCGAGAGTTGTGCGGATGTTACCTTTTACCATCCAAAGATGGCCAGTGATAGTCTAACGGTGTCTTGAAATTTGATTTCCGAGCGTCTATTTTGAAGTAACTGTTAAGAACTCATGCGCCATTTTTGGATGATGTGACTTGTGTGATATTTTCCCATACTTAATCAATTTATTAATCTTCTTGTTTGAACTTGGTTGCAGTTTGGCCGCCCTTTGCTGTTGCTGCCTCTTGGATGCTTGCTTCTGAGGTGGGAGTAACTAATGTATCTTTTCTTTTATTTGCACATAAATGGTAAGCCTGTGGCATGACTTGTCATGAAAGTGTATTATTCTGTTTCTGCATTTGGTTGAAAAAAAAAAAACACTAAGATATGATGGTTTTTAATGGTTATGGATGAAAAACCTTGTTCAACATACATATAGTTGTGATTTTATTTTATTTTATTGATAATGCCATTTCTTTGATGGGTTTGGTAAGTTTTCATTTAGAAATGCTATGCCAGTCGTTGTTGGGAAAAATAGAATATGTGGTATGCTGTGCACATGGAAGATGTGGGCAATATCCGGACATGTGCAGTGCATGATCTCTTTCAGCCTACTGCATGAGCTGCATGAATATGCCATCTTAGGATCTCCTTGCTTGGTTGAAGTGTCTAGGTTTGTCTCACTATAGCTGTGGATTTTCATTTACAACCAAGGTTGAAAATGCAAACCGATATCCACAAGCAGCCTCAATGATGGATATGCCCCATCTTTACTTGTGGTAATACACAAACATGACTTTTTTACTATTGAATTTCTAAGAAAATGTAGAAAGGTTGCATCTTGCCAAAAAGGATGGGGATGTAAATAGTGGCTTTTTGAAAGCCCTCTACAGTGGTTGCAATTCAAGAAAGGGTGTTTTTTTTGGGAACATGAGTAGAAGACTTAAGGATGCTTGTATATAATTTATATATTGCTTACTTTCAGTGACTACTCATGCATAGATTACTTGTATAATTTAGCCATTACATGTCATTTTTTGTTATTATATGTTTCTCTTTGATTGGCAAGACTTCTTGAATGCCTCTCTTCATGCATTGCACTTCCACTGGGATGTATGAGTGAATTCTTGATAATACTTACCTATTAGAAGTAACATTTAATAACTTTGCAAAACTCGAGAACACATAGTAACAGCCTTACATTCTTTGGAGCTGAATAGATTTAAACATTCACTATAATCCCCTTTTTTGTTTCTTTGTTTTCGTTGTTGCTTTTTTTTTTTTGCCCCATGTTTCCAGGAAGCTTATATTGATTAATGCCTGTGATTTTGCAGGGGGAGCGTGAGGCGTACTAAAGAAAAAAAAAGTTACTTTCTTGCCAATGAATACTCTACTTTCTCGTTTGTACTTTTGACTGATATGTAATATTTTTTCCTTATGCATATGTATTTGTGTTCTGATGTACTGCAAATGGACACGTGTCGCGTGTGGTTTCTAGATCCACTTGTGGTGGGGCATATGGGTGACACGTGTATAAACCGGATTACCCTAGTAGTGTGGCACTATATTTTTTAAAATTTTGAATCAATGTAATTCCGCCGTTGATAGCAGTCAATTTCTACTTTTGTCTAGTACAAAAGTGAAATCTATTACAGGGAATGGTGGGATTTCTTTGGGTCATCAACTCCATCAAAGGGGGTTAACACAAAAGCCCTACAATTTCAACTAATTAGCATGCATCATGTTGGATCGAATTGCATACTAGATGCCCATCAATTGAGTCAATCTCCATTCGAGATTGTGTTCGAATCTCGCCAGCTTCTCTGCTCTATCTAATCCGCACTTGCAAGCACCTGAAACTGATTGCAGGCCCTGTCATGAATAGCGAGCTCCAGAATAGGGCCAGCAGGCCCTGTCATGCAATCTAGGATCCCATCAACAGACCTTTACTGGCGGTCATAAAAGTGCCAGTAAAAGCATAAAAACTGCCAGTAAATCTAACATTTAACGGTGGCAAGCAAAAGTGCCGGTAAAGGCCGATTGCCGCCGGTAAAGCCTTTACCGACAGTTTTTGGGGTCTTTCCCGGCGGTTTTGACCGCCGGGAAAGACCAGTTTTGTTGTATAGTGGAGGAATACATGATGTGAAGTTTGGGGTGTTGTGTTTTTTAGAATAAAAAATCAATTTCAAAAATAGAAGTTATTTTTAGAAAGTAAATAAATACATTTATTATTTAAACTTTCCATAAATAGTGTGTATAGCCAGTCGGTAAGAGAATGAGTTTTTGCTTATGCAACTAGGGTTCAAATCTCCTTAAGGATGGTGCGAAGCACGGTCCACGCATGCATGTGGCGTGGGCTGTAAGGCTGCTTGGGCACTTTTTGGCGCTTTATTAGGTACACTTAGCACGTGTGCATCGTCACAAGGAACAAAAAGAGACTTAGTCTTTTTAACACACGGTTCAAACTTTTTGAGCCATGGTACAACTAGAATTGAACTAGAGTCTACCCTGATGTTTTATTACCTTTTTTATGTTTTATTACCATGCAGATATAGTTTTTACTGTTAGATAGTTGTTTCTGTCGGAATGGGTACAAAATAACCGTCATAGGACAAAGAGTCATGTCCTTTCATGAAAGGCTATTGTTTGCTGTGAATGAGTATGAATTTCTTGAAGAGGCACATTAGCATCTCTTCAGGAAGAAATCCATAACCTTTCAATTGATATAAATCCTGGATACTATAATCCAGAAGTTAACACTCTTAATTCTTAAGATTATATCATCTTCTGTGCAATTACTCTCGATTTGACATCTTGTTAAGTTTTTTCAGAACGTCTTAAAGGCATATCGGTGTTAAAACTAGAGATTTGTTCAACACTTAAATATGCAAATTTTCGTGTTGAAATTCGGATTGAGAGTTCATTGTATCCTGAAGACAATTTACAGATTTCATTCGTTTGCACTTGCTGAAACTCCAGAAAAGGAGCAGCAAATCTGTCTTGAGAAATTGACTATTCAAGTCGAGCCTTGAACCCGATAGATCTAATCGTCTCGTTATCTTTTCTTCTATCATCCGTTGTGTATAAGAAACACTTAAATTTTCTAACATGGGGTTTGTAATGAATGAATGAGAGAGAGAGAGAGAGAGAAGAAATTTTCGAAGAAAATATTTTTTGAATTAAAAGCTAAGTAGAATCGAGATTATGTAAGATCGAGGTATACATACATGAACATTGAATTTTCAAAAAAAAAAAAATGTTAAATATTTTAATTCCATGGGTTATTATATGACTTTTTGGAATTAAAATAAATTTAAATTTATTTTGTGGACTTTGATTAACTGACTTTAAATCCTCTGTTACAGAATGTGAACCGATTGAAAAATTCTCCACCGTATTGTTGTTTACCTAAAATTATATAACGTCGTATAAATATTAGTTTTTTTATTTTATTTTAAGAATCTCTATATTTATTCCTAAATTTCAGCAAGGTATATTATTATATTTATTTTTATATTTTCATGAAATTTTTATGAAAACTATGATTATTGCATCCATGTGAAGAAGTTGGTTTATACTTATAATGTTGTTTTGAGGAAGCATATTTACTATGGAAAGTTTTTGTGAAGAGTTTATGAAAAGTGTGCAATGAAGAGTTCATGAAAGTTTATATGGAAAGTTATGCATGAAAAGTCACTTAAGAAAGTATACTTTGAAAAAAACTTATTAATAGAAAGATTTCGTAAGTGGTTAAACTTATGATTCAATAGATATTTATGCACTAAAAACCTGATCATGGACTTTTGGAACACCGTTAAAGAGTTTTCCCTTGTGTTGATAATTATCCCGAAAAGTAAAATAGAAGTGTTTTAAGACCCTTACGTTGAAATGACCTTAAACTCCAATTGAATCCTTTTTACTTACCTTAGCTCGGGTGTATTGTGAGAGTACATCACTTACATAAGAACGGCAAGTAGTTTTTGTCCGATCGAGCTGATTGTGTTCCTTATTGTAAGTCCACATGGATGAGCATGATATATAGGAACAACAAAAGGCCATAATTTGGACAAGTGTTGTATTGGTGAATGGGTTATGGCTTACTAGTGATAAAAAGGCATCGGTGTTATAGATGATTTGTACTTGTGGTTGATGATGCACCCCCGTGTACATTGCATCATGCATTATTAGTTTTGACATCATGATTAATATTATATCATAATTCATTCTTGTGAACATTCATGTTTTCAAATAGCTTTAATGGTTTATTATGATTTCAATACTATGTTACATTTGTAGACCTGCTTTATTTGAAGACCTATCATAATTGAAAATTATATTTTTTTGAAGTTGTTATATTTGTATAGTTGAAATTTTTGAAAGCTTATTTGGAATCATATCATTTGGATATTATTTGACTTCGTAAAACTAAGTCCAAAGTCCACGATATCGTTTGCATTTGTTTCTAACATTGCACAATTCCACAAAAATATTATATCTCACTCATTGCATGTCAAATTAGGATGATCTTTGACTTGTTAAAAAGATAATTTGATGAGCTTTTAAATAAGACATGAATCATTTTATTTAGACATCATTTAATCAATCTTTTTAAATTGGTCTTAAACCCAGCTCACGAACATTTTTTTTTTTTAAGAAGAAGAGTATCTTTTAAAAGTGAAATTTATACAATTCTTTTTGTATCCCATTTTCTTTCTTTTTCCTAAATAAGCTCAAAACTTTTTTTTTTTTTTTTTTTTAAGTGATAGTTCTCTCGGAGAGTAATCGGAAAGTATAAAAGATTGCCAGAGAATGATCAAAAAGCACGAAAGATCAACGGAATGAGAATTAATTGGAGACTAATAATAAAAGAAGGCCCGTGTATAGAAAAGAATATCTAAGGTGTAGAAAATAAAGTATTGAAGCCTTCATTGATACATGTCTCAATGTAGGGCATTTTCATCCAAAGAAAATTCAAAAAGTTGCTAGAAATGTAAAAATTAAATATTTAAAAAGATGATATTTCAGTACTTTCACATAACCTTAGTTGTACCTACGCACCCATACAACAATTGTCCACATTCATATGAAAAATGGTCTCAATATTATATTAATTAGTACTCTTAAAGTATAGGAGATTCTTAATGTGACATTCATCTCTAGCTTTTAAAATAAGTTTATTCTACAAGGAAATCCAAGCACCTGTGAATGCCACATAATTGAGAACACAATAATAACGGTTTGATTTCTCCCTTTAATTTTGGACCATTCATTATTTTACTTTTAACCATCCATTTGCAAGCCTGAAATTGATGGTTAGGAATGATTGACCGGAGTGATACTATAAGATGGCACATTCCATCCTGTGGACCTATAATTTAGAAGGTTCGAATAGTTGTGCGGATATGCTAGCGCGACCTATTGCCCCACCATGAAAGTTGGACACCTTAAAAATTAGATGGATACATACCATGACAAGTGTCACCACATAAATTTGTAGGTTTTTCGCACCTAATAATTAGATATGCCTAATTTTTTTAGGCATCCCATTATCATAGTGAATAATTGGTTGGTGTACACACAATTAGGTAGGCCGCTCAAGCAACGGTGTATAAGCAGGTGAATAAGCAAGTGTTAGGTGATGGGAAAGGAAGGGTTTGAACTGTGGAGAGAGAGAGAGAGAGAGAGAGAGAGAGAGAGAGGAAACTTAACTCGATGTTCAACTGGATTCAGGTTAACTCGAAGACTCAACCTGACTCGACTCAATATTTAATAATTATAAATTTAAAAAATCAAGATAATAAGTAGATATTTAACTTAGTTAAAGTAATATAAAATACAAACTTTGTCCAGAAACCACTCAATGGTGTATTGATTAAGTTCATATTTCCTGTAGCAGAGTTTTATGGGGTTCCATTTCCTTCCTATTTACATTTTAGTAATGTTACAGTAACTCATCGAGTGACTCAGTTGAAGTCAATGCAAGTCATGTGATTCAGGATCAAGTCAGACCCAGGAGCGAGTGTCCCAGTGACTCAGGCTTGAAATCTCCCCAAGTCGAGTTGACTCAGCCGAGTTTTGAGTCCACAGCGAGTTTTAAAACAGTGGTAGATCATATAGCATACACAAGTTCCTTTTGCGGCCAGTCAACATTCACAAGTCCACATTCTCAGCCCGAAGTTATCCGCTACAGCAAACTGATAAAAGGGTGCATTTACAAACGAAAAGAGGATTACAAATAACATAAATAAAATAAAACAGAATCCATGAAAAACAAATCCATAGACAGTTTTGATTTCTACAGAAAGACCCACTTATAATAATGAACAAAATAACACAACGCAAAATGAGTCAAACATCCAAAAATAAACAAATCAAAATGAGTCAAACATCCGAAAATAAACAAATCAAGCAGCAATTTCCACCTTGTAAAATTAAAGATAAGGAAGAAACTGCTGTCCTCAAATGCTTATTTACAATCCAAACAGCAGAAGAAAGCGCACTGATAGAGGAGATATGCTTTTGCCATGCCCCATTGCCGACTCTACACGCGTGTGGGACATCTGCCCCATACATCATTTGGACCTGAGTGATGACCCAACACATTCAGGATGGCCCACTGATCAGGCACACTGCACATACTACGTGGACGTTTGACAATACTTCAAAATATCCATTGTTTTTCATCTGTGGTCCACCTGATGAGCTGACCAGCCTGAGTTTTAGGCCATCCATATGCTGGGGGCCATCTAATGCATGGCGAGGATGTCCCACACCCCATGTGGAGAGTCGTGCAGGCTTTGCAAAACTCTGGACAGGCAGCTACGAGTCTGTTAGTAAAAAAATCTTAAAAAATCTTTAAAGGTCAACCACCCGCACCAGTGCTGGATCAGTTCAAGCAACACTGCAGGTGCATATCTGAAGAAACCATGAAATTGGTGTTGCATGTGAAAGACACAAAGATTCCAAAAGCACCATCTCCTTGGTATCTGATGCTCCAATCTTCTGTATTTTTTTTTTCATTTGGACCCTACTGGAATCATCTTGATGGCAGCAGCAATCGGCATTCCAAGGAATCCAACGAAAATGCTAAAAAACCACTGCGAGAAAGTGAGGGGAGTTGTATTTGCAAAACTGCCAAGGAATTCGATGATTATAACTTGGAAGACAACAGTGCTACAGAGGACGCCAACGAACACATAGTTCTTCAGTATACCTTTGAATACATCTATTTTTTCCATCTCTCGAGAGCTTATCTCATTGAAAACCTGCACAAAGAATAACCGCATGATCAGCCCAGTCGCATGTTTCACCTCCAAACATATGTGAATTAAAGGAGATTTCTTCGATCATTCCTAAGAAAAAATTAATGACTTCTGTTAATTTACAGCCCATCTGGATGGTGGATATGGGCCTAGCCCTTCTTTTATCTCTTTGTTAAAATCCAACTAGGGTTTTAGATTGTTTCATTATTTGTGTTTGATTAGAATTCCCATTTAGGTCACAGGTGGAAATTTTTTTCTTTTGTTACTGAGGGTATTTATGTCTTTTCAACACAATACAAATAGCGAATGGAGGTATCGAAGATTAGTTGGTAAACTCATCTATTTAACCATCACTCGACCAGATACTTCTTACTTTTTGAGTGTGATGAGTCAATTTATCTCCAAGGGTACCGCATAAGGATATCGTCATTAGAATTCTATGATACCTTAAAAGGACACAAGGTGAAGGAATTCTTTACAGATAAAACAATCATCTTCAGATCTTAGGATACTCTAATACAGACTGGGCCAGCTCTTTGGAAGACAGGCGATCTACTACTGGATACTATAAGTTTGTGGGAGGAAGTCTCATCACATGGAAGAGTAAGAAGCAGTGTTATGGTCCAATCAAGTGCTGAAGCAAAATACAGAGCAATGGTTCATGCTACCTGTGAGTTAGTGTGGATCAAGAAACTGCTACAAGAAATAAGTTTTGTGGTGAATCTACCAATATGATTGTTTTGCGATAATCAAGTTGCATTCCATATTGCAAATAATAAAGTCTATCACGAAAGAACTAAACATATTGAGATAGATTGTCACTTCATACATGAGAAAATCTCCAGTGGTAAGATCCCTACACCATATGTCCAATCACAAGATGAACTTGCAGATGTATTAATCAAGGCTTTTCCCCACAACAGATATAGGTGAAATTTTTGCAAGCTTGGTCTCTACAACATCTATGCTCCAACTTCAGGGGAAGTGTTAACATACGGCCCACCTAGATGGTGGGTATGGGCCTAGCCCTACTGTTGTCTCTTTATTCAAATTAAATTAGGGTTTATTTATGTTTGATTAGAATTCTTCTTTAAGATATAGGTGGAACTCTCTCTCTCTCTCTCATGCATCTGCATGTGCCAAATACAAGTGCCTTACATGTGCCAAGGTGGCAGATTGGGGTCCCATGCAACATATGAATGTTCAGTGTAGATCATTGTTATCATCCCGAAACCTAAACATGCACCACTTTGGTACTTACAAGGTGCATAAATTCAGAGTTCATAGATATGGGGCACACAAAGCAGTCCTCAGAAATGAAAAATGAGAATATGTAAACCCCATTAGTGTATGCATGCACTATGATCTACCGCTCTTGCTCATATCATAAACCAACTTCTGTTATTTACATGCTTTTTAGGAAGTGGTGAAGAAGCATTGAACCAGATGACAGTTTAGAGCAACCATCCAACGAGACTGGATCCCTCTCAAGATCAGTAAGCAATAACAAGGAAGAATCACATGAACCTCGGCATGAGGACATGGACAGTGTCCCTTATCCAGAGTGCAGTGAAGTGAGTCCCGAATTGTGAGGAGGCAATATATGTAAGAGTTCCCATGAGCCATGAATTCATCAAGTCATGTTTTATTGATTGGGATGGGCATGTTGGGCCAGGAAAATTTTAAAAAAAATCATATTCCTCAGCGGTTTCAGAGTGTGACTCTCCCCGACTCAACTATTTCTGTCCATTTGGTGACTCAGTTCATCGTAGACCAAGACCATTCAATCGTTTGGAGACATGGATTTAAATAGCAGTTACAGAGAGCAACTCACCCTGACTAATCCATTTCAGTCTAATGACTAGTTTCATTGCAGACCAAAATCGGTACAAATCCAACGAAAGCAAGTTGGACTGGATGAAAACTTAAACCAATATTGAAGAAGAAAAAGCGTTAAGGAAACAAAATTACCTGGCAAAAGACGAATGAGTTAAAAATCAGTGTGTTCAGTATAAGATCTGAATCGGGGCCGTAAAGCCCAAACACCCCTTTTCCTTTTGCCTGGAGATACCATATGACAACAAACTGATAAAACGATTGTCCAAGGATATTTCTCCACATCACATTGCTGATAAAATTCCCTTTCCTTCCGACAGGAGTTCTCTTCATCAAGTCATCCTGAGGAGGTTCTGTCGCCAACGCAAGTGCACCTAATGTATCCATAATCATGTTGACCCAGAGAAGCTGAACCGCCGTCAGTGGGGCACTTCCTAAAAAATGCAAGCCAGGATAAGGTTTGTAAGAGGAAAAAAAAAAACATTATAACAAATGAAAACAATATAAGGATTCAGGAAATATTCAATGGTACGATCAGGCATTTCTCAGCATGACAAATGGTGCTTGCTCCATTGGATGATCCTAACTGTCCGTTTAGCCCCCCCTCCCCTGTTTAAATGTGGGATATTGGTTGTAATTGTCCACTTTTGTCAGGCAGCTAGGATGATAATCTAGTAGGAAATGTAGCATGGCCATCCCATGATGGGGTCCACTGCAGAGAAGCTAGCCCCACCTGTACGGTGCATCATAAAATATCCCGCACAACCAATATTGTTATACCATGAAAAAACTATGTGCAAGGATTTACCAGTCAGACATGCTGAGGAGAAATTAACGATTAGGGCAACCACATTAACGGTCAGCTGAAACTGCACAAACTTTTGAATGTTGATATATACAGAACGTCCCCATTTGGCAACGGTTACGATCGTTGAGAAATTATCATCCAGTATTATCACATCAGCACACTCTTTCGCCACCTGAATAAGCAATGCAGAGGCAATCAAATTACTTTTAATGAGGCAATGTGAGGTAGATAGCCTCTTTCTTTCATGTCTCAGTAGACAGTATTAGATACATTACTGACAAAAACAGAGTACCATAAGCACCTTAATAAATTGAACTATCAAAGAAATGTGGAAATCTATCGAGTCATAAACAGCCGTCAACGGAACAGTACGCGGCTGGACATGAACAGCAATGCAAAGATATATCTAGAGCTGCATGTTCTTGGACCGACATGTTTCCAGCCGCTTGAGGGAATAGTTTCTAAATCCCTTTTTGGGAACCATAGGCTTCAGAGAACCACACAATTGATTTGTTTCAGATCCTACGGCACGCATGTAAAGTTCCAGGCCTTTCATCTGGTGTGCCCAACCCTCCATGTGCCATGGCCCAAAAGTCAGGTGCGTTCACGCATCAGGTGGGCTTCACATGTATGAGAAAAAAATGGATGGTCAAAGAACCTGACTACTTGTCCTTGTTCAACATATACACGCATGTGGTCTCCTTTGATCAGGCAGGCCTCATTTTCTGGACAGAGCACATACCAATGAGTTGTCCTGACTAGAATTGGATTGAATGGCAACCCTCACAAGTTACCACAGCACCCTTGCATGTCACCAGTAGGACTGTAAACAGGCTGGATATGGAGCAGATATTGCAATATCAGTATCCAATATCTACTTGGACACCGGATAGAGAATATAGATTCAGTAATTATCCAAAGAAGTCGGATATTATCCAAAGAAGATGGATATAAATCGGTTAGTTAGGTAATTGGATATCCAACTAATATCTAATTAATAAACTAAAAAATGTTAAATACCTAATAAATTAATTTAAAAATAGAAAAAAAATATATTTTCACAATAGATAAATAACTACTGAACTAGTAAAACATAGCAATTAATATAATATAATTAGCTAATATCATGCTATCAATCCTAAGCATTTAACCAAAAACTTACAGGCTTTGACAAAAGATAAAGTCAATCAACTGCAACGGTGACAATATCAACCTCATCATTCATGCCAATGTCACAAAACCGTAGAATTTATTATATCATTAGTATTTAATAGCTAGTTAAAGATACTAGTTGGTTAAATTATGAAAATGCCCTCGGGTAATCAAGTTAGCAGACATGGACATGGTAATATATGTATCCAACTCACTTAGAAGTCGGGTAATCCGATAATTGGGTACATTCTTTTGAGTTGTGTAAAAATCCCACATCTATCCAATTTTCTCGGGTCAGATATGTTGGGTAATCAGGTAGTTGGATATTCATTGCAGCCCTAGTCACCAAGCTCATTTCTTTTCAGGGACACGGGCTTGATTTGTGTCATTCATAGTTAACTGCTCGTTTTCCAGATGAAATAAGATTTCTCCTATGTAATTCTATGGACCAGATTTGGGACTCATTGGCATCAATTCTCCATTTTTTTAAAATGAGATTCGTACCTCTGTTCCTGCTATACCCATTGCAAGTCCAATATCTGCCTCATGAAGCGCGGGAGCGTCATTTGTGCCATCACCGGTCACAGCAACAACTTCATTAAACATGGTGCGCAGGTGCTTTACCAAGGTATGCTTATCCAACGGTGAAGATCTAGCCATCACCTGGTACCGAAGAAAAAATTAATATTACCCTTTTACCAATATGTCAATAGCAAGAAAACGATACGCAAATTGAATCATTTGTATGGAACCTGAATTTTCGGAATTAGCTCATTCATCTGTTCTAGTGTCTTCTCTCTAAATTCTGGACCCTCAATAGCAATACCCTCATCAGTCAGAATCCCGCATTCCCTGGCAATCGCCTTTGCTGTGTTAATGTTGTCTCCTGTAACCATCCGTACTGTGATCCCTGCTGCCTTACATATTGCCACTGACTCCTTGACGCCAGGGCGGACAGGATCTTTAATACCCACAATCCCAATGCAAGTATATCCATGGCCTGGAATTGGTTTCTCGGCCACAAAATCTGTTCCTATTTCCATGTAACCAAGGCACAGCGTCCGAAGAGCTTCACTTGCAAACCGTTCGATTGTATCTTTCAGATGGTTGAGAGATGCTTCATCGAGGGGAACGACCTGGCCCGTTTGGTCTATAACCTTGTCACAAGCGGCCAGAACTATTTCCGATGCGCCTTTGCAATGGGCACGGAATCCTCCCCCTGGAAGCTGCAGCACCACCGCCATTCTCTTCCTTTCTGAATTGAAAGGCTCGATTTTCACAATCTTGGGTTCTTGGCGTTCCACCTGAAAATCTCCTCCAAGTGACAGAGCAAACTCTAACAAAGCAGCCTCCGTCGGTGATCCTAAAATTTCACGCTTTCCATCTTTATTAATAACGACTTCACCACCCGTATTATTAAATATCGACTGCAGAAGAGTTTTCATTGCGAAATCTGGAATTTCAGAGAACATACTACGGGCATCCTTGGAATCACTTGCTTCTTTGATAATCCCACAAATGCATGCCTTCACAACAGTCATACGATTGGTAGTCAGTGTTCCTGTCTTGTCACTGCAAATGTTCGTTGCCGAGCCCATGGTCTCACAAGCTGCAAGATGGCGGACGAGTGCCTTATCATTCATCATCTTCTTCATGGCAAAAGCAAGGCTCAAGGTCACTGCCAAAGGCAGGCCCTCAGGAACTGCGACAACAACAATCGTAACAGCAACAGCAAAATATTCCAACATCTGTAACGCGTCATCTCCTGACCAGCTCCATTGTGTGCCCTCATAAATCTTACGGCTAAGAAGGCTTTGCACCATCACAGCGAATGTCACGACGGCAAAGAGCAGACCTATTTTCCCAATGATAGTTGCCACTCCATTTAGTTTGACCTGCAATGGTGTTTCGTCATCCCCACCTTCACTAAGGGTAGCCATCAATTTCCCCCATTGGGTTCTCATGCCGACAGTTGTCACCAGCATCTTACAAGACCCGTCTTGAACTTTAGTGCCAGATAAAAGAAATGGATTTTCGTCACTCACGACAACAGGATCACTCTCACCTGTTAAACTGGATTCATTGATCAATACTGAGAATCCAGAAACAAACAGTCCATCTGTTGGGACTTGGTCACCAATCGCAAGATGAACAATATCACCAGGAAGTAGATCATATATTGAGAGCTTCTGCCTATACCCATTCCTCGTAACCTGAATCGATATCTTCTTTTTCTCCTTATCCAAATCCTTGAATTGTAAAGACTGTCGGTAATCGCTCGTTGCGGTCACAAATACAACCAACAGTATGCTTGCAACAATACCAAGACCATCATGAGCACCTTTAGGCCACCCTTCCATGGTGATTCCAACAATCAGAGATACAAACGCACATATGCCAAGGATGATGAGAGTCATGTCTTGAAGCGCTTCCCATACAAACACCCAGAAACCCTTCACCTGGCTTTCAGTAAATTTATTGACTCCGTAAATCACTTCCCTAGGCTTCAGTTGATCCTCAGTTGAAGTAATTCCGATAGTAGTAGATGTGGAAAGCTTGTTCGCGACACCCTCTACGCCCCCATGCACTTTCAGCCTCTTTAGATCATGGCCCTCAACAATGGATCCCAACTCATCAGCGCAAATCTGAAAACCAGCTGCTTTGACTTCCTCCGGTACAGTGTAATCACTCGGTGTAATTCCTGCACAAAGTATGCGAATGATATGAGCTTCACCAAGAAGATTATCCGGTATAAAATCCGACCAATCCAATGTCAGGAAGGCCACACATGTACAATTGAATTTAGACTGTTGGCATGTTTTTCAAATTGCCCATTGTTGTTGTACATGGGTGGGCTGCCTGATGAGAGAAAACGGCCTGATCTTTGCACCAGATACTCTGCACTTGAGGTCCACCTTATTCACAGCTAGATATCCCATTCATTTGACATGTTGGCACATCTGTTGCATGTAATAAATACCAAGAATATACATAATGAATTTTATTATTATAATTATTAATGCAGTAACACATGAATTTAGCAAAGTTGGAAAAAATGCAGATTTAAATAATGAATCACAAAATTGTTTTAGCGGTTCTGTACCAAGCTAAATAAACAAAAAGTGTCCATATCTTTATAAAGAAATTGTAGAATAGATCTTTTTTCCAAATGTATGTGTTAGAGTCAGCAAAGTGATTTGATTCAAAATTCAACCGAGTCAAGTTGGCTTGGCCAATTTCAGGTCAATTTGAGAAATTGCAGAACTATGAAAACAAAATTTTCCTTAATAAGACTTTTATTATTGGCATTCTTGAGTATGGTTGAAGGCACAAGAACCGTACCATGAATAAAGTTAAGCGCAGCTTTTGAAACCAAAACAGCAACTCTCAACTTCTCCTGCAAGACAAGATACAAGAACATCAGCCACGTACTATTCAAATGTATTTACCTTACTTCTCTTTGATATTTGACCAAAATTGTTCTCTAAAATCAAGCAAAACCACAAACAGATGTTACCATGAAATGGAACTCAGATTTGATGTAGAAAAGATTGAAAATACCTCAACTAATGAGCTCTACCAGATTAATTAGGAATTCATGAGATCATTAAGTAATAAAGGTATGATAGCTATGAAAATGGTCATGTTCTATCACCCATGATGTTTTTGATAAATCTACTCCGTCCATCCGTTTTGTGAGCTCATTTTAGGATTTAAAGACCAAAAATGAGAAGGATTCAAGAGTCAAGTGGGCCGCACTAAAGGAAAAGATCGGTAGGGAAATTCCTACCATTGAAACGTCCCTGGGGCAGACAGTGATGTTTAAATTTACATCCATACCGTTCATAGCATCATTCCTACTGAGATGAACTGAAAACACAAATATTATCCTGATTTAAAACTTCTATGGCCCCACGAATATTTCAACTATGGACGTTCAATCCTCACGTTTTCGGCCTACTTAGTCTTGGATCCGGTTTAATTTTGGCCCCATGTCCTAAAATGATCTCAAAAAACGGATAGACGGGGTAGATTTCTCACAAACACTACAGTGGGCCCCACCTAGGTTTCCAGCGCAGGAACTTCCTGAAAGTCTTTCGCAGGAAATCCGCGTCCATTGATGATACTGAGCCCCCTGGTCCCACCACTACATACAGCCAGCAATATCAATGTAGCAGGACCTTGTAATTCCTCGGTAACAAACACCCAATTCAGAAAAACAAAAAATGCTGATTATAATTAAGTACCCAATAAATCCCCAATCTCCTCTTTCAATCCAGAAAATATCCGAATCAAAATCCAACAAACCATATATGAAGCATAACAAATCTTATATAAATGCCAAACAACCCCAAAACTCAATCCGATTTCGTCGAACATAAAACCCACCCAAAACCCAAGAAAAAAAAAAAAAAAAGAGGATAAAACAGACCTGATTCGTCCGCCGCATAGCCTGCGCCTCCATCCGCTTCGACAGATTGGCAGTGAAACGGAACCGCCTCTTCGGGTTCTTGACAACCCCACAGAGTTTCCGCCATCGCTGCAACGCTTCATCCGTCGGGTTCTTCGACGTCAGCTCAAAATTCTCATTGAGATAGCTCTCCATATTTTTTCAACTCTTCCTTCCACAACCATTCAATTACTCCCTCCAAAAATAACGCACAATACAGTCCCAGAACGCGTTCGGTCTTTTTAAAAACGAGAAGCGCGTTTTTTTTTTAATTCTTTTTCTTGGAACGTTCTTTTCGGTACAGATGCCTTTAACTGATTTGAATTGAAGATGGCTTTCGAAAAGCAATATGAAAATGCATTGAAAGTGACGAGTGAAAAAATCAGACAGATCCGAAATTTCGTGGAAGGTGTGTAAGTTCTATTCTCTAGGAAACAGACCGAAAGCTAAGCGTCAAACAACCAAACGATCCATACCAGAAACGGATTGGCTACTCCCCCTGCCACCAGCCATTGGCTGGTGGTCGGTGCTCTGTGGGCTCCACCATGATGTATGTGTTTCATCCATGCCGTCCATATATTTTTATAGATCATTTTATTATATGAAAGAAAAAATGACTTATATATCAATCTCAAGTGGACCACATTACAGGAAACAGTGTTGAATGAACGTTGACCATTAAAAACGTTCTGGGGCCATAAAAGTTTTGGATCAAGCTGATATTTATTTTTTCCCTTCACCTGAGTATTCATAACCTAATCAACAGATTGGATTTCAAATAAAAAGTACAGTGGGGCTTAGGAGGATTTTAATAGTGGATATCCAATTATTATTGTTTTCCTGTGGTGTGATTCACCTTCGATTTATATCCCTAAATTTTTTTATGGCTAACTAAAATGATCTGTAAAAATGGATGAACGGAATGGATGAAACACATACATCATGGTGGGGCCCACAGAGCACCGACCACCAGACACGGGATGGTGTCAGTGGGAGTAGCCAATCCGTCTCCATCCATACCTGGCTAGAGACGGACGTTCCTGTAAAGGCTCTGTGGGGCCATCGTGATGTATATGTTTTATCCAAGCCGTCCATCTATTTTGGCAATCATTTTAAGAGATGAACTAAGAAAGGAGTCCGATCGAAGGCTCGAGTGTACAACAGCACCATAAGCAATAGGGATTGAACTCATATCGTTGAAAACTTCATAAGGTCTATAATAATGTTTATTTGTTCATTAGTTTACATATGAAAATATATACATCGTGATGGGCCCCACAGAATCCTTTACGCACCGTCCATCTCTAACTAGGTCCTGTTGGGGAGCGGATTAGGTGCGGCCGGCCTCACCTAATACGGTGACACCCCTATTGTGGGCCTACCTTATTTATGTCGTTTATCTGTTTTTTCAGACATTTTGATGGTACGAATTAAAAGTGAATTAGATTCAAATCTCATGTTTACCATGTTATATAAGAAACAGTGGTATTGAATTCATCACCACTGAAAGCTTCTTAGGCCGGTCGTAATATTTTCTTAATGTTTATTTGTCATCCAATCTGTTGAAAAGGTCCCAAAAAACTTGATGAAGTGAAAAAATAAATATCAGCTTAATCCAAAGCTTTTTTGGCCCACGAGAAGTTTTTAATGGTCAATCACAACTGTTTCCTATGGTATGGTCCCCCTGAAACGTGGATTTATATCAGTTTTATTCTCATGCCTTAAAATGATATATAAAAACGGATGGATGACGTGGATACATAATAAATAAGGTGGGCCAACATTAAGGATCGCACGGTCTTTCGTGGGGCCGGGTCCGCACCTAATCTGCTTCGGTCGTTGTCCCGCGTCCGATGAATTGGGTAATTCTCGCATAGGCAGTTTTTCCGTACATGGCGACCAAGACGCGGTTTCCCGGAGAAAATACCTGAGATGCTACTCTGACAATCGTGATAGATGCTACACAGGCACTCGGAATTTACTTAGAATTTGCACGCGTGGTTGCAAGAAATCAAATTCAAGCGTCCAAATTATGATATGTAGATGTTTCCGGAACAAAAAAAAAAAAAATTGAAAATTATTTTTATTATACACCTATAAGATTGATGGGCATTTATTTGACGGCTAAAAATGTAAAAATGCAACGGTTATATTTTCAAAAACAAGTGTTCACGAATCAAAGGTTAGAATCCTTCATCCAATCCGATCTTGGGATTGTGACATGTGTGCAGTGGATTGCACAATATAGTCGGATTTGGACTCTGAATTTGCAAGAAATTAAAGTTTTTGATCAAGCTGATATATATTTTTTTCCCTTCATTCAAGTCGGTATGACCTAATTAACGGATTAGATGTCAAATAACCATTATGGTGGGCCCTAAGAGATTTTTAATGGTAGACATCCAATCAAAACCGTTTACTATGGTGTTGTATGGTGTGGTTGACTGAGATCTAGATCTACCTCATTTTTGGAATAAATTCCTAAAATTATATTTAAAAAACGGATGGACTGCGTTGATAAAACACATAGTGGGTCCACATGCCACCGGGCTGGTGGCAGCGTCACTGGCCAAACTGTCTTCCAGATCGTGGGAAGCGGATTGGCTGGTGTACCAAACCCCACCCACCTAGCTCGTGTGTTGACGTCACCAAGTTCTGTAGGTCTCATCGTGCTGTATGAGTTATATCCAAACCGTCAGTTCACATGGCGAGCTCATCTTGCACGTATTGAGCTTAAAAATAAGACAGATCGAAAAATCAAGTGTACCACAATGTAAAAAGTAGAAGGGGATTGAATCGTCTACTATTGAAACTCTTTTTTGGTAACAGAAATTTTGGATCAATATGATATTTGTTTTTCCTCTTAGTTAAGGTCTATATGACCTTATGAACAGTTTGGATGGAAAATAAACATTATGTTAGGCTCTACAAATATTTTAACCGTGAGAATTATTGTCCCACTGCTATTTGTGGTGTGGTTCAATTGAGCTTTGGATATGATTTATTTTTTTCAACAAGATCTAAAATGATCTCAAAAAATGGATGAACGGTGTGGATATGATAAATACATCAACGTGGGGCCACGTAACTTTCATCTGCTTTGAACCGTTGGTACAACTCGTAGCTCGACGTGCGTCAGCGCTCGTCTTCGCATAACACGTACCCACACCGGCTAGGTTGGTGGTGTGTGGTACACCAGCCAAACCATTTCCTTGATAGTGAAAGATGATGGCAGAAATGTGTTGAGGAAGATATTCAAAATACATTTTCTAAGTCAATGTCATGCTTAGTAATTTCACGCGTGGAATAATAAAATTCAAATTAAACTTCCTGACACTGCTTTAAAATTTGAAATTTCTTGCATCAACAAACGGACAAAAAATCCGCCCCGATTTGAATAGACGAATCAGTCCTGCTATTTTTATTTGGATTCCGAGCGTGCTCCTGACGGAATTCTCCATTGTTGTCCCGCCACCTGTACATCCTCGCATGCCTTTCTTGGTATTATTACCTACTGGTAAATTAGGTGCTTCTTGGTGTTAGTAAGTGGGTTAAGTTTTTGAAAGTTCCTCTGACATTAACATTAGACTCAAAATAACTCAACCTCCAGATGATCATGTTTTAATAGGTAAATATTTCATTTCATCATCTCATGGTTCTAGAAAACCTAATTGAAATATGATAAATATATGCTAAAGATGTGTAAAACTAGTGTAATTCAAGCAATCCAAAACAACAATTTTAAGGGATCTTCGATCCGACAAACTGTCGATGGGTCTTGATTGAAGCTCAAGACTTGATTGATCGTTGGTAGTAAGAAACGTCCAACAACTATATGTCTATTTTTTGGAGTTTTTCGATCTTATCGAAGAACTTTCAATCCTATCGAAGGGGGGTTCGATCGATCCATATAGCCATTATTTATTTTACTTTTTTACCGTTAGAACTTGTTTCCTTTATAAAAGGTACACGGCATTTAGGCATTTTGATTTTAGTTTTTTTTGTCCAATTAGAGCTTTGGTGATTCCCCACTCATATCTCTCATACCAAGCCTCTAAAACTATGAGATTTAAGTCATCTTCTTTAGTTTTTTCACTCTAATAAGGATTTCAACCTTTCACTAGGAAGATGAACTTAATCTCCATCTTGTTATAGAAATTAGACACAAATTTATAATCATATCTTTCTCTAAAATCCTCTAAAACACACATCTAGGTGAATCTATACTAAGAATCAACTAAAACAATTAATTGTACGAGATTCAACCATCCTCCCATCACATTGGTCACTTCATTGGTACATTTATGTAAGGTTTTTTATCGTAAAGTTGAACCATCGGCATCGACGAACGTGAGAGAAATTGAGAAGCTAATTCAAGCACGTGAGAGCATTAAAGATGCATCTCAAGAAGGCACTACAGAGAGAGTTCAACCTAACAAGTAAGCTTGTCATTTGTTAGATCCATTCATACTCATTCCTCGTGTAGGATTGAGTGTAGAGTTTGTGAAACAAACTCGAATAGGTTCTTGCATAAGATGTAGGCTCTTGTGCAGGGTCAAATTCACTGGACACGGGTGCATACGTGTTAGTTTCCATGAGAGTTTTCGACGGGAGTGTACGTAAGGCCTTGGATTAAGACTGCAATTCACCGGACACAGGTACGTATGTATTAGCCTCCATGAGAGCCTCCGGTAAGAGTGTACGTAAGGCCTTAAATTATGGTCGTTAGTGGTTGTTGATTAGCCGATAGAAAACCAATTAAGTCTCCACATGAGCCATCGACATGAGTGGAAATGTGTTCCTCCGACATGGGAGTGTATGTGCATCTAGGTCCTTGTGTAGGGTTGAGTGAACTTATTTTAAAACCTCTGATAGTGAAATTCCATTACACTCAAGAATAGTACATCCACCGGGAGTAGAGTAGGTAGGTAGTCGAACCACTATATATGCTTGTGTGTTGCGATTGTGAATTTTTGCAATTATATTCATGCTTATGAGTTTGATTAGTAGAATGATATATATGCTCAAATTAAATTGTATGCTACAAACTTAACTTACAATTCTATTTTCTTATAGATTAGTTGCTTATTGTTGCATCTTTTGTAATCTATGTGATTGGACCTACTTTGGCTTGAAAGCCTAAAGCGTTAATTGCTTTATTAGCTTAATTATAAATTATTTTAATTAGGCAATTAGACTTTTTATTGGTAACTTTTTAAGTGATCATATTCACCCCCTAATACTTAGTCATAATTTTAAGCTTTGTCAAGTTTCCGCACGTGTCGTGGTAGACAATTTAGGCAATTTTACATACATGTGCTTTGATTGGGGCCCATTGAAGTCAATGAGTAGGATTCAATCCCATTTAACGTAGGGTGTCTACAAGGGCATGAGCCCAAAAAATGAAGCAAATCCTAGTTTAGGGGTGTACATCGAGTCAAACCGAGTCGAGCTGGCCTCAGCTTGACCACTAGCTGACCTCAACTCAAACTCGGCTCGGCTCAATCCTCGAGCCTGACTGGCCGGCTTGGATTGGTTCGATCAACAGCTCGGACTAGTTCGAGCCGAGATCAATCCGAGTTCGCTACTGTAGCATTTTCGCAAACACCTGTACTACACCTTCAAAATCTCACTGTATTTGAGACAACAGCAATGGTTTTACAGGTATTTTATCAAACACCTTCTAAGCAACATAAAAATTAAGAAAAAAAAAAGGGTGTTGGTTTCATATACATACATTCTTTGCCACCAACCACACTTCTTTGAATTATTTCATCAAACACTTAGGGCATGTTTAATTTTCGGTGAAATGGTAAATCGCGCGTAAAAAAGTAATGATTATTTCCCTGTGAATTTACAGCATACCTGATATGACTGCTTACTTTTTGACACAAAAATCAAGAATATTACAAAATATCTGTGGGTCCCACTGGGATGCATTTCGCTTATCCACACCGTTCATCCATTATTACATTTGAATTCATAGCATGAGTAAAAAATTGAGGCATATCCAATACTCAAGTGGACCACGTCATACAAAAAAGAGAATCGAATACTTACCGTTGAAAACTTTGTAGGGCCACTGTTTCTTTTGACGTGGGCCATTTGAGTGTTAGATCTGCTTCATTTTTTGTCTTATTCTCCAAAATATTGTAATAAAACGGATGGACGAAATGGATATATCATATGCTTTACCTTGCAGTTAAAAAATTAAAATTACCTCTTTTTAACCAATTTCACATGCACAAATTCCTATGCATTTTCAAACAAGATGAAATCGTAATAATTATCATTTACCGTGTATTTCCCATTGTTTTGAAAAAACAAACAGGCTCTTAGTGAGCAACATCAATATCAAAGTAACCGAGTCACCGAACTGGTTCAATCCGAGTTCGATTCGAGCTGGGTTCGATCCGAGTTGAGTCGAGCTGGGGCCAGCTCGAACTCATTTTCGAGCTAAAAAAATCAGTTCGACTTGGCTCGAACTCAACTTCGAACCAAGTCAAATCGAGCCTTTTCGAGTCGAGTCGAGCGAGCTAACCGAGCTAGCTCAATTTGTGTACACCTCTGAATCCAACTGTCAAGTGGACTATACCATATGAAATAGTGGTGATTGACCATTAATGGGTCCACTTAATTCCTGACTTTGTGGACATTTAATCTTGACTTTGTGGTCCACTTAATTCCTTTACCCACCTAATTTTTTGTCTAATACCTTAAAATTATCTGAAAAAAGCGTTGAGAGTCGTGCATAAAACACTCACATCACGGTAGACCCCACATAGCCCTGCCTGGAAATTACCTTCCCGGAATAGGACGCGGATTGCGTACTACCCTCGCCGGTCCCTAGCTCCAAACACGCAGTTCTGTGGGTGAGCCCACCGTGATATATCTGTACATCCAAACCCTTCATCCCTTTTCTCAAATTATTTTAAGGTATGAACACGAAAATGAGGTAGATTCCGCGCTAAACTGGACCACACCAAATAATAAGCTTGGTTGCATTAAAATGCACAAAATATTAAATGTCAATTGCATTAAATGCAAGGGTCATCTGTGGTGTGGTCTAGCTTATCGTTGGATCTGCCTTTTCTTTTTCTTTTTCTTTTTTAATACCTTAAAATAATTTGAAAAAAAGGAATAGAAGATTTGAATGTACGGATACATTAAGGTGAGGGTGGGCCCGCCCACAGGATTGCCCGTTCAGAGCTAGGGACAGGCGGGGGTAGTACACAATCCGCGTCCCACGGAAACTTTGCCACGTCAAAACACCCTTGTCGTCTGTTGCAAGGATTAGCTGGTATACCACACCGCGATTTAGCTGGTGTGTTGACGTAAGCAAATTCCATGGGTCCCATCATGAGGTATGTGTTATATCCAAACCGTTCATCCATTTTGTGAGATCTTATTAAGAATTTAGCCGAAAAATAATATATATGTAAAGATCAAGTGGACTACGCTGCAAAAAGTAGTGGGGGATTAAACGTCTACCATTGAAACTATTTTGGGGTTGCAGACGTTTTGATCAGTATGATATATGTTTTTCTTCTTCGCAGAGCACCGGGAGTAGCCACTGCCTTGTGATGCTGAGGCGGAGTCCGCACTTAATTCGCTCCCAAGTCGCATGCATCAGAAGATTCAGAACGTCATGAATCATGAACCATGACGCTAAGAAGCACTCATGATGCGACCGTTTGTTGCACGACAGAGCTTGCGTGCACGCCAACTCACGCGGAGACATGACTTTATTGAACGTGCCGTCCCATGGGAGGAACGATGTTCCTCTGTTGGTTTTTCGGCAATTAAAAATGGTGTTGACTATCTAGAATAGCTCTGATCAATTAATCCTAACCATCCACCTATTGATATCCTAACCATCCACCTATTGATACCAGATGGGTGGTTCAAAATAAATCCTGTGTGGTCGAAATATAAAGGCAAAATCAGATGGTCAGGAGTCTTGTCTTCCCAGTCAGAGATGCGGACGGTTTAGATCATCGTACAATTTGAAGAGTCACCATTTTTAGCTGGTGCAAAACTAACACTCGAGTCTATAGAAGCCGCCTCCATCCATACCGTTCCTAAGGTCTTTCCGGATTCACTGAAAACATAAAAATTAGATTGATTAAAAATTCCTGTGGTCCCACGCTTGTTTCAACGGTGCATGTTCAATCCTCTGCTATGTGGCTCACTTGAGTTTTGGATTTACGTTATTTTCTAGAACATACCATAATATGATCTGAAAAAGTGGATGAAAAGAGTGGATTTCTCGAAAACAACACGGTGGGCCCCACCTAACTTCCCGTTGCAGGAAGGTACTGCGAGAGGCTTTATCAGTAAATCTGCGTTCCCTGGCCATTGGCTAGTGGTCCGTAATATGTGGTCCGACCATGATGTATATTTTTCATCCATGCCGGCCACCCATTCTTCCCTATCATTTTATGGTAGAAGCCCAAAAATTAGGTTGATACACATCTCAAGTGAACCACACAGTATTGATTAAACGCTCACCATTAAAAGCTTCCTGCGGCCACAAAAGTTTTGGATGAAGCTGATATATAAATATATTCCCTTCATTCGAGTCTGTATGACTTGATCAATAGATTAGATGTCAAATAACCATTACTACTGTCTTCCCAATGATGTGGTCCACCTGAGATTTAGATATACCTCATTTTTAGTATCAAGCCATCAAACTACCCTTCGAAATGGATGGACGGCATGGATAAAACACATATGTTGGGCCCACATAGCACCATCCAGTAGCCACTGGCTGATGGCAGGGTAGGCTACTACCCTGCCACTTGCAAATGGCTAATAATGGGTGCTCTGTGAGCCCCACTATGATGTATGTGTTTCATCCCTTCCCTCCACCAATTCTTCCTTATCATTTTACTTATAAGCGAAAAAAATGAGGTTTATCCTAATCTCATGTGAACCGCCAATGTTGATTGAATGGTCACCGTTAAAAACTTACTGGTGGCACAAAAATTTTGGATCAAGTTATATGGGAAAAGGTACAATGCGCTCGAGCTGATTTTAACACTCCATAAGGTCGAGCTGTGTGGGCCCCACCGTCATGCGTTTCGAAAATCTACCCCATAAGTCAGATGCATCATTCCATCGTGTGCCTATGTCTCAAAAATCAAGTCAATCTTTGACTTTTGTGGGCCACACCACATACAGAAGTAGAGAGGGGACGTGCACCATTAAAACATTCATAATCATTTTTGAGGGCCAACAGAGATGTGTTTTGAAAATCCAGCCCATCCATTATGTGTGTCACACTTGAATGAGAGTTCAGACCAAGTTTCAGGTGCATGTAAAACTCAGGTGGGCCCAACCAAGTGCTTTTATATGTTTTAACGGTGTCTTCATATAATTTTAGATGGTATGGCTCACCTGAGTTCCATATACGGCTGATTTTTGGATATCTCATAATTTAAAGGGAACCCATCCAATGCACGTCATTGATGGTCGACATGCATCACAGTGGGGCCCACACAACTTGACCTCATGGGGCGTTAAAATCAGCTCGAGCGCATTTTACCTTTTCCATATATATATATATATATATATATATATATATATATATATATATATATATATATATATATTCCTTCATCCAAGTCTGTACCTGCATGTGAAATAACCATTACAGTGGGCCCTAAGAGGTTTTTAATAGCGGACATTCAATCACTATTGTTTTCTCATAGTGTGGTTTATCTAAGATTTATCTCTACCTAAGTTTTGGGTTCAAGCCTAAAATTATCATTCAAAATAAATGGACGGCGTGGATAAAACACATACACCATGGTGTGTCCACATGCACCGACCATTAGCCACGTGGCCGGTGGCAGCGTCACTAGCCAAACCGCGTCCTTCCCATTACAGGAATTTTGTTTCTTGCAAGTGCGGCAATGTTTGCGATGATCTGGGAAACTACTTACGTCGGTGGACCGTGACTGTAGGCCGGTGGATCCTAAACTGTGGTCCGAGAAACCCACCTCGGTTGATCCGTGGCCGTGATCCAGGAAACTACCTACGTCGGTGGATCCGTGACTGTGGGGCCCACTTAATATATTTGTTTTATACTGGCGCCGTCTATCCATTTTGCTAAGATCATTTTATGGCATGATATCAAAAGTGAAATAGAAACAATTTCATTTTCACCCCACCACATGTAACAGTGGTGGTTGAGCATCTACTATTAAAAACTTACCATGGTCACAAAAGTTTTGGATTAAGCTGATATTTATGTTTTCGAAGGTAATGGTGGGCCTTGGCATGAGCCCAAAAATGAGATGAAAAACTGACGGATCAAGCGGAAAAAAAAACACAAGCATTATGGTGGGCCCGACAGGGTAGCGACCAGTCTCGAGGTGGTCAGTGGCAAGTCTATTATGAAATATGCGCCTAGCCTACCCAAAGATTTTTTCATGACACGATTCGTGATTAGGGTTGTACATCAAGTTCAACTAAGTCGAGTTGGCCTCACTTGGCTCAGCCACTAGCTGACCTTAGCTCAAACTCGGCTCGGCTCGCTCCTTGAGCCTGGTTGGCTAGATCAGCTTGGTTTGGTCAGCAGCTTGGGCCAGTTCAAGTCGAGTTCGCCTATGCAGCATTTCACAAACACTTAGACGACACTTTCAAAATCATACATATGTAAAACAACAACAATAGTTTTACAGGTATTTTATCAAACACCTTCTAAGCAACATAAAAATTGAGAAAAAAAGGTATTTGTTTCGTATACATACCTTCCTTGCCATCGGACACACTTTGTTGAGTCATTTCATCAAACACTTGGTGAGCAACATCAATATCAAAGTACCCGAGGCACCGAATTGGTTCGATCTGAGTTCAATTCGAGCCGGGTTCGATCCGAGTTTAGTCGAGTTGGGGCCAGCTCAAACTCGACTTAAACTGATTTTCGAGCTCAAAAAATCAGCTCGACTCGGCTCGAACTCAGCTTCAAACCGAGTCAAAACGAGTATAGTCAAATCGAGCGAGCTAATCAAGCTAACTCAGTTCATGTACACCTCTATTCGTAATACATATAGAATTTTGAAGGATACATTTTTTTTTTTTTTTTAAATGATAAACCATCGAGCCCATCTATCCTAAATCTAAGACGAGCTGTCTATTGTATAATCAATCCACACCATGGATCGTTGATACAGATCATCAAAATTTAAAGGCAATTGTTGGATTTTTAAATAAACCGTTAAAAATGTCATCTAAATCTTCTAGATTTCAATAAACAACCGTTGAGTCACTTGATCCGTCTGATGATCATCAATCATTCTACGAGATTAGTCATATTTGGTATGAGATCATGGATTTTATAAGTTGGTAGTAGAGACTGTTTGAATATTAACCATTAATATTAACTTTGCATGATCTGAGTATGACATTGTTTACCTAACATTAGTAGCAATATGAGGTACGGTCGTGATGATCATGAGGTCACAAGTGTGGTCAGAATGAATAGTGAATGACTACGATCATTGATATACTCTCGTGACATTGAACTATCATGTATTGCATTATTATTTAAATTACATTATCATGCATTACCTCTTCATATATATGATTTAACCACTGGGTGCACTATCATAAACATGTCATATCTATATCATTTGATCATGTAGGCTACACGTTTAAATGGTGCACACACAATTGACACGTGGATGCTGTGCACATGCACCACATGTGCATTAAAATAATTATTACATCCCTTTCTCATTTAAATTTTAAAATGGAGAGATTAAGGGCAAAATTCTTCATTTTAAGCTAAGGAGGTTACACCCCACTTTTATAAGAAGAGTGGTCATGCCCTCCTCTCTACAGAGTCGTACGCCCAAGGGGAGAGAGAGAGAGAGACGTTGATCACAACGGGCCACACTTTTATCTTTATCATCATCATCACCTAGTAGCTATTTTACTAGCCAATTTATCTTTGTATGCAATTTTAATGGCTCAGATTGCACGTAATCATGTTGGGTTAGGTGGACCACACATACACCATGATGGACCCCACCTTTGAGGGGGCGAACCCAAGCCAACGTGGGCCAGCGTGTGGACCCCAGCACACTGTCCATGATGGGCCATTGTGTGGTTCCTAGCACGTTGCCACGTGGGCAGCTGTATGGGTTCCGCCACATTGCCTACGATGGCTAGCATGTGGGCCCCAACACTGCCACATGGGCAGCAGTGTGGGCTACACAGGCTGTCCACATTGGACAGCCATGTGGACCCTAGCATGTTGCCATTTGTGTAGCCATATGGGCCTTTGGACGTTAGAACACGCTCATGGGTGCCTTTTTGGGATTTCTGGTATATTTATGGCTTGAGGTACTATATATTTGACTTGTAGTGGGCAGTAGCTAATTACTCAAAATTTCACTGTTAACTAAAACCTATAGAAATCTTAAGAGAAGGAAATAAAAGATTCCCTATTTTAAAATGACTTCTAATATACATTTGAAAATTCTGAATAAGGGATTACGGTGACAAGTAGGGAAAATTTTAGGCACCCTCTCTACTCATAACAATATATAGTCTCTACTTCACAGGACGAGATGAAATATTAGGGATTAGATTAGTTCTCATGCACATATAATGTAAACGTGTATGAAATGCAGTGTGGCGATGCAGTGCTTACTTTAAGTGATGGACTGAGTCAGACTTCTATACCCGGACTCGTCCACTTGGAGAAGCAATCAAAAGCCTAGCTGATCTGATTTTTTGATGTGCAAGATCTGGGAAACTACCAAGCTTCAGATCATACACTTGAAACGACTAGATGAGCAAGTGAGTTGGGAGTGGAGATGATGATGCACGATGTTGATGCAAAGTATGAATGAAGTTGATAAGAGCTAGATGAATGGGTGAACAATTTTGTTGTAAGAATTGATTTGAGTGGATCAGGTCGGTGCTTTAGGTGGCTAAGAGTTAGGACTTAACTAGGCTTGATTGGGTTGACTTGGGCCAGAATCTCTTCTTCTTTTACTCTTTCCTTTCCTTGGTGGATGGATGGGCTAAGCCCACTCTCCTTCTCTCACTCTTCTCCTTAAGGTTCTCTTGGTAATAGTAAATGCTTATGGAAGTGAAGTAAAATAGGGATTTATTGGGTTTTTGAGTGGCATTTTAGTGAATTTTAGAAAGTTTAGGAGTTAAAAAGGGTTGGGATTGGTTGTTGGAATGGGAGCACCACGTGGCACGATGTGGATGATTAGATTGAGTGCAAGATGTACTTTCGACAAAGAGTAGGGGTAGATGGGTCATTTCAACCCAGGTAAGTTGCCCAATGCAAGTTCAGCTTTGTTAACCTCCCACCTAACCCGTGATAAAATAGTGTGGAAATCCATGCGGCAGGCTGGGTCCCAATTTTTGGTATGTTTGGCACCATAAAGTAACTGGGAGTTTCAAATCCCCTCAAAGAGGGAGTTTGAAATCCGCGGTGAAAGCTTGGATTACATCTAAAATCCAAAGAGTTGCCTGTGCAACATGTGTGACACTAAACTAATAATCTATTGAGCACATGGCCCATTGATGATATCCCAAAACAATTAGATTATCAATTGCATCACTATAATTACTTTAATACGATGATCTGTGTCGTCCAGACATTATCCATGTAAATCAACAGTTAAAAATTGTTGGTTAGTCACTCGGATGTGATCTTGTGCTTGTGGCCCATCTGAGACTTGGAATTTCATCATTTTAAGGCAAAATATATATTTCAATGGGCTTGTTACAACTTTTATGTCAAACATTACAGACATACAATAATTAGAGATATTAAAGTTGATTTAGTAATTAAATTCAAACCCATGTGAATATACTATGCATAACTACTTTTGGATTAGAGAGGATTCTAAATTCTGGGTGCCAAACACTATGGGGGGATTTTGAATCCTAGGGGTTCCAAATCCAAGCTCCCAAACAGGCCCTTAGGGTTCTTATAGTGCTCTGATCATCTTGTTAGCCCTAGGGTGGGGTGTATACAGGGCCCCACACTGTCCACTGTGGGCAGTTGGGTGGACCCCATACGCCGCCCTTGTGGCACAGTCAGGTAGGCCCCACATGCAACCAATTCTAAAGTAGACCTCACCATGATGTATGTGTTTTCGTTGTGATATGTGTATGCTATCTATCCATATGTATGTACATGAACTAGATCTTGATTTTGTGTAGTATTTACGCTTGCTCATGATGTCGTAAGCCCCACAACCATCAAATAACATGTCATATTGATACCACAATGGTGGGCCCCACATGTGTTTGTTAGTGTGTCTTATCATAAGGGTTGTTGGCCATCTACACATGTAAGATGTGATATGTGTCATGAATTGACGCAAGGATGAACGTGATGAGGATAACTACTCCGAATCCACGGAGCTTCTATGGACTCCTCACAAAGACTTCTCGAATCCACGAGGAAAGAAAGCAAAAAATAGAAATAAATTCTAAGAAATTCGAAATTGATTAATTGATTACTAAAAATGAGTTCACAACCCTTTAAATAGGGGTACCAAGCAATGAGAAAGAAATCAGAATCAAATTACAACTAAAACTCCTAGAAATCGTGACTTACTATAAATAGTGAACTTACTATTTATAGACGGTCGTGATGTCTACTAGTGCGCAAGGTTTTTGGCCAAAAATAGTAAGTGTCCTATTTGGCTTCACCAAACCGTTCTCTTAATTATTCTAAGCTCTTTTCACATTGGGTGCAACTCCTAAAGCCCGACGGATGAAGAGTTATAATCAAACTAATATAGTAAAAATGAAACTAAAGCAGGGAAACGACGGTCGATCCAGGGGTTTTTCGCAATTCCGGGCATCGCAACCCAGCATAGCAAGGTTGGTTGGCTAAAGTAGCTCATTTTACCCCAAAATCATATATTTTATGTCAGGTAACTCATTTCGGATTGCGAGATATGCCCGATCCAAGGTCCGATGGTCCGGATCACTTCTGTCGTCGACCGGGCCTTTTCTGATCCATCTTGGCCATGAAACTGTCCGCGACCCACTCTACATCAGTCCCCTCCACTTCAAAAGAACTCGTCCTCGAGTTCTCATCCTGCGCTGGTTCATGATAATAGGTCAGGTCCGCGACGTTGAAAGTCCGTGAGATCGCCATGTCGTCTGGAAGATCGACAACATAAGCGTTGTCATTGATCTTTCGAATAATTGGGATGGGTCCAATCTTCTTATTTTTCAACTTGTTATACGTCCCAGTCGGAAATCTCTCTTTGCGCAGATGGACCATAACGCGGTTGCCCACCTCGAACACTTTTTGTTGCCGGTGCTTATCCGCTTGTTCCTTATACTTCTCGTTCGAGGCATGTAGCTTGGTTTGCACTTTCGCATGGATGTTCATGATCTTGTCTGCCATATGTTCTGCTACAATGCTCGTGCCTGGGTGCTTGGGCAGAGGGACCAAGTCAAGCGTGTGACAAGACACTCGTCCATAGATAATTTGGAACGGTGATTTCCCTGTCGAGCGGTTCACCATGTTGTTGAATGCAAACTCTGCTTGAGACAAGGCCAAATCCCATTGCTTCGATTTTTCTCCTGAAATACAGTGAAGGAGGTTTCCCAACGTGCGATTCACAACTTCGGTCTGCTCATCAGTCTGTGGGTGGTAAGCACTACTGAATTGAAGTCGTGTATCAAATCGCGTCCACAAAGTCCTCCAAAAGTGGCTAATGAACTTCGTGTCACGATCAAAAGTAATGGTCTTGGGGACCCCGTGTAGCCGTACGACCTCCCTGAAGAATAGATTCGCCACATGTGTTGCATCGAGAGTCTTCTTGCATGAGATAAAGTGTATCATTTTGGAGAAACGATCTACCACCACGAACACCGAATCCATATCGCGTTGTGTTCGTGGGAGACCAAGTACGAAGTCCATTGATAAATCCTCCCAAGGACCGTCAGGCACAGGTAACGGGGTGTAGAGGCCCGTATTCTGAGATTGTCCCTTGGAGGTCTGACAAACAAGACAACGTTGTACGACTTTTCCCACATCACGTACTAATTGTGGCCAGTAATACCGCTCTTCCACAAGAGCTCCCGTCTTGTCTCGCCCCAAGGTGTCCACCGAGGCCACCTCCATGTAGCTCCTGAATAATCTGCTCCCTCAAAGAACTTTGGGGGATGCACAATCGATTCCCTTTGAAGAGAAAATCGTCCTGTATATGAAGGTCACCCTAGTGACCTTCTTGGCACTTCATCCAAGAATTTTTGAAATTTTTATCCTCGGCATACAGCTCCTTGAGACAGTCGAAGCCGACCACCTCGTTGCTCATCGTAACAAGTAGTGATGCACGACGATTAAGCGCATCAGCCACCTTGTTCTGCTGCCCTGACTTGTGCTTCAGAACGAACGTGAATTCCTGTAAAAACGCAACCCATCTAGTATGCACACGATTCACGTTAGTCTGACTATTAATAAACTTTCATGCTTGATGGTCAGTGTATAGAACAAACTCTCTTTGAATCAGATAATGCTGCCAATGTCGCAGCGCCTGAACAACTGCATACAACTTAAGCTCATAAGTTGACCACTTCTTTTGAGCTTCGCTGAGCTTCTCGCTGTAGAAGGCTACCGGCCTGCCTTCCTGTGATAATACTCCTTCAATTCTGACGTATGAAGCGTCACACTCAACCTCAAATAATTTGTCAAAATTAGGAAGCACCAAGACCGGTGTTGTAGACAAACGATGCTTGATCTCATGAAAGCTCTTGTCAGCTTTATCGGTCTACTGAAACGGTCCTTTTTTCATGCAATCTGTTATAGGTGTAACTATGGTGCTAAAATCTCGCACAAATCGACGATAGAAAGTCGCCAACCAGTAAAAATTCCTCACCTCATGAATGTTTGTCGGGATCGGCCATTCCCTAATAGTTCGCACCTTTTCATCGTCCACACGAATGCCTGTGGATGTTACAACAAATCCTAGAAACAACAGGCTGTCAGTTAAAAAACTACACTTCTTCAAATTGAGGTACAACTTGTTAATTTGAAGGACCTGTAGTACCTGCCTGAGATGTTTCCTGTGCTCTGCCTCATCCGGGTTATATATCAATATGTCATTAAAATATACTACCACAAATTGGCCAGTAAACGGTTTTAACACTTGATTCATCAAATGCATAAAAGTACTTGATGCGTTCGATAGGCCGAAGGGCATGACCAGCCACTCATACAACCCTTCCTTGGTCTTGAATGTCATTTTTCACTCATCACAGGGTCGGATACGAATTTGATGGTACCCGCTCCTTAGATTTAGTTTAGAGAACACCTTGGCCCCTTTTAGCATATCGAGCATGTCGTCCAACTGTGGTATTAGAAACTGATATTTAATGGTTATTTTGTTGATTGTCCGGCTGTCGACACACATGCGCCAGCTTCCATCTTTTTTTGGCGTTAATAATATTGGTATGACACATAGGCTCATGATATCTCTCAAGAGACCCTTACAGATCAATTTCTCCACTTGCCCCTGAAGTATCTCACACTCCTTCAGACTCATCCGATAATAAGGGTGGTTGGGTAGGCTAGCCCTAGGGATGAGGTCTATGTAATGTTAGATGTCCCTCATGGGGGGCAATCCATCAGGTAAATCCTCAGGCCAGACTTCTTTGAATTCGTTTAGTAACAGTCTTAAACTTGAAGGGAAGTTTGAGGGTTCATCTTCTTCGCCATTCACCACTACGGCGTATACCTCGCCGGCCGTTTCCTTGAATTCCTCCATGAAATCCCGAATGGTGAAGAGGGAACTCCCCTCCACTTTAGAAGCTTCAGGGTGGTTCTCTGGTGCCATAAGGGCAAGGATTATTTTTCGACTATCCTTGACAAATACGTACACATTGTCTCGCCCCCGATGGGTCGCATCGCGGTCCGACTACCAGGGTCGACTGAGTAGCATGTGGAAAGCTTCCATGTCGACCACGTCATAAAGTATCTGATCCTTATAATTTTTATCAATTGAAAATGAGATAGTGCATTATTCAGTTACCTTGGTCTCATTCACCTTTTTTATCCAGCCAATTGAGTATGGGGAAGGATGTTTCGTCGTTGGTAGCCGCAACTTGTCCACCATCACTCTTGAGATGATGTTCTCACTACTACCATTGTCTATGATCACATCACAGACCTTTTCGTTGACAGTGCACCGAGTACGAAATATATTGTGTCGCTGTAGATGTAATTCCTTTCGTGGGGTATACAGTAGTCGCCTCACAACTAAAAATTTACCACGATCGTCGCTCGTCACTTCATTGCCACCTGCTATTTCTTCAGTGATTTGTTCATGTTCATCATAACCATGGCCTTCTTCTACGGCCTCATCTTTAATGCCTCCTTCGTTTATAGTCAAGCGTGCTGCGGGACGTTGGGGCAGGTGTTTGATAAGTGGCCTGGATGGCCACAGCGATAAAAATTGTTCGACCTTGGTCGAGCATAAGGATTTGAAATTCTACTCGGGCCCGCTGTTGTGGGTGTTGTGTGTTGTGGTCTGGATGAGCCGCTCCCTTATCACGGCTTGTGGCTATAGGAGGTTGAGGACGTTCTTCTACTTGATCTTTTCCTCGTGCCAGCACTAGATCCTGCGTGGGACCCGTCATGAGGGGTCGAGTTCAAGGATAGGGACGAGCAGGAACTCTTGCAAGTTGTGTTTCTGCCCTACTCGCCAATTGAACTACTTCATCCACGGTCCCGACTGGGTACATCTGAACTCGGTCTTGAATTATCGGTCGTAACCCACCTATAAATCGTGTCACCTTCTGTGACTCAGATTCTGACAGATCGTTTCATGTAGCCAACCGCTGAAATTCTTCAGTGTAATCTGTGACGGTTCGATTTCCCTGCCGGCAATTTTGGTATTGCTAGAATAATATCTGCTCAGAATCACTGGGGAGAAATTGTGATCGAAGAAGACGTCTCATCCGTGGCCATGATGAGATGGGCGCCTTATTCTGGCGGGCTCGTGAGAGTTGTAATTGTTCCCACCATGCAGAGCACCGGATTTTAACTTAAACGCTACCAATTTTACCCTTTTATGATCTGGCACGTCCATATAATCAAAATATCTCTTACTTCGGCTAGCCAATCGAAGAAATCTTCTATACGTAATAAACAATTAAAACTAGAAAGTTCAGCCTTACCTCGATAGTCTCTTTTAGCATGATCTAGGTGATCGCCTCCATGGATCGGTCGTCGGACAAAACCCTCATTAAGGTCCTCGTCGCTAGAACTTGAATCATCTAGTGTAGCCCTACGGTTTGCCACTAGTAGTGCTCTACGAAAATCGGGATTGTATCGTACAACAACCACGGGTGGTGGAGCCACCTTGGGTGGTGGGGCATCGCTTAGGGCTCGGGGCGGAAGTAGCGCATCCGCAAGACGGTCGAGGGTTACCTGCAACCCTTGCATGGTCAACTGACTCTCCCGGTGGAAAGCTTTTATTCTTTCCGAAAGATAAAGAATCCCTGGATCACTGTCCACAGGATTTTGATTCATACCTTCATTATTTGCCATCGGCCCGAGGGGAAACCTCGCTTTGATACCAATTGACGCAAGGATGAACGTGATGAGGATAACTACTCCGAATCCACGGAGCTTCTCTGGACTCTTCACAGAGACTTCTCGAATCCACGAGGAAAGAAAGCAGAAAATAGAAATAAATTCTAAGAAATTTGAAATTGATTAATTGATTACTAAAAACGAGTTCACAACCCTTTAAATAGGGGTACCAAGCAATGAGAAAGAAATCAGAATCAAAGTACAACTAAACTCCTATAAATCGCAACTTACTATTTAAAGACGGTCTTGATACCTACTAGTGCGCAAGGTTTTCGGCCAAAAATAGGAAGTGTCCTATTTGGCTTCACCAAACCGTTCTCCTAATTATTCTAAGCTCTTTTCACACTGGGCGCAACTCCTAAAGCCTGACGGATGAAGAGTTATAATCAAACTAAAACTTACTATTTATAGTAAAAATGAAATTAAAGCAGGGAAACGACTGTCGATCCAGGGGATTTTCACAATTCCGGGCATCGCAACCTGGCATAACAGGGTTGGTTGGCTAAAGCAGCTCATTCTACCCCAAAATCATATATTTTACGTCAGGTAACTCATTCCGGATTACGAGATACGCCCGATCTAAGGTCCGATGGTCTGGATCACTTCTGTCGTCGACCGGACCTTTTCTGATCCATCTTGGCCATGAAACTGTCCGCGACCCGCTCTACATCATGAATAGTGTGGCACATGTGTCATACCCTCTAAGTGGACCTCACCACATTCACATACAAGAGAATGGATCCCTTAGACATATGTATTTTAGTCTTGTAAATTATTAAATATAAATAGTAGAACCATCCTTGCATATGTTTGGGGCGGCCCCACTTGTTTTAAATATATCATCTTAGTGGGCCCCACCACATGTACATTTAGTGAGTAGGCCTTATCCCATATACGTATTTGAACCCATAATTAGATAATTTTGAAATATATATATTTGGGGCTTGCAATCGTTAAATCTAGACTGTCTAACCCTTGATTGGGCAATCAATCTGACTAAATGGGTATTGAACTTTAGAATTCACCAAATCTGACAAACCAATCCATTTGAACCATTAGAATAAAATATGATGAAATGAACGACAGATCGGATGGATTCTATCATCCAATGATCTTACTCAATAAATATAGTTTTTTATTGACTTGTGGAGGTATCTTAAGGGTAAGATACTCATGTAAATCATACCATTGATCTATAGCAACGACGCTGAATTAGTGGTCATGTATCGGATTTAGTGATCCTGTGATTGCACCGCGAATTTTAAACGAAAATTTTATTTTTTAGCTAGTGTTTGGATTTAGTAATAGTTAAAGGAAGACATGTTGGACTAAAAGAGTGACTAGGAAAGATAAACTGAGGAACCAAATGAATGTAACGAAAGAGCATTATTCACATGCAGACCTTGCACTGTGGGTAAGTAGTTGCAAGCACAAATGGTAATATCCACATGCATGTTGTGACTCGTGCAGTGATGAAAGTAATTCTATTTACAATATAATATTATGTTTTGAAAGTTTTATGAGCCGAAAGTCAGTCGGGTTGGTGCTCAACCCTAACCCAATTCTCAACCCAAGCCCAACCCAAGCGGGCTCGGTCGGGTTGGTTGGGTGGATACATGCTAATATTTTCATTATTACATTAGTCTATTATATTTTCAATATACGTTTTATTTTTTATACCTATGATTTTAGTAATTATATATATGTAGTTATTTATTGTAAAGAACTTCATTTTTTCTAAACAAACAAGCTAAAATATAGGACTACTCCTTTAAAAGTCGTGTTGTATAGCATGCAATCTATTTGGCAGAGAGAAATTCAATGTATCTTGTTAGCTTGAGTTGTTGGAAATGACGTCGGCCAATGACACCAGACAACACTAGAATTTCACATACCTTGAACACAAACGATCTACACTCAATTATAATTTATAAGTAACTTATATATCGATTGGGTTTGGGTTCGAGTTGGGACGGGCAACCTGAGACCTCAACCCAAGCCCGACCCAAGTTTTATCTAGTTGGTGTTTGTATAGCCCAAGCTTGAGACCAAACCTGATACATCCTGCCCGAGCCCAACCTAATGTCGGGTCAATCACAGGTCGATCAGGTTGAACCCGCCCGACTTTCAGCCCTAATATCAATGCAACGTTTGGAAAGTGTATACATTTTGAGAAAATATGTGATTACACCATTGAATGAACACAAGACAACTCATGAAATGAGTGTCCCTTAAATTATATGGGATAGGAAGATCTTTCGAAGTATGATCCCACCCCTAAATAATACCATTAGGGCCTCCATTTTTGGACTATATGTCGAACAAGGTAGCTATTTGACCAACTCATATTAGGTTAACCATGGATATCGGTCAGGAGATTGCGCATGGTGTATGTTTAGAACACATCATGGGTTAGAGATCAACCCATGCATGTTGGGTGGGCATTGGTAGGCCGAGGCAAAAGAGATTGGGCCCTACTTGTTTAATGGACTAATTAAGTTGAGAATTGGTAGAATATTGCATGCATTCAGCACATTCATGCATGCATTCTTTATATTATGAAAACTTTGTGGGTCATACACTTGAATCATGCCTAATTGTGAAAGCATATGTAGAAACTACTTACTAGAATTATAACTCACCCAGTTGGGATTTAACCATCTAGGATGAGGAATGAACTCGCTACATCTGGAGTGGAGTTGCAATCTCGAGAAAGTTGTTCCATAACTGAAGAAAGAAAGAGAGAAATAGAATATATTTATTTATTTTTTTCCGAGAACTTTTGTTTCGAATAAGTTGATGTATGTTGAAATCTCTTTGATATTATTGAAGTGATGATATCTTTTTTTATATTCATATCGGGTATAAATGGTTGAAATGAATGTATTAATTTATTTAGTTTATGTACCGAGTCACACTGTGACTAGATAACTAAGTTGAGAATGCTCGGTGCCAAAATTTGGGCTGTGACATGGTCCACTCATTGTGGGGCCCACCAGACCAATGTTATGCACCACTGGCCTCATGGGCCCAAACTGGAGACATAAGTATATTGTTCATATAGTGGGATTAATATCTCATATTGTATTCATCACACCCAAAATGAGAAAAATTGCACCCGAGGCTTTAGCTGGACTTCGATGAAATGGTCTTTGATCGTCCTGAAAAGCACCGAATATCCGAAAGGGTCAAATAAGAAAGGTCTTTGACATTTCTTCAGGAAGAACTAACGGACCTGATTGGCAGATCCAGAACCCGATAAATTAGATCTTGGCCAATTATCCGAATTCTCCGAAAACCTTAATTACGCCATACTTTGATAAAATAATTTCTGATCGACCTAGAAATGCATGGAAGTCTGAATTGGTCAAATAAAAAGGGTCTTGGTACCTTCCAGAATTGACCAATAGAGTCGATCGACAAATCAGAAACTCAATAAATTAGAATATCAGCCAATCATCCAAACTCTTTGAGATATTAAACATTCTTTTTTTACGTTGCTCACGCAAGGAAAAAGCCAAATAAACCAAATAAACCAATGGTCAAAACATGATTGGTGATCTAAGATCCATTTTTGACTTTATCTGCCTATAACTTATCAATGATAAGAGCAGAAGACCTAAAAGATGACCTGAGTTTATAACAAGGGCACAACGGGTGCCATTCAGAGAGATGACAAAGAATCTGAGAAATCCTCGGCAATGTCGACAGGCCGTCCAACGCTAGAGAGAACAAAAAAAAGAAAAGAAAAGAGTAGCCAACATGAACCACTAGAGCTTGAGTAAGGTTGGAATCGAGGACCATCCATTTTATAAAAAAAAATGGTGAAATTACATGGATTATCTACCACAACACCTGTGGAAGCTTGACAAAGCTTAAAATTATAGCTAAGTCATAGAGGGAGGGGGGTGAATAGGACCATTTATAATTAGGCTAATAAGACAATTAACACTTAGGCTTCCAAGTTAAGTGTGTCCAATCACATATATTACAACAGATGCAACAATATAAACAACTAGTATATAAAAAGAATAATAATCTCGTGTGTGAGATGTGCAAATAATTCAATACCTAGCTACATCTAATTATGCATTCATATAATTCAACAAGATAAGCTAATAAGCATAAATAGAAATGTGAACAAATAACAATCCCAAACCAAGCATGTATAGTGGTTTGGTTTTCTCCTGGTGGACGCACTCTTCTCGAGTGTATTGGTATTCACTATCTTATAAATTTTCAATAAGTTTACCCCTAACTTATACGACCCTACACTGTTGAGAAGTGGAGCCACATGCACGGATTTCATGTCGCAAGTCCTTACGCAACTGGGATGCGGAAAGGAGTTTCGCAGATTTTGTGTCGCAAGTCCTTTCGCAACTGGGATGTGGAAAGGGAAGTTGCCAAAACTATAAGTTGGGGTCCTTAGGGCTATTCTAGGGTTAAGGTGAATATTGAGAAATATTTCTAAGGTGTGGGCAAGGGATTTACTCTGTACTTCCAAGGGAGAGGTTAGTATATTGCCTTGTAATCTTCGTTCTTCATAGTGGAAGTTTGCATCCGTAGTTTTTTTACCCTAGATTGGGGTTTTTCCACGTATATCTTGTCTTGTGGTTTGTTTTGAATTGCTTTGATCTGTTTCTAGTTTATATTTCTTCCTGTTTATCGTTTGTGGGTGAGGCCCGAGATTGGATCTAGGCTCACTGCGTTGTTGGCGTGCTGCGCAACAACTGGTATCAAAGCTATTGGTTTAGTTCTATTGGGAGCGATGGTGGAAGATGGAAAAACTAGAATTGAGAAGTTTGATGGTTCAAACTTTGCCTTCTGGAAGATGCAGATGGAGGATTATCTGTATCAGAAGGACCTCTACATTCCTTTAAGAGGAAAAGAGAAGAAACCAGAAAAGATGACAGATGATGAATGATTTTTACTAGATAGGAAGGCTTTAGGAACGATTCGACTATTTTTGTCTAAGAGCGTCGCCTTCAATATATCTAAGGTGAAAACTACAAAAGAATTAATGGAAGCCTAGCCACCATGTATTAAAAGCCCTCAGCATCCAACAAGGTTCATCTTATGAAACACCTATTCAACATGAAGATGTCAGATGGTGGGAGCGTGGCTGTAACATCCTGAATTTTCACTGTTTTGGATTTCCAAAAATCCTTAAAATTTCTTTTTAAATAACTTATAAAATCACTTAATGACCATTATTACTCAATGTTAATTTATAATGGGGTAGACCAGTCTAGTTATGATGGGACCAAGTGTGGGCCGCCAAGCCAGATGGTCCGTTTACACTTAACAACAGCCCGTGTGGGCCACCCAGCGACCAAGGAAGGTTAGAAAAATCTAAAAATTTAGAAAATCATCGATCTCACTGTGCTTGTGGTCCATCGCGGACTGCGGACCCAATGAACACCCAGAAGTACCATCTGGCACTTGCCAAATGCGCCCCGCCAATGCCAGCATTGGAATCTGGCACTCACAAATAAAACTGAGACTCTGAGAGTTCCAGACGTCGGATTTCTTCTAAAGTTGCGGTGACGGTTCAATGAATTTTTCCACACCCGTCCACCAAATCTGGGACCCGATCGTGGATCGGTGACCGTTGATCGTAAATCGGACCTGTGCAATCAAACCCCATATCCGATCGCTCCCAAATTTTGCATGGCCCTTCATCGGGCCATGAATCACCTATCCTATAAATTTCATGGCCAGAAGGCCACCAGAAATGCCCCGTCAATCAGAATGACCCCCCAAAAGGCCACTTAAAGGTCAGTAACGCTTGCTCAGATCATATATTCGTTCATCCGTTTGCCCTAAATTTTTGCATGGGCCCTAGTCGGACCATAAGGCACCTACACGCCGAATTTGGTGGCCAGAGGGGTGTTAGGGCCACCCCAACACCAATAGGGAGTCCTAGTGGTCTATTTTAGGAAATTGTGGAAGCTTGGGGCCATTTGCACCAAATCTGGAATTATAAAAAGGGGTTTCTTTTGGGCACCCCTCTCCCATACGAATTTGCCCTAAGAGAAAGAGAGAAGAGAGAAAAGGGAGAAGAGAAAGAGGAGAAAGGAGGAGGAAGAGAGAGTGAAGAAGGAGGAGTGTGGACCCTAGATCGAGGTGGGGCCCCAAGAAGCCAATCTTGCATCTTTCCACCTCTTCTCTAAGAAGAAACCTCACCCCACAACCGCTATTTCGTCCGTTGAGCAACTAGGTAAGCTCCATTCCCTATTTTCTTTGAAACCCTTGTGATGAGGGAGATTTACTTGGGATTCTAACAAGCAAGTGGTCGCCTTTAGGGATTCCGACCAACCGGCCCCAAATCGACGTTCCTAGGTCATTTTTGAGTCTCCAACGAATCACAAGGTGCGGACTATTGATCTTAGGTGGCCTAACACCATTTATAGTATGGGTCTAATGATTTTGGTTGCTTGGTTGTGGTATTGAAAAATCTAGAGGAATCTAGGAATGTGTGTTTGTTGAAACTACATGGATTTACATGCTTAACTCTTGTTGATGTTGATCTTGTCCCTCATATGTTATTTTGGCTTGTGATGACTTCATGTTCTTGTTTGTGATTGTTTTCCACAATGAGTTACTTCATAGTGCATAGTAATCTTGACTCTTGTGTATGGTTGATCCCTTGAAATGTTGGAAGTGCTTAGCTTCCTCTCTAACCCACGGCACACACATACACTTGTTTCTACTAATTTATCATGCTTGTTAGGTAAATAGACTTGTATGGTGGAATGTATGCAACATGACACTGGAATGTTGGTTGATAAGCTTGATGTTGGTATGCTATATCTCATCGTCAAACCCTTGGATTGTCGGGAACTCGGGGTTAGACGGTAGTCCCATTGGTTGGACTACCCTAAGACTAACCATGCAAGTCAGACGAGTGCGTATGGGCGGCAGCAGTTCGACTGCATGGGTCTAGTACCCGATGTCGTTCATCTCGTGCTCGCCTGACTCGTGCGATTTAGTCTACTTACTGGCAAATCCTGTTTGTTAACCCTGTGTGCTCACATATGTATGGAACCTGAACCACCCTGCAACCATTGTAGCCCGTTGATAATCTACTTGTAACTGGTCCACAGCCTAGTGAGCCTGGCATGGTGGAATGGGACACTGTGTCCGAGCTGTCGGCCTACGTTAGGGTACCGCGCCTCCCCGTAGTGACCGCGAGCGATCCCTTCCTTTTGGCACTCCTCATGTGCTTGGAGTCGGGGATTAGGAACCCGACGGGATCACGGATCGCGGTGCCCTGACCTCGCGCATTGAGTGGTCTCGGCACCGCAACTAGTTGAGGGCATTGATACGTGGGGTGAATCAGTTTCCCAAACATGCTGGATGAACGGAATTAACTAAGAACTTGGCTAACATATCATTGCATCGCATTAGCTAGGGTGGCGACTCGGCAGTCGAGGTCGCTCTGAGGGAGTGTTGACATATGCGATCGTAAGATGGAGTCGCTTGAGGGAGAGTTGTGGTGAGGGCATGCATCATTTCATCCATCATGCATGCACATTAATAAGATTAGTTTAGTGACTGTGAATGATTGTTTTTCATTAAATCCATAATATAACGGATGTTTGTGATAACTTGAGACTAATAGTTCACACTGAGTTGATCACTCACTCCCACTCTGGGACGGTGTTTTAAAACACCAACCAGATTCGCTCATAGATGCAGGTGATGCAGAATTGTGGAGCTGGGCGATGCGGGCCTCGAGGAGGACGACGAGCGGACTCATCTCTACTCTTGTGGACATGATGTTGTTGTGATTTTGTTGAGTAACGCCTTATGCGACCCATTTATTTTCCTTTGGACCTGTATATATTGATCTCTTCATTTCAGCAGACTGGTTGTGGTTGTGTTCCATGCTCCAAGAAATTCAGGCTGCGCATTTAAACTGGATTAATCATAAAAATTATAAAATTGATGATAAGTGACACTCGGGGACTCGGGAGTCGAGTCTATACACGACCCCCGATTTTTCGGGGTGTTACAGTGGCTGAACATCTAAACGAGTTGAATACAGTCACGAGCCAGTTGGAATCCGTTGGCATTGTTTTTGAGGATGAGGTCAGAGCATTATTGATCTTATCCAGTTTACCAGACAGTTGGGATGGTTTGGTGATTGCTGTGAGCAATTTTTCAGGGTCGACAAAGCTGAAATTTGATGATGTGGCTGGTCTAATTCTCAGCGAAGAATCTAGAAGGAAGGCATCAGGAGTTTCAGGGGATTCAGGGAATGCTCTAAACGTTGAAGGAAGAGGAAGATCGCTGAACAAAGGAGGTAATAAACACAGGTATTCTAAGTCGAGAAAGAAGTCCAAGGGACCGAAAGACAAAGACGGGTGTTGACATTGCGGCAAGAAGGGGCACATGAAACGTGATTGCAAGGCGCTTAAGAAACAAGAAGGAAACTCTTAAAGTGGGAAGGATTCAGTGAATCTATCTGAGGAGAGTGACACAGAGGCGTTGATCTTGTCTCTTGATACGAGGAATGAGTCTTGGGTTATAGACTCAGGTGCTTCATTTCATGCCACTTCATGTAAGGGAGTTCTGCGTAATTATGTGTCAGGTGACTTTGGGAGAGTATACCTGGGTGATGATGAGTCGTGTAGTATTATTGGAAAGGGAGATGTTCAGATAAGTCAAAAAGACGGAATAACTTTGAAATTGAAGGATGTCAGACATGTACCGAGTTTGAAACGTAACTTGATTTTAGTGGGGCAGTTGGCCGATACCGGTTATGTGATAACATTCACCAGTGATTCCTGTAAGATCACAAAAGGTGCCTTGGTGATATCTCGAGGCAAGAAAGAAGGTACTTTGTACGTGACTTCAGGATCGTATAGTTCACTCGCAGTCGCATCAACTGGAGTGAATGGGCAGTTATGGCATCAGAGGTTGGGACATATGAGTGAGAAATGGATGAAAGTGCTATTGTCAAAAGGGAAACTACCAGGGCTGAAGTTTATTAACTTGAAATTTTGCGAGGACTACGTGTATGACACGCAGAAGAGGGTAAGTTTCAAGAAGACGGGACATGCTCCAAAGATACATCTGTTGGAGCTTGTACACACTGAGGTATGAGGACCGGCACATGTATCATCTCTTGGTGGTTCACGTTATTTTGTTTCCTTTATTGATGATGCTAGTAGAAATCTGTGGATTTATTTCTTAAAGCACAAATCTAATGTATTTGTTGTATTTAAGAAGTGGAAAGTTATGGTAGAAAATGAGATAGATAAAACAGTAAAATGTCTTAGATATGATAATGGGGGAGTATTGTGATAAGAGGTTTGAGGAGTATTGTGCAGCAAGTAGAATCAAACATAAAAAAATGATTCCAGGTACACCACAACAGAATGGTGTGGCTGAGCACATTAACAGGACCATCCTTGAGCGCGTCAGGAGCATGAGGTTACATATAGGGTTGTCCAAAATATTTTGGGCAGATACTATGAATACCGCCGCATATCTCATCAATAGAAGTCCCTTAGCACCATTAGATGGTGGGCTACTAGAAGAAGTGTGGACTGGGAAAGAAGTGAACCTTGCACATCTCAGAGTGTTCGGTTGCACTTTATATGTTTACATTGATGCAGAGTACAGAAACAAGCTGGATGCGAGTTCAAGAGGTGCACGTTTATAGGCTCCGGGCAGCATGATTTTGGCTACAAGTTTTGATATGCAGAAAACAGAAAAATCATCAGAAGCAAGGACGTAGTCTTCAATGAAAAAGTGATGTATAAGGACAGTGTGCAGGAAAATAATGCCGAAGAAAAAGAATTCGTAGAGTTGGAAGAGTTACCGGACACGGGTGTTACAACGTCACAGGATGATTATGCACAGGAGCATTATGAGGCAGAGCCACATACACCGGTTGTGAGGAGGTCTACTCGGGAGAGGAGACCCACGGTTCGATATTCACCCTTATATTATCTACTGCTGACAGATAATGGTGAGCCAGAGTGTTTTGAAGAGGCATTACAGTCAGATACACGGGTTAAGTGGGAGCAGGCCGTGGATGAGGAGATGGACTCTCTTGAGTCTAATCGTACATGGAAGCTAGTCACTCTACCTAAGGGTAAGAAAGCTCTTCATAACAAGTGGGTTTATAGATTGAAGGAGGAGCACGATGGTTCGAAATAGTACAAGGCTAGACTGGTTGTGAAAGAGTTTCAACAAACGGTAGGTATCAATTTCACTGAAATATTTTCACCTGTGGTGAAAATGTCTACGATTCACATCGTCTTGAGTATAGTGGCTACAAAGGACTTACATCTAGAGCAGCTAGATGTTAAGACAACGTTTCTTCATGGGGACCTTGAAGAAGAGATATATATGCATCAGCCGACAGGATACGTGGCACCAGGAAAGGAGAACAAGGTGTGTAAACTGAAGAAGAGTTTATATGGCCTGAAGCAGGCCTCGAGGCAGTGGTACAAGAAGTTCAACAGTTTCATGTCGGAAAATGGCTTTACGAGATGTCATGCAGACCACTGTTGTTATTTGAAGAAGTTTGATACGTCGTACATTATCCTTCTTCTCTATGTTGATGATATGCTTGTGGCCGGTTCAAGCATGAAGGACATCCCAGATCTCAAAAGACAACTGTTTAGAGAATTTGCCATGAAGGATTTAGGAGCTGCAAAATAAATCCTAGGTATGAGGATAAAGCGTGACAGGAAAAATAAGAAACTGGTGTTGTCACAGGCAGAGTACATAGCCAAGGTACTTGATCGATTCAATATGGGAGGTGCTAAGCCGGTTAGCACTCCATTAGCCAACCACTTCAAGCTATTTAAGGAGCAAGGGGCAAAGACGCAGGAGGAACGATATTACATGGCTAAAGTCCCATACGCGTCAGCTATAGGGAGTCTCATGTATGCTACGGTGAGCACGAGGCCAGACATTGTTCAAGTAGTGGGAGTTGTTTGTAGGTTCATGAACAATCCCGGGAAGGAACATTGGGAAGCTGTGAAGTGGATTCTTAGATACCTGGTAGTTACTAAGGATGTAGGGCTATGTTATGGTGGATCAGAAATCAAGCTACAAGGCTACGTGGATTCAGATTTAGCAGGATATATCGACAACAGAAGAAGCACTACAGGTTATGTCTTTACTCTGGGAAGTGCTGTAGTCAGTTGGGTCTCTTAGTTACAGAAGATAGTATCTATCAGTACGATAAAAACAGAATATGTTGCGGCTACAGAAGCATGCAAGGAGATGGTGTGGATGCAAGGTTTCATGGAAGAGTTGGGTAAGAAGCAAGCAGATTGCAAACTGTACAGTGATAGTCAGAGTGCAATACACTTGGCCAAGAATTCAGCCTTTCATTCAAGAACCAAACATATTGCCATCAAATATCACTTCATACGTTCGTTACTGGAAGATGGATCGATTACTCTGGAGAAGATTCATATAAGTGAGAATCCTGCGGATATGTTGACCAAGGCGGTCACATGAGAGAAGCTGAAGCTCTATTCAGCTTTGATTGGTCTTCAGGCTTGAAGACGGGGAGGTGGTGCACTCCGGATGAAGAAGACAAATGTTTATGACGATGTGTCTCCAAGTGGAAGATTGTTGAGAAGTGGAGCCACATGTGCGGATTTCATGTCGCAAGTCCTTTCGCAACTGGGATGCGGAAAGAAGTTTCGCAGATTTCGTGTCGCAAGTCCTTTTGCAACTGGGATGTGGAAAGGAGTTTCGCGGATTTCGTGTCGCAAGTCCTTTCGCAACTAGGATGCGGAAAGGGAAGTTGCCAAAACTATAGATTGAGGTCCCTAGGGCTATTCTAGGGTTAAGGTGAATATTGGGAAATATTTCTAAGGTGTGGGCAAGGGATTTACTCTGTACTTCCAAGGGAGAGGTTAGTATATTACCTTGTAATCTTCGTTCTTCATAGTGGATGTTTGCATCTGTGATTTTTTACCCTAGATTGGGGTTTTTCCACGTATATCTTGTCTTGTGGTTTGTTTTGGATTGCTTTGATCTGTTTCTAGTTTATATTTCTTCCCGTTTATCGTTTGTGGGTGAGGCCTGAGATTGGATCTAGGCTCACTGCGTTGTTAGCGTGCTGCGCAACATACATAAGGACCTAATGAACGTACACTCTTGTGTCGGAAGAACACATTTTCACCTGTGTTGGTGACTCCAATAAGTGACTTTAGTTGGTTTTCTATTGGCTGACCAACAACCACTAGTGTTCCTAATCTAAGGTCCTACGTACACTCCCACTAGAGGCTCCCTAAGGAGACTTAACACATACACACCTATGTCTGGTGAATTTGACCTTACACAAGAGATTTTGTCCTATAGAAGAACTTATTCAAGTTTGGGTCACAATGTCTTACGCTCAATTGTTGAGGGTCGGATATTGCATATTAGACCCTGATTAGTACCTAATTTTATGTACATGATAGTGCTTAATGTCATATGTTGATGGTATTTTGCTGCAGGATGCAATTATGAGCGTGGATTGAAAAAAGGGAGCTTAAAGCATGGATTTAACTCTCTGATGACACCAAAGGCAATGGACGGACTCCAGGGACTGAGATCGACAGATTTGCACGCCAGAGATCGAAGAAAACCAAGAAACTGAAGCTTAAGTGGCCTGAAATTGGTCAATAATGCAGGATCACATGGTTTCCGCCATCGGATTGACTCGAAACTTCATACATGTGATGGGGGCTGTAAATTAACCGTACATATTAAATTTCAGCCATTGAAGATCTCGAGAAGTGGTCCAACGGATAGATCAGCCCATTAATTTCCAATTTGGGGTCCACCTGATAAGCGAATATGCCAGAAAGTTGGCCTCAACCCCTTATATTTGATGGGAAAACGGATGGACGGAGCAGATGTCTCAAAAACATCTCTGTGGGACCCATATGTACAGCACGTGTGTACGGTGTACAAGTGCACCGGGTGTGCACCTAACCACTCAAAAGTCGATCAGCGGCGCTGACCGACTTCCTTTTTTAAAAAAAAAAATCAAAAACGGAAATTTCCGTTTTCTGTTTCGCAACCGAAACCATCAGTTTCTGTTGTGGGTCCCACCCATCGTCCAAACGGACAATCTGGACCGTCCATTAGCTTCCCATGGCCCAGCTTACCAATGCCTAGCTGACATAATTTGAAGAAATGAAGAGAGTGGGATCCTAGTCGTTCAAACATCGGACGAACGGTAGATCAAAAAAATCAGGCGGACCACATCAAAAGCAACCCAAATTAGTCATTTCCAACTGAAATTTCGAGTATCATCTAATGGACGGAGTGGATTTCTCAACAGACATTGGTAATGGGTCCCACCAACGTTACAGAGGTCGGTTACGCAGCCCCTGTTTCCGCATCCGACCGCTGCCGGTTTTTGCGGAAGATTGTCCGATCATGGCGATGATCGGATGGATGATCCGGACCGTCCATCGTGTAGGCCAGCCAAAATCCTTGTAAGGGACGTTGATCTTTGGGAGAGAAAACATGGGAAGTGGGAGTTGGATCGCTGACATCACAGCTGCATAAAAGCTTTCGCAGCAGCCGACTCTTGCTGCGTAACAGATTCCACCGGCCCTGGCATGTTATAAAAGAGAGAGAGAACGTGAGAGAGGAGATGATTCCATGGCTGATTCACAGACAGGAGAGAGAGAAGGTCAGGAGAGAGAGAAGGACAGGAGAGAAGGAAGAAGTTTTTATTTTTTATGCTTTTCTTCTCTAATTCCTGATGAGATCTAGCCCATCCATGTGTGGCTAAACCTCTTAGCTAGGGCTAAGAGGTGAAGCTTGTAGCGTGATGGGTGATATTCTATGGTTCTGATTCATGTCTTGAACTACTTTTTTTGGTTTGATTTTAAGGAATGCGATTAGTTTTTAATGGTTTGTTGTGACTGACATTACAATAGATCTGCAATAGCTTGAGTATTTCCTTTTCCCTTCTTGTGATTATGAAGCCAGGACGCCCTGTTGTTTACCATCGCCCCTTGGACATGGTGGAATGACAGAACTCTTCCTGAGATTCATACATCACTCAGATTGGCTGTTGAATTGGTTTAAATCCGTTGTTTGCTTTGTCTCATGGGCATGGTTTTGTGATGGAATCCATTCTAATTTACACTCGTCTCATCTTTTGAAAACTTGATCAAAGGAAGTTCAGATTGTTCTTCAAGCGATATATCTTCCAACTGGATGAAGATGGGACTCGAAGTCCAGTTGAGTTCATGAATCGACCATAGATCTCCCTGATCTCTACAAGTGGATCCTCTGAATCCCTAGTTTCCTACCTTTAAATTTCACAAATTTTAGATACATATTTTACCATTATTCCTCAAATTCACTTGATTTAGATTGCATCTTATTCTAGTTCTAGATCTGATTATTTTCAGATAACGTACAGGTTTCAATCCCTGTGGATTCGACCTCGGTCTTACCGAGTTTATTACTACATCACAACCCTATACTTGGGGAGTGAACATCAATCCTACACAAAGAATGAGTGTATGGAGTCCAAAATTGACAACCTACTTGTCGGATTGAGCCTGGTTGAGGCGCCTTGCTTGAGATCCTAGATTGATGCTTTCCTGTGCTTCAACCAGCTTCTCTTGTGCTCTCCCGATCTTTGAAGTCGGTCTTCTTCAGCTTCCTTGAATTGGCCACCTTGCACTTGAAGCTCCACTAAGGTTATTAAGGTAATGGAAGGGGTTTGGTTGAATCTCCTACAACTAAAGTCTTAGTTGATTTTCAAATAAAAAATCACCTAGATAGGCATTTTAGAGGTTTAACGGATAAAGAGTTTGCTTATTAGATTGGTGTCTATCATCTAAAGAATGCAAGTAAACAAGATCATTTTCATAAGGAGCTTGAAATGCTTATGAAAGTGATTAATCACATGCAAGATAACTTGGATCTCTTTAGGTGAGAGCTTAAAAATGTTGGGAAGTATTGGAACACACTAGGGCTTCTAACTCACAAAAAACCCCATCATTTTGTCTAATGTCCAAGTGCCATATATAAAGGAATGAAGTTCCAATGGTAAAAAAGGGTAGAAAAGGGCACATTCGATCGATCGAACGTTGCCTTCGATCGATCGAGCAACCTTTCGATGGGATTGAAAAAGTCCATAATTTCAGAGAGTTGTTGCTGGACGATTTTGGCCACCTTTGAACGATCGAGCCTTGAGCTTCAATCGATTGAAGCTCCACTCGAGACACATCGACGATCTGTCGATGGGATTAAAATCCACTCGAAAACTACTGTTTGGGCAATGCAATTTACAACAGCTTTGCACATCTTCAAAGCCTAATAAAGTATGTTCATTAAAGGTCTAAGGCTTGGATTAGATGAATCAAATGTTTTCCTATGGGATGATTCATCTAGATGTGGGTTGTTTTAGAATCTAAATCGTCTAAGGCTAAGTTTACCAAGGCACCTCATGATTTACCTGTCGTCTTCGACCTTATGCTTCAAGTATTTGGTCTTCAATATCTTCATATGGAGGCTCAATTGACTAAAGACATCCTAGCTCACTTCATTGATAAAATCGAGGCACTAACAAAAGGATGTCTGATCTCCTCTTTTTCTTGCCGTATCTTGGCTCCGATCGCATTTCACTCCACACATCACACCTACATCTATAATACACTCTTTCCTTTATCTTGACTTGTACAATATTCCCATTATATTTATTTTACTTCATTGTGCGCCTTGGCAGTTGGCTCTGAAATGCAAGACTAAAGTACTAATTCCTTTACATTTCTTGTTTTGCCTTTCTTGAGCCATCGACTTTGCCAAACAAGACTAAATTACTCTTTATGTATTGTTTGCCCTAATCTTTATGGGTTCTGCGAAGCAAGGCCCAATGTAATATCATTAGAGTTCTACTGAATAAAACATAACACTACTCTTTTTAGCGCAACTTGCATATTCTTCATTCACCATAAACATTTATCATCATCGTCATCATTGTTATTCAATTTAACTCCTCAACTCCCAAGCTAATATAATGCTGCAAAACTAGCTTGAATTGAGTTGGTTAGAATAAGGTAGCTAGACACCCCATGTTCGCGACCATTTCTTCAGACCTAAGAAAATCTCTAAGTCTTAAACGGATGTCCAATGGGCCACCTCGCCACATGCCTAGTGATTCTGCTCGGTTATCTTGCTACATAGTTCAATTAAGTTACGAACAAGTTGTTGTTTAACACGATTGACTTATCCCGAAGCCTAGCCAAGCGACAAACTGGTGGTCCTCCCACAACCGCTTTACTTATGGAGTCAAGATCATTGTCACCCTACTGACTTTCCTGCTACGAAATAACGTGGCTTAATGCCAAATGGTCAATCATCTAAATAATGATCAACTTGCCCACGAAACTCAGCTATGCGGGGTGACGAACGGACTGTCATTTCTCAACGACCGCCTCACCACGAAACCTATTGGATGACAAAAAGACCATCGAAGGTTTTTCCACCATTTATCGTTTAGTCATGAAACCTGGTCTTGCACGATGAACAAGCAGTTGCCACGACTGTCCGACCACCAAGCCAACTGTATGATGAATGAACGTTCATCCATTCTCGTGAACCACAATTGTCTAGCATAATGGAGCTTAATGGAGCTTAGCTCGCGACTAATAGATTGTCGATCTTAATGACTGTTCAACGATGAAGCCAATTGAACAGGTGATCCATCTTTCGTGCCCCATGACCTTCTTGTCACGAATGGACAATCGTTTTCAACGGCTATCTCGCTATGAACAAATTGTTGTTAGTAATTATTTTTTATTCTTGTCATTATATTCTTTTCTATCATAGGCTAGTTAAAAGTCATTTATTTAATTAATCAATTTTGGCGTAGTTTTATTATTTTTATTATATTATTTTATTGTTGAACAGTATAAAATAGATTACACATTTAATTGAAAGTAAAATTTATATTTCAAAGGTAAAAAGAATTCATTAGAAGTACAAACACTTCCCTTTACAATATTCTTGATTCTATGCAATTACAATTGGTACTAAGTGGACATGATGATATTCTTGAATCCACTCTTAAGCTGATTGTCTCAATGCTTGGGGTCACAGGGCGTTCACTTTGAATTGAGTCATCGAATTCTACACATGATGTATAATAGGTGCAACTAAATTAGAAAATAATATTGTTCACACACAATTCTTCTGTTTCTTTTTTTTTTTTTTTTTTTATCAGAAGGAACACGGACCTGCCTTAGTTTAGTCATGCAATCTCCACCGTCCCGTGGAGTCTGCTCACCATGTAAATTGGACGCCCAGAGATCAGCACGATCCAACCATTAGCTTCACTGCCATGTCTATTTTGATGCTTTTGAGCGGCTGTGAATGGTTTTCTATGGTGTGCCCTCGTGATGATTGGTTGGACTGGACCCTCATGGCGTGGGGTTATGTTGGACGGAGCAGATGAAATACACGACCGCGGCAGGGCCCACATAAGGTAGTTGCACGAAATTCTCACCGAGTGCGGGTTGCGTGAGGTCCCCTGACGATTGGCCCACACGGATCACTTATGCACCTTTGGAAACGGTTTGGCTACTCCCCCTGCCACCAGCCAATGGCTGATGGTTGGTGCTACGTGGGCCCCACCATGATATATATGTGTTTCATCCATGCCGTTCATATATTGTTCTAGATCATTTTATGGTATGAGACAAAAAAATGAGGTATATCCCAATCTCAAAGGACCACATTACATGAAACAGTGTCCAATGAACGTCGACCATTAAAAAATTTTTGGGGGCCATAAAAGTTTTGGATCAAACTGATATTTGTTTTTTTCCTTCATCTGGGTCTGTATGAATCAACAGATTGGATGTCAAATAAACAGTACAGTGGGCCTTAGGAGGATTTTAATGGTGGATATTCAATCGCTATTCTTTTCCTGTGGTGTGGTCCACCTTAGATTTATATTCCTCTCATTTTTGGGATAAAGCCCTAAAATGATCTGTAAAAATGGATAAACGGAATGGATGAAACACATACATCATGGTGGGGTCCATAGAGCACCGACCACCAGGCACGGGGCTGGTGGCAGGGGGAGTAGCCAATCCGTTTCCTGCAACTTTAGCTACGAACACGTGTCAGCGTGTTGTTGGATGACTAGCTCATGGTGGGTCCAAGAATCACTAATGAGTTATCGATGGGAGAATTTTGCCCAAAATAAAGTATTAAAATATTTATTAAAAATGATAAAGGAAGATGCTCATGTGCTCTCAGGGCACTCTTAGCAATTATCCACCTAGTTTGATTGGGACACCTTAAAGTCGATCTTGACCGTCCATTCCGTCCCATTCACGTTTCATGGGTTACCATGTAAATATCACACTGATCTAATGATCTTAACAATCTGATAAATGATCTCTAAGATGAACGGTTAAGATCATTTGTACAAAAAATAGGTCTAACCAACAAATCGATCCATCCATTTGATCGTTCTGATCATGGATTGCTTATGATTCTAAAAGGGACGGATCAAATTGATAGTTCAGAAAACAAAAAAAACAAGGGAGAGAAGAAACTGTCCAATATTTGGTTATCAATAATATTTCTAAAGAAATTTGGATTTATTTTAAATAAGTTGGGAAAGTAACGTTTTCTTCACCGTCTAAATTAGGTAGGGCCCTCCAAGTTTTATATATATATATATATATATATATATATATATATATATATATATATATATATATATATCGCGTATGAAATCACCAAATTTACGTGGTGAGGCCTTTCACATTTGTTTTGAATGGGACTATTTTTGAAATGTGTGCCGGTACAGGAGCTATTTGAATGCATTGAATGGAATATATTTACTACGGTGGTCCCCACAAACTTATGAAAGGCATCTTCTCTCCGTTGTTATCACTAGTATGGCCCACCTAAGTTGTTGATCAAGATGCCTTTTTTAAAAGGAGAGTTGTTGATTTGAAAAAGGGATTTCTTTAATACTTTTGATACACACACTTTGAAATAATAGATGTGGCATATGATAACACAGGTTAAACGGACGGGGATCACTACTACCCCCACGGGACCTAATTAATTAGAGATGGACGGTCCTGTCAGGGGCTTTATGGCAAGCTAATATGTATATTTATTTTATCCAATTTGTCCATCCATTTGAAAAGATCATTTTAAGACATGAAGTTAAAAAAGAGGTAGATCGAAGGCTTGAGTGGACCACACCATAGAAAACAGCGGGAATTGAATGCCTATACTAAAAACCTTTTGGAGCAACAAATATTTGGATCAAGCTGATATTTATGTTTTCCTTTCATTCAGGTCTATGTGACAGGATGAACAGGTTAAATGATAAATAAATGTTACCTTGGGTCATAGGAAGGCTTCAAGCACCAGGTTCATTGTCAACACTGCTTCCTATGGTGAGGTCCACTGGAGCCTTTGATATATCTTTATTTTCGAAGAAATTGCCACCTTTCACCTTAGCATCTTTTCAAAGCGCACCCAAACTTTACTTTCCCAAAGTAAACCATTATGTACTGGCACACTATTTGCGGGTGAAAATACCCTTGCATTTACAACCTATGGCTACGGATTATAACCGTAGCCATAGGTGTTTAGCAACAGAGAATGCAAGGGTATTTTCGTCTGCAAATAGTGTATCCTTCCAAGACGGCTTACTTTAGAAAAGTAAAGTTTGGGAGCTCTGTGAAAAGATGTCGGGTAAAATGTGGCGTCTGTAGTGGTTAATTTCTCAATTTTGAGCACAGATTGGGTACTACGTGCACCACAACCTAGTTAGTGACGATGATCCTGTTTGGAGATTTGTGGGGCCCATCATGTGTTTTATTCAAGCCATCCATTCATTTTCAAAGATTATTTTAGAGCATGAGCCCAAAATAAGAGAAATTTCCTACTGTACGACCCACTTATGGCCCACGAACCTTCTTAAGCCCACTTATTTTTAGCTTCCAAGAATAAGCTCCAGTTGTATGGACAACTTTTCACAGTCGAAAATGCCCCCGCCTTTCCTTCCGGAAGCGGATCGGCTGGTGCTCGAAGACGAGCGCTGACTCTCCTCGAACTCCGAGTTGTACGAACGGTTCAAAAGAGTTCAAAGTTACATGGGCCCCACAGTTATGTATTTATTATATCCACAACGTTCATCCATATTTCGAGATCATTTCGGAGCATTATATATATATAAAAATCATATCCAAAGATCAACTGGACCACACCACAAAGAGCAGCGGGAAAATTGATTTTCATCGTTAAAATTTTTGTAGGGCCCACCATAACATTTATTTTCCATCCAATCTATTCATAAGGTCACAAAGACATGGATGAAGAGGAAAAACAAATTTCATTGTGATCCAAAACTTCTGTGACCCCTAAAAGGGTTTCAATGATCCTCCACTGCCTTTTACAGTGTGGTCCACTTGATAGCTAGATTTGTCTTATTTTCGTTTCAACCCTTAATACTAGTTCGCCAAATAGATGGATGGTTTGGATATAACATATACCTCATGATGGGACCCACAAAAGCGGTGGGGATTACACCAGGGAAAAAAAAAGCAACTTGCTGTGCTACGCAACAGGTTGCTTTTTTTTTTTTTTTGGAGAAATTTTTTCCCCCAGAATTTTTCTCTAATACATTTTTATATAAATATGAATATATAAGCATATAAATTTTTTTCTCCATTTTTATTCATTCATTTATTTATTCATTTAACAAGTATATCTTCTAAACAAAATTGAGTTATTTGACGTACCATATATGTTTTGAGGTAGGAGAAGCTACTTTGGCTAACCAACCTGGTTATTTTCAAAGATTCTATCAGGTTGATGGTTGAAAATCCATTTCATTCAATTCGCGGTCAATTTCATTCATTTCATGGTCAATTCCCTTCACTTCACGGTCAATTCCATGCATTTCACAATCAATTCCCTTCACTTCATGGTCGATTCCATGCATTTCACGGTAAATTCCCTTCACTTCACGGTCAATTCCATGCATTTCACAATCAACTCCCTTCACTTCAAGGTCAATTCCATGCATTTCACGGTAAATTCCCTTCACTTCACGGTCAATTCCATGCATTTCACGGTCAATCCCGGCGATTCCCCTTCACTTCACGGTCAATTCCATGCATTTCACGGTCAATTCCCTTCACTTCACGGTCATTTCCATTCATTTCACGGTCAATTCCCTTCACTTCATGGTCATTTCCATTCATTTCACGGTCAATTCCGTTCACTTCACAGTCAATTCCATGCATTTCACGGTCAATCCCAGCGATTCCCCTTCACTTCACGGTCAATTTCATGCATTTCATGGTCAATCCTGGTGATTCCCCTTCACTTCACGGTCAATTCCATGCATTTCACGGTCAATTCCTTTCACTTCACGGTCATTTCCATTCATTTCACGGTCAATTCCCTTCACTTCACGGTCAATTCCATGCATTTCACGGTCAATCCTAGCGATTCCCCTTCACTTTACGGTCAATTCCATGCATTTCGCAATCAATTCCCTTCACTTCACGGTCATTCATTCATTTCATGGTCAATTCCCTTCACTTCATGGTCAATCCCGGTGATTCCCCTTCACTTCATGGTCAATTCCATGCATTTCATGGTCAAGTCCCTTCACTTCACGGTCATTTCCAATCATTTCACGGTCAATTACCTTCACTTCACGGTCAATTCCATGCATTTCACGGTCAATCCCAATGATTCCCCTTCACTTCATGGTAATTCCATGCATTTCACGGTCAATTCCCTTCACTTCACGGTCATTTCCATTCATTTCACGGTCAACTCCCTTCACTTCACGGTCAATTCCATGCATTTCACGATCAATCCCCGCGATTCTCCTTCACTTCATGGTCAATTCCATGCATTTCACAGTCAATTTCATTCACTTCACGGTCATTTCCATTCATTTCATAGTCAACTCCCGTCACTTCACGGTCAATTCCCTTCACTTCACGGTCAATTCCATGCATTCCACCCTTGTACGTGTATTGATTGTTTTCGCTTACTAACTCCCCACCATATGAGCATAGGATGATTATCGAAGCCATTTTTTGAAAACAAAAATAATGATATAACTCGTTTAGTATTCACATGTATAAGGTGGATTTCACCAAGTAGTAGGAAATTCACCGTTGTACTAGCTCAATATGATCGACTTATCGGTCGAATATTCAAAGTTCTCAATTGCAGAGATGTATGCCACTCAGTTCGCAATGATTTTCACTTACTTCGCGATCAATTTCACTCACTTTAGGGCAGGTTCCCTCACTTCGCGATGAATTTCACTTAATTCTAGGACAGGTTCACTCACTTCGTGATGAATTTCACTCACTTCTCAGTCTTGAAGTGATTGAAAATGACTGCAAAGTGAGTGAACTTAAGGGAATTGAATTGACCGTGAAGTGAAGGGGAAATAGCGGAATTGACTGTGAAGTGAAGCGAATTGACTGTGAAATGCATGGAATTGACCGTGAAGTGAAGGGGGAATTGACCGTGAAATGCATGGAATTGACCGTGAAGTGAAGGGGATTGACAGTGAAATGAATTGAATTGAATTGACCATGAAGTGAAGGGAATTGACCATGAAATGCATGGAATTGACCGTGAAATGAAGGGGATTGACCGTGAAATGAATTGAATTGACCGTGAAGTGAAGGGAATTGACCGTGAAATGCATGAAATTGACCGTGAAGTGAAGGGATTGACCGTGAAATGAATTGAATTGACCGTGAAGTGAAGGGGAATCGCCGAAATTGACCATGCAATGCATGGAATTGACCGTGAAGTGAAGGGAATTGACCGTGAAATGAATGAAGTGAATGGAATTGACCGTGAAGTGAAGGGGAATCGCTAGAATTGACAGTGAAATGCATGGAATTGACCGTGAAATAAAGGGAATTAACCGTGAAATGAATTGAATTGACCGTAAAGTGAAGGGAATTGACCGTGAAGTGAAGGGGAATTGTCGGAATTGACTGTGAAATGCATGAAATTGACCGTGAAGTGAAGGGAATTGACCGTGAAATGAATTGAATTGATCGTGAAGTGAAGGGGAATTACCGGAATTGATCGTGAAATGCATGGAATTGACCGTGAAGTGAAGGGAATTGACTACGAAATGAATTGAATTGACCGTGAAGTGAAGGGGAATCACCGGAATTGACCGTGAAATGAAGGGAATTGATCGTGAAGTGATTGAAATTGACCGCGAAGTGAATGAAATTGACCGCGATGTGAATGAAATGGATTTTTGACTATCGACCTGATGGAATCTTGAAAAATAACTAGGTTGATTGGCTAAAGTAGCTTCTCCCTCCCCAAAATCATATATGGTAAATCAAGTAACTAATTTTGTTTTAGAAGATATTCTTGTTAAATGAATAAAGAAAGAAATGAAAAAAAAAAGGAGAAAATTTTTTTATATGCTTATATATACATATTTATATAAATATGTATTAGAGAAAAATGCAGGTAGAGTAAAGTTCTCTATGTAAATAAAAAAAAATAAAAATTGCACAGATTGCTGCGGTACAGCGATATTGCCGTGGCAGTCTGTACACTTTTTTAATGGATACAGTTATAATCCCTAGCTATAGGGAGCCCCTGCTTTCAAAAATGTTATGGTTATAATCTGTAGCCATAGGGAACCCCCAACAGATTTTGAAAAAGCAGGGGCATTTTGGTCCATAAAATGTGCGTTCATACATTTGGGGCTTATTCTTGGAAGCTAAAAATAAGTGGGCTTAAAAAAGTTTGTAGGCCATAAGTGGGTCCTAGGAAATTTCTCCCTAGAATATCCATTGCGGTGAAATTTCATGTGGGCCATAAGGAGTTCTCATGAAAACTTTTTTAAAGCCTCATCATACGTGATCTGAACTGTCCATGTGATGCAGCAACCCATGAAACCCCTCGAAGCCTAACTTTTACCCTTATCCGGAACTTCAGTCGGCCATGATAAAACAAAGGTAAATCAAGGATGAAAATTATTTCCTTTTTTCATGCCCACCAAACTTTTGGATCAGAGTTAAAGTCAGGCCTTAAGGTTTCATGGGGTGCTGCATCACATAGATAGTTCAGGTGACAACTCGTGTGTATATATATATATATATATATATATATATATATTATAATATATATTATATATATATATATATAATATATATATATATAATATATATATATATATATATTATATATATAAAATTAAATGAGCAGAATTTTTATTTCATTTTTTATATGATCTAATACACATAATTAGACAGACCGTTTAAATTGGATATGCTTGCATGGAATTTATATAATTTTTAAATGCTTATGTTTCATCCATTTCACTTTGCTGCTGCAGTGCAAGCATTTCTCCTTTTCACAAATAGGCAGATGCCTATGAAACCTTTGTTGAGCTAAAGAGGCGTGTGATTTCTGACTTCTATTTTTCTAACCACGTGGGCCGTTCAACACAGGGAAAGAGGGTGGTTTATCGAGAAACTATTACTATTTGACTGAATTTAAAGAGCACCTCACATTTTAAAAATGTTCTTATACTCCTGCCGTGTTTGATTTCGAACAGCAAGACCCGCTAATGGAGAATCTCGTTTTCTTTTACCAGTGTTTGACTGAATCTAGAAAGGGCCCAGATTTTGAAAATGTTCAGATGATCCCTCTTGTTGGATGAATTTTCAAAATGTGAACTTTTTCATTGGTTCTTGTAATCCATCTTGTGAACTTTTTCATTTGGATGTGAATCCGAGCTGTATCTCTTGCTCACTGTTTATTTGCAGTTCACAGAAAAGAATGGTCAGGATTGTCTTACCAATGGTATTTTTAGGCAATGTTCCATCCACTGTAGGCCCTACTCGACCAATGTTATGGGTCCCTGACGAATCGGCCCCACCTGAAAAACCCGAGTTTACTGTGCATATACTCGTCCCGATATTTCGTATTCTTATGTGGGATGCGGGAGCAGATTAGGTGCAGTTACGACCTCATCCAATACGGTGCGTCCCTGACTGTGGAGCCCATCTTGATTTATTTGTATCATATCCACACCGTTCATTCGTTTTTTCATCACTTTAGGGCATGAGACGAAAAAATGAAGCAGATCTAAATCTCAAATGGAAAACGCTATAGGAAGGGGTTTTGATTGAATCCTCACCATTAAAAATATCCTAGGGCCTAACGTAATTTTTATTTAATATCAATCTTGTGAAAAGACTTTTGTGGCACACAAGACGTTTTAAATGGTCAATCACCACTGTTTTCTGGAGTGCACTCCACTTGAGATTTAGATCTTCTTAATTTTTAGTAACATACCCTAAAGTGATCTGAAAAAACGGATGGACGGCATGGATATACTATAAAATAATCAAGATAGGCATCACGGTCCGGGCTGCACCGTGTTGGATGAGACCAAGGCCGCACCTAATCCGCTCCCTTAAAAATGGTGGAGACTCTTCAGCCGTACACATGGGACAGTTTTCAGGTGATCCATACCGTCCACATTGCTAACAGAACTGTGGATAGAATACAACACAAAAATTTCAATGAGAAGGTGACATTAACTATCCTTTTTTTTTTTTTTTTTTTTTTTTTTTTTTTTGTATTACTTTCAGCCATTTGATAGCCATTAATTGGATGGTTAGGATTACTTGATCTGAATAATTTTAGAAATGCTACATGGAACAGGACCCACAATTTGGGTGGTTTAGATTAATTTGAATTAATATGCAGCTTTACAAGTGGAACACGAGTGAACTTGTCTTTGGCAAGTGTTGGACATCTGAGCCGTTAATATGGTGGCTTCTTCACCATGAAGATTATCCAATCAGGATGGTTGGTGTTTACAGGCAATGTGACGTTGTCAGATCAGATGGCCAGAAAAACTGTCACGTGGCAAGATGGAAAAGGTCACATTTATATACAGGCCTAAGAGATTGCATGCAATTAATAGTTGGGGTGATATGCTTCAAGATACATGCTATACTTAATTATTATTAGCTAGTGTGTACAAAGATAGAAAAACTCCTCGAAAAATAGAAATGTAATCAGCCACATTTACTAACCAACCAATTGGTCAAATGAAGTGAAGATCATGAAAAGGCCCTTTGAAAAAGGAAACCTAATCAACCACTTCTATTAATTGGCCAATTAATTGAGAAAGGATTGTGGAGACTAATTTGAATACAACTCTCTAACCATAGCCTTAAATCCCTATAAATAAAGTAAAAAATGAAGAATTTTAGGCCCCACGTCACACCAATCCAACACAACTCTTTTATATAATGTGACGCTGCCTATCCTTCACCTCTTATGGACATCTTACTTTAAATCCCATCTAATTCCTTTATTGTTACCAAGCGCAACGTTGTAGAAAGCATGGATCGATTAAATTACTCCACCTTATGTCCATGAACACACCGCTGGACCCTTAAGAAGATCTCTTAGTTTTAAATAAATAACTAGTAGAGCCTTCTCGCTTATGTGCTTAGAGATATTGTCAACTGCTTCACCCACGGAGTTTGGTTTTGCAACTAATAAATTGCAGTTATTATGATTGTCTTGTTCACGAAGCTTAACCAAACAACGAATAGATAGTCGAATCATGACAGTCTCACTTCAAAAAGGAGGTTCCGATCAATGAACGGATAACCATTTCCACAACTATCTCACTTACAAAGTTTGGTTATAAGTGATGAATAGATTGTCACCCTACTAACCTACTCACCTACAAAGTACATGGTTAGGTGATGAATGAACTACCATTGTCAATGGCTGTCTCGCTTATGAAACCTAGTTGTGCGAGGTAACAAACAGATTGTCATCACTTACAACTTTCTTGTATATAAAGCCTAACTATACGAGGTGATGAGCAGATTGTCATCACTTCCGACTGTCTCACCTATGAAGTCCAGCTGAGGTGATGAATGAATTGTTGAAGATCCATCTGCCATTGGTTGTCTCGTTATAGAACTCAGTCCTGAACAATGAATAGGTAGTTGCCACAATGATTGCCTAGCTACAAAGCTAGTCGTTTGATGAACATACGTCCACTCAATGGGAACTACGATTGTGGGATTGACTGGGCTGGACCCAGGCCTGGGTATCAGCTAGCGGGCTGGGTTTTCTCAGACCTTGTCTGGCTAGCCCGGACCATTTACAGCCCCAAAATGTAAGGATATGGTTTTGACTTTTGATGTAGGAGAAACGACAAGGTACCCATGACACGTGCCAGCAGATGGTGCTTGTGCGAGAGGTCTGGGCTGTTCGTTAGGTAGGCCGAACAGTGTATTTATCTAGCCGGTTATGTGGGTCGCACTTGTAGTTTGAAATGGTCTTTTCTTTTTGTCTAAAATGCATAGCCAATCAAATGAAAGGGCCGGAATATTGTTAGGAGACATTGGCCGGCTCAAATGCACACAGGAACAATGGTAGAAGAATTATATAATCCTCACATGAAGTATCCTTGAGTTTCAAGTTTGTGCGAGTGGGGCCCATTGTTTTGTCATCCTAACTATTGATCTGATTGATCCCAACGTAAATCTTTATCATCCAATCTTTTGCCCTTTTTTGGACAGTGGGTCAGATTAGGGTTAGAAAATGTAGCCCGGTATGAGAAAATGGGTCAGGCTCGTGTTAAACCATACCAACCCAACCAGCCCATATACCCAAAACCTGTAGATAACAGGCATAGATAGGCACTTGATGGATGTTCATGTATCGAGGAACTAGGCATGGCTAGGATGTCTTTTAGCCATTTGGGGCCGTTTATTTTCCATGATACATATAAATATCTGGTAAATAAGTAATTATTACTTTTTCACTGGGTTTGAAAATTGGCAAGTAATTCCACCTTGAAAACCAGTCCAAAAGTGTTGACTTAAATATATGAGCCCTACTCTAATATATATGATATACCCGTGTTGTCCATATGTTTCATCGTAACATTTGGGGGCATGACCTGAAAAACGAGGTAGATCTAACGCTCAAGTGGCGCACACGGGATGGAACAGTGGCCTTAATTCATCCACAGTTGAAAGTTATTTCCTTCATTGTGCCCACATTAAGGTTTATTCGCCATCTAACCTATTTATAGGATCACATAGACATGGATAAGGTTAAAAACAAAAAAAAAAAACAAATACCAGCTTGATCCAAAACTTGCATGGGCCCTGAGAAGCTTTTAACAATAGGCATTCAAATCCCACTGTTTCTTGTGGTGTGGTCCACTTGAGTTTGGAATTTGCCTCATTGTTTGACTTATGCCCTAAATTCAGCTGGCATAACAAATGGGCGGTGTGGATAAGCCGCACACATCACAATGGGCCCTATATTTATTTTATAATTACTTTTTTAATTTGAGTGTTAAAAAAGTAAATAGTCACTGACTGCACTGGGAAAGATGTAGTAATTACCTAGGTATCTAATTATTACCCATTTACAAGGTACTTACGGTTCAGCCAAGAAATCAAACAGCCAAACAGCCCTGTGATCATGCTAGCTTGGTTGAATTGGTTCAAGCCCGACCTGATTACAATTAAATGCATTGGGTCAAGAAGGATTGGGCTTGATAAATTTTAAGTAGGTCAGGTGGGGCCATGGCTGCGCCGGTCGGGTTTGGGCCAAAATTCTTGGCACTTTTAGTAAATGGGTTGGGCTTGGGACTACCCATGCCTTTCCGTAGAAAGTGTAGAGCCAGAAACTGATATGTGGGCTCACCTGCAGATATGAAACACTTGAGTGAGATTTGAGCTTTCCATAGGGCTGTAATGCTTCCATCTTTTGCTTGAAAAATCAGAAAAACAATATCTTCTTTAAGTTGGCCACAACGTACAAAGCAAATTAATGGTTGCAAATATTTTCCTAGGCATTTTATTCTTCTGGTATGATGAGGCCCGGGTCTAAAAGAGCCTGATTTTGGTGCTAGAACATCGAAACGGTGTGGTTCACCTGACAGGGGGAGCTTAGATCTCATCAAGTGATACGTTGGAACACATGCTTTCACATGTGAATATGTTCCATGTTAAAACGAGGCAAAATACCAGATGGATGGATGGGGGAATCTCATAAAAGTTACACCCAAGTGGCAACCTAGATATTTGAGGGATGTGGCCCCAACCTTCTAATTAAGATGATCTGGCTCGGTAGTCGACAGGGCAAGTGGCTACACTAGTACGTAACGAATGAACTGATCCAAAAGATTTGCTAAAGGTCCACATGATAAACCAAGCTACGGATGAGTGCAGATTGAAAGTCTGTGTGGAAGAGTAGCCCGCAGGATCCGACGGTCTACATGATATGGGACATTCGTAAAAAGTGGATGATGAACTATCCAGTTCCAGCAGTCTGCCTAACCATTAATACAAGAGCAGATGGGTCTAATCACCCCTCTAATTCTACGGTGAGGATGGCCTGAATTATGATTTACAGCCTAAATTGTTTAAAAAATGAACCAGATGGACAATATTAACCTCTTTATTTCGTGGTCTCTCAAATGATTTTCACCAGAGAGCCTCTCCCCATAGAAGGTTTGGGAGTTTGGATGAGGCTGTAGATTATCCTGTTTGATTTTCACCAGAGAGCCTCTCCCCATAGAAGGTTTGGGAGTTTGGATGAGGCTGTAGATTATCCTGTTTGATTCTATCTCCTTATCCGATATACGAAAATAAGCCTCATAAGACCCACCCATCAGTGATTGTCTATAAGTGAGCTGCATAAGCCTATGTTCAACGCAAATGGCGATCGGCATGTGCCCAATCGACAACAAATTTCTCAACAAACGTGATGTAGGGATGAACGGGATGAGGTCGATCACCGTCTTCTTCAAGGATAACTACTCTGAATCCACGGAGCTTCTCTAGACCCCTCACAGAGACTTCTCGAATCCAGGAGGAAAAAGTGAGGAAAATAGAAATAAATTCTAGAAAATTCGTAATTTAATTAATGAATGAAATAAACGAGTTCATATCCCTTTAAATAGGGATTACCAAGCAATGAGAGAAATTTCAGAATCATACAACAACTAAAACTCCTGGAATTTGCAAATTAATATAAATAGTAAACTTACTATTTATAGATGGTTGTGATGTCTACTAGTGTGCAAGGTTTTCGGCCAAAAATAGTAAGTGTCTTATTTGGCTTCACCAAGCTTGTTCTCCTAATTATTCTAAGCACTTTTTATGTTGGGTGCAACTCTTACGCCTAACAGATGAAGAGTTATAATCAAACTAAAACTTATTATTTATAATAAGAACGGAATAAAATAGGAAACAACTGTTGATCTGATGGTATTTTGCAAATAAGGCTTGTGCAACCCGGCATAGCGGGGTTGGGTGGCTACAGTAGCTCGTTCTACCTCCAAAATCATATATTTTACGTCTGATAACTCATCCCGAATTACAAGATACACACAATTTAAGGTTTGGTGGTCCGGATCACTTCTGTTGTTGATCGGGCCTTTTCTCATTCATCTTGACCATGAAATTGTCTGCCACCTGCTCTACATCAAAACGTAAATGCATGGGTGTGCATTTCATTGTTTTGTCATAACTGTATATCATCTTTTTTAGGCATTAATATATCCAATAATGTTTGGATTTATTCATTTAATAGGCGGAAGAAATTGCCCTCACATGCCTAAAAATTTGTGTGTACATTGCTAGCTACATGCTTATTCAATGTGACGATTTATTAATAGAAAGTTATAACCACTTGGCTGCTATACTACTGGCCACACATATGTATGCGTACCACATTCAACCTGCTCAATCAGTGTACTTATTTTCTTGCTTAGATAGTTGTTATGGGTGGTAGGGGCGAGTGTATCTTGAAACAACCTATACTAAACAGCATATACTTGATAATTTTCCGGAATGTTAGCTCATCCTGATAAAGGAGCGATTTGAATGGAATATAGCTACTATGCTGCTCCCCATACAAACTTATGAAAGGCATTTTCTCCCTATTGTTGTCTATGCCAAGGCCCATCTAAGCTATAGATCAAGATGTATTTTCCTATAGGAAATTTGTGAATTTGAAAAAGTGATTTCTTTAATACTTTGAGGTCTATAACCCTTGACATACAAGCACTTTGAAATGGTACACGTGGCATATGATAACACAAATTAAACCAAGTACATTATGGGACCCATAGTTGGTAAGCTACAGTATAAAATCCAAATTGGCCTAACAACCCTAACCCATAGTTGATCGTGGACACTTGTTTGTTGAACTAAGATGACATGACACTTTACACTGATAATGGGCCAATAAATGTCTAACAACCCACTAGTTAAATAGTCAAATATGTAGAATTCTTATTTCATGTCATCTTGTTGGGGACGCAATAAGTCTTAACATGACTTGTTCGACAACAGAAGCACAGGCGGAATCACATAGCGTAATGTAGGGAAAGAAATATTCAAGCCAGGATACACCTAAAATCCTAACACTAAGTATAATTAGAAATTTTCAAAAAATTGAACAATTTACAAATGAGAAACCCTAGTTTCTCCTTCAAAACTTATAAAAACGTGCCAAGCTACTTTCATTCTACCCTAACTGCGTAATTAGAAACACAAACGCAAATTGTCTACCATAGGCTGGGGCCTACTGTTATGCTTGTGAGAAATTCACCCAGTCCATTTATTTTACCGAATCATTTTAGGGCAAGGCACAAAAAATGAGGTGGATCAAAAGCTCAAGTGGACCACACAAAGGAAAACGTGGGGAAAGATATTAATGCCTATCATGGAAATCTTCCTCAAGTCCATCTTCATATTTATATGCCATCCAAACGGTTCATAAAGTCATTCCCATTGGGATGATTGAACACCATTGTTTCCCTCTGTGTGTGGCACACTCAAGTTTTGGTTCTTCCTCAGTTTTAATATGTTATCCTAAGATGAGCCAGCAAAATGAATGGATCGGATGAATTTTCAGAAGCTAGGTGGGACTGCTATTATGCTTGTGAGAAATTTACCTAGCCTCTTAAGGCATTTTAAGACGGCAACAAAAATGAGGTGGATAAAAAATCAAGTGGGCCACACGAGGAAAAAAACTGGAGGAACAAAATGCCTACCAGGGAAATCTTCCTAAAGTCCATCTTGATATTTATATGCCATCTAAACCGTTGGCATACACGACAACACAAAAACTATGCCTAATAAAAAACTCCTGCGGCGTTAAGAATGTTTCAACCGTGGTTGCCCAATCCCCGCTGTTTCCTCTGGTGTGGGGCCCACTTGAGTTATGGATCCTCCTCACTTGTGGTATGTTTTCCTAATATGAGCTGGTAAAACGGATGGACGGGGTGGATTTCTCAGAACATCAAATGGGCCCATCTAGCTTCCGAGCGCCGGCCTTCCCGCCATAGACGTCCTTAACATACAGCTGTTGCGCCCACCTAGTGAGTCGACATGCAAAGCTACACAAGACACACGTTCCCTACTAGATAAAGATAATCGCATTTCTGAAGAGGATAGCGATGAAGGGTCATGAGAAAGATAATATAGTCTTTTCGATGCCGTTTCAGTTCAGCTTCCCCGTCTAACAGCAATCTTCTTTCCACTGAAAAAGCAAAAGTCAAAAACTACCTCCTCTTTCACAAGGGTATTCTTGTCATTAAACAATTTACTAGTCGTTTCTGTATTTTCTCCTCTTCCTATAAATAAAACCCACCGTCCACCATCTAAAATCATCAAAACATCTACCCTTTTTCCTTAAAAACAAGAGAGAGATGGAAGGTCTGATACCGTACATTCTACATGCGTTGAAGAAGCAGCAAGAGCAGGGGAACTATCGCAGGCTCTCGGAGGGTTCGAGCCGAGGCAGACATCTCCCACTCATGGAAAGGGTGGCTTCCTTCGAAGGCTCATCTCACCGTAGTACGAGGTCTGATTTTCAGACACCTGCGTCTAACTTCATGGAGTTGAGGAGCCGCGCTTCTTCTCACCTCAAAATCCAAGACTCCCGCTCTCAAATTGACAACAGATAGAAAATTCAAAGGAATTATTATTATTGTTTTATTTTTGTTAACACATGCAAATGTAAAAGAAATTGGATTTGTGTTTTTTTTTTTTTTTTTTTCGCTTGTTGTTTATGGTGAAGTGATAAAGTCCCTTGATATACACTAATACACCATACTCTGACAGCTTAAGCTTGACGGTTTATTCTTTTATTTGGCAATGGAAATGCAAAGGTGTCGGTGTTTGCCGAATTTTAAGACAATTTTCTTATTTTTATTTTTTTCCATTGAGGGTCCCAATCTAATGAATGGATCAGATCTTGCACATAATTTTTTTTTCCCATATCTATTTGTCAGCAAGGATCTCAGCTATTGATCATCACATTCCTTGCGATCTTAGCAACCAATTATCTGTTGCAGCATACCTAATCCGCTGGACGCACCATCTGTATCACCGATCTGCCTCGAGTTGTGATTAAGGGCTCCTATATTACATATATAGGCTTAGCCTAAAAAAGGGCTCCTTTATTACATACAAAGCTGTACACGAGCAGAGTTAATTAGCTCGGTAACTTGCTCGACTCGACTCGAAAATACTCGATTCGATTCGGCTCGAATTGAGTTCGAGTCGAGCACGAGCTTGACCCTGCTTGACTCGGCTCGACTCGAATAGTACTCGAAATCGACCTGGCTTGGCTCGACTCAGTACTCGACTAGGGGTATATATACCCAATCAATGTGCAACGCCCTCGCCCAATGAGCGGATTAGCCTGATTTTTGCGGCAACTAATCCTCACGGCGTGGCCCATTTTTCATAGAGATCAGGTGTCGACGGAAAGACAGCTTGTGCAATCATTTCTAGAGAGAGAAAGATCAAACCAACATTAATATCCAATGGGAATAGTAGCTCAAGATTTATCAATAGGAACCGATCGAAGGGGAGGGGAAGGAGAGATCGTCTCCGCCTATGGCGTATCCATCGTCAGACTCGAGCCGAGCGTCGTCTCCTCCTCTGGCATATCCTTTTCCTCGCCATCTCCCTCTCCTCAATCTCCCATCTGGTGCCGGTCGTTCCTGTCGAAAATTTTGCTCGAACTTAGCTCGATATCTGCTTGAACTCGGCTCGAACTCAGACGAGCTGAACACGAGTTGGGCATCCGAGCTCGAAGGCCGAGCTGAGCCGAGTACAAGCTAGGACTCGGGCAGTGTGAGCCGAGCATGAGCTGGGCAATACTCGGCTCGGCTCGACTCGTGTACAGCTCTAATTACATATATAGGCTTAGCCTAATCAAATAAGATTTTGATAGCGTCCCAAAAGATGCCTGGTTCAGATCATCACACACGTGTGATTACAGTGAAATGCTATGTCCCAAAAGCACTGGATAGCTTCCTATTGGAGGCGGATTGCCTACAATTCTCGTCTCTAGAATATCCTACAACATGATGTGTCCCAATCATTGTGGGCCCCACCTTGATGTATTTGTTTTATCCACTGTTGAGAATTTTATACAGATTGATGTAATTTCTGTATAATATGGAAACTGAAAAAATCACGATAATAAAAAATTAAGGACAGGCTGAAGCACGTCTGAAAAAACGCTGTCCTTAAAACGTTATTTGCCCCTACTCAAGTGAATTGAGTAAGCTGATAGGTTACAGACAAATAGCTTCTAGGATACGACGAGCCTGGTGTGGGTCTGCGTTCAACAAACACGAAGGCCCACCTATTGGAACTCAATTTCACAATTTCTGGCAGTATTACAATATAGAGAAAATCCTAAAGAAAGAAAAAAAAAGAGAAAAAATGGTTTAGACCACTGCTCTGGTCAGTTCAAATCTTCAGCTATTGGTTCAGTTGAACCATCCTAGACCACACCGCTGGTCTGTTCTTCAAGCTAAGGTTCAAGCCTTGCTATGTTGCTGGAAGCACTAGAGTATTTTAGTTGAGAGGGGATGGCTGTCTCAGTTCGTATGGGTTTGCTGGAGTGAGTTGAGATTTTTTGGAAACCCATCCAGACCCTCCTTTTATAGGCTATGGTGGCTAGGGGGTTATGGTCCAGAGACTTAAATCCATTAAGTCATTTCTGGCTGTTGGAAAACTAGCCGTTTTATGGTCGTTTTCTGACTGTTGTGCATGGACCATTAATCTGCTGCATGCTGACTGTTGTGAGACAGCAACTAGCCGCTTTTTGACTGTTGGGCTATCCATGCAGCAGTTACAGCTGGGCCCTGCACTAATGGCTCAACTGTTACAGTTTCTGCTGCAACAACTCTTTTCAGTCAGTCTATATATACTGAGAGATCTCTCTCTCAGTTCTCTAGTCTCTCTGCCAACCAGCCATCCGCCTAAGCCACGTAGTCGCACTGCGACTCGCACACTTCTCGCTCCGGTTCGCTCAAGGTTGCGAAGGAGCGACCCTCTGCGGCACGATGAGGACGTGCGGAGTGCAAAGTGCGCCTCTAGCGCCTCTACAGCCATACTGCCTCACATGCCCACGCCCTCGCACCGAGCCCGAGACCAACATCAAGACCGAGACCGAGACCGAGTCCGAGACCGAGACCGATTCCGTGCCGGTGCCCGTGCCCGAGCCTGAGTGTGAGCGCGAGCGCGCGGGTGTTCCAGTGCACAAGGTCCATAGTCCATGGACTACATAGGTAAATATTATAATACTCCACTATTTTCATTTAAACCAATTTTCCTTCTCTTCCCTTTCCCATGTGGGACTATTCCCAAAAACCCACAAAAGGTGTTTTTTCAAAACAACTTTTATATATTATATATTATTTGATTATTAAAATATATTTTTTATTAAATCATATTTTTGCAACAATCCTCCACTTGATTTATAAAAATATTTTATCGGTTAAACAATACTGCCAGAATGATCAGCTTATTGCATAAGAAAGATATCTTTCGATTTTAATCTTTCCTTAGTGTAAGTATCTCAAACTCTATCGAAATTACTGGTAGCCGCAGCTTTGAACCAGTTATTCCTAGATAATAGAGTTGGAGAAACCACACACATATTCGCTATGTGTTTGTTAGAGTTCCCACAATCTTGGCCATGTGCTTATCCTAATTCTTGAATGGCCATGTGCTTATCCTAATTCTTGAACGATCCCGAGAGAAAACTCCTAACTCTCATGAGAGATGGCACCATCTCTACGTTCATATAGGTGAAATCCTTCTAGTGTCTTCGTTTCTATAAGACACTTGTCCTATAAACTGGATTTCATTAAGAGTTCTTAGACTCAACCCTCTTTTGTAACGCTCAACACTTTATCTATTATGGATGAGGTTTTATTATTTAGTGCTAAAAAACTTTCCACATATCAGTGACTTGTTTTTACCCATTAAACTCAAAAGTTAGAGATTTTCTACTTCAGGCTGGGTTACCATCACTGGTGGAACTTTGGTTGAAGAGTTTCAACCCCATCCCTTTAGATGTAGCCTTTACTACCTCTCTCGGTAGAGGTTTAGTAAAAGGATCTGCCAGGTTGTTGCTTGATTTCACATAGGAAATAACAATTATTACATCTTGAATCAATTGTCTGACATAATCATGTCGAAGACTAATATGTCTAGACTTACCATTATAAGTGCCGCTATAGACTCTAGCTAATGTAGCTTCACTATCACAATGTAGTGACACAACAGATATAGACTTTACACAAAAAAGAATTTCTAATAGAAGATCCCTTAGCCACTCAGCCTCTTTGCCTATTGCAGCCAGGGCTATGAATTCAGACTCCATAGTCGAGTGCGTTATGCAAGTCTGTTTCTTGGATCCCCAAGATACAACTGCACCTCCTAGGGTGAATACCCACCCTGTAGTAGACTTGTTGTCCCCTGCACTCGATATCCAACTCGCATCGGTATATCTTTCCAATACGGCCGAAACTCTGAATAAAATAGTCCTAAGTCTTTAGTTGCTTTTAAGTAACCAAGGACTCTACTAATTGCATTCCAGTGTTCAGTACTGGGATTACTAGTAAACCTACTAAGTTTACTCACAGCATATGTGATGTCAGGTATAGTGAATTGCATAGCATACATAAGACTCCCTATGACACTCGCATATTCTAATTGTGCAACGGTTCTTCCAGTATTTTCTTTTAGCTTGATACTTGGATCAAATGAGGTCTTTGCTTCTTTTATATTTAGATGGTTAAACTTATTTAGTATCTTCTCAATATAATGAGATTGACACAAAGCATAACCCCCACAATGTTTTTTAATTTTGATACCTAGGATGGTATCAACTTGTCCAAGATCCTTCATTTTGAATACTGAAGATAGAAACCTCTTTGTTTCATTACACTTACACATCCATTTATATTACTTATTATTAACATGTCATCACATACACAAATATAACGATACAACTACCATCTACTTTAGAATATATGCATTTGTCAGCTACATTATGCATGAAACCATGAGAAAGTATTTTGGAATCAAACTTCTCATGCCATTGTTGGTCTTGTTGTTAAATCCATAATGATTTGACTAATCTACATACTTTATTTTCATTTCCTGGTAAATGAACCCTTCAGGTTGTTCCATGTATATCTCCTCATTGAGGTCACCATTCAGGAAAGCGGTCTTTACATCCATTTGATGGATGTGAAGATGATGTATAGAAGCTAGCGCAAATAATATCCTAATGGATGTTATCCTATCTACAGGTGAGTATTTATCAAAATAATCTATTCCTTCTTTTTGTCTAAAACCCTTAGCTACTAGTCGAGCTTTAAAAGTTTGGATAGTCCCATCAGTGTGATATTTCTTTCTAAATACCCACTTGCAATCTATAGGTCTAGAACTTGGAGGTAAGTTTACTAGTTCGCATATTTGATTTGATAGTATGGATTCTATTTCATCGTTTATAGCTTCTTTCAAGAAAGCTGATCGAGTCTCTAGAGGATATAGCCTCTTTATATGATTTAAGATCATCTTCTATATTCATTACTATAGGTATTTGTTTATAACATTTTCTCTATCTGCTTCTACAAGATGGAAAATGATGCGTTGTGAGTCTATGTAGTCATCTCCTAGACTCTTCTCTATTCTTGTTCTTTGACTCCTACGAGGTTCAATAGGAGCTTCCACTATCTGTGGAGCTGTGTTATCTGGTTCTCTATTAGGAGTTTGGATTTCATTATCCTTAGACTCCAAGGATAGTGAGTTCTCAAAGAACTCAATGTCTCTTGATTCTATTATTGTATTAGACTCTATGTCTAGAAGTCTATAAGCTTTACTATTTTGTGCATACCCTACGAAGGCGCACTTAATAGCTCTTGGTCCTAACTTAGTTCTTTTTGGGTCAGGGGTTCTGCAGTATGCAAGACACCCCCACACTTTTAGATATCCTAGGTTAGGTTTTCTACCTCTCCATGTTTCATATGGAGATATTTTATACTTTTTAGACGGTATTCTATTTAGAATATGACATGCTGCAAGCAGTGCCTCACTCCATAGACTTAGTGGTAACTTTGCTCTTATCAGCATTGAGTCGACCATTTCTACTAATGTCCTATTCTTCCTTTCAGCTATTCCGTTTTGTTGAGGTGTGTATGGAGCAGTAAATTGATGTATCAGTCCATGTTGTTCACAGAAGTTATCGAATTCATTTGAGAAGTATTCTCCTCCTCTATCGCTACGGAGAATTTTTATCTTCTTATTTAGTTGATTCTCTACTTCTGCTTTATATACTTTAAACATGTTCAATGCTTCATCTTTGCTTTTTAATAGGTACATATACACATATCTAGAACAATTATCTATAAAGGTTATGAAGTACCGTTTACCTCCACGATTAAGAATGCCGTTTAACTCACAGATATCACTGTGCACAAGATCCAACACTTGGGACGATCTTTCAACACTTGGAAAAGGTTTCTTCGTCATTTTGGATCGTATGCACACTTCACATTTTTCGGTTTCATTATCTGTATATGAGATTAAACCATTCTTAGCCATGAACTTCAAGGTACTATACCCTATATGGGCTAGTCTATCATGTCACAGTCCAGCGGATTCAACCATATACGCAGAAGTGGTACTTTCATTCAGAGAAAACTTGACCATCCCGTTACAAGTATATCCCTTTCCGACAAAATTCCCATTCTTAGATAGAATCAGTTTACCTGACTCGTACACCACCCTTATCCTTGGTTTTCCTAGAAGATCCCCAGAAACTAAGTTTCGCCTCATGTCTGGGACGTGCAGTAATTAGTCAGAATCACTTTCTTCCCAGAGGTGAATATCAGTTCGACAGTTCCTTTCCCGACGACCTTCGATCGGACTTCATTACCCATTTGGACTTCTTGACCATCGGTCAATTCCTCATAGGTTTTGAAGGCTGATTTGTCGTATCACACATGTACTATAGCGGCAGTATCATACCACCATTCTGGAACTTTGCCTTGGATGGTATTCACCTCAGTGATCATGACCACTATATCGCCTTCTTCTACTGCACTTGCCTCTCGTTTAGACTTGCGATATCGGCATACTCGAGCATAGTGCCCGGTTTTTCCAAAGACATGACATGGGCCTTTGAACTTTCCATTCTTCTTTTGGGCATTTTTCTTGAATTTCCCTTTATTGGGTTTCAGAGAATTGTCCTTCTCGGGATGTTTGTTACTAGAGTTTTCTACTGCATGTACTTTGGACGAGGTATTCCCGTTATCATTCTTTTTATCGTGGTTACGGGATTCTTCCTCAATTCTGAGGTGTTTCTGGATTTGTTCCAATGTGTAGTCCTCAGTTTTATGCAGCAACTTCTTTCTATAGTCTTTCCACATCGGTGGCAATTTGGCGATTATAGCCCTGACTTAGAATGATTCAGGAAGATATATCTTTATCGCTTTGATTTTGTTTACTATCAGCTGCAATTCTTGAATTTGGGGTAGCAGCGGTTTGTTATCTACCATGTTGAAGTCAAAATACCTGGCAATGAGAAACTTGTTGGTACCTTCTTCTTCAGCCTTGTATTTGAACTCCAGAGTGGCCCAGATCTCCTTTGCTGATGACGTCCGTTGGTACAGATCATAGAGACGGTCAGAGAGTGCATTCAGAATGTGTCCTCGACACAAGAGTTCGTCTTCGGCTCGTTTGGTGCGGGCGGCCACCTGTTCAGGTGTGTCGCGTCGGTTGCTTCAGGTAACACTTGCAAATTTGGATCTAATATATGGTAGATCTTTAGCGCCGTTAGGAGAAATTTTAGCTTGTCTTGCCATCTCGTAAAATTAGTTCCATCAAACCGATCAAGATGTATCAAGTCCTGATTCATCAACTTGATGAATGAAACACTGTCGGCTTCCATTACAAAATAACGCTTTAAGATTGTTGAGAATTTTATACAGATTGATGTAATTTCTGTATAATATGAAACCGAAAAAATCACGATAATAAAAAATTAAGGACAGGCTGAAGCACGTCTGAAGAAACGTTGTCCTTAAAGCGTTATTTGCCCCTACTCAAGTGAATTGAGTAAGCTGATAGGTTACAGGCAAATAGCTTCTAGGATACGACGAGCCTGGTGTGAGTCTGCGTTCAGCAAACACGAAGGCCCACCTATTGGAACTCAATTTCACAATTTCTGGCAGATTACAATATAGAGAAAATCCCAAAGAAAGAAAAAGAAAGAGAAAAAATGGTTTAGACCACTGCTCTGGTCAGTTCAAATCTTCAGCTATTGGTTCAGTTGAACCATCCTAGACCACACCGCTGGTCTGTTCTTCAAGCTAAGGTCCAAGCCTTGCTATGTTGCTGGAAGCACTAAAGTATTTTAGTTGAGAGGGGATGGCTGTCTCAGTTCGTATGGGTTTGCTGGAGTGAGTTGAGATTTTTTGGAAACCCATCCAGGCCCTCCTTTTATAGGCTATGGTGGCTAGGGGGTTATGGTCCAGAGACTTAAATTCCATTAAGCCATTTCTGGCTGTTGGAAAACTAACCGTTTTATGGCCGTTTTCTGACTGTTGTGCATGGACCATTAATCTGCTGCATGCTGACTGTTGTGAGACAGCAGCTAGCCGTTTTTTGACTGTTGGGCTAGCCATGCAGCAGTTACAGCTGGGCCCTGCACTAATGGCTCAGCTGTTACAGTTTCTGCTGCAATAGCTCTTTTCAGTCAGTCTATATATACTGAGAGATCTCTCTCTCAGTTCTCCAGTCTCTCTGCCAACCAGATGCAGACGTGCGAAGTGCAAAGTGCGCCACTAGCTCCTCTACAACCATACTGCCTCACATGCCCATGCCCACGCCCTCGCACCGAGACCGAGACCGAGACCGAGTCCGAGTCCGAGTCCGAGTCCAAGACCGTGCCCGTGCCCGCACTGGAATACGCAAGGTCCATAGTCCACGGACTACGTAGGTAAATATTATAATACTCCACTGTTTTCATTTAAACCAATTTTCCTTCTCTTCCCTTTTCCCATGTGGGACTATTCCCAAAAACCCACAAAAAAGGGTTTTTTCAAAACAACTTTTATATATTATATATTATTTTATTATTAAAATATATTTTTATTAAAATCAATATTTTTGCAACATCCACACCATTCATCCATTTTGACAGCTTATTCTAGAGGATGGTGTAAAAAACAATCCAAAGCCCTAAGTGAATTATATAACAGGGCTAACCGTCCAAACCTTCCCAAGGAATCAACGTAGGGTCTACTACGATATTATTTACCATCTAACCCATCCATACGGGAAGCGGATTACTATCTTAATTTCCACTTTTTCCAGCGGTATGGTTCACTTGGGGAGCGGGTTAGGTGAGACTCGGGATCCACCAGGTGGGCGGGACCCCTGATTGTGGGGCCTACTATGATCACTATGATGTACGTAACTACATCCACGTGATTTATTTGTATTGAAAGCTCATTTTAAAGCATGATGCAAAAAAAAATAAAAAAACGAAGAAGCATATCCAAAATTCCAAATGGACCATAGTATAAGAAACAGTGGTGATTGGCCATTAAAAACCTTCTTGTGAGCTAGAAAAGCTTTGGATCAAGATGATATTTATGTGGTCCATCTATATAAGTGTTTGTGACCTTATCAATAGGTTGAATGGAAAATAAACATTCCTCTGGAATCCATGAAGCGTTTCCTGTGGTGTGGTCCACCTAAGATCTAAATAAGCTTCACTTTTAGTTTGATGCACTAAAATGAGCTGTCAAGATGATTGGATAGAGTGGGGATTTAAGGCACATACATCACTGTGAGCTCCACAGTCAGGGTCCCACCTACCTGGGTGGAACCGGCGTCTCACCTAATCATCTCCCGATCACTCACCCTTTCTGCGATGAACCGGCAAAATGGAAGGAGAGGACGCTTAAAACACAAATGAATTACAGTGGGCCGGCTGACAAAGCATGGCCAACGATGGGGGCTGCAGGCAATCCTGCGTCCCTTCTTTTGAGGTGGGGCCCACCAAATCAACTGTTCACAATCTTTAATTTTTCCACGTGAAGCTCCTCTGATGCCATTAGCAAGTCATTATGAACCCAAGACCAAAAAAAAAAAAACGTGGGAATTCTATTTACGGGTGTTCTGCAGCCCACTGTTTTTTCGTGCCAAAAAAAAAAAAGAAAAGAAGAAGAGTCAAATAACAATGAGTGTCTGAAATGCCCCCATTATTATTCAAAATTACTAAATTACTTTTTTAAGTTTATCAATAGACATCCTCTCCGGATGCCCAGCTGTCCACATTCAAACTACAGCCGTGGAGCTCAGAACTCAGTCCGATCATGTAGGGCCGTCGTGAGATTCAGGCCGTTTTCCACCTCATGTAGGGCCCTCGTGAGATTCAGAGGCAGGGTTTCCTCCCAGCTCATTCCCTTTACTGTGGCCCGCAGTACTTTTGGATCCGGCTGAGTTTTGGGTAAAAGGGGTTTTCTGAGGAGACACATTTGATAGACGGGTTGGATGGTGTGAATACGGCACTGACCCCACATCTTCCTGGTATCAACGTAAACCTACAGGTGCGCCCCACCGTTAACATGCCGCTGGCGTAGGATATCTGCACCATGAAAACTGTAAAACTGTAGATCCGTCATGAAGATCAGCTGGAAATAATGAGGAGAGTCCGGTCATCAGGCCGGCCACACTGTTGGAATCTATCGATGACAGATGGTATGACGACTTAACATGTAGCTATGGCCCACCTAGTAAGTAGACATTTGGGGACGCGGATTGCGTCCTACCCCCGCCCGGACGGGAATCCGTCCGGGCAGGGCTCTGTGGAGCCCACCGTGATGTAATTGTTTTATCCCGCCGTCCAACCATTTTTTCAGAAAATTTTAATATGTGATCCAAAAAATGAGGCAGGTCCAAGGCTTGAGTGGACCACACCAAAGGAACCTGCACTGATATGACACCCACCGTTGAAACCTTTCTAAGGGCCCACGTGATGTTTTTTTACCATAAAAACCTATTCATAAGGTCACGTAGACGTGGATGAAGTGAAAACACAAATATCAGCTTGATTCGAAACTTCTCTGGCTCCCAAGAAGCTTTTAATGGTGGACGTTCAATCCCCACTTTGTGATCCACTCAAGCCGTGGACCTGCCTCATTATTTGGCTCACGAATTCAAATTTTCTGAAAAAATCGTTGGATGGCAGGATGAAACAGTTACATCACGGTGGGCTCCACAGAGCCCTGCCCGGACGGATTAAAGTGTTGTAGCTTCTCATTGGTCCACGTCATCTCTCCGATAACTCAGCTAAAGAGATTGCTAACTAGGCACCGCAACTTTTAACGTGTGGAACTTTTCATGAGTTAGTACCATGATTTTTGTGTTACATCTTCACTGTCCATCATTTTATTTAATTATTATTATTATTATTATTTAATGAGTTACTTCTAAACCTCAAGTGAATAATGACGCATAAAGCAGTAGGGATTAAACAAACTACCGTTGAAACATTTCGCTTATTTTCTATCCGACGTGTTTATAAGATCACACATATATGGAAGAAATTAAAGTATAAATATCAACCTCACCGTAACTTTCTATGGCCCTAAGAAGTTTCCAACGATAGCATTGATTCTTACTATCTTCAATGGCAAGGTCCACTTTAGCTTTGAGTTTGTATTGTTTTTGGGTTTGTATCCTAGAAAGATTTGAGAAAATAGATGAACAGTGTGGATCTACGGAATATATCATGTGAGGCTTATGTCTTGATTTGTGTATTCTATATCCACTTCATCCATCCATTTTTTTCAAATCATTTTAAAGTATGTTATCAAAATTTAAGAAGATCCAATTGTTCCACTGTACCTCCATCCATTCGTTTTAATGCCAAGCAGAAAAGGATATACATGTAATTCTACGAGAGTTACGTGGTATATTCAAGATTGTAGATATACTCGAAGAGTATTTTGCGTAATACATGAATTGTCATATATCGAGCAATGCTACGTCATTCACAGAACAAGGGTGGCCAAGTAGAACGTGGTCGAGTTAATAAGGAAGCTTGAGTAGTTGTTAGGACATGTGACAAGTTTAGAAAGAATTCTCTAAAAGTTCATGTAGTGTTGAAACGGTTACAGTAACGGTCAAAACGTGAAAATCGTCTATATGGTCGATTTAAAGGTATAAATAGTAAGGGAATTCAATGGAAAATGGGTCTCAATCAAGTAGCTGTTAAATTTAATTGTAATTTGTGTCTACACTCATACGTTAGATTTAGTTTGAATATCAAGTAAGTTCTCTATTCAAAAAGGCGCTTTGCAGTTATTTCCCTCGGCCGATTGTAAGGAAGCCCACCCTTTGATAATTGTCTCATCATCTTAAACAACAATGTGTTGGTAACTGAATATGAGACTAATTATATTCGATCTCGGTTGCATACAGTCAATTTTGACATATGTGCCTATCTTCGCACCCAGGGTTATAGTTGTTCAGTTTGAATTGAGCCATACATTCAATTATAAAACGCCCGCATAAACCATGTAACCGAATTGTAAACCGAGAGGCACCAGGTGGACCATATTCCAAGAAACAGTGGTGATTGAACACCCTATCATTAAAAACTTCTTAGGGCTCACTTTAATGTTTTCGTTAGTTTTATTTTCCATCCAATTTGTTGATAACTTCACATAAGCCTAGATGAAAAGGAGAAACAAATATCAGTTTGATAAAAAAACTTTTGTAGCCTATTAATGGTCAATTACTATTGTTTTTATTTATTTATTTATTTAAAGTATGATCCATCTTGTAACTAGATCTGTTTCATTTTTTTGATAATATTTTAAAATTATCTAGAAGAAGGGATTATAAAGAATACACACGTCAAGGTGGGTGCATGGTAAGTGCAGCACTGTCTTGGGTGAGGCTGAGGTCTCACCTAGTCCGTTCCCCATGGTCAGCACCTCCAAATCGAGAGAAGAAAACCAGTTGACATGTGGAACTTTCGTAGGCTTCATTACGACTTATGCATTAGATCCAAACCATCTATCCATTTTTTTCATACCGTTTTATAGAATGAGACGGGGTAATCCAAGGCTCAAATGAGCCACACTACATAAATAGTGGGAATTGGATGCATATAATTAAAAATTTCTTGGACTCATAAAAGGTTTTTATTAAGCTAATATTTGTTTTTTTCTCTTCATCCAAGATGGTATGACCTTATGAAGAAGTTAGATGACAAATAAACCTAACAGTGGACCTTATGATGGTTTCTATGGAATTGGTTTAATTCTTGATGCTTTATTTACTGTGGTCCACTTGAGATTTGGATGTGCCTTATTTTTGGGCTCATGCTATAAGATTCTCTGTAAAAATTCAGTTCAATGTAGTTAAATCAGGCTAAGAGAAGTTTCACACTATAAAAGTTAAAAGTAATGTTGTATGGCATCCAATTTATTTGGGAGAGAGAAATCCGCCAGGTTAACAGAGTCATCGGCGATGACGTGGACCAAAGAGAAGCGAAGGCACTGAATTTTCCTGTGCGTTGAACACATACGATCCGCACTCCACAGGACTCGGACTTGTGAGGCTACAAACCTACAGTGGATCCGGCGCAGGCACACGATATCGGACGCGGATTGCCTACCGACGCTTCATTAGCCGGTAGCTACTGGACGATGCTATATAGGACCCACCATGATGTATATGTTTTATCCACTCCTTCCATCCACTTTTCCAGGTCATTTCAGTGCATGAAACTAAAATTTAGGGAGGTCAAAATCTCATGTGGACCACACAACAGGAAACAGTGGTGATTGAGCGCCCACCATTAAAAACATTTTAAGGGCCACGAAAGTTTTGTACGAAGCTTATATTCGTGCTTTCCCTTCATCCAGGTCTTTGTGACCCAATCAACAGGTTGGATGGAAAATAAACATTACAGCAGGCCTATGAAGTTTTTGATGGTAGGCGTTCAACCAACACTGTTTTTTTGTGGTGCGGTCCACTTGAGATGTTGATCTGCCTATTTTTGGGCTCATGCTCTGAAATGATCTGAAAACGCAGATGGACAGCGTGGATAAAACACGTACATCATTATGGGTCCACATAGCACTGTACAGTAGCCACCTCGCTACTGGCGCAGCGTCAGTAGTGAATCAGCGTCCCACGATATATACTAGTTTCTTAAAGATAAAAACATTCAATTTCTCAAACGGATAGCGATGAAGCGTCATGGGAAGGGTAATCTCGTCTTTTCGAAGCCGTTTCATTTCAGCTTCCTGCCTATGCCCTATCACATGAATCTTCCTTCCATAAAAAAAGCAAAAGTCAAAAACTAACTCCTCTTTCAAAGGGTATTCTTGTCATAAAATAATTTCCTAATCGCCTCTCTAATCTCTCTTATCTCTCATTATAAATAAAATCCACCATCGACCATCCAAAATCAGCAAAACATCATCCTTTTTCCTTCAAAACATTATAGAGAGAAATGGAAGGTTTGATACCGTACGTTCTGCATGCATTGAAGAAGAAGAAAGAGCACAGGAACTATTGCCGCCTCACAGAGGGTTCGAGCCGAAGCAGCCGTCGCCCACTCACGGAGAGGGTTGCATCCTTTGATGGTTCATCTCACCGTAGGACGAGGTCTGACTTTCAGACGCCTGCGTCTAACTTCATGGAGTTGAAGAGCCGCCCTTCTTCCCAACTCAAAATCAAAGACTCCCGCTCTCATATTCACAACAGATAGAAAATTCAAAGGAATTGTTATTATTATTATTTTATTTTTATTAACACATTGCAAATGTAAAGGAAATTGTATTTATCTTTAAAAAAAAAAAATTTCTCGCTTTTTTTAATTGTTGTTGATTCTTTTGTTTGGCAATGGAAATGTAAAAGTGTGCGTTTGCTGAAATTTAAAAGAGATTTTATTTATTTATTTAAATTTTATATTTCTATTCAGAGTCCCAATCTGATGAATGGATCAGATATTGAAAGAAATTTCTTTCGAGAATCAATCATTTCGTGAACCGGAATAGCAAGTAACTGCAGGCATGCTTGTGAATGAGATCTGGGCCATTCAATAAGTGAGATCCACCATCTAGCCGCTGCAGGCAATCCGGCGTCCCTTGTTTTGAGGTGTGGTCCACCAAATCAACTATCATGGTCTTTATTACTTCCACGTGTCTGCATCTCCGCGGATGCCATCAACAAGCCCTTACAAAAAGGACGCGGATTTCCTGCAAAAGCCTTTTGCAGGAAGTTCCTGCGGTGGAACCTAGGTGGGGCCCACCGTGATGTTTGTGAGACATCCGCCCGTCGATCTGTTTTAGGAGCTCATTTTGACCTTATCGTTGGGTTACTCGGGGCCTACCTTGATGTATGTATTATGAATCTACATCGTTCATCCGTTTTTCCATATCATTTTAGGGCATTATTTCAGAAATGAAACAGATCCAATTACCCGGTGTACCAAACCATAAGTGTATCAAACCATAAGAAACAGTAGTGATTGACCATTAATGGGCCATCAACAAGCCCTTACAAAAATGATGTGGATTTCCTTCCAGAGCCTTTAGCAGGAAGTTCCTACTATATATGGGAACCTAGGTGGGGCCTCGTTTTGATCTTATCAAGGGGTTACGGCCCACCTTGATGCATCTATTATGTATCCATGTAGTCCATCTATTTTTCCGTATCATTTCAGGGCATTATTCCAAAGCAGATTCAATTATCAGGTGGACCATACCATAAGAAACAAGAAACAGTAGTGATTGACCACGCATTATCAACAGATTGGATGGTAAATAAACACTACATAAACGTTAAAGTACACCCTAAGAAGTTTTTAATGGTAGGATGTCAATCACCACTGTTTTTTTATAATATGGTCCACCTTATAATTAGATATGCTTCATTTTTGGATAATTCTCCAAAAAAGATCTGAAAAAATAGATGGACGGCGTGGATACATAATACATATATCAAGGTGGCCCACGATAATCCCACGTGGGCCTAGACCCTTACACGTGGGCCTATCTTCCGGTGTGGTCCACTTGAGCAAATGATCTGTCAAAATGGATGGACAGCATGGATAAAACATATACATCACTGTGGCCCCACAGAGACCCTTACAGGACCATCCGTCTCTAGCCAAGTCTTGGTGGGGGTTGTACCCAATCCCGGCCCAGTTCAGCCCGGATGCGGTTACGCTGGTGAACCGGATGCAGAGCCAGCTAGCTGACATTCAATCCCCACGGTTTCCTGTTGTGTGGTCTACTTGAGTATTGGATCTGCTTCATTTCCAGTATCATGTCCTAAATTTAGCTGGAAAAATGGAATGACGGTGTGGATTAAACAAAAGGAATTTTCTGAGGTGAGTCATCTGATAGATGGATTAGATCGATGGTGTGAATACATCACTGGGCCCCACATTTTCCTGGCTCCACCTGTAACCTTACTGTGGCGCGCCCCCTTCCTTCCAACCTGCCACTTGTGTAGGACATCTGTACCATGAAAACTGTAGGTCCATCATGAAGATGAGCTGAGGAAGAAATCAGGCCAGTCGGGTCATCAGGCGGGCCACATTGTTGGAATCTATGGATAACAGATAATCTGACTTAACATTCAGCTATGGCCCAAGTGGAATCCTAGATAAGGTAGTGTTGCAAAAATATTGATTTTAATAAAAATATATTTTAATAATAAAATAATATATAATATATAAAAGTTGTTTTGAAAAACACCTTTTTGTGGGTTTTTGGGAATAGTCCCACATGGGAAAGGGAAGAGAAGAAAATTTGGTTTAAATAAAAACAATGGAGTATTATAATATTTACCTTCGTAATCCGTGGACTATGGACCTTGCACGCGCGCTTGCGCTCGGGCTCGGGCACGGGCTCGGGCTCGGGCTCGGTGCGAGGGCGTGGGCATGTAAGGCAGTGTGGTTGTAGAGGTGCTAGTGGCGCACTTTGCACTTTTAATGGTCCATGCACAACAGTCAGAAAATGGCCATAAAACGGTTAGTTTTTCAACAGCCAGAAATGACTTAATGAAATTTAAGTCTCTGGACCATAACCCCCTAGCCACCATAGCCTATAAAAGGAGAGCCTGGATGGGCTTCCAAACCATCTCACAAACCAATCCAGCACTACCATACGAATTGAGAAAGCCCACTAATCCTCTCTAATATTCCAGTAATTCCAGCAACAAGACAGCAAATGTTTAACCATTGCTTGAAGAACAGACCAGCGGTGTGGTCTAGGACGGTTCAACTGAACCAATAGCTGAAGATTTGAACTGACCAAAGCAGTGGTCGAAACCATTTTTTCTCTTTCTTTTCTTTCTTTGGGATTTTCTTTATATTGTAGTATTGCCAGAAATTGTGAAATTGAGTTCCAATAGGTGGGCCTTCGTGTTTGCTGAACGCAGACCCACACCAGGCTCGTCGTATCCTAGAAGCTATTTGCCTGTAACCTATCAACTTACTCAATTCACTTGAGTAGAGGCAAATAATGCTTTAAGGACAGCGTTTTTCAGACGTGCTTCAGCCTATCCTTATTTTTGATTATCGTGATTTTTCGATTTCCATATTATACAGAAATTACATCAATCTGTATAAAATTTTCAATAGGTAGGATAGATGAGAAGCTGAATCTCCCATGCAGATTACCGCAGCACCATGTCTCAGAAGCTAGGTGAAGCCAACCCTGTGAGAATTCCATACTGTTTATCCATTTTTTTTTCATCTCTACGTCAGCCCAAAAATATGTTAGATCCAAAACTCAAGTAGGCCATGTGACAAGAAAATGTGGATAGGGCATCTTACCGTTGAAACCTTCCTGAGTTCCACCATCATGTTTATATGCCATCTAAACCGTTCATCAGATCATTCCAACAGGGATGAACTTTGAGAACAAAAATATTAGCCTCATCAAAACTTATGTGGCCCTACAAATGTTTCAAGGATGATGTTCAATTCTCACTGTTTCTTTTTTTTTTTTTTTTTCTTTTTCTTTTTTCTGGAAATAAGAATTTATTGAACTCAATCAGCAGTATCACACATTCCGGTGAGGGCTGATAAAAAAAAATAGGACCCCACCTATCATTTTCCACCTTGCCCAACCCAAAGATTAAAAAAAAAAAAGAAAGGATAAGAAAAACCCATAGGTCATCTAAATAGTACTGTTAGCTTCTGATCGCATGAACTGCATGCGACTGGGCATTGAAGGCAATCCACGTTCCCCGAATCTCATGCACTAATGCCACACGTGGAAAATAACTGCTTGTATAACAATCTAACATTATTATCCTAGTCATCCATTAAGTCATCAGTCACATGTTCTACATCATGAAGTGCCATTTGGCAATGGTTACGCATTAATGACATTGATATAAGAAAGAGTGTGAAAGAGTGAAGAGGAAGATTCTAGTGATCAAAATCTCGAATTTATTAGTTTCTTGAATTCATAATAAAAAATAGAGAAAATTCCAAATATTTTTATTGAATAATATTTAATGTGAAATGTGTATCAACTCTCGATTACACCATCAATAAAAAAAAAGTAAAATCTTAATTTATAATTATAAAAAATAATAAAATTTTAATTCTAATAAAAGTCAACTAAAGTAGTAAAATTAATCTAAAGTCTAATTTGTCAAAAATAGAAATTCTAGATAAATCTTACTAGATGAGTCCTATCATGATTACATATAATTTTTAAAAAACGGTGGAAAATCTAAAAATCTAAAAATAAGAAAATATGATAAAATTTGGAATTACTAAAAATAATAATTTTATCTAAAATCTTGATTTTGACCCTCAAAATGACCGTTTTCCGTGAAACAAACCGATACGATTGACCTCAAATGACTCATTACGGTAAAGATTGATAAGTTATATGTCCCATAATGATACCTCGACCAAAAGTTATGGCCGATTTACGGTTCACACTTCAAATGACAATTTCTCCCTATTCGAATTGAATTTCTTCGAATGGGACGTGCCTATGGCCTAGTTACTCCATGCCCTATGTAAGACCAAGCTTGAATCAGGCAGATTACTTTTACTTCTGTTTGGCCTTCTTTTAGTCCAACACATGCGCTAGGAATGTATTTGTGCCATGTCCTAGATCCCACACGTAATCTAATTTATATGTAAGTGTAAATTAAGTTACATTAGATAGTGATTAATTTAGTTTATCATACGTTTATTTTCTCAAATTGGATAAGATTCATGACTATATATCAAATCATTGTCCATCTAATACTTACAATTATTTTTAAAAAAGGTAGTCCTTAAGTTTACATGGTGTTGGAGTTACCGTTTTGATTCATGGGGTTCATTATCTTCCAACCACCAATGTTAGTTTGATGTAGAGAGGGCCATACATGCATTATTAGTACAATTAGACCAAACGAAGCCTAAAAGAAAGTGAAAGTACGTTGTTCGTCAAAACAAGATCCGGTTACATCATACGTGCGGCATGATGTACCTAGGCCGAGGCATGTTCAATTTAAAGTGATTCATTCTAAATATGGATAAATCGTTGTTTAAAGTGTTGATTTTACATCATCACAAAGTGCATGACCTATCGATCTTATGTAATTGTGTTTCTGGACCGGCTATGTTGGTCAAATTTTTTGTTTTTGCAAGAGAACACCCATCTTTTGTGTTAAAATCGAAAAAAAAAAAAAAAAAAAAAAATCTACTTTTGAGTGGATGACCCAATCTCTCTCAGCCAACAGGACACCTTAGAGATAATGGATTTCTTAGACATTTTGTGGTGTTGGCGATCTTCTCATTGTTATTTCACGCTATTCTCTTCATAACAATTTTAACTTTTCTCTAAGGCCTTCTCTCTTTGAATGGCATTGTCTTCTCCTACCGTGGTGTCGACATCTCCGCCAATGTGAACATTGCCAGATCTGCACCATTCATTTAACGCCCTCATCACCACCAGCAGCCATTAGAACCTATCTTTATGAATCACTATTTCTAGATATGCAATCAAACCTCGCCACCTGGGATTTACTTGGGCTGTTATTACATATGGGCCTGACTATAAACCACTTTTGATAGTTGTTAGGTGAAGTATTAAAATAGGCCCATCTCTAACAACTGTAAGTTCAATCAAATCCCACCATGTTGGATCACCAGGCAATCCATCATAAGGTCACATAGACAAGGATGAAAGGAAAAATAAAAAATAAAAAATGAGCTTGATCCGGGACATCAGTAGCCCAAGCTTCTAACTGTAACATCCCGGATTTTTACCAACTTGGAAATATACGTCTTTAGAAAATGAGTCGATCATAATGCCTTGATAACTTCTCATAACTCAATCCCAAAGCCAAAAATCCCCTTTTAACCCTTTTCCTTCGAAATCTCATCTTTCACCATCCTATCCTTCAAAATTTTCTAAGCACATTCATAATACACACCAATCCTAAGGTATAAATGATGAAGAACAATACCGAAACTAAAAATTACCATAAATAGTAAATAAATGGATAAAATGGGTTTTTGACCCTTAATATTTTGGAATATAACAAAATAAATAGGTTAGTTGGATAGATTAGCGTCTCCTACCCCAAAATAATATATTGCATGACAAATAAACCCATTCCAGTTTACAAATTGGACCCGAAAACGCCTCACACGGACACGGGGGCCAAACGACACAAATCGGGGGGACTCGAGGTGGGTCCGGCATGTATTCGACACCCCCACGGGGGGGGGGGGGAGGACATCGCCCCTGGGGATCGCCTCGGGGTCCAGTGGACGGGTAGGGCCTCGCCGGATCGGCGGGGCCTCGCCAAATTGCGGGCCTGGCAGGGCCCGTTTTCAGCAGAAAAATTCTGCGATTTTCGTCCAACTTTGAAAAATCATATCTCCCTCGATATAACTCCGATTTAGGTGATTCAAAAGCCAGATTGAAGATTGATGAGTCTAACTTCATATAAAAATAAGTGAAAATATAATAAATTGTTTAATATAGTTATATATAGGTCGTTATGACAACTGTCCGAAAATCATCAGTTTGGACAGTTGCTGCTTCGAGAATTTTTAGAATTTTTTTACAACATGAAGCCTAATGAAATTTGGTAGAGATGAAGTAGACTTGGTGATGAACTATTAGAAAAATAATTAAAATAATATACTGATTAAAAGTGACAGAAAGGGGCTTAGAACTGCCCTAAGACCTTATTCTGTCGTAATTAGGACATAATTTAGTTAAGTACTAAACTAAATACTCAGTAGAATTAGCTTGAACCACTTTAAATACGAACTGCAAGACCTAAAATGAGCAGAACGCTAACGCTACATTACCCTATAACATAGGAATCATCTTATTACCCAGTTGCTCTCGGGAGCATCACGAAACTTCGTATCGGACCTGGACCGCACGTCGAAAGTCCGATGACCACGAAACAAAACCGTTATGACCGCCTTACTGGGCTTGACAACCACCTCGGAAATCAAGTCCTGACTGTGCCCAGAAATGTACAACTTGAGCCCGGAGCGAAGTGTGTGAGATACGTGAATAGTTTTGGAAATAGAATCCAAACTTAAGTAAACTGAGACGCGTCGCTTGCGGGCCAAATAGAAGGATTCAGACCGTCAGAATCTGACCCAAATACACCCTCAGATCAAGAGAAATTTCCCACACATGTCAGTACACTTGTGGCCCTGATTGAGTACCGGTGACCGTTGAACTGAAACTGGTCCGCCACGGTCGATCTATAAATTCGATCGGACTGAAAACTTAGCTCGACCTAGATCCAATAACAGAGATCTTAAGTCTGACTGCACGTAGAAAGGGGGCCTCCAGAAGTGCTCCGTTGAGCCGAAACAGATGAGTTTTGGTTATAACCTAAGTATACCTTGGCCCTGGGGCCATTTCCATCAATTCTGGGCCTATATAAGGGCCTTAAACCCTCTCTCATTCATTCCATACGAATTTGAAAAAAACCCTAGGAGAGAGAAGAGAGAAAAGAGAAGTAAAGTGAGAGAGAGAGAGAGAGTAGGCGCTTCTTCCTGGGATTTGATCCCTCTACTCCACGCACTTGTTTGCCATGTCTGTATCGCAAATCTGACATTTTCGACAACGGACTTGGGTAAGAAATTCTAACCCTAACCTATTTTAGGGTTTTCAACTAGTATAATAGATGAATTAGCTAACCTATTCCCTGTTATAGGTTATTGTGGTGTTGTAGACAAAGACTTAGCATTTAAACTGATTTCGTTTCGCGTCTACCGGCGTAAGGTGCGGACTATAAATGTATAGGTTATGGTTTTCAAGGCCTTCAATGTCGGTTAATGATTTATAACTGACTTGGGTGCCATTTCACATGCAAAATGCGTCGTTTCCGTTACTTTACAAATATGTATGAAATATGTTGAGTATAGTGTAATTTAGGTATTTTTTGAAATGATTGAATACGTGTAGAATTAGGATTCGTGTTTTCCATGATTATCTGTCATGGATATGTGTTTGTTGAATATGCGACAACTCCTTAGCAAAAGGATTTGCCCTAAAACGTGTTACGTCTAACATACGTTATGTATGTTAAAGTGTGTAGCCCAAGTGTTTGTGGAAATGGATGAATGAATATGGAACTTGGATTCATGCTTGGCATGACTATCCGTCGTGGGTACATGCGTGTTATATATGGGGCAACTCCCTAGTGAAAGGGTTTGGCCTAATACCTGTGTGGTCAACATACGTCATGTGTGTTGATGTATGTAGTCTAAAGTGTTTGTAACAATGTCTAAATGAGCTAGATGTTGGCTAGGAGCACTTTGTGTGAGGGTTGCGATATAAATCTCAAATACCTTAATTATGTGTATGATTTCATCCATGTACGTTATAATATGATATCTATTTATCTATGGAATGAATGCGTGTAAATTCATGGTTACGTTGCTTTTCACTACATGCTCATACGATTGTAGGAATTGAATTATTGCCCGTTACTGCTTTGATTGTTTCATATGATTACTTGTTGAAATTAGATGTGTTTGGGGCTATGATATAGCCCAGGCAATCGGTAACCAACTTTGATCAGGTGGTTGATGTTGTTTTCACCACACGAGACGTGTCTGGCGAATCCGGGCCGTACTTCGGTTGACAACAGTGGTTAAGCCACGCGGAGTGCTTACGCACTTCATGTCATTCGACTTGTTGTGCGCTCGGGCTAGTTGAGCTCGTCAAGTAACCCGATTGACCCGATGTATGTTCACCATGTATGGATGCCACTGCTTGAACCTAAGGTACCAAACTCACCAGTGGAAACCCCGTTAACCTTGGTACCTCGATCCGCTAAGACTCATGAGCCGGACATGGTGGTATGGGACACTGTGGTCGAGTTGTCGACTTATGCTGGGGCGACGAGCCTCCCCGTAGTGACCAGTGAGCAACCCAGACTCGTGAGCCGAATACGGTGGTATGAGACACTGTATTCGAGCTGTCGGCCTACACTGATCAGGTGACGAGCCTTTTGTAGTGACCTCGAGTGTACTCTGAGTCTACGTGGAGGCGACGAGCCTTTCCTTAGTAACTAGAATATAAACTAGGCTTGCACTGATCAGGCGACGAGCCCTTTGCAGTGACCTAGAACCGTAACATCGTATGAGATTTATTAGGACTGACGACCCTAGAATGGATCATTGTTTGGGAAATGATATAAGGGAGGTACCTTAGTTTCCCAATCCTGCTGTATGAATAAACCTAAGTAAGAACCTGACTAATCACGTGCATGCACCGTATTGCATGTGCTTTGGCGTGGAAAAGCACTTTCGGGTGGTTGCCATGCGCGCCGTAAGATGAAGATGCTGAGGGAGTGTAGGCGAGGGCATGCATCGTTCTTACATATCATTTTGCATTAATCAAGAGTATTTAGGACATGATTGCTGTACTGCTTTATCATTACTACTTGATTGAATTGATAACATGTTAACCTTTGCTTTATTGTTCCACTGAGTTGATCACTCACTCCCACGTTATGGGACGGTGTTTTAAACACCAACCAGACTTTGTCTTGGTTGCAGCTATCAGGCGGGTCTATGTAGACCATCTTCTGATCGACGGGGTTACAGGGTTGCTGAGTAGATGCCATTACACTTTAGTTTGTACTTTTGGAACACCCATGTAAATTCATTTTGTTCATTTTTGGTGTATACATGTATATTTAACCTGGTAACATGTTTACACTCTGGAAACTTACAACAATTTATATATTTTATATATCTATCACAGTCTTCCGCTTGTGTAATTTAACTGTCTCTGGAGTATGATATGCTGTTTTGGTATAATCCCATTCATGTAGCAATGCACTCATCATAATCATCATTATCTATGTTGTATAAGTGATGCGTTGGAACTCGGGAGCTGAGCTTTGCTCGACCCCCGATTTTCATGGCGTTACACTAACAGCGTGGTGGACATTCATCAATCCCATTGTTTCCTGTGGTGTGGTTCACTTGAGCTTTGGATTAGCTTGAATTTTGGTCTTATGCCTTCAAATGAGAGGATAGATGGTGTGAATAAAACACAAAAATTACCATGGGCCTCACATGTCATGCCCCAGACTCGGTAACCGGACTCACAAAGAACCTGATGGCCTATTCTGGCCGCAACAACCTCCCTAGTACCCCATTCTCGGCTCCTAAGGCAGGTTCCGATCCTGGAATTATACAAGGAGGATTTACATAATAGTATAATCATTACCAATTCGAGCATACCCAACATCACAGTAAGTATATCTGATAAAAACAAAGGCACACATCACAAAATCCACTATGAATTTGAATTTTTACAAGTATCCATAAGGTCCAAAAGGATATACATAAGATGATAGAAAATGAGAGAAAAGTCAGCAACACTGGAGTCCTCAAGCTCAACTCTACTCTACGCTCTGCCGTTACGACGCTTGCCTAGAATCTCCTGCACGCATCAATCGTGCAGAAGCTTATAGAAGCTTAGAGGGTGATGAAAGTGTGTGATAATGGTGCACAGAAGAATAGAAAGATGTATAAGAAGAGAAACATGCTCAATGACAATATCACTAGCCTTATCAAGGCTTATCATAAATACGATGCAATGAGTGCTGGGCGCCATACCAAGGCAATACATGAAGGGACTTATGCAGCCAATGTTAATGCGATGCAAGTAATGCCAGTGCTCATATCCAAATCACATGTCAAGTACATTTCCAATTATAAGGAAATCACCGGGGTCCATTACACTACTGAATGACTGCCGCTCTACAGACCTCTCACAGTTAAACGAGAGTAAGAGACCTCACTACCTGCCTGTGGACAGCCAATCATCAACAAGGCTCGACGGCAACGGACCCATTTCACGACCTGGTCAGACTCAGCCTAATAATGCCCTCCCTCACAGGCGGATAAGGCCACATCCCTACCCAACCGACTATACGACAGTAGGAGTCACGGCCTAACGGTGTAAGGCCCTCATACGCTCATAATTTTCACTCGGTCACGGCGTTAGGGCAGATCCTTGGTACCATGAAAGTTTTAAAAATTTCACCCATGGGCATCCTATGCACCCGTATGCTTAAGTATCATTTTTAGTGTCCACAAGCATCCAACCATCCACGAACACTACCAAAAAAAGGGACAAAGGCTATGGATTAAATCCGTAGCCTTAGACCTATGGCTACGGTTCTAGTCCGTAGCACGTCCGTAGTCGTAGGTGCAGTAACAATAGGTCTGGAACCTATAGCTACGGATTTAATCCGTAGCTATAGGTAACAACAGCTACGGATTGAATCCGTAGCAACTATGTCGGTAGCTATAGGTTACAACAGCTACGGATTTATTCACTACAGCTACGGATTAAATCCGTAGCTATATCTCACAATAGCTACGGATATAATCCGTAGTAATTATATCCGTAGCCGTAGATTACAACAGTTGCGGATTTAATCACAACAGCTATGGATTGAATCCGTAGCTATATCTGGCAATAGCTACGGCTATAATCCGTAGCAATTATATCCGTAGCTGTAGATTACAACAGCTACGGATTGGATCCGTAGCTATATATGGCAATCGCTTCGGATATAATCCGTAGCAATGATATCCGTAGCTGTAGATTACAACAGCTACGAATTTAATTACAACAGCTACAGATTCAATCCGTAACTATAGGTTACAACGCTACGGCTTATTTGTTTATTCAATTATCACCTGTATAATCATTCAATTACCACCTGTATAATCATCCTATATAATCATTCAATTACCACCTGTATAATCATCCTGTATAATCATTCAATTACCACCTGTATAATCATCCTGTATAATCATTCAATTACCACCTGTATAATCATCCTGTATAATCATTCAATTACCACCTGTATAATCATTCATTCATTCCATTACAATCAGTTACAATCATTCATTCATTTAATTACAATCAATTACAATCCTTCATTCAGACAATTACAATCCTTCATTCAATGAATTACAATTACAAATACAATAATGCTGAAAATACAAATCTTTGGCTTCATTAGGGAAATTTGCTCGACTTCACCCTGAAATTTCAAAGATAAAGAATTGAAAGAATAAATATCCTTCATTCAATGAATTACAATTACAATCCTTCATTCAATGAATTATAATTACAATTTACAATTACAATAATGCTGAAAATACAAATCTTTGTTTAGGTTAGGTTATAGGTTAAGGTTAGGTTTAAGAAACCGGTTTCAGGTTCGGGATCGGATTTAAGTTTGGGTTTTCAAGTTTAGGTTTAGGTTTAGGTTAGGGAGTTGAGATTCTGATTAGGTGTAGGTTTAGGTTTAGGTTAAGGGATTTGAGAATAGGTTAAGGTGTAGGTTTAAGAAATCGGGTTCGGGTTCGGGATCGGGTTTAAGCTTGGGTTTTCAAGTTTAGGTTTAGGTTTAGGTTAGGTAGTTAGGTTTAGGTTAGGTTGTAGGTTAAGGTTTTGGGAATTGAGAATAGGTTAAGGTTTAAGTTTAGGAAACCGGGTTCAGGTTTGGGATCGAGTTTAATTTTGGGTTTTCAAGTTTAGGTTTAGGTTTAGGTTGGGGAGTTAGGTTTAGGTTACGTTGTAGGTTAAGCTTTGGGGAATTGAGAATAGGTTAAGGTTTAGGTTTAGGAAACCAGGTTCGGGTTCGGGATCGGGTTTAAGTTTGGGTTTTCAAGTTTAGGTTTAGGTTTAGGTTAGGGAGTTAGGTTTAGGTTAGGTTGTAGGTTAAGGTTTAGGTTGAGGAAATTGGGTCCGGGTTCGAGACGGGGTTTAAGTTTGGATTTTCAAGTTTAGGTTTAGGTTTAGGTTAGGGAGTTAAGTTTAGGTTAGGTTTTAGGTTAAGCTTTGGGGAATTGAGAATAGGTTAAGGTTTAGCTTGAGGAAATTGGGTTCGGGTTCGGCATCGGGTTTAAGTTTTGGTTTTCAAGTTTAGGTTTATGTTTAGGTTAGGGAGTTAGGTTAAGGTTAGGTTATAGGTTAAGGTTTAGGTTGAGGAAACCGGGTTCAGGTTCGGGTTCGGGTTTAAGTTTGGGTTTTCAAGTTTAGGTTAGGTTTTAGGTTTAGGTTTAGGTTAGGTAGTTAGGTTTAGGTTAGTTTGTAGGTTAAGGTTTAGGTTTAGGAAACCGTTTCGGGTTCGGGATCGGGTTTAAGTTTGGGTTTTCAAGTTTAGGTTTAGGTTAGGGAATTGAGAATAGGTTAAGGTTTAGGTTGAGGAAATTTGGTTCAGGTTCGGCATTGGGTTTAAGTTTAGGTTTTCAAGTTTAGGTTAAGGAGTTGAGATTTAGGATTAGGTGTAGGTTTAGGTTTAGGGATTTGAGAATAGGTTAAGGTTTAGGTTTAGGAAACCGGTTTCGGGTTCGGGATTGGGTTTAAGTTTGGGTTTTCAAGTTTAGGTTTTGATTTAGGTTAGGTTATAGGTTAAGGTTTAGGGAATTGAGAATAAGTTAAGGTTAAGTTTAGGAAACCGGGTTCGGGTTTGGGATCGGGTTTAAGTTTGGGTTTTCAAGTTTAGGTTTAGGTTTAGGTTAGGGAGTTAGGTTTTAGGTTCGGTTTAGGTTAAGGTTTAGGTTGAGGAAACTGGGTTCGGGTTCGGGACCGGGTTTAAGTTTGGGTTTTCAAGTTTAGGTTTAGGTTTAGGTTAAGGAGTTAGGTTTAGTTTAGGTTGTAGGTTAAGGTTTAGGGAATTGAGAATAGGTTAAGGTTTAGGTTGAGAAATTTGGTTCGGGTTCGGCATCGGGTTTAAGTTTGGTTTTTCAAGTTTAGGTTTAGGTTTAGGTTAGGAGTTGAGATTTAGGATTAGGTGTAGGTTTAGGTTTGGGATTTGAGAATAGGTTAAGGTTTAGGTTAGGAAACCGGTTTCGGGTTCGGGATTGGGTTTAAGTTTGGGTTTTCAAGTTTAGGTTTTGATTTAGGTTAGGTTATAGTTAAGGTTTAGGGAATTGAGAATAAGTTAAGGTTAAGGTTTAGGAAACCGGGTTCGGGTTGGGATCGGGTTTAAGTTTGGGTTTTCAAGTTTAGGTTTAGGTTTAGGTTAGGGAGTTAGGTTTTAGGTTCGGTTGTAGGTTAAGGTTTAGGTTGAGGAAACTGGTTCGGGTTCGGGACCGGGTTTAAGTTTGGGTTTTCAAGTTTAGGTTTAGGTTTAGGTTAAGGAGTTAGGTTTAGTTTAGGTTGTAGGTTAAGGTTTAGGGAATTGAGAATAGGTTAAGGTTTAGGTTGAGAAATTTGGTTCGGGTTCGGCATCGGGTTTAAGTTTGGTTTTTCAAGTTTAGGTTTAGGTTTAGGTTAGGGAGTTGAGATTTAGGATTAGGTGTAGGTTTAGGTTAAGGGATTTGAGAATAGGTTAAGGTTTAGGTTTAAGAAATCGGGTTCGGGTTCGGGATCGTGTTTAAGTTTGGGTTTTCAAGTTTAGGTTTAGGTTTAGGTTAGGTAGTTAGGTTTAGGTTAGGTTGTAGGTTAAGGTTTTGGGAATTGAGAATAGGTGAAGGTTTAGGTTTAGGAAACCGGGTTCGGGTTCGGGATCGGGTTTATTTTGGGTTTTCAAGTTTAGGTTTAGGTTTAGGTTAGGAAGTTAGGTTTATGTTAGGTTGTAGGTTAAGGTTTAGGGAATTGAGATAGGTTAAGGTTTAGGTTTAGGAAACCGGGTTCGGGTTTAAGTTTGGGTTTTCAAGTTTAGGTTTATGTTTAAGTTAGGGAGTTATGTTTAGGTTAGGTTATAGGTTAAGGTTTAGGGAATTGAGAATAGGTTAAGGTTTAGGTTGAGGAAATTGGGTTCGGGTTCGGCATCGGGTTTAAGTTTGGGTTTTCAAGTTTAGGTTTAGGTTTAGGTTAGAGAGTTGAGATTTAGGATTAGGTGTAGGTTTTGGTTTAGGGATTTGAGAATAGGTTGAGGTTTAGGTTTAGGAAATCGGGTTGGGTTCGGGATTAGATTTAAGTTTGGTTTTCAAGTTTAGGTTTAGGTTTAGGTTAGGTAGTTAGTTTGAGGTTAGGTTGTAGGTTAAGGTTAGGGAATAGAGAATAAGTTAAGGTTTAGTTTAGGAAACCGGGTTCGGGTTCGGGATCGGGTTTAACTTTGAGTTTTTAAGTTTAAGTTTAGGTTTAGGTTAGGGAATTAGGTTTAGGTTCGGTTGTAGGTAAAGGTTTAGGGAATTGAGAATTGGTTAAGGTTTAGGTTGAGGAAACTGGGTTTGGGTTCAGGACCGGGTTAAGTTTGGGTTTTCAAGTTTACGTTTAGGTTTCGGTTAGGGAGTTAGGTTTTAGGTTTGTTGTAGGTTAAGGTTTAGGGAATTGAGAATAGGTTAAGGTTAGGTTGAAAAAGTGGGTTCGGGTTCCACATTGGGTTTAAGTTTGGGTTTTCAAGTTTAGGTTTAGGTTTAGGTTAGGTAGTTAGGTTTAGGTTAGGTTGTAGGTTAAGGTATGGGAATTGAGAATAGGTGAAGGTTTAGGTTTAGGAAACCGGGTTCGGGTTCGGGATCGGTTAATTTTGGTTTTTCAAGTTTACGTTTAGGTTTCGGTGGGAGTTAGGTTTAGGTTATGTTGTAGGTTAAGTTTAGGGAATTGAGAATAGGTTAAGGTTTAGGTTGAGAAAAGTGGGTTCGGGTTCGGCATCGGTTTAAGTTTGGGTTTTCATGTTTAGGTTTAGGTTTAGGTTAGGAAGTTAGGTTTAGGTTAGGTTGTAGGTTAAGGTTATGGGAATTGAGAATAGGTGAAGGTTTAGGTTTAGGAAACCGGGTTCGGTTCGGGATCGGGTTTAATTTTGGGTTTTCAAGTTTAGGTTTAGGTTTGGTTAGGGAGTTAGGATTATGTTAGGTTGTAGGTTAAGGTTTTGGGAATTGAGAATAGGTTAAGGTTTAAGTTTAGGAAACCGGGTTCGGGTTTAAGTTTGGGTTTTCAAGTTTAGGTTTATGTTTAGGTTAGGGAGTTAGGTTTAGGTTAGGTTGTAGGTTAAGGTTTAGGGAATTGAGAATAGGTTAAGGTTTAGGTTGAGGAACTGGGTTCGGGTTCGGGTTTGGGATCGGGTTTAAGTTGGGGTTTTCAAGTTTAGGTTTAGGTTAGGTTAGGTTGTAGGTTAAGGTTTAGGGAATTGAGAATAGGTTAAGGTTTAGGTTGAGAAATTGGGTTCGGGTTCGGCATCGGGTTTAAGTTTGGTTTTTCAAGTTTAGGTTTAGGTTTAGGTTAGGGAGTTGAGATTTAAGATTAGGTGTAGGTTTTGGTTTAGGGATTTGAGAATATGTTGAGGTTTAGGTTTAGGAAATCGGGTTTGGGTTCGGGATTGGATTTAAGTTTGGGTTTTCAAGTTTAGGTTTAGGTTTAGGTTAGGTATTAGGTTGAGGTTAGTTTGTAGGTTAAGGTTTAGGTTTCGGAAATCGGTTTCGGGTTCGGGATCGGGTTTAAGTTTGGGTTTTCAAGTTTAGGTTTAGGTTTAGGTTTGGATGTAGGTTAAGGTTTAGGGAATTGAGAATAGGTAGGTAAAGGTTTAGGTTGAGGAAATTGGGTTCGGGTTCGGCATCGGGTTTAAGTTTGGGTTTTCAAGTTTAGGTTAGGTTTAGGTTAGGGAGTTGAGATTTAGGATTAGGTGTAAGTTTTGGTTTAGGGATTTGAGAATAGGTTGAGGTTTAGGTTTAGGAAATCGGGTTTGGGTTCGGGATTGGATTTAAGTTTGGGTTTTCAAGTTTAGGTTTAGGTTTAGGTTAGGTAGTTAGGTTGAGGTTAGTTTGTAGTTAAAGTTAGGTTTAGGAAATCGGTTTCGGGTTCGGATCGGGTTTAAGTTTGGGTTTTCAAGTTTAGGTTTAGGTTTAGGTTAGGTTGTAGGTTAAGGTTTAGGGAATTGAGAATAGGTAAAGGTTTAGGTTGAGGAAATTGGGTTCGGTTCGGCGTCGGGTTTAAGTTTGGGTTTTCAAGTTTAGGTTTAGGTTTAGGTTAGGAGTTGAGATTAGGATTAGGTGTAGGTTTTGGTTTAGGGATTTGAGAATAGGTTGAGGTTTAGTTTAGGAAATCGGGTTTGGGTTCGGGATTGGATTTAATTTGGGTTTTCAAGTTTAGGTTTAGGTTTAGGTTAGGTAGTTAGGTTGAGTTAGTTGTAGGTTAAGGTTTAGGTTTAGGAAATCGGTTCGGGTTCGGGATCGGGTTTAAGTTTGGGTTTTCAAGTTTAGTTTAGGTTTAGGTTAGGTTGTAGGTTAAGGTTTTGGAATGAGAATGGTAAAGGTTTAGGTTGAGGAAATTGGGTTCGGGTTCGGCATCGGGTTTAAGTTTGGGTTTTCAAGTTTAGGTTTAGGTTTAGGTTAGGGAGTTGAGATTTAGGATTAGGTGTAGTTTTTGTTTAGGGATTTGAGAATAGGTTGAGGTTTAGGTTTAGGAAATCGGTTTGGGTTCGGGATTGGATTTAAGTTTGGGTTTTCAAGTTTAGGTTTAGTTTAGGTTAGGTAGTTAGGTGAGGTTAGTTTGTAGGTTAAGGTTTAGATTTAGGAAATCGGTTTCGGGTTCGGGATCGGGTTTAAGTTTGGGTTTTCAAGTTTAGGTTTAGGTTTAGGTTAGGTTGTAGGTTAAGGTTTAGGGAATTGAGAATAGGTACGGTTTAGGTTGAGGAAATTGGGTTCGGGTTCGACATCGGGTTTAAGTTTGGGTTTTCAAGTTTAGGTTTAGGTTTAGGTTAGGGAGTTGAGATTTAGGATTAGGTTTGGTTTTGGTTTTGGGTTTGTTTTTTAGTAATTTGAGTGGTTGAGGTTAGTTTAGGAAATCGGGTTTGGGTTTGGGATTGGATTTAAGTTTGGGTTTTCAAGTTTGGTTTAGGTTTAGGTTAGGTAGTTAGGTTGAGGTTAGTTTTAGGTTAAGGTTTAGATTTAGGAAATCGGTTTCGGGTTCGGGATCGGGTTTAAGTTTGGGGTTTCAAGTTTAGGTTTAGGTTTAGGTTAGTTGTAGGTTAAGGTTTAGGGAATTGAGAATAGGTAAGGTTTAGGTGAGGAAATTGGGTTCGGGTTCGGCATCGGGTTTAAGTTTGAGTTTTCAAGTTTAGGTTTAGGTTTAGGTTAGGGAGTGAGATTTAGGATTAGGTGTAGGTTTTGGTTAGGCTTTGAGAATAGGTTGAGGTTTAGGTTTAGGAAATCGGGTTTGGGTTCGGGATTGGATTTAGTTTGGGTTTTCAAGTTGGTTTAGGTTTAGGTTAGGTAGTTAGGTTGAGGTTAGTTTGTAGGTTAAGGTTTAGATTTAGGAAATCGGTTTCGGGTTCGGGATCGGGTTTAAGTTTGGGTTTTCAAGTTTCGGTTTAGTTTTAGGTAGTCGGTTCGGTTTCGGATCTAGTTTAGGTTTTGGAGTTTTAAGTTGTGGTGTTGGTTGGTTGTTTTAGGTTGTAGTTTAAGGTTAGGGAATTGAGAATAGGTAAAGGTTTAGGTTGAGGAAATTGGGTTCGGGTTCGGCATCGGTTTAAGTTTGAGTTTTCAAGTTTAGGTTTAGGTTAGGTTAGGGAGTTGAGATTAGGATTAGGTGTAGTTTTTGGTTTAGGGATTTGAGAATAGGTTGAGGTTTAGGTTTAGAAATCGGGTTTGGGTTCGGGATTGGATTTAAGTTTTGGTTTTCAAGTTTAGGTTTAGGTTTAGGTTAGGTAGTTAGGTTGAGTTAGTTTGTAGGTTAAGGTTTAGATTTAGGAAATCGGTTTCGGGTTCGGGATCGGGTTTAAGTTTGGGTTTTCAAGTTTAGGTTTAGGTTTAGGTTAGGTTGTAGGTTAAGGTTTAGGGAATTGAGAATAGGTAAAGGTTTAGGTTGAGGAAATTGGGTTCGGGTTCGGCATCGGTTTAAGTTTGAGTTTTCAAGTTTAGGTTTAGGTTTAGGTTAGGGAGTTGAGATTTAGGATTAGGTGTAGGTTTTGGTTTAGGGATTTGAGAATAGGTTGAGGTTTAGGTTTAGGAAATCGGGTTTGGGTTCGGGATTGGATTTAAGTTTGGTTTTCAAGTTTAGGTTTAGGTTTAGGTTAGGTAGTTAGGTTGAGGTTAGTTTGTAGGTTAAGGTTTAGATTTAGGAAATCGGTTTCGGGTTCGGGATCGGTTTAAGTTTGGGTTTTCAAGTTTAGGTTTAGGTTTAGGTTAGGTTGTAGGTTAAGTTTTAGGGAATTGAGAATAGGTTAAGGTTTAGGTTGAGGAAATTGGGTTCGGGTTCGGCATCGGGTTTAAGTTTGGGTTTTCAAGTTTAGTTTAGGTTTAGGTTAGGGAGTTGAGATTTAGGATTAGGTGTAGGTTTTGGTTTAGGGATTTGAGAATAGGTTGAGGTTTAGGTTTAGGAAATCGGGTTTGGGTTCGGGATTGGATTTAAGTTTGGGTTTTCAAGTTTAGGTTTAGGTTTAGGTTAGGTAGTTAGGTTGAGGTTAGGTTGTAGGTTAAGGTTTAGGGAATAGAGAATAGGTTAAGGTTTAAGTTGAGGAAACTGAGT
>JAJHSJ010000012.1:12407668-12467017 GCA_021015155.1 Magnolia officinalis | reverse complement strand
TTTTGTTAGCCCACAAAGTGGGCCACACACCATGATCAGGGATGAAAATAAGGGAAAAGAAGAGAAGGAAGGGTAATCCGGCCGTAGGGAAAGGGCTCCGCCACTATTGAGCCCTCTCAAGAATAATCTCATCACACATCATACATAGATTTACATCTACATTATGGATCTTACACATGCATGGCTAAAAATTAAAATGGATGGTGGGGATACCATTCCCACCATGATCCTAAGGTCTAGATGACCTCATCATGAAAAGAAATCAAAGGATCCACCATGATGGGGTTTATAGAGGAAAACCCCATGCATGGGACATGCATGCACAAGGTGGGCTATTTGGCCACACCTATGGGGACGTGTGGGATCTCCACCATTGATTGGTGGGTCCTACACTCCCCTCAAGAAGAAAATAAGGTTCTACACTATAAAAATCAGATTTACACCATAAAGAAGCACCCGCCTCTTGGATCTCCAAGCTTTTACCACCATCAAGCTTTAAGGGTTATGATTCTAAGGTCAAGATGGAGTTATGATGGTGAGATGAAGTGGAAATGGGGAAGAAAATGGGCTGGAAAAGAGGGGAGAAGGGGCTGGAAGTTTTCCACCATGAGAGGAGAAGAATGAGAGAAATGAGGGAGGAGAGAGAGGGAGGGAGAGTTTCTAGCAAAGAAATGATTGTTTCTTGGGAGAGGGTTGCTTGGGAAGAGGGAGATAGCATAGATAAGATGAAAGAAATGATGGCTATGGGAGGAAATTACTATGTTGTAGGTTTTAGACTAGGCTTGGGTAGTGACATGAGTGGGTAGTGTCATTCCATAGAATTGTGTAGTGTGTGTGTGGTGTATGGGGAATTGTGCCATGGAAGTGGTCCACAAGCATTTGCACAAAAGTTGGCCACACGATCAAGGGCCATATTATGTAACCCTTATAACTTTTGATCCATAAGTCAGATAACGCACGAGACGCGTCGTTGGAACCGCAACGACAATCCGAACAAGATGACATAGGTCTCGGGTCGATCCGAGTCGGGTCTACGTGACCGGACTCGAAGATGACCGCAAACACTATCCGAAGGTTGCGGGTCGCCGGAATTTAACTGGAAGGACCGTGGGACCAAAATGAACGAGATGCATACTCACACACACACGCACACATGCGAACTCGGGTCGGATCTCACATCACATGAGGGAGGTAGATTTACTGGGAAATACTTTTGCAGAAAGTTTCTTGGAACCTAGGTGGAGCCCACTGTGATGTTTGTGAGAAATCCACTCTGTCCATCCATTTTTTGAGCTCATTTTAGGACATAAACCAAGAAATGAGCCGAATCCAATACTCAAGTGGGCCAAAAATGCGAGGATTGAACTTCTACAGTTGAAATATTCATGGGGCCACATAAGTTTTGAATCAGGCTAACATTTATGTTTTCAATTCATCTCAGTAGGAATGACATTATGGATGACCAGTAAACATCACGGTCGACCCCTACGAAGGTTTTAACAATAGGAATTCCCTACCCACATTTTCCTTCGGTGGGGCTCACTTGAGTCTTAGAAATTGATCTGGTCTCATGTCGAAAATGACCTTTAAAAAACGGATGGACTAGTGGATTTCTAACGGATATCACGGTGGTCCCACCTAAGTTTCTAAGGCAGGAACTTCCTACTAAAGGTTTTCACAGGAAATCCGTGTCCCGCACAGAGCATGGTTACGTCAGGCTAGCTGCAGGAATATTCCCAGAAACAGGCGCTGCAAGCAATTAGACATCCTTTCTTTTGAGGTGTGGCCCACCAAATCAACCGCAATAATCTTTATTTACTGTATGTGGAGCTCGAGATCCAAACCAAAAACATGTGGGCATTCCATCCAGTGGAGTTCAGCCCACTGTTTCAATATGTCAATAAAATAAATAAAAAAGTCAAAACAATATTATATATATATATATATTATATATATATATATATATATATATATATATATATATATATAATATATGGGTTAGCTTGTTAGTACACTACACACCCATGCATGTCAGTACACACACTCCATATTAGCCACCCCACTAGGGATCGATACCAAGACCTCGAGTGTTGAAACGATCGAGGCATCTCCACCAAGTCTGCCAGTTGAGCTATGGATCTGGGTGTGTCAAACAATATTATTTGGACTGTCCCCGTTATTTCTCAAAAACACTTAAATACTTTTCCAATTTATCAATGGCCGTCATCTCTAGATACCCATTGTCGGAAGGGGATTGCATGTGTTTTATCTAAATTGTCCGTCGGATCATTCTAGGGCTTAATAAAAAAAAATGAGATAAATCTAAATCACAGGTGCACCACATTATAGAAAATAGTAGTGATTGAATGTGTACCATTAAAAGTCTTGTAAGTCCCATATTAATACTTAGTTGTATAGACCTTAGGTGAGGGGTAAAACAAATATTAGTTTGATCGAAAACTTCTGTAGCTCCTAAGAATTTTTTATTTGGAGTTCAATCAATATTATTTTCTATGTTATGATACACTCAGATGTATTTAACTCATTTTTCCGCTCCGTGCTATAAAATGATATGGCGTGGATGAGACACATATATACATCATGGTGGGGCCCACAGAGCACAGCCCATATACGTCCATCGTTATCATTATTCAAATTACAGCTGATAACATCCAAAACTCAGATAGGCCACGGATTGCCCAGTGTTGATTATCATGGGCCCAAGGCGATGTGTATATATAATCAAGGCCATTTAGGTCTTTCATCGACTCGAGATTAAAGGTCTTCATGTGGGCCCCTTGTGAAATTCAGGGGTGAATGTTTCCTCACATCTCATTTCCTTTGCTGTGGCCCACTGTAGTTTTGAATCGGACTGAATTTTTGGTGATAGGGGTTCTCTGGGGTGACTCATCTGATAGAGGGGTTGGATGGTGTGAATACATCACTGACCATCATCTGATAGAGGAGTTAGACGGTGTGAGTACATCAAGTGCGCGCGCCTTCCTTCCAATGTACCACTCGCGTAGGACATCTGTACCACGGAAATTGTAGGCACCATCGTGAATATTAGTGGGGAAGAAATCAAGCAAGTCCAGTCATCAGGTGGGCCACACTCTTGGAATCTATGGACAACAGTCGGTCTAACATACAACTATGGCCCACCTAGTAATTTGACATTAGGCCGGGCTCCGAATGTCCACTTACTAGGTGGGCCATAGTTGTATGTTAAGGGGGCCGTGATGTCTCCGAATGCGCTCCGGTGGACGCTTTTGGTCGACTTGGGAGCGAAGGTAGGATCTCCTCTTCTTTTAACAGATACGCCGAGCTCCCATTTCGCGTTCGCGGGCTTTTTTTTTTGGACAAGGTGGGTCTCGGGTCTATCAGAGCTGCTCAATGAGGTTCCGGTTTCCTTCGGCGAGTTTTTTTTTCCTTTGTTTGGTCATATGATAGGTTTCTCCAGGTCCTCTTTTTCCTGGGTTTCCATAAAGCAGGTCCTGTAAGTATTTCCTCATTTAATGAAACCAGTTGCAAAAAGAAAAAAAAGAGGGCGGTGATGTCGGTGAGAAATCCACCACGTTCATCCGTTTTGCCTGACAATGCCTATGGAAAACGTGGATAGGGAAATGCTTGGGTTCACCGTAATGATTATATGCCATTCGAACCGTTGATAAGGTCATTCTTATGGGATGAATCCAAAACACAAAAATAATAGCATGATCCAAAGCTTCTCTGATCCTACAAATGTTTTAAGCGGTGGATATTCAATCTCACTATTTATTATCATGAGGCCCACCCGAGTTTTGAATCTGTTTTTTTTTTTTTTTTTTTTTTTTTTTTTTTTTTTTTAATTTTAAATTATTTTTAAAAGGATGGATGGTTGATTTCTCACAAACATCACCATGTGCGTCACTAGCTTTTGACTGCGGAAACTTCGTCCAACCGCTGTTTCAGTCAATCCGTGTCGGCTGAATCTCATATGCGTATACCACGTATGTTAATGGAAATTGACTGCTTAGATACCGATCTATGATTACTAGAAATGCTCACATCCAACTGATTGGATGATGAATTTCCGTTCACCCAGCAGATGGCTTTGAAGATGTCATGTGTCTACAACATGTAACCGGCCAACCCAGTTGGTTTGCCGTAACTTGAAGATCACGATATGCAAATATCAGCCTCGACTCATCACGCAGGTGTAATTCACTCCGTCCGTCCATCAGTAACCTGTCTATCATGCAATAGGGTAAAAGATCTGACAGATCAACAACACCGGTGGGCCACAACATATGGAATAATAAAAAGATGATTCTAAGCATAAGTATGTGAAAGGGACGCAACTAAGTCAAGATACAGTTATTTATTTCAATGCATTGTGTTGACTCTTGGTTTTAGATTGAGTTAGGTGATATTTGGGGGCACGTCAGAATTGACTGCGTGACTTGATTCTAACCGAACAATTTTAACTCAAAGCATCAAAATAGATGGATGTGTTGAAATTGATTATATGTGACTAAGATTTGAGAAGATTGTTATCCGTCGGTAGGGTTTCTCTTCCAAAATTGGGTTGCACCTTAACTTTCATACAAAAGTACTTTTAGAGCCCTGTTTGATCTTCCAAATTTAGTGTAAATGCCCTGTAAATAGTAAATTATTATAATTTCACATGTTTGAAAATACGATGGTATTCTTGCTTCGAAAAATGGTCCAAAATGATTGACATAAATTTGTAGGCCCCACCATCATGTATACGGCATATCCGCGTCATCCATCCATTTCACCGGAACATTTTAAGGCATGAGCCAAAAAGTGAAGAAAATCTAACATTCAAGTGGCCCACACCAAAGTAAAAAGTGGCCCCATGAAGTTTTTAACCGTGAGTGTTCGATTCCATTTTTACTGTAGTGTGGTCCAATTGAACTTTGAATCTACCTCATTTTTTGGCTCATGCCCTAAATTCAGTTGGCATGACAGATGGACGGTGTGGATAATCCACATACATCATGATGGGCCCCACATATATTTGGCAGCATGCACCATTTTAGTGTCATGAAAAAGTAAGAGTCAAATCAACCATAGGCAACGGTGCGACAATTACCAAGGAAATAATTATTGCCTATTTCAAATGCATTTACCTTTACTCTGAAAAATCTAACATGCCCTTAGATATAAAAGTTAAACAACAAAAAGGAAATACTTGTAGTCGACCACAAATAGTAACTAGAAAGCACCTTTTTGAAAGAAGAAATCTATGTTTTAATGCAAATCATCGAGCGTAGACTTGGATCACAGCTACTCCTAATGTAAGATTAGGCTACTAGTTACGTTAAAGAACATGAAAGACAATTTATGCTAAGGAACATAAAGGATAATTGATAGACTGATTTGTTTTGTTTGATTGGGCTGGTATGAGATGTTTTACTTCATTGAAATACTTTGGTATTTATAGATCTTCTTTGGGATAACCAGCTAGATGCTTCTTCTTAGGACCGACAATTATACCAACCACTTTGTCTTCTGGGTCCTTATTGAACACTTGTCCTGTTAACCGCTTTAGCACCGCTTTTTCCTCGACAACATCCTTCTTTCAAGTTTCTTGGTCCCACTTCGTTTACAAATAACGTATAACACCCCAATTAGTGTTATCTGTAATTCCACAACACGCACTCAAAATATCTTCAAAGATGTAAAACATACTTTATACTTCTCGTGCCAATGACAGCTGTCTTTCCCTAATTGGTTCTTCTAAGAATGGTAAAAATTAGGTTACAACATTGCCATCCACGTCGCTTCGCCTTTAGACAAAACGGTGAAAGGGACGATAGTCCATTGTTGAATGCAATAAATGCGACTGACTTTTTCTTCCATGTGTCATCTCCTTATCGACTCTACTCGGCCGAGATGAAAATCTAAATGATGACTTTGCTTTTTTCACGGCTGTTGTTGTGACACAGTAAACGATCGAATCCTATGAGGAGTCATAATGATCTTTTCAGTAATGTGTACGTTCCTAACCAATATATACGCATTTTCGAATTAAATTTGATTTTCTACGCTTCTTGCTCTCTCATCTCTCTTCTTCTTCTGAAATTCCTATTACCACCATAGTTGCCTCTTTGTCTTTTGGTCCTGTAACTTTCCATTAGAAAGATCTCATTAGAGACTTAGACACTCTCTCCCTTAATCATAAACAATGTCCTCTTCGATGTTCCATTAGCCAATATAAAATATTCCTTTCTCTTAGCCATCCAGAAATTACTTATCGAGAAATCTCGTCGATGGACCAATTTTTCCCGAGCTGTCTAGGCAAGATAATATTACTTCAATCTGAGCTCCCAGATCCTTCGAATGCCTTCAAAGCTTCACGATCCTGGCTGAAACCAATGAAAGGATGGGCAGACTGGTACAACCATGTACTCCAGCAGTATGGTGATATATGGAGACTAGTCGGCATCGATGAATGCATTAGGCTTTCTCCTTGTAAATATATAGCATATACTCTCCTTCTTACTATAGCTTTGACTTTTTGGAGCTCCTTGAGCAATACCTTTCATTTCGAATGTGGTCCCATGAGTCCAATAATTATATATATATATGTGCTTTCACTCATCTTCTTTCTTTTAGTAAAATAGTTTTTTCAAATTTTGCTCAAGATGATGATCACTATTTTGCCTTTCTAGATAGGCATGGAAGAGCATATTCCAATTTTATGCTCAATCATCATAAGAAAAGCACGAAAGTCAGTGATTAAGAAGATATAATGTTCTTATTGATGTGGATTTGCCATCATCTACCCTGTTTGAATGTCATTCAAATCATGAAAGACCATGTTTATCTGGCCGATGCGCTAACTCAAGGACGACGACTAGCTTTCTCTCTGTTTGTACTCAAGCCATTTATATCGCGACATGTATGAAGCGATGATAAAAAGTTTTTATCATAGCTGAGGACCCTTTGGCTTCTCTAAATGTGATTTTATGAATATTTCTATTCTTTCACTTGTAACTATGCTACTTCTACTCTCTACACCTCTTTCTGTCAGCACAATATCTTCTACCATCGAATCATTCATACATTTGCAGAATGTATGAATTTATTCCTTTCACTTCACTCTGGTATGTCCAATAGTTATTTTTGTTAATTACAAGATAAAGAACTTGACCCATTCTAGTTCGTTGAAGACTCTAAACTAGCCAATCCTAATAGAATCGAGCAACAAGATAAAGCTTGGGAGAGTTAACCAATTTGTAGAGAACTCCCTTATGGTGGCACCATAGAAATTGCTGTTTGTACAAAGGCAGGGGTTGAACAGTATTGCCCCAATCTTCTTGCCCGTCAATTCAGTTTAGCTCAATGCATTCCTTACCCCTTCACTCATAAAACTTCCAACCAACCTTCTCATGAGCACCCAATTGTGGAATAGATCAACATTCATCAGACCTTCCACAACAACTTTCAATTAATAAGCGCTACTCTTGTGCTGTGAGTCATTCAAAGTCGACCATGCTAGGTGATCACTTTATGTGATTGGTGGGAAAATTGCTATAATAAAATTTTGATTAAGCTCAGCAAACTCATCATTACTTGGTTTTAGTCTTTGGAGACAAGAAATGCTGAACTTGTGGCCGAGAAAAATATACCAATGATCGAAAAGGCTACCAGAAAGATTGCATTAAAACCAACTGCGTATCCAAGTCAAAAGACAACACGAGCTCAAAGAACAACAACATTGTCGACCAGTACCTCTCCATCAACAACAACAATAAGAGCAATCAATCCAACATCACCTCAGTGAAAGTGTTAAAGAGTTGCTGCTGCTAGCCCTTTTAATCAGCACAACTAATTCAACCCGCTTATGCTCCTCCAATTCCAAATCTTGCACCTCCTTAGGACATGAGGAAGATTTTAGGCCTAGGACCTCTTTCAGATCCTATTCTTGTTGCTCCTGTTATTCTTGCAGCATCAATAAGTTGTCCTGTGATGGGCAGGGATGGTGGAGTTATGAGAAAAATCTCAGGTATTTCTTCTGCAACCAATGTTGTTCATACCTTTGAAACATATTATAAAACTATAAGTACTGGCTAAGAACATTACCCTTCAAGTATTCTTGGGAAATGAAACAAGAACATAAAAGTCATGTGGAAGCCCATTTCAATCGAGCTTTTAATAAATGAACGAAAGATAATGAAAGATTGAATGACCCCAACCTTCCTTTCAATCGATACCTCAAATCGTATCATCCTAATCCTCCACATTTTTCTCTTTCTGCTCTCCCTTTTACTGTGGTTATTAATCAACCAACCAAAGTTCAGTAAGTGATCAACCGATATTCTACCTTCGTTGTTCGTTCTGACTTAAGTGGATATTCTCCCTTTGCTTTTTTATTTATTTCTCACTCTTACCTTTCCTAATTTTTTCTTGTATGATGCGATGCTGAGAGAAGTTACAATTGTTAAAATAAAAGTTGCTCCTGTAATTGTCTCTTATCCTCAACAGATAGAAAAAACTACCACCTTTGCTACTACAGGCGAATCTGCAAATCCTATGACAGAATTCAGTGGCTCTGATTTTAAAGCAGCAGCAAGCGATGCACCTTGGCCCGAAGGAGATGTCCTTTAAGACACGAAAACTACCCAATCACTGGAAGTTTTCATGTTTCCTCTCATTTTGAGGCTCCATCGGCCATTTGTGATATCAAAGAAATAAAGATGATGAGTCACCTGCATTATCGTCGCAGACTCTTCAACAAGGCGTGTCTTCTCACTCCACTCTTGCATCGGCTAGCCACTCTATGCCATCCCTACGCCCTGTCGAATGACCTATTTTTGGCATAGATGTCAGGTGTCTGGTAATTGTAGATGATGAAAAAGAAGAACTAACTCAGCTAACTGATTTATCAAAACCATCTTTCGGCCATGAAGTAACTAGTGAGGTTCTTTTGATAGACTTTACCACCTTCACCATATCCCAAGTCGTCACTCCTTCAAAGCCACCATTTACTCTTATACCTACAAAAACAAAGATGACTACAACATCTTCTTCAGAACCTGACAAGGTGTCTCTTATTGAAGATGTACTCTCTTCTCTTGGTCAAGCTCTCCACAACAATGTTGTTGTAGTCGAGTCTCCATTGCCTTCCCTGAAACTTCAACAACTAAAAGATGAACTATGAACCCTTGTACATTCAGGAGTTGTAGAAATTATTTCAACTGGATTGGTTGAAAGACTTGCATCTCGTCCAATGCTACTAAGTATCTTCTAGCTTGGACAAAACCATTTTAGTCAAAGTACCTACACTTCGCGAATTCCTAGACTTCGTGCAAAAATATTAAGAGATCATTGACATGGTCGAGAAGATTTAAGCTAAACATTCAATCGAAAAATCTTGAAGTGATAAAGGCTAGTGTTGTAGGGGAAAGGCTTTCTACTGCATACACCCAATTGAAAGAAACTGAAGTAAAAAAGGCCAATCTTTCTACTCAGATCACAACATTGGAGGAATAGTTAAAGGCTTTGAGGATATGCCCGCACCATGCACAAGTGCACGCGCCGTGCACTGCAACCAAAGTTGGGTCAAACCGACTTTGACCCGACCGATTTAGAAAAAAAAAAAACTCCAGCGTCCACAAGGTGCGAACGCTGAAGTGATAAGTGGGCCACTACTGTTCACTCCCCAAGTGCAAGGTTGTGATGTAGTAATAAACTCGGTAAGACCGAGGTCGAATCCACAGGGACTGAAACCTGTACGTAATCTGAAACTAATTAGAACTAGAACTAGGCTAAGATGAAATCTAAACCGAATGTAACTTGAGAAATAATGGTGAAATATTAATCTAAAACTTAAGGAATTCAGAAATAGGAAACTAGGGATTCAGAGGTCCACTTGTAGAGGCTTTGAGTATTTCCTTCCCCTTATTATGATTATGCAGTTAGGAAGCCCTGTTGTTCACCATCGCCCCTTGGACATGGTTGGATGATGGAACTCGTCTTAACATTCATACATCTCTCAAATTGGCTGTGGATTAGTTTAATTCTATTGTTTACTTTATCTCATGGGCATGGTTTTATGATGGAATCCATTCTAATTCTCATACCTCTCATCTCTTTGAAAACTAGATTAAAGGAAGTTCAGATCGAGCTTTAGTGATGTATCTTCCAACTGGATAAAGATGGGACTCGAAGTCCAATTGAGTTCATGAATCAAGCGTAGATCTCCCTGATCTCTACAAGTGGATCCTTGGCACCCTAGTTTCCTACTTTGATTTCTACAAGTTTTTAGTTTAATCATTCACAATTCTTCTCTTATTTTCCTCTGATTTAGTTTTTATCTTATTCTAGTTCTAGTTCTGGTTATTTTCATATTACGTACAGGTTTCAGTCCCTATGGATTCGACCTCGGTCTTACCGAGTTTATTATACGTGTAGCCTGACCGACCGATGATGTTTTGACTCAGACTAAGTCAACCAGTATATTGATTTCACTCTTCACTCCCCGCAAATCTTTTCTACCTCCTATTTTAAAGCATATCCAGATATCAGGTGGGCCCAAAATCAATGGTTTATGGGTTGATCTATCCGTTGGGCCACTTCAACAAGGGTCCAATGGCTGGAATTCGATGTATACGGTTAATTTATGGTCCTTAGGCCATATATACAGTTTCAAGCCAATCGGATGGCATGAACCTTGTGATCTTGAATTTGGACGACTTTCGGGCCGCTTGAACTTTAGGTTCTCGATTTTCTCGAATCTCTACCATGTAATTTCTTCGATCTCGGTCTCCTGGGGTCCGTTCCTTGTCTTGGTGATTTTAGAGCATTAAATTCATGCTTTTGTACCATTTTTCAGTTCAGGCTCCTAATTTCACCTTGCATCATAAACACGATTAAAATCAGGTGTTAAACAGTATCATGTTCATAAAATCATGTAATAACTGGGGTCTAATATGCAATATTCGACCCTCAACACAACCCCCAACCAGTATTTTGCTAGTCCTGAGCAAAGTATGCGAAAAATAAGTTGAGAACTACAGGATAATTTCTATATACTCAAGTGAATTTTGCAAAATAATCCAGATACGAGAATTCTAAGATTCATGAATGTTGGGTATTACTTTCTCTTAGACTCAAGCGCATGGTAAACTTCGTAATCAAGTTCAAAGTATTAATCTATTAATTAGAAAACTTCTAAACATTAAGATCCATGGGTGTATAGTGCAACCTTGACTTATCACAATTAAAGGTCTAATTGCCAATTTTCATGATAACATTAATAATCAAAGGAGCATTGAGGATAACCATGACCTAAATTAAACTTACCTTACAATTCAGCTTTTCATTCTTTCAGCTTTTGATTTTTCCATTGATGGCTTTCACACTATGTCAACCTTTTAAAGGTAAAGCCAAGGAGGGGAATTGAATCTTCACCTATAGGGAGCAAACCTATGGTGAAGACCAGTTGCCCAACCCTTTCTGAATGCCAACCTTGGAGAATCGAACCTTCACCTATAGGGAGCAAACCTATGGTGAAGACCATTCGTCCAACCCTTTCCAAAGGCAACTATTTTTTCTTTATTTTATTTTATTTTTCTTTTTCTTCAATTCTTCTTTATAAGCATGATGGGCAAATTTCTTAGGTTGGTTCCTTTCATGCGTAGTGATTACTAAGTTAATCCTTCAATATCGAACTGAAACCTTAATGTGTAAGCGAGATGTGACATGTGAAATCATGACTCAATCAATGTTTACAACTTCTAATCATGGATTAATAATTCGAACATAACTGTGTAATCTAACACATAACTAAATCCAAGAGTCATAAATCACCAACATTCCGTATCTTATACTTCTCAAATCACGACTATCCTTTCAAATCACATCGAATTCACAAGAAAGTCCAGAAAAATTTTAAAAATTTCCACAATTTTTACTGAAAACTAAGAATGCACTAATTAGGTAACCTAATCTCCGATCCCCAACCTAAAATCTACATTGTCCTCAATGTAAAAGAATAAGCATGCAATGCACATGGGACAACGAAAGTAAAAGAGAAGTAATAGAAAGATAGTACCTGACGAGGAAATTGAATGACCTTTCCAAAGAGATATCAGCGTGAGAGTGGGTCAGTACAAGAGTGAAATCAACAAAAGCAACCTATCGTAAAATAAAACAAACTAACCTAACAGCATAAAGCTGACTATCCTGGAACGACATCAAGCAAACTATCCTAGTCCTATGAAACTAAGGAAAAAATTACTTAGTCATGCCGCAAGGTTCCTCTTCCGGCCAATATCTAGATAAATTCCTCTATAGGTTTCTCAACAGGATCATCCAAAAGCCCTTCTTATAATAGGCTTGGATACCCTGGAGCATGAATGTCTAGATAAATTTATGGACCTCATCAAAATTTTGTCATTGATTCGCCCGAGGTATCCAACGTATATACGATTCACCTATAACAGAAAAAGTTTCAAAGTTAGTATCCCATGGTGAATCAAAGACTACAAGTAAATAAAACTAAAAAAACTTCTCAAAAAGTGATGTAGTCTTGACACATTCCGAAGTTTCAGACTTCGGTTCAATTTTCAGCTTCGCCCCCTTAATGGTAAATAGTTAGGATCTGGGGAAGAAGAGGCTTCAGAGTAAGGGTTCTCTCGGTTAGTAACGACTACCGAGATATTCTCTTGCAAGGCATCAACTATTTCTTTGATCATAGGGTCGTTTGAATCTAGAAAGTGTGTCAAGCAATCGTCCAAAGAGTTGGAAAATTCCACATTAAAATCTGTAATGAGATGCTCAAGGACTCCATCGTCTTTAAAAGTAGATGGAGGTATGCTCTCTTGCTCTAGCCCTGCACAGACAGATTGAGGGTCAGTAGACGAAGTATTGATGTGAGGACTCTGTTCATTGATACTACTCAGAAGAGGCATTGAATCGTAAAAATTTGACAATTCAGATGTTGGCCTCAACTAGGTGGTTTCAACTTCCAGAGTCATATCAAGTGGCTTGTCCATCTCCCGCATCCTATCATCATTCAATTCAGGGGAGTGGTCTAAACATGCATCATAAAGGTTGGAAGGTTTAGGTTAAAGTGGTTCATCCTCCATATTTAAATTAGTCGTGTTAGATAGATGAGGTAGATCACTATGGTCGACAACTTCCTGAACCTCTTGATCATTAATATGGGTCAAACTTGAGATTGAATCCCAATACACATCATCTTCCAATTCAGTGTAGTACACACTTGGAACGGGATCGTTTTCCTCACATTCTGTTCCCAGGTTTGGTTGAGGTTCGAATAAATTAACCTCTACCTCATCATTGAAATCCTGTGTGTCATGTGAGTACAGTGTGTCACTATCATTATATTTGAAAGACACCCATGTCTCTTGACCATTCCTTTGGACTGTCATCGAGATCTACTCATCGGGAAATTGAATCATATAATCATTAATGAACTCCAACTCCTCATTCATAATTTTAGTTTCTTCCACAAGTGAGTTAGGATCACTTTCCTCACATTGTGTTTCTAGATTGAGTTGTAGCTGGGACGAACGAGCCTCCAATGTCTTGTCAATGCGTAATGTGAGTGCTTCTATTATTTTTCTAAGGCCCGAAAAATCATATATGTCACCCTGAAGTGTCTCCTCTTGGATCGTTTCTGATTGAGTCTCAAAGGTAGAAAACCCAAGAAAATGTTCACTAGGGTGTATTGCTGGTTCATCTTCCCAACATTGATGTTTCCACTGATTATAGTCATACGGATCATAGGTGGGAGAATCTGATGGTTGATAATACATATTATCACTCATAATATAATCACGCATTGTTTTCTTCTTATCTGATGGGTGATAATAGTCCTCACTCCTATAATTATGATAACCCCAACACTCACGTACTGTTTTGTTAATATGTGGGGTGTAATTATTCTCCTGCATATGATCATGTAAGGACTTCTTAACCGGTAGAGCATTATATTCCGGTCGGTTCTTGATGATGGTTTCAGAAAAGTTTTGAGACATAGGTTGATTTCTATCATAATCATCATCCCAATATATCTTACTCTTCTCAGCATACTGACGTTCCTACTCTTGCATATACATGGTGAAACCCTAACTCTGAATCTAATCCTAAAGGAAAAATCCTACAACGATTTAGAAAGTAAGTAGAGGAGAATTAGAAAGAAGTTACTAGATTGGAGTTCTTACGTTAAGATCCTGCAAAAGGAAATAAAAAAAATTAGTTTCTACCAATAGAAATCCTAAAATTAAAAAGTTTCTAAAACAATTATGAAAGTTCTAAACTAAAATTGGAAAGTATGTTAGTTTCTAAAAATAGAAGAAATCCTAAAATTAGAAAGTTACTAAAAATAGAAAAAAGAAAAGATGAAACAAATCAGGAAAATTCCTAAAAATATAAAACAAATCCTAATATAGAAATAGAAAGTTAGAAAAACTAAAAAAATCAAAAAGAGATTACCAATTTAGAAAGTTTATGTCAGGGTCCTTCAAAACAAAGAAATTAGGTGTCAAAAACCTAATTTTTTCAAAGAGATGTAGTCTCTAGAAATCAAATAGAAAAACCTATATCTAGAAAAACCCTAATCTTAAGCTAATTCTAAAACTAGTTAATCTCAGAAAATGTAACTGTCAGTCCCCGGCAACGGTGCCAAAAACTTGTTCACATCCCAAGTATAGGGTTATGATGTAGTAATAAACTCGGTAAGACCGAGGTCAAATCCACAGGGACTGAAACCTGTATGTAATTTGAAAATAACCAGAACTAGAACTAGAATAAGATGAAACCTAAATAAGAGGAAAATAAGAGAAGAATTGTGAATGATTAAACTAAAAACTTGTAGAAATCAAAGGTAGGAAACTAGGGTGCCAAGGATCCACTTGTAGAGATCAGAGAGATCTACACTTGATTCATGAACTCAACTGGACTTTGAGTCCTATCTTCATCTAGTTGGAAAATATATCACTAAAGCTCGATTTGAACTTCCTTTGATCTAGTTTTCAAAGAGATAAGAGGTATGAGAATTAGAATGGATTCCATCACAAAACCATGCCCATGAGACAAAGTAAACAACATAATTAAACTAATCCACAACCAATTTGAGAGATGTATGAATGTTAGGAAGGGTTCCATCATCCAACCATGTCCAAAGGACGATGGTGAACAATAGGGCTTCCTAACTGCATAAGCATAATAAGGGAAAAGAAATACTCAAAGCCATCGCAGATCTATTGTAATTTTAGTCACAATAAACCATTAAAAACTTAAAGCATTCCTATTAATCAAACCAAAATCAACATCAGTTCAATCATGAATTCAAGTCGTAGAAATCACCTATCACGCTACAAACTTCACCTCTTCGCCCTAGGTAAGGGGTTTAACCCGATGTGATTAGGCTAATTCTCTTAAACAGAGACATAAAACAATAAAAAATTAAAAATTAAAAAACTCTAACTATCTCTCTCTCTCTCTCTCTCTCTCTCTCTCTCTCTTGTGCAGACGTCCCCCCCAGATAGGATGATCCTCTCTCTCTTATCTCTTTATAGCCATGAAAGGGCAGTGGAGAGAAGCTTCGTTTGCTGCTAAAGTCGGTGGAGAGGTGCGGGCGGTGGCTTGCGTATCAATCTTTACGCAGCTGTGAACTCCCCTACATAAATGTGTGGGTCCACAAGAACATTATTTGTACGGTCAGTTTAGCCTCCTGGAGTGATTGGACAGTCTGATTGATCATATGATCAGAGGTAGTGGCCCACTTATCACTTCAGCATCCGTACCTTGTGGACACTGGAGTTTTTTTTCTAAATCGGTCGGGTCAAAGTCGATTTGACCCGACTTTAGTTGTAGTGCATGGCACGTGCACTTGTGCACGGTGCACACACTACTCACGTGGGGTCCACTATGATGCTTGTGAGAGATGTAATCCGTCCATCCCTTTTCTCATCTCATTTAATTTATCGAGACCAATTTTGAAGCATATCCAGATATCAGGTGGGCCTAAAATCAATGGTTTATGGGATGATTTGTCCGTTGGGCCACTTCCACAAGGGTCCAATGGTTGGAATTCGATGTGTACAGTTAATTTATGGTCCTTAGACCATATATATAGTTTTAAGCCAATCGGATGGTGGGAACCCTATGATCTTGAATTCTGGACGACTTTCAGGTCACTTGAACTTCAGTTTATTGATTTTCTCGAATCTCTGACGTATAATTTCTTCGATCTCAGTCTCCTGGGGTCCGTCCCTTGCCTTGGTAATTTTAGAGCGTTAAATCCATGCTTTTAGTACCTTTTTTCAGTTCAGGCTCCTAAATTCACCTTGCATCATAAACACGATTAAAATTAGGCGTTAAACAGTATCATATTCATAAAATCATGTAATAACTGGGGTCTAATATGCAATATTCGACCCTCAATACACATATAGTCTTGAAGGCTCGAGTGAATCTCGTCAAATAAACGGCTAGGCAGGCGAAGATATTGGAGATGACTGCTTCTTTTTATTATCTCAATCTCTAATTTTCAGCCTTGTAAAATAATTTTTCGAAGTTGGATTAATTAATCACGCTTATGTCAAAACTGATATGTTTGTTAAATCAGGTGTCCAACCGGGCATGCCAAAAACTGTTGCCTCTCAGTTTTTAATTTAGTCACATGAAATATTTGCAGGCATGTTATAACCGATTGTGCAGTTCAATTCCAACCGAACAACATTGATCCCAGGCGCAAAGATAGATAGATACGTTAGAATTGACACTATATGACTGAGATCGGAGAATACCAATTGCCTATTAAGCCACTCACAAGATGTTGTTTAATGATCAAGCGATTAGCAAAGGGTAGGTTTCGTCCTCCGAGAATGCGTTGCATTGTACCTTCTGTACAAAAGGACTTTCAAATACAAAAGTTAAACTGCAAAAAAAAGAAAAAAAGAAATACTTACGGTCGATCATAGATAGTAAGTTTAAATCATATTTCTAAAAAAAGAAATCTATGTTTCGACAGAAATCATCGAGCGTATGAGTGTAGACTTTTTTTTTTAAAAAAAAAACTGAATTTCTTTTCATTTCAATTGTATCAGCACTTGTACATTCGGGCACCCCTTTACATAAAATAGGGGGCCTATCGTAGAAAAGATGAAGGAATACTGCACAATTAACCAAAGGACCTCACATCATCTTTATTGCACCTATACGAACCTTATTAAGAAAGACAGAACCTCTTACCTGGTACGGAAGCTCTGATTGGTTGTCGAACTAAGAGTCAGACTGTGAACCGCTTCCTTGTCGGGCCATTAGATCTGCTGGTGAGTTCCCTTCCCTCAGAATATGCACAAAAGTAATATAGCCCCGCATCATCAGTTGGTTTATCCTGAAAATCCATTCTCTCCATTTCCAACCTGGTTTTGTCTCTCCATTGAGCATATCTACCACTTGCCTTGAGTCCTTCTTGGATTGGAGATAAGGATTACAGTTACTGGATTATTGATACTCCTAATATAAGGTTAAACTATTGGTTACGCTAAGTAACGTAAAAGATAATTTATGCTAAGGAACATAAAAGATAATTAATAGATTAATTTGTTTTATTTGATTAGGTTAGTACGAGACATTTTGTTTTATTAAAATGATACGTTATTTATAGATATTCTTTGGGATTCAATAAGATGTGTCTTCTTGCTATAGACAGTTATAATAACTATTTCGACACTATTTTATCTTTTGAATTCTCCTTGGGCACATGTCATGCTTTGGTAGTAGACAGACAGATAGAGAGAGAGAGAGAGAGAGAGAGAGAGAGAGAGAGAGAGAGAGAGAGAGAGGAAATAAGCCAAAAACGGGGCTCATTGAGATAGACCATCGGAGAAGATGAAGATCTCCTTCCTTCCATTCGCAAAATGGGTGATTTTATTTCAAGAGGCTTTCCCCTATTCGTTGGGAATATCACTTTCGACACCAACAGTGAAGACCTAAGCCGCATTTTTGGGAAATATGGCAAACTATACGACGTCTTCATCCCTTGGAATGAGAGATCCACCAGACCGAGAGGTTTCGCATTCATCAGATTCCTATATGCAACTAATGCATATGCTGCCATCGGTGTTCTAAATGGCAGACATGTGGATGGCAGAACACTAAAGGTTGAAATAGTAAAACCTAGAAGGAAGTCATCCCTCCCACCCCCACCACCACCCCCTCCCCTGCCTCGACCTAAACCCACTCTCCCTCATTCATCAAGCCAAACATTCCATGACATCACATTGGCAAGGAATCCGGTTCTTCCAACCAGGCCCTCCAAACTAAACCCAGTGTTGCCGCCCTAATCTATTCGGAAGCCGAGCAAGGGAAACCTCTGTTTCACGGCAAATGCCGTAGAGATCAGGAGCAAACATCAGACTCTCAACCTCTCTTTGATGGCCCATGCTATTGGCCCCCATATCCCCATGAATCGCCTCACCCAAGCCCTGTCGGATTCCAGATATATGTCCTCGGCAATCGATGTAGCTCGTATTCACCTGAGCACATCCCTATTATCCTTCAAGTCAAGGGAGGACCTGCTTTCCTTCAATGGGGACGTTGAGCTCCACCACAAGATGAGATTAGTTAATGTCGTTTTATGGTCCCCCAAATCGGCCCCATATGAGGTATGCGTTTAGATATCTCTGTACGACATTCCTCCCCAACGCCTAGTTGAAATCGGTCTTTGTGGGACTGGGATCTTCCAACGGTTCGGTGATAGAGGTGGATAACAGCACCAAGCAAGGCATGGATCTCTCTAGGGCTCGAGTTAAGATTAAGCTGCTGCCTGACCGAGACCTTCTCAGCTCAAGGACTTTGCTAGTGGCAGATAGAGAATACCCCATTTGAGGAATGATTGAACAACAAATCCCTATCCTGGATGGTGATGCCCTCTTTAAAGACCCTCCTCCCTCACCACACAGGTTGACCAGGGAGTGGGTGGAAAGCTCTTTCCACCAGCCAGACCTACCCCCTGCCCCGATAGCCATCCTTAACCAGAATCCTACCAGCCCACCCTCTGATTTTCCTTCCAATGCCTTACCATGTCAAGGCCTACCACATGTTCGACAAAAGTCCGCTGACAACCTACCCATCCCAATACAAGCTACCACTCTACCTCCTAACAACCCTTTTCTCCCCGCCCCTGTTTCCCAGGTCCCTCGCATTCCTATCCTGGAGCAATCCCCATCACCAATACACCCATCCCCTGTTTGTCGGAATGTCATGCCCGTTATACTAACCCCGCTTCTGCAGCATGCCTCCCTAAAGCCCCTGGACTACTTCAAATGTAGTGATATGCATCCGGAAATCAGTCCGCCTAAAGGCCTGGAACTTGGTGGGAGTCACCCAGGGGCTGAACCACTGCTCCTTAGCAATCGAGCGGCTTCTCCATCTCACCAGGCGCAAATCATACGCTTGCCCCATGGGAGCAGCAAGTACTACATAGTGCACTTTGGGAATAGTCTGATGGATTCCCAAGCGGAATTGATAGACATCTTGCCAGCTCCCAAATCCCAGAAAAGATTCAGGTTAGTGTGTAAAGCCCTTTCGGAAGGGAGCAACCCATTGAAACTTGGGGATAATTTTGAGCAATTGGAAGAGGATGATGAAGTCTCAAGCTGGAATGCATTCCATTAGACTTTGGTTACCAGGGAGGATCCCCTTAACGCTATCCAACTCTCCATCAATCTCTCCCTGTTCTTCCAAAATGCCCCATCTCAAACTCTCCAACGTTGAGACTTGCAGCAGATGGATAGTCGAGCAGCGCTTCCAGACCTTTCTTCAGGCCACTGCATTAGACCTCTTCCGTTCTCTCTGCATTAGACCTGCAGCAGATGCTAGCATCGCAGAGGGAGACCAGCCTCCACAAGCACAAAATGTATTTAAGTAAGCTGGAATGGAAGACTCAAAGAATTGAAGCGTAGAATGTTGTTGGCTGAGCAAGTACACAATGGATAGTCTGCTCGTCTGGAACACTCGAGGGGTAGGTAATTCACCCACAATCAGGATACTCAAATGTCTGATTAAGCTCTTCAAAATGGCAGTGGTGGCTGTCCTGTAACAGATGATCAAGGACGAGAAACGGGTGAAGATCACCTCAAATTATGATTCCATAATTCCATCTCTAATGCATCTCAAGGAGGTAAAGTGTGGATTTTTTTATGCTCCTTTCCTGACCATTAATCTTATTGCTGCTACTAGCCAAATGCTATGGGTTTCCTGGGCCATCCTATTGTGGTGATGGCTTCATTTGTTTATGCCAAGTGCTCCCGAATTTAGCGGAGATCGCTGTGGGACCAGCTAAGTGCGCTAGCTGTGGGCTCGACGGTCCCGTGGTTTGTTGCAGGAGATTTCAATTCTGTCCTCGCCCAAGAAGAAAGAAGAGGAGCTGTCTCTTTTGACAGGCGGAGTGTGGTGGAATTCTCGAAGGGGCTGATCAGGGTAGGGCTGGTCGATGCAGGCTACTGTGGTAACAAATTTACTTAATTAGTGCAACAACCAGAGAGGGCAAGCTAGAGTTTGGGCCAGGTTGGGCATGATTTATTGCAATAACACCTGTTTCTCTATCTTCCCAACTCTTCAGGTTCGTCATTTGGCCAGGCTCAACTTAGACCATGCTCCTCTTCTCCTATCTTTCCCGCAGCAGAGCCGATCGTTCCTCAAACCATTTATATTTCAACGTATGTGGATGTCCCATGATTCCTTCCTTGACCAGGTTAAGATGGCTTAGATTATAGACTTCGTCGGCTCCCCTTTGCAGACCCTTCAGAGTAAAATGAAGAATGTTAAGAAGGCATTGATCAGTTGGAACAGAGATATCTTTGAGAATGTGTTCCACAATATTAAGAAAGCAGAACGAGATCTCATCGAAGCGGAACGGGCCACTCAGTCCACGGACAACATGGATTCCCAACAAGCCGTTAACCCGGCCAAAGCTGAGCTATTGAAGCTGGAAGCCCGGGAGGAAATTTTTTGGAAATAGAAGTCCAAAAATCGCTGGCTCCAAGAGGGGGACAGGAACACGAAGTTTTTTCATAGCTCAACCACAGACTGTTCAAGGAGATCTCACATCAGTGAGATCAAGCTGGCTGATGTCTCGTTAGCGGCTGACCAAGAATCAATCAAGAAAGGATCTATTGAGTTCTTCTCTTCTCTCTTGGAAGCCTAGCCTTGCGCCCCTCCAGGAGATCTCCTTGACGTCATCCAGCCATCCATCTCTGTAAAAGATAACACCATGCTTATGGTGGAACCTTCCCCAGATGAAACCCACGCTGTTGTGATGAGCATCCTGAAGGACAGGGCCCCCGAGCCTGACGGTTTCACTAGAGCCTTTTTCCAGCGCTGTTGGTCAGTTGTGGGGCCTGATATCCTGGCGGCGGTGCGCTCGTTCTTTGCCAGTGAGCCATTTCCACGGGCCTTTACTGCCACCATGATTTGCCTCATCTCGAAAACATTAGCGCCAGAATCTTTTGCAGATTTTCGTCCCATCAGTTTGTGGAATTGTATCTACAAAATCTGCTTGAAGATTATAGCAAACAGGCTTAGCAAAATTCTGCCTAAAATCATCTTGGTGGAACAGGGTGCCTTTGTGCAAGCTAGAAGCATCATGGAGTCCTGCGCGCTGGCCCTAGAGCTGTTTTGTGACATCAACAAACAAGTTAGAGGGGGTAATATTTTCATTAAGCTTGACATAAAAAAAAAGCCTATGACAAAGCTGGATTGGGCTTTCCTCAAAGTGGCCTTTCGGCGTTTTGGCTTTGACGAAGTCTGGATCCTGATGGTTGAGAAGTGTTGTTCGAACTCTTGGTTCTCCGTCCTGGTCAACGGAGAATCTTATGGCTTCTTTCGCTTTACAAGGGGCCTCCGTCAAGGTGATCCTCTCTGTCCAGCCCTCTTCATTTTGGCAGCAGAAATTCTGGGCAGGGGCTATAAGAATCTGATCCATAATGGGAGGTGTCAACCATTCCGTGCTCGTAGGAATTGCCCCATGGTTTCCCACCTTCTCTTCGTTAACGACACATTATTACTGGCCAATGGGGGCTGTAACATGTTGTTGGGGATTAAAGCTTTCTTGGAGCGCTACCATCAAGCATCGGGCAAAAGCATCAATCCTAGGAAAAGTTTCTTCATTTTGTCTTCCCACCAGTCCGAAGCCAGAGTCAGGGCCATTCAGAATATCCTTGGTTTCAGGAGATGTGATTCACCATTTACCTATCTAGGTGTTCCGATTTTCAAGGGAAGAAGTAAGAGAGCATTCTTCCAGCCCATTCTTGAGAGGATTCAACAGAGGATTGCAGGTTGGAAATCAAAAGTCCTCTGCCAAGCAGGTAAAATTACCCTTATCAACCATGTTCTTTCGTGCATTCTGGTCCACACGCTGGTGGCTTTGGACATCCCCCATTCTTTGCTGGGAGAGCTAGAATCCTCCTTTGCAGATTTTTTCTGGGGTTGGGAAGGGGACAGAAAATGGTTGCACTGGATTAGCTGGAAACGAATCTCTTCCCTGAAAACGGAAGGTGGGTTGGGTGTCAGAGGCTTGAGGGCTGTTATGCAGGTCTTCAGGATGAAAATGGCCCGGACCATTTTGAATAAAGGTAAAGACAATTGTTGGGCCTGCTTCATGAAGAGAAAATACCTCTCGGATAATCAGTCAACCAGCACGTCCATTCCTTTCTTGGGAGGGAGTGATGTTGCTTGGGCCTCCCCTGTTTGGAAGCATATCCGTAAGCACTTTCAGCTGATCACGGGCAACTCCAGATGGATGATTGGCAACGGGGAATGTGTGTTTTGGGATGATGATTGGAGCGGTCTGGGCCCCCTACATCAATGGTCTCTGCACCTCTCTATGCAGCCGCAGCAGCAGGTCTCCTCCTTAATTGGCCCACATGGTTGGCGCGACCCAAATGCGACGATTCTCCTCCTTCCAAAAGTCGTTGTTGACCACGTCATCGAGGAGGGCATTTGTACGTCAGAAGCAGAGGATAAGAAGATCTGGACTAATTCGTCGTCTAGAGAATTTAGCACACGCTCGGCCTGACAGCTCTCCCGTCCGTAGGGGGTGAACTCAACGTGGGCCCGTTGGGTCTGGCACCCAAAAATTTCACCCAAGCTCGGCCTCTTTACATGGAAAATCAAGCACAAGGCCATCCCAGTTGATGGGAGAGTCCAAGCCAAAGGGATTCACATGTTCTCTAGATGTGAATGTTGCAGCTCCCCACCCAACTATGAGTCCCTGGACCATGTTTTCTCCATGAGGGGCCTCGCTTTGGTGGTATGGAACCACTTCCAGTCCATATTCCATGTTTCCACCCTTACGGCTAACTCGGCTATTGGCAGGGCCTCGAAGTGGTGGCAATTGGCGAAATAGATGGACTGCAATCTCATTTTAATAGGCCTGTTGCCCATTTTTATCTTCTGGGAGATTTGATAGTCTAGAAATGAGGCCAGATTTGACAGGGTCATGCCTTCTCATGCTAGGACCATCTCTCGTGTGCTCCATTGGATCTGCCGTATCAGTCCCACTCTTCCCCCTCCAAAATCTCTCAACAGATCCTTAATGGTTGCTCTCGTTGGCTTTCGTATCTCAGCCAGCATCCACCAAAAACAAAATTGCCCAAGTTGTCAAATGGAAGAAGCCTTAGTCTGATTGGATTAAGCTGAATGTGGACGGCTCAGCCAGAGGTAATCCGGGTCTGTCAGGTGGAGGGGTGTCGCAAGGGACAACGCTGGATCCTTTCTCTTCGCTTTCGCTTCAGGTTATGACTTTGGATCCAATTCCAAGGTGAAGATCAGAGCCATTTGGGAGGGCATGTCCCTTTGTAAGACTAGAGGCTTCCACAAGGTGGAAGTGGAGAGCGATTCCAAGGTAGTGGTGGACATGTTCAATTGCGTCTCCTCCCCTCCCTGGAACATTTTCTGCTGGTGGGCCAAGATCCAGTATCTCAGGTCGCAGATTGTGATTTCCATCTCTCACTGTCCAAGAGAAGCGAATGTGATCGCCGAGAACCTAGCTCGCAGAGGTAGCGAGAGCCAAGCCCACTCCCTCTTCCTTTCGGCGTCAAACCTCCCTCGCATTACAAGAGGCCTGATTTTTCTTGATTGGGTGGGCCTAGGCGATTTGCGGGATGTGCGTCTTAGTTATTTGGTGGGGTTCACAGAGTAGAGAGCTGCTCCTTTTGTTTGTTTTCTCTTCTTTCACTATAGGCGGGCCTTTCCCCCTTTTGTTGTGGGGTCCGCCCGAAGTAGATTTGTATAGCCCTCTCTTGATATGAATGAAAATCTGTTTTTTTTTTTTTTAAATGTCATGCTTTAGCACCACTTTTTCCTCGACCACCTCTTACTTTCGTGTTCCTCGTTCACGCTTCCTTTATAAATAACACGTAACACTGGTTATGCCATCCAATAATACTCAAAGATGTTAAACGTGTTTTGTACTTCTCTTGCAATTGGTTCTTCCAGTTAGGTAAAAAATAAGGTACAAGACACCGTGAACACAAAGTGCAGAAACCATGATTTCCCGACAGGACTCGTACATGCTAGGATACAAGCCTGCAACAGTTCCCGCACAAGGAACACGATCTCTACTAGTTTATTTTAGACAATAACATTTAATTTCTCGAACGGATAGCGATGAAGCGTCATTCTAAGGGTAAGGTGGTCTTTTCGAAGGCGTTTCATTTCAGCTTCCCTGCCTAACACAGGACTCTTCTTTCCACTGAAAAAGCAAAAGTCAAAAACTACCTCCTCTTTCACGGGGTATTCATTCTTATCATAAAACAATTTACTGTATTCTCCTCTCCGTATAAATAAAACCCACCATCCACCATCCAAAATCACCAAAACATCTGCCCTTTTCCCTTCAAAACAAGAGAGAGAGAAATGGAAGGTCTGATACCATACGTTCTGCATGCATTGAAGAAGAAGAAACAGCACAAGAACTACCGCCGCCTTTCGGAGGGTTCGAGCCGAGGCAGCCGTCTCCCACTCACGGAGAGGGTGGCGTCCTTCGAAGGCTCATCTCACCGTAGGACGAGGTCTGACTTTCAGACTCCTACGTCTACCTTTATGGAGTTGAAGAACCGCCCTTCTTCCCACTTCAAAACCAAAGACTCCCGCTCTCAAATTCACAACAGATAGACAATTCAAAGAAATAATAGTTGTTATTTTTTTTATTAATACATTGCAAATGTAAAAGAAATTGTATGTCTTATTATTATTATTATTATTGTTGTTGTTGTTGTTGTTTATTCTTTTGTTTGACAATGGAAATATAAAACTGTGGTTCTATCTTACTTTTCTTTATAGCCTTCCTCTTTGAATGGCATTGTCTTCTCCAACCGTCACGTTTGCATCTCCACCAATGTGAAGATTACCAGATCTGCACCGTTCATTTAGTACTCTCATCACCACCCGCAACCATCAGAACCTATCTCGATGAATCACCAATTCTAGATGTGCAACCAAAGCTCGCCACCTGGAATTGACCTTCTTTCCCATATCTGTTTGTCAACTAGGATCTCAGCTATTCATGATCACTCAGCATCTCCTACTATCTTTTCAACCCAATCATCCATTCAGATCATCACACACGTGTGATCGCAGTGAAATGTTGTCCCAGAAGCACCAGATAGAGGCGGATTGCCTGCAATGCTTCCGACGGCACGTTGTGGCCCAAGGATTATGGGGCCACCTTGATGTATATGTTTTATCCACACCGTCCATCCATTTTGCGAGTCCATTTTTAGGGCATGATGTAAAAAATGCCAGATACAAAGCTCAAGTGGACTACTCTACATGAAATAGTGGGAATGATGGCACTTACCGTTGAAACCTTTCTAGCGTCTTAACAAAGGGTCCACCATGATTTTACTTGCCATCTAACTTGTTCACAAGGGAGATGAATTGCCTAGTGACCAAACACAAGGGATATCTTTGGTAACCAGGCATGATTTGCTTGGGCCATGTGTCGCTGTTATTAGATATGATTCACCGCTAATTATGTTTGATAGTTGTTAGGTGGAGTGATATTGGATCACCAAGCAATCATTTATAAGATCACACATACAAAGATGAAGGGAAAAAACATATTAGCTTGATCCAGAATATATATGGCTCGAAAAAGTTTTTAACAGTGGCTGTTAAATTCCCACTGTTTCATATGGTGTGGCCCATTTGAGCTTTCTAACTACTTGATTTTTTGTCTCATACCCTAAAATGAGTTGGCAAGATCGATGGATAGCATGATAAAACACAAACATTATGTGGGCCTCACGGACAGGGATTGCCTACGAAAGGCTTCCTACACGGTGAAACTAGATGGATTGCCTTTATATATCTTATATCCAAACTATTTGTAAGGTCATTCCCACTCTGATGAACTGAAAACATTAAAAAAAACTTAGCTTGATACAAAACTTCCATTAGCTGTATGAATGTTTTTTTAGCGTTCATTCAATTCCCACTTCTTCTTGTAGCCAACTTATATTTGGGATCCACCTCATTTTTTGTCACATATTAAATGAACTTACAATATGGATGAACGAGGTGAATTTCCTGGGAGCATTTCAATTCACACGTTGGCTGCCTCCCCAGGTTCCAATGGCAGTTCTCAACAAACTTGACAACAAGTTTGCCAAAGGCACAAACTACATTGGAGGAATTGGAAAGAATTAGCTACGCCAAAAGACGAAGGTGGAGTCAGTTTCAAGAAATTGACAGATGTTATGAAGGTGCTACGACTAAAGATGGCATGGGCAACCAAATTCGATAAATAGAACAGTCAGTGGAGCAGAACTATGAATGCCAAATACTCCACCGACCTCAAATCAGATTTGGAGTCGCCTCTCTCTTCCTCTCCCTCTCTGCTTTGGAAAAGCATCAGGTGCCTACTCCCTCTCCTTGTCCAGATTGCCCAGTTAGAAGTGGGACAGGGGTTGGACAATTTGTGGTCCACTAACTGGACAGGTCTCAGCCTTCTAGCTCTTCATCTGACTCAGCCGATCTCGTCTACTCTGTTGTCGCTCCAGATTAAAGACTTCCTATGCCAGATGGCCCTCTTCCCTCATCCTCAGTTCTCACCATCTTGCCTCGAGAGGTCTTATATCTCATCTTTTCGGGTGGTTTCGGTCTTTCGGAAGAGTCGGCCAAGGCTTTTTGGCCGCTGGGACCTTCGGGTTGTTTCTCGGTCAATTCTGCATGGTCAGCCATTCGAGACAGGTCTCTCAATGTGGGCTGGGACAAGTGGGTCTGACATGCCCATCTGCCACCCAAGATCTCAATTTTTGTGTGGAGACTTCTAAAAAACACCATTCCGGTCAACGCGGCTATCCAGAAAAAAGGGGTCTAATTAGCTTCAAAATGTTCATGCTGTTCCAACGATCAAGGTACAACTGCCACATCTAAATCGCTTATGCATCTATTCATGGAAGGGAGGCTAGCATCCGCCATCTGGGCCTTCTTCTCCACTACTTTTGGTTTACCCTTTCCTCCCTCCAAGTCCATTGAGGGATGCCTCTCGAATTGGTGGCGGCCGAGCCATCCCTCGGGTAACATTTCTCTTCTTTAGGGCCTTACCCCCTCTCTTGTCCTATGGGAGATCTGGTTGGCCAGGAACTCAACCAAGTTTGACGGGGCTCCCCCATCTATCACTTTGATAATTGCTAGGGTGAAGTGGAGGCTTTCTTACATGATTTCACAGGTGTCGCAGAAGACTAAAGGTAGGAATAGCGTTCGAGTTCCACAACGCTGGATCGATGGGCTAGGCATCCCCACCCCTTCCACTACTCCCTCATTATCTGTTGTTAAATGGATTAGGCCATGTATAAGGTGGGCGAAACTCGATGTCAATGGGTCCGCCTTGGGAAATCCCGGGATGTTAGGTGGAGGCGGTATATGCAGAAATCACAATGGGGAGCTTTGCTTCGCTTTCTTGGTGGTCTATGGCTTAGGGTCCAACACTTGAGCAGAACTTTGGGCTGTCTACAATGGCATAGCCCTCTGCTTGGAGTTTATCTGGCTGGTTGAGGTCGAATCTTATTCGAAATCTATGGGGGCTCTTCTCAACGGGTCATCCGATTTGAGTTGGCGGTGGGATTCCTGGTTGAAAAGAATTGGCAGGCTGAGGTCTTTCGGTTCCTTCAAATTCAGTCATGTGCTAAGAGAAGGAAACAGCCCGGCGGATGGAATGACCCAATTGAGGTCCGAGCTTTAAATTTCTCTCCTAGCCCATCATATGTCTGATCTCCTGCCGACTATTAGAGGCTTGATTCTTCTAGACAAGGTGGGCCTCGGCGCGGTTCGCAAGGCCAACCGTCTTTCCTTCCATCCGATCCTAGAGTATAGATCCATATGTATATTTCCCCTTTTAATTATGATAGGTCTTGGCCTGAGCTTGCCCGTATGGATTTGGCCTGAATGTCTTGTAAAAGCTCCTTTCATGGAATATACTCCCCATCCTTTTGAGGCTTTTGTAATAATAATAATAATAATAATAATAATAATAAATAAATAAATAAAAAAACAAAAAAAACAAAAAACGAGATGAATTTCTCACAAATATCATGGAGGTCCCCACCTAGCGTCCCAATGTGGGAAAATCCTGTAAAAGCCATTTGCAGACAATCTGCCTATAGCACAGATTAGGTACTCTCTCCACTTCAACCTAGCTAGAGACATACAGACATACAATCATTCTCAAGTGGATCACACGATGGGATGCAGTACGTACCTATAGTTATAGGACTTAAATAGCTATCATTGAAAGCATTTTCGAGGCCACAGAAGCTATAGATAAAGGTAATATTTATTTTTTCCCATCATCCAAAACTAAGTGATTTTATGAGTAGCCAAGTTGAATGGCAAATAAACATTACAGTGGGGCTATGCAGGTTTCAACCTTGAGTATTATTGTTACCACAGCTTCTTACGGTGTGGTCCACTTGAGCCTTCAACTTGATCATTTTGTGATCATGCCCTAAAATGATTTGTAAAAATGAAGGAATGGCGTGGATAAAACACATACATTATGGTTGAGTCCCAGAGCCTTGCCAGGACCGTCGGTCTCCAACTAGGTCTTGACGGGGAAGGGGGTCGTACGTAACCTATCCACATCTGAGTTTCGCCACGGCGGGCTGCAGGGATATTCCCAGGGACAGGCAATCAGGTGTCCCTTCTTTTGAGGTGTGGCCCACCAAATCAACTATTATATTCTTTATTTCTTCTACGACTGTGCAGCTCCACGGATGCCGTTATAGACCAAAACGAAAAACATGTGGGCTTTCCATTCAGTGTATCGCAGCCCATGGTTTTGAAATGTCAAAATAAATTAAGAAGTCAAACACATTGAGTGTCTGAAATGCCCTCATTATTAGTCAAAATTATTAAATTAGCTTTTAAGTTTATCCATCTGACATAATTTCCATTGTCCTCACTCAGACCACAGCTGTGCAGCTGAGAACTCAGCCCGATCCAAAACTCAGATGGGCCACAGCACAGGAAATGTATTGAGAGGGATCGCTCACCATTAATTATCATGGGGGCCATAGTATTGTGTATATTTAATTGAGGCCATTTAGACCTTTCATCCAGTCCAGATTACAGGTTATGCCAAGAGTCAGGCTGTTTTAGACGTCGTGAGGACTCCTTGGGAAATTCAAGGGTTGATGTTTCCTCTAGCTCATTCCCTTAGTTGTGGCCCACTGTAGTTTTGGATCAGGCTGAGTTTTGGAAAATAAGAATTTTCTGAGGTGACCCATCTGATAGACGGGTTTGATGATGCGAATACATCACTGGGACCCACATCTACCCGGCGCCACCCGTGAGCTGACCGACGGTTCCTTCCAACTTGCTACTCACGTAGGACACCTGTACCAAAAAACTGTGGGCCCCATCATGAAGATCAACTGAGAAAGAAATCAGGGGGCCACACTGGTGGAATCACTGGATAACAGCTGGTCTGACTTATCATACAGCTATGACCTGAGTGGACAATTGGACCTGACCTATCTAGATTAGGTAGGATTGATGAGCAGGTTGAATCTCCAGTGTGGATTGAAGCAACTCCCTTGTCGCATTAAGTAACTGCGGTGAGAAGCTATTTGGAGCCCACCGTGATGTTTGTGAGAAATTCACTCCCTTCATATGTTTTTCAGCTTAGTTAGTAAATAAGTCGAGGCAGATACAAAACTTAAGTAGACCCAGGTAAGGAAAAGAAGAGTCAGATACAAAACTTAAGTGGGCCCATGAAAGAAAAAAGTGTGTAAGGAAATGCCTATAAAGTTCCACCGTAATGCTTATATGCCATCCAAAGCATTTATATGGTCATTCTTTTTGCAATGAACTGAAAAAAAATAAAAAATAAAGACATTACTCTAATTCAAAACTTCTGTGGCTTACAATGTTTTAATGATGAGTGTTAAATCATCAATATTTCCTGCCATGCAGCTGAATTGAGTTTTGGATGGGTCTCCTAATATCCAGCTGGCAAAATGGATGGACGCGGTGGATTTTTCAGAAATGACAGCTTCTAACTGCAGTAACTTGGTGCGACTGGGTGTCGCAGTCAATCCGCGTTCGCCGAATCTCATAGGCTTACGCAACACGTGGAAATTGGCTGTTTAAATAATTGTCTAAGATTGATAGAAATGCTTACGTCCAACTGATTGGATGATAAGTTTCTATTGCTTTGAACATGTTATGTTTCTGCGACATCAGCCTGCCCAATTGGTTAGCCCCTCCCTGAAGATTACACAAAAATCAGCCTCATAGATGACATATGTATATACATTAATGGATCAACGGTTATAAATTATTTTCTAAGATGTGGCCCACCTGATACGTGGACGGAGATGATTTTTTTTCAAGGTGATCTCGTGGTGATACCAACCTATTGGGCAGGGTGAATGTTAGAGAACTTTTTTTTATTATTATTTTTTTTTTGTAACAATTTTTTTTTTTTTCCGTATAAATCCAGATAAGGCTAATCGCGCCCAACACAAAATTCGGCCCCCCCACAAGGAAGGGCCTATTGTAAGGAGTTACAGACAATTACCTGTACATTCAATGGAAAAGAAAACAAAAAGCATGACCAGAGCTGCTAATTGACTGTTCTGAGAGACCCTATCCCGACCCTATCAAAAAGATCAGCCCTCGGATATGACGCGGTAGCATTGTTTGCTGGGAATGAATTCTGGTCTCCGGAAGAAAGCTCCTTTCCCAGGCCAAACTGTCCGCAGGACTGTTGCCTTCCCTGAACGTGTGATTGAAGGAGAAGACGCCCAAATGACACAACTGGTTTATACGGTTAACTCAAGGTCTCCACTTCCAAGGGGATTTAGACTGATCTGAGAGGGAGGAGATCACCAAATTCGAATCCGACTCCACCAAGACATTGTGTAAACCATTCTCCAAATAGAGGAGCATCCCATCATGGATGGCTCGGAGTTCCGCCATGTTGTTAGAACCCACCCCATAACCCGCTGAGAAACCGAAAATAAACATACCATTTTCATCTCTACAGATTCCTCCCCCTCTTGAGGGGCCAGGATTACCAATTGCCGAACCGTCAATGTTTAATTTCACCCAGCCTGGCGATGGTTTTCTCCATTTTACCACAATTGTTGCTGAACATCTTGGAATAGAGGGTTGATTGAAGATTCTGGGACCACTGTGACTGAGGAGGCTGTCCATTTTATTTGCTCCAACGACCACATTAGCCCACCAACGAACTCTGGCCTTAGATCTGATGATATTCATGGGGGAGTTATTGTAGACAGCAACATTCCTTGAGCACTAAATCTCCCACAGAATGAGAGTAGGAAGCAGGAACCGGACTGCTTTTGGAGATGAACCCGTGGCCTCTGCATTCCGCCATTGTATCAATCGGTTAACAATGGATCCATTGGGAAGGGGAGGAATCCCACAGAGGGTACCGAACTCCGCCCAGAGAGCAGAAGCATGACTGCCGGACAGAAAGAGATGCTCGATTGATTCCACCTGAAGACCAACAGTCCCAATACCGACGCAACAGCGGCACGAAGACGCAAGAGCCACTCCTTTAGCCTGAACTTTGGTTTCCACTGGAGTCGCCTTTTGCATCAGACGCCACATGAAAATGGATATTTTAGGGGGGAGAGAGCCATGCCAGATCCATCTAGTGCATTGAAGGGGAGGGAAGGAGCTTCTCAGCAGCCTCCAGGCTGATCGAAGGGAAAAAGAACCCGAAGATTCAAGAGGCCAAACACACTCAGTCTGATCAGTCGTCGTTACAAAACCGCCATTGAAAATGTCGTTTATGACGTACTGAGGTAGTAGCAAAAAAACCCGAGAGGGAGGGAGAGGGCCTGATGGGCCGAGGAAGTCTTTAACTTGCAGATTTCTGAGCGGAGGAGGAATCGGGCTCTCAACCAGTCGCTGGAGAGGGCCCCTGCCCATATCCAGTTTTCCGTCCAAATGTTAAGCTCTCCTCTACCAACCTGCCATTGGACAGTATCTGAAATAAGCGGAAAAAGGGCTCTTACACGTTTCCAAAGAGGCGACTGACTAATAGAAGCCTGAGCAAGCACATTGGCGAGAAGATCTCTACTGTGTTTGCTGCGCATAAGCTTTACCTAGGGACCAACTTGTTCACCGAACATCACTGCCCAAGCTAGCTTTAACTTGTAGGCATTCATGACATCGCACAGACGCCTCACGCCCAGTCCACCTTCTTCGAGAGGCCTGGCTATTTTATCCCACGCCAGCCAATGAAGCTTTCTCTTTCCCTGAACCCATCCCCAAAAGAAATTGAAAAAACTCTTCTCTATCTTCTCTATCACCTGAGTAGGGATATGCATCGCTACCATGATATGGACGAGGAAGCTACCCAGAACATGACGAATGAGAGTGATTCTACCTGCTTGGGATATGTGTTTGCTAGCCCAGCTCGAAGCCTTCTTGTCGATCCTCTCAACCAGATATTGAAGCTCCACCGACTTGATTTTTCCGGGACAAAGCGGAGCACCTAAATACTAAATCATTCCACCAGCTTGATGGAAACCCATATAGGCAGCAATGGATCTTTTTCTGTTCGGCGTGAGATTTTTAGAGTAGATGAAAAGGCTCTTTCTAGAGTTAATTTTTTGGCCTGAGACTTCATGAAAAAGTTTAAGAAACTTTTGGATCTGCCGTAGAGATTTCCGACTACCGTTGGTGAAGAGAAGGATGTCATCTGCGTATAGTAAATGCGAGGTGATGGGGCAGCCACGACGCATTGCAAATGACTGACACCCACCATATGTCAGCATGAGGTTTAGATTCGCTGAGAACGCTTCCATGGCGATGATAAACAAAGCTGGGGAGAGAGGATCCCCTTGCCTCAGTCCCCTAGAAGATTTGAAAAAGCCCGAGGGTTCCCCGTTTATAAGAATGGAGAACCAGTTGTTCCCCCAGCAAACCTCCATAAGCTGCACCCATCTCTGACTAAAACCAAACTTGATAAGAATATCCTTGAGATACCTCCAGCTGACCTTGTCATAGGCTTTTTCAAGATCGAGTTTTAATATGAGGTTTCCCCCCCGAACCTTTCTATTGATGTCTCGAATCACCTCCTGGGCTAGTGCTATGTTTTCTGATATGGATCTCCCCTGGACGAAAGCACCTTGTTCCTGTGAGATCATTTTAGGCAATAGAGAAGCTAACCTGTTAGCTAAAAGTTTGGCAAAAATTTTATAAATGACATTACACAAGCTAATAGGCCGATAATCAGTGAAGTTAATAGCCGAGTGGGACTTGGGGATGAGGCATATGAGGTTGGACGTAAAATCTCTTGGGAGGGTGGAACCGACCATCATATCAACCGCCGCTTTGAGGATGTCCCCGCCAACAATATCCCAACAGCTCGTGTAGAAGGCTACTGAGAAACCATCGGGGCCCGCGACACTATCCTTAGGCATTGAAAACACAGCCACCTTGACTTCTTCCATCGACGGAGCGGGAGCTAGCAAAGAGTCATTATCCTGCTGGGTAATGACATGGGGAATGGCCTGGATAAACTCCGAGGCGGGATCGCATGATTCAACCTGAAAAAGCTATTTGAAAAATCTAACCGCTTCGACCTGAATCTCTTGGATAGAAGAGAGCATTACTCCATCCGAAGTCTTGATTTCAGAAATGGAGGCCCGCCACGTATGAAAATATTTCGTGTTCCTATCACCCTCCTGTAGCCAAGAGTTTCTGGACTTCTGCTTCCAGAAAACCTCCTCCATAATCTCAAGCTGAGTGAGATCAGTCCTCGCTTCATTATACTGGCGCAGGAGATCCTCCGAGGGCACAACTTGCATGTTGTGGTCAATCCCTTCCAACACTTCCTCAGCTCTGCGAATCTGGTGGAAAATGTTTCCAAATGTTTCTTTATTCTAGAATTTCAACAGCTGTTTTTTTTTTCCAGTTTGAGTAGCACATTTAACAGCGGTAGCAAGGAACAATCTCCGTCCCATGCCTTCCTGATTGTCTGTTGAAAAGAAGCATGAAGAGTCCACATGCGAAGGAACTTAAATGGCCTAACCTTAAGGGGCGTAAGAGCAGAGAAGGCTAGTCGAAGAGGGGAATGGTCTGAATTTAATCTGGGAAGATGTTCGACTCTAAAATTGGGAAAACTTGTCACCCAAATTGAATTGAGCAGAACTCTATCTAACCTAGCCCACACCCGAGCATTTCCTTTCCCTGTTGTTGCACCATGTAAAATGATTACCCATGAAACCTGCGTCAATCAAACCAGTGGCCCGAATCATGTCGACAAAATCCGCCATGCTGACTCTATTAGGAGGCAACCTGCCTCTCCGTTTTTCAAGGTTTGCTACCATATTGAAATCCCCGGCAATGGCCCATGGCCCACGCACCGATCTGCTAAAATTTTCCAACTCAGTCCAAAGGCTCCGCCTTTGAATTTTACAGCACCTCGCATACACAATGGTTAAGATTCTAGGAACTGAATTATCCTGAGTAGAAATTTGTAATGACATCATCTGATTAGAAGCTGAGAGCAAAGAAACATTAAGCCTATTGAGATGAAAGATCCAAATTTTCCCTCCCAGCTCCCCGTTTGACAAGGAGCAATGAAAACCCAATTTGAGACCCAAACCTACCCTTTTACTATCATTTTACATAGGTTCCAGAATCGCTAGAAGACTGGGTTTAGAGTTCTTTACCAGTTTGTTGAGTGCTCTAATTGTAGGCGCATTCCCGACACCACGCGCATTCCACACAATAGCATTATCCATCTGTCATGCAACCTGAGTTCACTGCCCGACATTTCAGTTTGCGAAGCCTGCTGTACCATTCGCCTGTTAGCTGATTCCCTAGTTTTGTTCTGTTCCCCTGCCTTCTGCTTACCCTGTTCATTGCAGGTGGAGACGACATCTTCATCTATTGTCCAGTGTCTTTCTATTCGAGTTTCCCATGAGGTTCCATAGGTTCCAACTGAAGCCGTTTGTGGATTGATTTGTTTCTTGGTTGAAGTACAGAGAGAGATCAATCATCAAAACATTTAGATAGTCATTGTCCGTGCCGAACTCGAAGCTGCTGTTCTCCTTATCTTGGGTGGGAAACCCATGCTTCCTTAGATGAATAGGCCTAGTAGAAACCGAAATGAGGCATTTCTTCTGCTTTTGTAGTGGAGAATAGCCCATTGATCTGGATTTGTTGCGTCTCACAAAGCACCTGAGGGGAAACGGCCAGCCTCGTAAAGCCCTAAGATCTGCTGCAGGAACTCCCGGAGTGGGAAGATCTATATGGGTGGACTGACCACTTTGGTGCATCACCTCGATCTGCTGCAAAGCCCCTCGATCAGCTGTAGACGCACCCAGTAATGGTTGATCCGTAGTGGTGGACTGAGCACCTTGGGCAGCTCCATGTTAGGACATGACAGCCTTATCTCAAAGATGGTATTGCTCACAGTATAGCGAGATCGGCTGTGACCAGAGCTGGTGTGAATTAAATCCAAGGACGATCTAGAAGGGTCTTTAGGCTGCAGGGGAAGATAAGGAGGCTGAGGTTGGAACGAAGGCACTGCGGGGGAACCAAGCACCAGACCGGGCTACTCGATTGAGAGTGGACTGAGCGGAGAAGGAATAGAGGGGATTGCTCGATTGCTCACAGTTAGAGTACATGATTGCTTGCAAGCTATTCATTGATTGTATGGTAATATTGTATTGAATAATGCAATTATAAATGCATTGTATTAATATTACTATTATACAATGAATGCATGTCGTTCCAAAATACTATGGTATTTTGGCTATCTAATCCCATATCTAAAATAAAATCCTTACAATGGAAAAATATTGGATTATACAAAAGAGTTCTTGATAGACCATGAAATTATAATCGACAAATCAAATTCACAATAGATGTCAATCACTTGTACATGTCACATGTAAAAGGCGTATATAAACGGAAATACATGCATCAATGTAGGGGTTTATATATATATATATATATATATATATATATATATATATATATATATATATATATATATATATATATATATATATATATATATATATATATATATATATAATGTCGGATGTAATTTCCACGGGCCAATGGAATGTGACTAGGCATACGCCTACATGCAAGCGCTATTAACACATGAGATTTGTGGGGCCCACTTTGTTTTGTGTGTGTAATTTGCTTCGTATCCACTCTGTCCATCAGTAAGCCCCATTCTGTTACGTAATGGGGACAAAGATCTGACAGAAGAACAACACAGGTGGACCACAACGGATGCGGGTTTCTAGTGAAAGACTTTTGCAGGATGTTCGTGCATGCTCCTTACTCTCTTGAACCGAGCAATATAGTTTTCAACCTTTTCACCGAGCAACTGCCTGAAACGAATAAGATCGGCCATAGAAATCTTTTTGTCCTTGTAGAAGAACTGGGCACGAAATTTCTCCTCCGTCTCTCGCCAGGCTTGGATGAAGTTTGGTAACAAATTTGAATACTAAGTAAAGGCCACTGTAGTTAAGGAATGGCCAAACAATTGTAATTTATGATAATAATTATTAGCCAATTCACTACATTGCATGGTAAATCCACCTATATGCTCATGGTCGATTGACCAATGTCGTCAATGAAAAACATAAAATCTTGTCGATAGTTCCTGGGTAATGGATATGTCAGTCGATCCATTCAAGATAAAGCTTGTGGTACACTAGGGTAGTAGTGCGACTGAGAAATTGGCCTGCCACTTCTTACACGAGTTGCATAACCTGATCACGATCCATGAGTTGAGGTCCAACCATTGGTGGTAGATCTGGACCTACTAGGTATTATCCCCCCCGTGTTGAGGTAGTTTCTTAGGAAAAGGATGCCCCACCAGGCATTCCTTGATTTCTAAGTTCAAGAATAAAGTTATTGGCCTCCTACTCAGGTTGCCTGAATTTAACAGGCGAAGGTAGAGTCCATACACCCTGTGTTAGAGCACGATGCATGTTCTATGGTGGGGTGGGTACCGATGGTATAGGCAAAACCGATGCCAAATTTCTAATAGAATTGCCATCAACATTCGGTTGAAGTGCACTGGGCGCCTTTCGACAAGGATATCCACCATCCGATTCAGGTTCTCAATCTGGCTCGCCACCCACATGTTGAAGGTTTCTACCTAAATTTGCGATTACTCTTCTTGAGCTCATGCTTACTCAACTTGATCCCTCCCTTCTTCATAATATGTTGAATTCCCAATTGCATATTGCACAACCCAACCAATATTATCTCCAGATGGTTTCTTTGAGATGAGGATGCCCCATCCTGGGTTGGAGGATTGAGCATTGGGTTTGATGGTGAACCCTGGATTGAGTTCATGTGCTGGTTGCACTTGCATCTTCCTGAGTGGAGGTAGTGTAGAAGGTGTTACAAGATCGTTAGCCCTAAAGGAGCTTCAGGTAACCCTTTGACTCATCTTTCTAAAGTTAGATTAATTAATAATGCTTATGTCACACTGATATCTTTACTAAATCAGATGTCTCACTGAGTGTGTCAAAAACTATTGCCTCTCAGTTTTAGATTCGGTCACGTATTATATTTGCAGGTGTACTATAACCAACTGTGCGACTCGATTCCAACCGAACTACTTTGACCCCAAGCGCCGAGATAGACAAATATATCATAATTAACAGTACATGGTTGAGATTAGAGAAGATCGGTTGCCTATTCAGTCATTCGCAAGATGTTGCTTAAAATGATCAGGCAATTATCGGAGGGTAAGGTCCATCCATCCAAGAATAGGTTGCACCTTGCCTTCCGTACAAAAGGACTTTCAAATACAAAAGTTAAACCACAAAAGGAAATACTTACAGTCGACCACAGATAGTAACTATAAAACACCTTTCTGAGAGAAGAACTTTATGTTTCGATGGAAATCATCTAGCGTATGATTGTAGACTTAGATTATAGCTAAGGATTACAGTTACTAGATTACTGCTACTCGTAATACAAGATTAGGCTACCGGTTATGCTAAGGAATATAAAAGACAGTTTATGCTAAGGAACATAAAGATAATTAATAGATTTATTTGTTTTGTTTGATTGAGTTGGTACTAGATGTTTTGCTTTATTAAAATACTCTCCTATTTATATATCTTTGGGATAATCATTTAGATGTTTTTTTTCAATTACTGACAATTATAGCAACCACTTTGGCACCACGTTATTTTTTGGATTCTTCGTAGGCATCTATCATGGTAACTCTTTAGCACCACTTTTTCCTAAACCACATCTTGTTTTTGAGCTTTTCAATCAAGCTTCATTTATAAACGACATGTAACACTGAGGATGCAGATCTCCTGCGAAAGCCTTTGGCAGGAAGTTCCTGCGTTGGGAACCCATGTGGGGCCCACTGTGATGTTTGTGAGAAATCCACCGTGTTCATCCATTTTCTGAGTTCATTTCACGACATGAGGGAAAAAATGACCGGATCTAATGCTCAAGTGGGCTGAAAACTTGAGAATTGAATGTACACAATTGAAATATTGAAGGGGCCGCAGAATTTTTGAATCATGCTAATATTTGTGTTTTCAGTTAATCCCAGTAGGAATGACATTATGAACGGTATGGATGGCATGTAAACATCACTGTGGTCCTCAAGGATGTTTCAACGGCAGTAATTTCCCTAACCACCTTTTCCTTTCATACGGAACACTTGAGTCTTGGATCCCGTTCACATTTGGTTTCGTATCCTCGGATGAGCTCACAAAACGGATGGACAGAGTGGATTTTTCACAAACATCACGGTGGGCCCCACCTCGGTTTCCAGCGCAGGAACTTGCTGCTAAAGGCTTTCGAAGGAAATCCGCGTCCACACTCTGATTACTGTCAGCTGTAATTCACCAACATACGCTCCAAATATTCTAAAAGATATTAAACGTGTTTTGTAATTACAGTGCAATTGGTTCTTTCCGTAAGGGTAAAAAATAACCATGACATTGACCCCACAGGACACGTACATGCAAGGCTACAAGCCTGGAACACGATCTCTACTGGGTCCTTACTCTTACTCCAGTGGGAGTTTCAACACTTGTTTGAGGGTTCGAGTACCCATAGGTGGTGAAATCCCACCATGGCGTGAGTGCATGGGGGTGTGTGTGCGTGTGTAAAAATAATTTTAAAAAAACAAAAAATAAATAAAATAAAAACCGATCTCTACTAGTTTACTTAAGATAATAGTGTTTAATTTCTCGAACGGATAGCGATGAAGCGTCATGCGAAGGGACGCGGATTGCGCCCTACCCCTGCCCGGACGGCTGTGGAGCCCACCGTGATGTAACTGTTCTATCCTGCCGTCCAACTATTTTTTCAGAAAATTTTAATATGTGAACCAAAAAATGAGGCAGGTCCAAGGCTTCAGTGGACCACAAAGTGGGGACTGAACTTCCACCATTAAAAGCTTCTTGGGAGCCAAAGAAGTTTCGGATCAAGCTGATATTTGTGTTTTCACTTCATCCACGTCTACATGACCTTATGAATAGGTTTTATGGTAAAAAAACATCACGTGGGCCCTTAGAAAGGTTTCAACGGTGGGTGTCATATCAGTGCAGGTTCCTTTGGTGTGGTCCACTCAAGCCTTGGACCTGCCTCATTTTTTGCTACACATATTAAAATTTTCTGAAAAACTCATTGGACGGCGGGATAAAACAGTTACATCACGGTAGGCTCCACAGAGCCCTGCCCGGACGGATTACCGTCCGGGCGGGGGTAGGACGCAATCCGCGTCCCATGCGAAGGGTATTGTGGTCTTTAATTTCGAAGGCATTTCATTTCAGCTTCCCTGCCTAACACAGGACTTTCTTTCCACAGGAAAAGCAAAAGTCAAAAACTACCTCCTCTTTCACGGGTATTATTATCATAAAACAATTTACTAGTCGTTTCTGTATTGTCCTCTCCATGTAAATAAAACCCACCATCCACCATCCAAAATCATCAAAACATCTGCCCTTTTTCGTTCAAAACAAGAGAGAGAGAGAGAAATGGAAGGTCTGATACCGTACATTCTGCATGCATGGAAGAAGAAGAAAGAGCACAAGAACTATCGCCGCCTTTCGGAGGGTTCGAGCCGAGGCAGCCGTCTCGCACTCACGGAGAGGGTGGCGTCCTTCGAAGGCTCATCTCACATTAAGAGGTCTGACTTTCAGACTCCTACTTCTAACTTTATGGAGTTGAAGAACCGCCCTTCTTCCCACTTCAAAATCGAAGACTCCCGCTCTCAAATTCACATCAGATAGAGAATTCAAAGAAATAATAGTTGTTAATTTTTATTTTTATTTTATTAATGCATTACAAATGTAAAATAAATTATATTTGTCTTTTCTTTTCTTTTTTATTGTTGTATTGTTTTCTTTGGCAATGAAAATGTAAAACTGTATGTGGTTCTATCTTACTTTTCTCTATAGCCTTCCTCTTTGAATGGCATTGTCTTCTCCAACCGTCATGTTTGCATTGTGAACATTGCCAGATCTGCACCGTTCATTGACCTTCTTTCCCATTTCTGTTTGTCAACAAGGATCTTAGCTATTGATGATCGCTTATCTGCAACGAATCAGCATCTCCTACTATCTTTGCAACCAATCATCCATTCAGATAATCACACACGGGTGATCGTAGTGAAATGCTGTCCCAGAAGCACCAGATAGCTTCCTTTTGGAGGCGGATTGCCTGCAATGCTTCCGACGGCACGTTGTGGCCCAAGCATTATGGGGCACCTTGATGTATGTGTTTTATCCACACCGTCCATCCATTTTGCCAGCTCATTTTTAGGGCATGATGTAAAAAAAATGCCAGAACAGGAAATAGTGGGAATAATGGCGCTTACCGTTGAACATAGGGTCCACCCTGATTTTACTTGCCATCTACCTGGTTCGCAAGGGAGATGGGTTGCCTAGTGACCGAACCACACGGGATATTTTTAGTAATCAGGCGGGATTCGCTTGGACTATGTGCCGCTGTTATTAGAGATGCTCACTGTTAAGCATGTTTGATAGTTGTTAGGTGGAGTGATATTGGATCACCAGGCAATTCTTCATAAGGTCACACAAACAAAGATGAATGGAAAAACACATTAGCTTGATCCAGAATATCAGTGGCCAGAAAAAAGTTTTTAATAGTGGCTGTTAAATTCCCACTGTTTTCTGTGATGTGGCCCACTTAAGCTTTTGATATACTTGATTTTTTGTCTCATACCCTGATATGAGCTAGAAAGATCGATGGATAGCATGATAAAACACAAACATTATATGCGCCTCGTGGACATGGATTGCCTGTTAAATGTTTCCTACATAGAAAAGCTAGATGGGCCCTTCCATAATGCCTATCATTGAAACCTTCTTAGGTCTACTTTGCTGTTTATATCTTATATCAAAACTATTTGTAAGGTCATTCTCACTTTGATGAACTGAAAACACAAAAAACTTAGCCTGATACAAATTTTCCATTGGCTGTGTTCATTCAATCCCCACTTCTTCCTCTCATGTTGACCACTTATATTTTGGATCCACCTCATTTTTTGTCACATCTTAAATGAGTTGACAATACAGATGTACAATATGGATGAATGAGGTGAATTTCTCACAAATATCATGGAGGTCCCCACCTAGCTTCCCAATGTAAGAAAATCTTGTGAAAGCCATTTGCATACAATCTACTTCTGTCACGGATTAGGTACTATCTTCACTTCGTCCTACCTAGAGACAGATAATCATTTTAAAACATGAGCCCATAAAGGAGGCAGATCAAAGGCTTAAGTGGGTCACGTGATGGAAGCAGTAAGTAGGACATAAAGTGTTATTATTAAAAGAATTTTGAAGGCCACAAAAGTTTTAGATGAAGGTAATATTTATTTTTTCCCTTCATCCATAACTACGTGATTTTATGAACAGCCAAGTTAGATGTCAAATAATCATCACATTGGGGCCTATGCAGGTTTCAACCTTCGGGTATCAGTGTCACCCCAGCTTCTATATGGTGTGGTACACTTGAGCCTTCAACTTGATCCCCTTTTGTGATCATGCCCTAGAATGATATATAGAAATGAAGGAATGGCCTAGATAAAACACATACATTATGATGAGCCCTAGAGCCATGCATGCCAAGACCGCATCCGAGTATTGCCACGCTGGGCTGCAAGGATATTCCCAGAGACAGGCAATCAGGCCTCCCTTCTTTTGAGGTGTGGCCCACCAAATCAACTGTTATATTCTTTATTTCCTCTACGTCTGTGCAGCTCTGCGGATGCCATTATGGACCAAAATGAAAAACATGTGCTCACTCCATTCAGTGTATCTCAGCCGATGGTTTTAAAATGTCAAAATAAAGAAGCAGTCAAACACATTGAGCGTCTGAAATGACCTCATTATTACTCAAAATTATTAAATTAGTTTCCTCCCCATTGTCCTCATTCATACCACAGCTGTGGAGCTGAGAACTCAGTCCGATCATGAAGAGCAGCTGAGAAAGAAATCAAGGGGCAAGCTGTTGGAATCTATGGATAACAGCTGACTTGATGAGCAGGTTAGGTTGAATCTCCCACGTGGATTGCAAGCAACTCCCTTGTTCCATTAACTGCAGTAAGAAGTTATTTGGAGTCCACCGTGATGTTTGTTGGAAATCCATTCCATTCATCCGTTTTTTCAGCTAAAGTTAGGAAATAAGTTAATGCAGATACAAAACTTAAGTGGGCCCATGTTAGGAAATGAGCCTAAAAATGAAGCAGATATAAAACTTAAGTGAGCCAATGATAGAAAAAAGTGTGTAAGGAAATGCCTACTGGGTTCCACCATAATGTTTATATGCCATCCAAAGCATTCATACGTTCATTCCTACTGCAATGAACTGAAAAAACATAGATACTACTACAATCCAAAACTTCTATAGCCCTACAAATGTTTTAATGATCATGCGTGTTAAAACAAAGATACTACTACAATTCAAAACTTCTATAGCCCTACAAATGTGTAAATGATGAGTGTTTAATCATCAATATTTCCTGTCATGCAGCCGAATTGAGTTTTGGACGGGTCACCTCATGTCCAGCTGGCAAAATGGATGGATGCGGTGGATTTTTCAGAAATACCAGCTTGTAACTGCACTAACTTAATTGGAGCAGTCAATCCACGTTCGCCTAAGCTCATAAGCTTACGCCACACGTGGAAATTGACTGCTTAAATAATGGTCCAAGATTGCTAGAAATGCTTACGTCCAACTGATTGGACGACTAGTTTCTGTCCACCCAGCGTATTGCTTTGAACATGTGATGTTTCTGCGACATCAGCCTGCCCAATTGGTTAGCCCCTTCTTGAAGATTACACAAAAATCAGCCTCATGGATGACATATGCATATACAATTGATCAATGGTTATAAATTATTTTCTAAGATGTGGCCCACCTGATACATGGACGAAGCTGATTTTTGCTCAAGGTGATCTAGTGGTGAGACCAACCTATTGGGCAGGGTGGATGTCGGAGGAACATAATTGCTTGCAAGCTATTCATTGATTGTACAGTAACATATTGTCTAATGCAATTATAATATACTAAAACGAGAACCTAATCCACATTTGCTTGCGTAGGGGACATTCTCTTCTCTTCTTTGTATTTTTTATTTTCGTTTTAACGGCCGCATTAGCTGGATTAATATTATTATTACACAAGGAATGTATGTTCGAAAATATCATTGTATTTTGACCATCTAATCCTATATCTGAAATAAAATCCTTACGGTGAGAAAAAATATTGGATTACCTAAAAGACTTCTTGGTATACTATGAAATTGTAGTCAACAAACGAAATTCACAACCACATGTCACATGTAAAGGGGGAATATAAATGGAAACAATGCATCAATGTGGGGCTTATATATGCAGTGGATTTCAAAATCCTGAATAGAATCAAATGGAATTCCATCCCTCGTAATTTCAACTCCTCCGGTAATCTCCAAATGTTGGCTGTAATCTGTAGGGTTCAATGGAATGTGACCAGGCAAACGCCTGCACGCAGATGCTATTAACACATGAGATTTGTGGGACTTTGATAGAGGTACAACACAGATAGACCACAGCCGATGCGGTTTCCTGTGAAAGCCTTCCGTGTGAAGTTCATGGACTGGGATGTTAGGTGGGGCCCACCATGATATTTGTGAGAAACCCACTCCGTTCATCCATTTTGCCCCATTGTGCCGGATAATTTTAGGACATGAAAGTAAAAATAAGGTGGATCCAAAACTTGAGTGGGTCATACAAGATGAAAAACTAGGGAAAGAGTTTTCTATCATTGAAACCTTTATGAGCTCCACCTTGATGTTTACAAGGTCATTCCCACTGAGATGAAGTGAAATCATGGAAACCTTAGCCTGATGCAAAACTTTCATGGCCACATCTATGTTTCAACGGTGAAGATTGAATCCCCACTATTTCCTCTCTGGTGGCGCACTTGAGTGTTTGATCTAACCATTGAATCCCCACTATTTCCTCTCATGTCGAACACTTGAGTGTTTGATCTGCTTTATTTTCTGTTGCATATCCGAAAATGATCTCACAAAACGGATGAATGGAATGGATTTATTACAAACTCCACGGTAGACCCCACCTAGCATCCCCAGTGCAGGAACTTCATGCCAAAGGGAAACCCTCATTCGACCACAGCCACAGCCCGCATAAGGCAGGAAACCCGCGTCCGACCACAGCATAAGGAATAATAGGAAGAGGATTCTTATCATTAGTTTGTGTGTGGGGCCCACCTCAGTTGGGATGTAGTTGTTTTTTTCATATACGGTGGTGAAAGAAAAGTCCCTCACTTGATGGACGGACTGGATTGCACACACCTATAACGTTAACCTCACAGGACTCGGACATACGACGATACAAGCTTACAATAGGTCCAGCACAGGCACACGATATGTACAAGTTCGGATAGCGATGAAGCATGCTGAGAAGGGCAATATAGTCTTGCCGAAGGAGTTTCATTTCAGCTTCCCTTCCAAACAGGAATCTTCTTTCCGCTAAAAAACGCAAAAGTCAAAAACTACCTCTTCCTTCGAAAGGGTATTCTTGTCATTAAACAATTTCCGATTCCTAAAAAAAATTCAAAAGTCAAAAACTACCTCCACTTCGCAAGGGTATTCTTGTCATAAAACAATTTCCTAGTCGTTTCTCTATTATCTATCATCTCTCAGTATAAATAAAACCCATCATCGACCATCCAAAATCATCACAGCATCCACCATTCTTCTTTCAAAACAAGAGAGAGAGAGAGGAAAAAAAAATGGAAGGTCTGATACCATACGTTCTGCATGCGTTGAAGAAGCAGAAAGAGCAGGGGAACTATCGCAGGCTCTCGGAGAGTTCGAGCAGAGGCAGCCGTCACCCACTCATGGAGAGGGTGGCCTCCTTCGATGGCTCATCTCACCGTAGGACGAGGTCTGAGTTTCAGAAGCCTGCGTCTGACTTTAAGGAGTTGAGGAGGCGCCCTTCTTCCCAACTGAAAATCCAAGACTCCCGCTTTCAAATTCACAACTGATAGACAATAATTCAAAGGAATTATAATTTTTATTATTTTCTTTTTATTAATACATTGCAACTGTAAAAGAAATTAGATTTTTCTTCTCTTTTCTTTTTTTATTGTTATTTGGCAATGGAAATGTAAAAGTCTGGGTGTGTGCCGAAATTTAAGATAGATTTTCTTTTCCTCTTTATAATTATTTTTCTTTTCCTTTTGAGGGTCCCAATATCATGAATGGATCAGATCTTGCAAATAATTTTCTTCTCAGATCTGTTTGTCATCAAGGATCTCAGCTATTGATCATCACCGATCTGCAAAGGATCTCAGCTATTGATCATCTCCTGCGATCTTAGCAACCAATCATCCGTTGCAGCACATCTAAGCGGCTAGATCCACAGTCCATATCAAGGGCTCCTTCACTAGATAAATGGAAGCGGATTGCGTACTACCCCTGCCAGGACGTACTCGGTCCTGGCTGGAGCTCTGTAGGGCCCAGCGTGATGCATGTGTTTCATCCACACTGTCCATCCGTTTTAAAAGATCATTTCAAGATGCAAGCCGAAAAACGATGCAGATCCAAGTCTCAACTGGGCCACACCACAGGAAGAAGTGGTGATAATGATGCCACCATTCATAAGGTCACATGGACTTAAATGAAGGGCAAAAATAAATATCAGCTTGATCAGAAACTTCCATGGCCTTCAAGAAGTTTTCAACGTTAGGCATGATCTGCCGCATTTTTATTTTTTTTTTATTACACTAGTACATTACAGCAGGCTCCACAGAGCTGCTGCCAGGGCTGGGTCCGTACTAACAGGGCGCATCCTACTTAAACAGGATTAACCCAGTTAAATAAAATTTTGATTTGTGGCCAATAAATGATGGAAACCCAAAAGAAGGCCAGCTCAGATCATCACATGTGCCATATCTGCGAAATGGTGTTTACACAAGCACTGGAAGCTTCCTTTCAGACGTGGATTGCCTAATGGTCTTGTCTCCATAATATGCTGTACTGCAGCGTCAAGGCTCACGGTGATGGATGTGCATTATGTTGTGGCATTGAGGGTCTAGGACATGTCTCTCTACTTCTCTCTGGGGGGCAGATGAGGTGAGACCTGGGACAGAAATGGTGCGCCCAGACTATGCAGCCCTTAGCGTGGGGCTCACATTGATGTATGCATTCTTTATCCATGGCGTTTTTCCATTTTTCCATATCCTTTTAGGTTATTATCTCAAAAATAAAGTAGATCTAACTATAAGGTGGACCATATCATGAGAAACAGTAGTGATTGACCATTAATGAGCCGCGTAAGTTTTGGATCAAGCTGATATTTGTTTTCTAACTTCAACCAGGCTTATGTGACCTCGTGGATAGATACAAAACATTAAGGTTCTTAATTCCAAAGAAGTTTTTAATGGTTAGGCATTCAATCACCACATTTTTCAAAACTATGGTCCACCTGATAATTGGATATGCTTCATTTTTGGCATAAGAAGCATTTTTGGCATAATGCCCAAAAATATTATGGAAAAATAAATGAACGTGATGGACACAAAATAAATGCATCAAGGTGGGCCCCATGGTAAGGGCTGCATTGTCTTGGGTTAGTCTAGGGTCTCACCTGCTTCCCTCTATCTATCTTTTTATGCATACGGCTGTGCATACAACCATGTGCGGTGAAGTCTACTTCCTATAGACTTTGTGATATGTACTCTCTTATGGTTTAAATAAAGTGTTGGGCATAATTAGATAAAAGTATTGTACTAATTTATCTTATGGGGTATTTCTTAGTATTAGATTCCTTGTACGAGCGAGTGAGAGATACGCCTTATATTTTTATTTAACTGATTTATAGCGAAGAAGAAAGCTTTATGCTATTATCTTATGAAGTAGGTATATTGTCAAACCACGTAAATCATTGTGTTTATTGTCTCTTGCTTTGGTTTGTTTCTTTTCTTTTGTGATTTGGCTTCACCTATATTGATCACGTGCAGACGTTTTCTCGCAACAATTGGTATTAGAGCTAAAGGTTAAGAAACATTTTAGCAAGATCAACGTTGACATTTATTTTTCAATTATGCTTCAAATGGCTTTGTCGAATTCTACCATATTCGAGGTGTTAAAGTTTAATGGATCCAATTATACATTGTAAAAACTGAATATGAACGCGGTGTTGGTGAAGAAAGGATGCGCAATTGCGATTTAAGGAAAATGAAAAAAAAAAAACTATAAAGATGAAAGACGAGATATTTGAGGAGAAAATCAATTAGCCATGGAGAACTTTCTTCTTGTACTGGATAATTTAGTTTTATTCAACATGTCCGATCAAACCACTACAAAAGGTTTGTGGGACAAATTGTAAAACCTATATGAAGGGAAATCGATGTCTAGCAAGATATTTCTCCGACATCAACGGTACAATTTAAAGATGAATGAATGATCCTCTTTGCAATAACACTTTAATGGGTTTAACACCCTCATTAGTAAATTGGTGGCGGTTGATATGAAAATTAGCAATGAAAAAACTATCGCACTTTTACTCTGTTCGATGCTAGATTCATATGATGGTTTGATTATGAATCTCAATAATGGTCCAGATCTCACTCATGGGTCAATCGTGTCCACATTACTTATTCAAGAGTCTCGTAAAAAATGCATGAAGAATCTATTGGTGATGCTATGATGGTTAGAGGAACATCTATTGAGAGAGGTACCAGTGAGAGAGATCAAACAAGATCCAAATCGAAAGGGCACAAAACAGGTAAGTGTTGGAATTGCGGAAAGAATAACCACTTACGTAAAAATTATAAGGTCAAACAAAAAAAAAAATTATAAACCTTATTCATATGATCAAGCATCAGATTCAAAGGGTTCCCAAGAAAATCTAGTTGATAAAGATAATTCATCTAATAATAGAGAAGTGTTGTCGGTAGTGATTTAACGAGAGAATTTGAATCATCAATGTATCTTAGATTTGGTCGCTTCATTTCATATGACTCTACACTATCATATATATTAGTCATATGATAGTGTCACGGTTTACATAGGTATGATATTATGTGTAAAATTATGGGTATTAAAGATGTTAGAATTACTATGTTTGATAGTGTCACACATATATTTTCTGGTGTACGACATGTACTGAAACTATGGAAGAGTCTTCTGTCATTAGAAAAATTCATTGAAGATGGCTATAAATTTTCTGATGAAAAAAGTCAATTGAAAATTATAAAGGGAACGTGAAATGAGATTTAATGGGCGATTTATATTATTTTATTAGAGATATCGTGATTGGCGATACTATTATTGTTAATGATGTAACAAACTCTGTTATAATCTGGCCCAAGTGGTTGGGCCACATGAACAAGGGCTAAATGTACTTCTTCATCAAAATGTACTTCCTAGTTTAAAGTCTATTAATTTATATTTTTGTGAGAGTTGTCTATTTGAAAAGCTCTATAGAAATCATTTTTCATCATCCACTGTCAAAAGTAACGATGTTTTAAACCTAATTCGTTATAATATTTGGGAGGCTGTAGTCGAATCCTTTGAAGGTTTGATGTACTTTGTTTTAATTCTTTACCGATGATTTCTCCAGAAAAGTATAGGTTTACAAGTTGAAAATGAAAAGTAATAGTTTTATTTATTTTACTAAATTTAAAGCATTTTTGAAAATCAAAAGGGAAAGAAAATTGAGTGTCGAAGAACTGATAATAGAGAAAAATACAATTCAAAAGAATTTAAGATTTTTTGTAGTGAGCATGGCATTTAGAAACATTACACGGTCCCTAGTACTCCACAACAAAGCGAAGTTGTGGAACATATAAACCATAAGCTTATAGATTGTGCTATGAGCATGCTGAGTTCGACTAGGCTCGAAAAGTGTTTTTTAGAGGACACCATTAATACAACTTGTTACTTGATAAATCGTTCTATTATGACTACACTTGATTCCAAGATCCCTGAAGAGATATGATCTGAAAAAATTGTTAATTATTTATTCTTTCATAGTTTTTATTATAACATTTATGTATAGATTCCCAAAGAGCACATGATTAAGTTGGATGCAAGGTGTAAAAAGTGTATTTTTCTTGGCTATGCAGAAGAAACAAGGGTGCAGATTATAAAACCCTATTGTACAAGTTAATAATTAGCCAAGTTGTGGTTTTTAATGAAGATTCGTTGCAAAAAGACATAATTATCGAGCTCAAAGTCACGAGATATAATTAAATTAAAATCTTTAAACGATATTCAAAATTACCATACTAATTCAGAAAATCAACAAGTTGATCATATCATTAAAAATTAAGCTGATGAAAAGCACACGAATGAAATATCGGGATTACATTTGATTTATATTAGTCCTCATCTGGTTGGACATTTGGACATGTTTATGATGCTAATTTAGACTTTACACATCTAGGTGTAGTTTATCCTAATGTGTGATTTATCTTGCTTACCTTTTGATGTCTATTAAATGAATGTTAAAATAACTATGTGAAATGTTGGAAAGTACACCTGTGTGTGTCTTTTCCTTAAGTTAATACTCGAGATTTTTAAGCGAGAGTCCCATACTCGAGTTATGAAATCCGGGATGTTACATACGTCTAACATAAAACTTACTAAAAAATAGTAAGTTTTTCGTAAAACTGCAATTTTGAATTGGAATGAATTATTTTCTCCTAAAACGGAGTGATGTGACCCACTTTCACTTATTCTGAGTCGTCGTCTTTTGGATTGGGCAGAGAAGGCAGATCATCATCTAGGATGTAGGATAACTACGAGTTATCAGAAATAAAAGCATCTTCTGCTATCATCTTGAGAAGAATTGATCGTCGAAACGATCCAGTCGTACAAAGTCTTGATTCATAACTTGAATGGAATGAATTGCCTCCATTGTGAAAAGATAATAAAATTTGTCTTGAATGTTAGAAAAATAAGTGAATCTTGTACACAATAGAGGATAGAAGAAAAAGATAATTAAACGATCAGATCTATCGAGATCAATGCTTGACTTGAATAGTCAATATCTCAAGACAGATTTGCTGCCTTTTTTATGTAGTTCCAACAAGTGCAAACGTACGATATTTGCAAATTGTCTTTAGGATACAATGAACTCTTAATCCGAATTTCAACACGAAAATTTGTGCATTTAAGTGTTGATCAAATCTCTAGATTTGACACCGATATGCCTTTAAGACATTCAGAAAAAACTTACCAAGATGTCAGATCGAGAGTACTTGCATAGAAGATGATATAATCTTAAAAATTAAGAGTATTAACTTCTGATTATAGTATCTAGGATTTATATTAATTGAAGGGTCATAGATTTCTTCCTAAAGAGATGCAAATGTGCCTCTTTAAGAAATCCATACCCATTCACAGCAAACAATTTTCTTTCATGAAAGGACATGACTATTTGTCCTATGGCGGTTATTTCTATACCCATTCAGACAAAAATAGTCATCCAACAATAAAAACTATAGCCACATGTTCTAATCATCTTAACTGTTGCCACATCAGCAACACGTGGCATCAGTGCCACATGTACAACCATGTCATAGTCACTCTCAATCAACACTAAGGTTAAAATACTTCATGGTAGACCCTAGTCCAATTCAAGTTGCACCATGGCTCAAAATGATTTAAACAAGTGTAAAAAGGACTAAGGCTCTTTTGACTCCATGTGACAATGTGTACGTGCAAAAAAGAATAAGGCTCTTTTGGCTCCATGGAGGTTCCGACCAGCATCCTAGCAGATTTAGAGAATTATTTGCTAATTTCTTTTTGGGGCTGGGAAGGGCCAAAGAAAAAGTGTCATGGCGGAACTGGCGAAGTCTTTCGCTTCCCAAATCAGAAGGTGGCCTGGGCCTGAGGCGCTTAAAATCAGTTATGCAAGCTTGTCGGCTAAAGCTGGCTTAGGCGGCCCTATTCATAGGTAAAAAAATAGCAACTGGTATAATTTCATGAGAGCAAAATATGCCTCTGATTTCGTCTCCCCGTCCTCGCCTAGATCAAGCCCTACAACATCTCCAATCTGGAAAAAAAATCAGAGTGACCTTCCCCTTGCTCATGGAAAAGTCCCGATTGCTTATTGGTCGAGGGAACGTTGACTTCTGGTCAGAGGACTGGTCCAGGCTAGGACCCCTGCGGGATTTGCAGTTGCATCAGTAGGCCCAACCTCCAGCCAGCGTCCACGACTGGATCAGCCCGACAGGTTGGATTGAGAGGGCTAAGGCCTTGCACGTCCTTCCCCAAGCCATTGTGGACCATGTCGTGGAGGAAGGTTTCTGCACGTCTGATGTGGAAGACAGAAGCATTTGGTTGTCGGTGGGGAATGGGGATCTATTAGCTACTTTAGCATGACAGAGTATTAGGCTAGCGGCGCCCAGGAAAAGTTGGTCAGCATGGGTGTGGCACCCCAAGGTTCCACCAAAACTCTCCCTCCTCACCTGAAAAATCCTCCACAACGCGGTCCCAGTAAACGTCAATATTCAAGGCAAAGGTGTCAGCATAGCATCCAAGTGTTCCTGATACCCCCCACCTTCCTCCCCCGATTGCTAATCGATGGACCATCTCTTTGCCATGGGTTCATAGGCCAGCAGAGTATGGGAACGCTTCCGAACGGATTGTGGGATCCCCCAGCCCTTGCTCCCCAACAGCGGCCGGCCATGCTTCATGGTGGTGGAATGCTTCCCAGGCGTCAGTGACCCCGGTCAAAGGCCTAATTCCCATTTTCATTTTCTGGGAATTGTGGAAATCCAAGAACTCCAATCGCTTTGACAATTCATCATCTGATACTTCACAAATTGTGTAAGGAACTTTATTCTGGGCTCAGCTAGTCGGCTCCATTCTTCCAGCCCCCAGAATACTCCACAAATCGGTTTCTATCATGAGCAAAGGCTGGTGCATCCCTACTCCTTAGCCTATTATTCTAATAATCTCCATTGTAAAATGGTGCAGGCCTCTGGCGGGCTGGATCAAACTGAACGTGGATGGATCCTCCAGAGGGAACCCAGGGCCTTCGGGAGGTGGGGCGGCGTTGGGCAAGACGAATCAGGGAAATTCCTATTTGGATTTTCTCACGGCTACAACATTGGCACAAATACGAGGGCTAAGTCCAAAGCCATCTTGGACGGTCTCACGTTGGCGCATCGTCTGGGCTACTCTAAAATCCTGGTAGCTAGCGATTCCATGGTAGTGGTGAAGGCCATTTCCTATCCTGCTAACGCCTGCTAGCTGGTCTGGTACTGGAAGGCGAGATTCTCCCTCCTCTCCCACTCCCTTCAACTAAAAATTGCTTATACGCCTAGAGAAGCAAACTCGGTCGCCGACGGTTTGGCCCGTCTTGGGAGTGAGTCCCAGTCCAACACCACTTTCCTATCTCAAGACGCCCTTCCAGCCTCCATCAAATGTCTCCTGTTCCTCGATAAAGTCAGCCTAGGTTCCCTGTGACTGGCCTAAGCCCAGTCTATGTTGTCTTAGCTTCTTTCTGTCCATATGATAGGAGGGCCCATTCCCTTTTTGTTATCGGCTCATCCTGAATTTGTAAGCCGTTCTCGGCCTGTTCCTGATTTATACAAATACTCTGTTGTTTTTTTTTTTTAAGTGCTAAGTGCGCTTAATAAAAATGCTATCGCTAGATGGGAGTTGGATTCCACCACCACTTTGGTGAAACCAAAAGAAAAACAAATAGATAACTTGTCATGAATCGCTCGAAGTTCCGCACCCAGTCCCATAACCTTCTGAGAAAGCAAAAAGAAATTCCCCCTTGTCGCTTGCAAACTCCCACGCCACCAGACAGCCTCGAGTTTCCCCTTGCCGACCTGTCAACATTTATCTTAGTCCAGCCTGATGGGGTCTTTTCCCCGTCTTCGACCGGTCCTGAGCCCCGCTCGACCGGTCGTGGGAGGCGCTCGACCAGTCGTAGGTTCGAGCCTTGGCACGACTCAAAGTCCAGCGAGTTCGTGCTGTTTTTCTCGGAGGTCTTCGACCAGTCGTAGGTGAGCTTCGACCGGTCGTAGGTGGTCTACGACCAGTCGTAGGTGAGCTACGACCAGTCGTAGGAGGCTAAGACCAGTCCTGGAATTTCCAGGACTAGTCGTAGGTTACGCAGTTTGTTCCGCGATTTTGCGCGAAACTGCGGATTTGAGTCCTTTCGCAATTGGGATGCGAAAAGGAGTTTCCCAAAACTATAAAAGGGGTTGCCTAGGGTTTTTCTAGGTATCACAAAATAGCAAGAGGGTTTCCTAAAGCTTTGCAAGGGATTTGCTAAAAGGTTTAGGGCTATCAAAGGTGAGAGAGAGGGAGAAAGAGAGAGAGGAAGCTTGTGGAAGGGAGCCGTCGTCTCAGCGCTTCTACGTCCTTGTGATCGGTGAGATCTCTCTAGTTTTCTTTTTTCTCTCATTGTTTATCCACTCCTGCGTGAGTGAAGAAGGTTGTAAACGTTCTACTTCATAGTGGATTGTTGATCTGGACGAGGTCCCGTGGTTTTTACCTCTTTGAGGGTTTTCCACGTAAAAATCTCTTGTGTGGTGTGTGATTGATGCTTTGATTTATTTCATTGCTTTTATTATCCATAATTCTGGTTTGTTTCGGGAGGCTAGATCCTAAGGTTTGTGCAAGGCATCCCAACAAAGTGGTATCAGAGCTAAGTTCATTGAACGGGTAGGATCGATTTTGAATTATGGAAGGTGGCTCAAGGATGATCAGCCTCAATGGTTCTAACTGGACTATATGGAAGGCTAAGATGGAGGACTTGCTTTATTGCAAGGACCTATATTCTCCAATCTCAGGCATATCAGCAAAATCCAAGGATATGACTAATGATGATTGGAAGAAGATGGACCGAAAGGCAGTGGGGTTTATTAGACAATGGTTGGATGATTCTGTGTTCCACCATGTGTCTACGAAAACCTCAGCCGCTAGCCTATGGCTAAAATTACAAGGGCTGTATGAGAGGAAGACAGCCGGTAATAAGATATTTCTGATAAGGCGACTTGTGAATCTCAAGTTCAAGGATGGTGGTTCTGTGGCCGAGCACATGAATGAGGTCAGCAATATAGTGAACCAACTCACCTCTATGAAGATGGTCCTGGATTATGAATTGCAGGCTTTACTATTGCTTAGTTCATTGCCTGACAGTTGGGAGACATTGGTGGTGTCTCTAAGTAACTCCGCGCCAGACGGAAAGATATCCATGGAACAGGTAACCAGTTGTCTCTTCAATGAGGAGACAAGGAGGAAGTCTCAGGGGTCTACTCAGCAAGAGGCTCTTGTGACGCAGGAACGGGGGAGAGGAAAGAACAGGAAGGGCGGGAAGGCCCGAGATAAATCAAGAGGCAAGTCGAGCAACAGAAAAGATGTTGAATGCTGGAATTGTGGCAAGAAGGGCCACTATAAGCATGAATGTCGTAAGAACGACAAGAAAGGAAAAGGGAAGGAAGATGAATCAGATTTCACTGCGGTCGCTTCAGATGGCGACGTTGTTATTATTCTTTTAGCAGATCATGATGTGTGTCTCACAGATACGAGTCAGGACACCGATTGGGTGATTGACTCGGGAGCTTCTTTTCATGCGACTCCGCACAGGGACTTCTTCACAAGCTACAAGTCAGGCGACTTAGGGACCATGAGGATGGAAAATTCTGGCATATCAAAGATCGTGGGAGTTGGTGATATTTGTGTGAAAACTGATGTGGGCTGCACATTGGTTCTCAGGGATGTGAGGCATATCCCAGACCTTCGCCTCAACTTGATGTCGACGGGAAGGTTGGATGATGATGGCTATGAAAGCCGGTTCGCTGGTGGGCGCTGGAAGCTCATCAAGGGTTCGTTGATCGCAGCCAGAGGAAAGAAGTGTTGCACCCTGTATAAGGCAAGTGTCAGTGTATGCAAGGGTGGGTTAAACGCAGCGGAAGATTCAGCTATTGACATGTGGCACAGGCGTCTAGGCCACATGAGTGAAAAAAGGGCTTCAGGTACTAGCAAAGAAGCAGCTCCTTCCAGACGTGACAGGTATGCCTCTTAAAACCTGTCTTGATTGTTTATCAGGGAAACAGCATAGAGTTTCATTCGTTAAAACTGCTTCTCATGTTAATAAAGTGCATGCATTAGATTTGGTTTATTCTGATGTTTGTGGTCCTATGAGGACAAAAACCTTGGGTGGGGCATTGTATTTTGTTACTTTTATAGATGATGCATCTAGGAGGGTTTGGGTTTATGCTTTGAAATCCAAGGACGAGGTCTTTGGTGTGTTTAAATTGTTTCATGCTATGGTCGAGAGAGAGACAGGTAGACCATTGAAGTGCATCCGCACTGACAATGGTGGTGAATACATTGGCGACTTTCACGAGTACTGCAAGTCCCAGAGTATACGGCATGAACAGACGGTTCCCAAGACCCCCCAGCATAATGGTGTAGTTGAGCGAATAAATCGCACCATTGTTGAGAGAATCAGATGCATGTTATCCCATGCGAAGTTGCCCAAGACGTTCTGGGGAGAAGCAATGCGCACGGCGGTGTATTTGATAAACAGGTCTCCATCAGCCCCGTTGAATGGAGAAGTACCTGAGAAGGTGTGGACTGGACAGGATCCATCGTACAGTCATCTCAGGGTGTTTGGATGCAGGGCATCCGGTCACGTACCAAAGGACGAGAGGTCCAAGCTCGATATGAAGATCAGGCAGTGTGTGTTCTTAGGGTACGGTGATGAAAAATTCGGTTACAGGTTATGGGATCCGACCGAGAAGAAGCTCGTCAGGAGCAGAGATGTGGTTTTCTTTGAAGATCAGTGTATTGAAGACATTGGTAAGCTAGAGAAGAACTAGCCTAGTTCAGGTGAGCTAGAGGACATGGATCCGATTACTCCTCCCGTGGTGCCTGATGACGGGGGAGTACAGCAAGGTGCAGAAGATGAGGGAGTTCCTTCAGAAGATGGACCAGGGGAGCAGCCCCCACTTGATCCACCTGTTGAGCCACAGGTGAGGAGGTCATCTAGGGACAGACAGCCATCTAAGAGGTACTCGCCGCATGAGTACATTATGCTAACCGATGGGGGAGAGCCAGAAGATTATTCTGAGGCCCTAGCCGACGAGCATAAGGAGGAGTGGTTGAAAGCTATGCAAGAGGAGATGGAATCCTTGCATAAGAACCACACCTATGACATGGTGAAATTGCCTAAGGGCAAGAAAGCTTGAGCAACAAGTGGGTGTTCAGAAAGAAGGTTGAGCAGAAGAATTCACAAATGAGGTTTAAGGCCAGACTTGTGGTGAAAGGGTTTGGTCAGAGGAAAGGCATAGACTTCGAGGAGATATTCTCACCAGTGGTGAAGATGACATCCATACGGGTGTTGCTTGGGTTGGCGGCTAGCATGGATCTGGAGATAGAGCAGTTAGATGTTAAAACTGCCTTTCTCCATGGTGACCTGGAAGAAGAGATCTACATGCACCAACCAGAGGGGTTCGAAGTCAGGGCAAGGAACATATGGTGTGTAGGCTGAGGAAGAGCTTGTATGGGCTGAAACAAGCTCCACGACAATGGTACAAGAAGTTCGATTCGTTCATGTTATAGCATGGGTATGACAGAACGGAGTCGGACCACTGTGTGTTCACGCGTAAGTTCTCAGACGGTGATTTCTTAGTTCTGTTGTTATATGTTGATGACATGCTCATCATGGAAAAAGACATCAAGAAGATTGACAGGCTGAAACAGGAGTTGGGCAAGTCTTTTGCGATGAAAGACTTGGGTCCGGCTAGACAGATCCTAGGAATGGAGATAACCCGTGACAGAGGCAGCAGGAAGCTTTGGCTGTCACAAGAGCGGTATATTGAGAAAGTCCTAGAGCGGTTCAATATGAATGCAGCGAAGCCGGTTAGTACTCCACTGGATGGTCACTTCAGATTGAGCGACAGGCAGTGTCCCAAGACGAAGGAAGAGGTGGAAGAGATGCAGAAAATACCCTACGCGTCAGCAGTAGGAAGTTTGATGCATGCTATGGTGTATACACGCCCAGACATAGCATATGCGGTTGGTGTTGTCAGCCGGTACCTTGTCAATCCTAGCAAAGAGCATTGGACAGCGGTGAAATGGATACTACGGTATCTAAGAGGCTCATCCAGGTTGAGCCTATGCTATGGTGACGGAAAACCTGTGTTAGAGTAGAGGGCTACACAGATGCAGATATGGCAGGTGACATAGACTCCAGGAAGTCTACATCGGGGTTCATGTTCACGTTTGCAGGGGGAGCGGTTTCTTGGCAGAGCAAGCTACAGAAGGTCGTAACATTGTCGACGACAGAGGCCGAATACATTGCAGTCACAGAAGCATGTAAAGAGATGCTTTGAATGAAAAGGTTCCTACAGGAACTAGCCTAAAGCAGGAGGAGCACGTGGTCTATTGCGATAGTCAGAGTGCTATACACTTGAGCAAGAATTCAAGTCAGCATTCCAATCGAAGCACATAGAGATTCGGTATCACTGGATCAGGGATACTTGGAACAGAAGGTGTTACAGCTTGAGAAAGTCCACACGGACGATAATGGATCAGACATGATGACCAAGGCTTTGCTCAAGGGCAAGTTTGAGGTTTGTAGAAATTTGGCTGGCTTGAAGAAAGTGGATCCCTCCTGGGTCAAAAAAGGGGGAGATTTGATGGGGTTTTTTCCCGTCTTCGACCGGTCCTGAGCCCCGCTCGACCGGTCGTGGGAGGCGGCTCGACCAGTCGTAGGTTCGAGCCCTGGCACGACTCAAAGTCCAGCGAGTTCGTGTGTTGTTTTTTCTCGAAGGTCTTCGACCAGTCGTAGGTGAGCTTCGACCGGTCGTAGGTGAGCTACAACCAGTCGTAGGAGGCTAAGACCAGTCCTGGAATTTCCAGGACTAGTCATAGGTTACGCAGTTTGTTCCGCGATTTTGCGCGAAACTGCGGATTTGAGTCCTTTCGCAATTGGGATGCGAAAAGGAGTTTCCCAAAACTATAAAAGGGGTTGCCTAGGTTTTTCTAGGTATCACAAAATAGCAAGAGGGTTCCTAAAGCTTTGCAAGGGATTTGCTAAAGGTTTAGGGCTACCAAAGGTGAGAGAGATGGAGAAAGAGAGAGAGGAAGTTGTGGAGGGAGCCGTCGTCTCAGCGCTTCTACGTCCTTGTGATCGGTGAGATCTCTTAGTTTTCTTTTTTCTCTCATTGTTTATCTACTCCTGCGTGAGTGAAGAAGGTTGTAAACGTTCTACTTCATAGTGGATTGTTGATCTGAACGAGGTCCCGTGGTTTTTACCTCTTTGAGGGTTTTCCACGTAAAAATCT
>JAJHSJ010000012.1:12349301-12407568 GCA_021015155.1 Magnolia officinalis | reverse complement strand
GACTCTAGTAATGGACAGCTTAGAGGAGGCACAGAACGAACTTTTGTTTAGATTAATGACCTGGTCTGAGTCCGCTTGGAATCTCTCAAGAAACTCCTTCACCCTATCGAGAGAGGCTTTGCCTCCATTAAGAAACAATAATGTATTGTCTGCATAAAGGAGGTGAGAAACCTGGGGGCACCCTCAATGCTTATAAGGTCATTCCCAATGAGATGAAGTGAAATCATAGAAACCTTCGCCTAATGCCAAACATTCGTGGCAGCATGTATGTTTCAACGGTGGACACTGAATCCCTGGTATTTCCTCTCGTGTGGCACATTTGAGTGTTTGATCTGCTTCAATTTTTTTGTTGCATATCCAGAAATAATCTCACAAAACGGATGGATGGAATGGATTTATCACGAACTCCACGGTAGGCCCCACCTAGCATCCCAGCGCAGGAACTTCCTGCCAAAGCCTTTAGCAGGAAACCCTGGTTCGACCACAGCCACAGCCAGCAAAAGGAAACCCGCGTCCGACCACAGCATAAGGAATAATACGAAGAGGATTCTTATCATTAGTTTGTGTGCGGGGCCCACCTCAGTTGGGATGTAGTTGGTTTTTTCTATAGAAGGTGAACGAAAAGTCCCTCACTCGATGGACGGACTGGATTGCACACACCTATACCGTTAACCCCACAGGACTCGGACACACGACGCTACAAGTAGGCCCAGCACAGGCACACGATATCTACTAATATGGATAGCGATGAAGCATGCTGAGAAGGGCAATATAGTCTTTTCGAAGGCGTTTCATTTCAGCTTCCCTGCCCAACGGGAATCTTCTTTCCACTAGCAAATGAAAAGTCAAAAACAACCTATTCTCCACAAGGGTATGATTGTCATTAAACATTTTCCAATTCCTACTAAAAAAGCAAGAGTCAAAAACTATCTCCTCTTCGCAAGGGTATCCTTGTCATTAAACAATTTCCTTGTCGATCGTTTCTCCATTCTCTCTCATCTCTCAGTATAAATAAAACCCACCATCGACCATCCAAAATCATCACAACATCCGCCCTTCTTCCTTCAAAACGAGAGAGAGACAGAGAGAGAGAGAGAGAGAGAGAGAGAGAGAGAGAGAGAGAGAAATGGAAGGTCTGATACCATACGTTCTGCATGCGTTGAAGAAGCAGAAAGAGCAGGGGAACTATCGCAGGCTCTCGGAGGGTTCGAGCAGAGGCAGCCGTCACCCACTCATGGAGAGGGTGGCCTCCTTCGATGGCTCATCTCACCGTAGGACGAGGTCTGAGTTTCAGAAGCCTGCGTCTGACTTTAAGGAGTTGAGGAGGCGCCCTTCTCCCCACCTGAAAATCCAAGACTCCCGCTTTCAAATTCACAACTGATAGACAATAATTCAAAGGAATTATAATTTTTATTATTTTCTTTTTATTAATACATTGCAACTGTAAAAGAAATTACAGTTATTATTTTTATTATTTTTCTTCCCTTTTCTTTTTTTATTGTTATTTGGCAATGGAAATGTAAAAGTCTGGGTGTTTGCCGAAATTTAAGATAAATTTTCTTTTCCTTTTTATAATTATTTTTCATTTCCGGTCCCAATATGATGAATGGATCAGATCTTGCAAATAATTTTCTTGTCAGAACTGTTTGTCAGCAAGGATCTCAGCTATTGATCATCACCCATCTGCAAAGTATCAGTATCTCTTGCGATCTTAGAAACCAATCATCCGTTGCAGCACCCATAATCCGCTGGACCCACCGTCTATATCACCGGTCTGATGCCTCTGCTATCTCTGTCATTGCATCTCAGTGGGCCCAATCTTCCGAGATCAGTGATAAAGAGCTCTTTCATTAGATAAATGGAAGCGGATTGCGTACTACCCCTGCCACGACGTACTCGGTCCTGGCTGGAGCTCTGCAGGGCCTAGCTTGATGCATGTGTTTTATCCAAACTGTCCATCCGTTTTAACCTATCATTTTAATATACAAAACTAAAAATGATGCAGATCGAAGGCTCAAGTGGGCCACACCAAAGGAAGAAGTGGTGATAATGATGCCACCATTGAAACCTTCACAGGACCATAGGACCTTATATGCCATCCAACGTGCTCACAAGTCCACATAGGCTTAGATGAAGGGCAAAAATAAATATCAGCTTGATCAGAAACTTCGATGACCTTCAAGAAGTTTCCAACGGTAGGCATGATCCGCGGCATTTTTGGATTATATCCTGAAATGGTACGATAAAATAGATGGACAGCATGGATAAAACTAGTACATTACAGCGGGCTCTACAGAGCTGCTGCCAGGACCGAGTCCATCCCGACAGGGTGCATCCTACATAAACAGGATTAGCCCAGTTAAATAAAATTTTGATTTGTGGCCAATAAATGATGGAAACCTAAAAGAAGCCCAGCTCAGATCATCATATGTGCTATTGCTGCGAAATGCGTTTCCATAATATCCTGTCAACGTCATGGCTCACGGTGATGGATGTGCTTTATGTCGTGGCATTGAGGGGTCTAGGACATGCTGTTCTCCTTTTCCCTCTCCTTCTCTCGAGGGAGCGGATGAGGTGAGACCTGAGACTCACATGATACTTACTAAGCAGCCCTTAGCGTGGGGCCCACATTAATGTATGCACTCTTTATCCATGCTGTTCATCCGTTTTTCCATATCATTTTAAGATATTATCCAAAAAATGGAAGCAGATTTAATTATAAGGTGGATCATATCATATGAGAAATAGTAATGATTGACCATTAATAAGCCATAAAAGTTATGATCAAGCTGATATTTGTTTTCTACCTTCATCTACGCTTATGTGACGTTATCAATAAATTAAATGGTAAATAAACACTATGAAAACATTAAAGCTCTCCCAAAGAAGTTTTTAATTGCTTAGCATTCAATCACCACTTTTTTCAAAACTATGGTCCACCTGATTATGGGATCTGCTTCATTTTTGGCATAATGCCCAAAAATGATATGGAAAAAATGAAATGATGGTGTGGACACAAAATAAATGCATCAAGGTAGGTGGACATGGAATAAATGTATCAAGGTGGGCCCCATGGTAAGGGCCACATTGTCTTGGGTGAGTCCTGGTCTCACCTAATCCGCTTCCTTTTGTCTATCTCTTTATGCTTATATGGCCACGTACAACCATGTGTAGTGAAGCCTACTTCCTCTGGGCTTTGTGATATGTATTCTCATGTGGTTTAAATAAAGTGTGGGGGCATAATTAGATAAAAACATTGTAATAATTTATTTCATGGAGTATTTCTTAATATTGGATTCCTTGTACAAGTGGGAGAGAGGTACGCCTTATATTTTTATTTTTCTTATTTATGGTGAAGAAGAAAGCTTTATGTTATTGTCACATTAAGTAGACATATTGTCGAACCACATAAATCATTGTGCCTCTTGTCTTTTGCTTTGATTTGGTTCCTATTTTCTTATTCTTTTTTTGGCTTCACATATATTGATCACGTGCAAACATTTTCTCGCAACAATAGATTAATTTTAGAGCAAAGGTTAAGAAACATTTTAGCAAGGTCAGTGTTGGCATTTTATTTTATTTTTTTTTCTTCAGTGTTGGCATTTGTTTTGCAATTATGCTTCAAATGGATTTATCGAATTCTACTATATTCAAAGTGCTGAAGTTCAATGGATCCAATTACACATTGTAAAAATTGAAGATAAAGGTGATGTAGAGCGGGTCGCGAACAGTTACATGGCCAAGATGGATCAGAAAAGGCCCAGTCGACGACAGAAGTGATCTGGACCATCAGACCTTCAATCAGGCGTATCTCGCAATCTGGGATGAGTTAGCCGACGAAAAATATATGATTTTGGGGTAGAACGAGCTACTTTAGCCAATCAACCCCGCTACACTGGATTGCGAAGCCCGGAATTACGAAAAACCTCTGGATTGACGGTCGTTTCCCTGTTTTAATTTCAATTTTACTATAAATAGTAAGTTTTAGTTTGATTATAACTCTTCATCCGTTGGGCTTTAGGAGTTGCGCCCAACGTGAAAAGAGCTTAGAATAATTAGGAGAACGGTTTGGTGAAGCCAAATAGGACACTTACTATTTTTGGCCGAAAACCTTGCGCACTAGTAGACATCACGACCGTCTATAAATAGTAAGTTTACTATTTATAGTAAGTTGCGAATTCTAGGAGTTGTAGTTGTAGTTTGATTCTGATTTCTTTCCCATTGCTTGGTACCCCTATTTAAAGGGATGTGAACTCGTTTTTATGGATTAATTAATCAGTTTCGAATTTTATTAGAAATTATTTCTATTTTCTGCTTTCTTTCCTCGTGGATTCGAGAAGTCTCTGTGAGGAGTCCAGAGAAGCTCTGTGGATTCGGAGTGTTTATCCTCATCACGTTCATCCCTGCGTCAAAAGGGAATGTTGGTGAATAAAGGATTCACAATTGCAATTTAAGGAAAAGGAAAAAACTATAGAGGTGAAAGACAACATATTTGAAGAGAAAAATCAATTAGCCATGACGAACTTTCTTTTTGCACTGGATAATTCGGTTTAATTCGACATGTCCAATCAAACCACTGCAAAAGGTTTGTGGACAACTTGCGAAACCTATATGAAGGAAAATCGATGTCAAGTAAGATATTTCTCCGATATCAATGGTACATTAATTTGAAGATGAATGAATGGTCCTCTTTGCAAAAACACTTTAATGGATTTAACACCGTCATTAATAAATTGGCCTGACGGTTGATGTGCATATTAACAATTTTAAAAAAAAAATGTCACACTTTTACTCTGTTTGATGCCAGATTTGTATGATGGTTTGATTATGAATCTCAGTAATGGTCTAAATCTCACTATGGGTCAACCATGTCCACATTACTTATTGAAGAGTCTTGTAAAAAATACAGAAGAATTGACTAGTGAAGCTATGATAGTTAGAGGAAGAGATCAAACAAGATCCAAATCAAAATGGCACAAACAGGTAAGTGTTGAAATTGCGAAAAGAATAGCCACTTGGGTAAAACTTACAAGCTCAAGAAAATAAATAAGAAAAATTATAAACCTTATTTACATAATTATCAAGCATCAGATTCAAAGGGTTCTCAAGAAAATCTAGTTCATACAAATAATTCATACGAGAATGGGAAAGTGTTGTTGGTAGTGATTTCACGAGAGAATTTAAATCATCAATGTATCTTATATTTAGGTGCTTCATTTCATATGACTCCACAAAGAGATTTCTTTTACACATATCAGTCATATGATGGCGTTATGGTTTACATGAGTGATGATATCATATGTAAAATTATGGGTATTGAATATGTTAGAATTATTATGTTTGATAGTATTCACAAACAGTTTCTGGTGTACGACATGTATTATAACTGCAAAAGAGTCTTCTGTCATTAGAAACTTTTATTGAAGATGGCTATAAATTTTTTAGTGAAAAGAGTCAATTAAAACTTATAAAGGGAACGTGAAAAGAGTCAATTAAAAATTATAAAGAGTCGATTAAAAATTATAAATTTTTTAGTGAAAAGAGTCAATTAAAAATTAAATTTTTTAGTGAAAAGAGTCAGTTAAAAAATTACAATAGATTTAATGGGCGATTTATACTATTTGATTGAAGAAATCGTGGTTGGCGTTATTATTATTGTTAATGCCGCAACAAACTCTGCTACAATATGGCACAAGTGGTTGGGCCACATGAGCAAGGGCTAAAGGTACTTCTTAATCAAAATGTATTTCTTGATTTAAAGTCTATTAATGTAGATTTTTGTGAGGGTTGTCTATTTGAAAAGCTTCATAGAAAGCATTTTTCATCATCCACTGTCAAAAGTAATAATGTTTTAAACCTAATTCATTATAATATTTGGGAGGCTTTAGTCGAATCCTTTTACTGATGATTTCTCCAGAAAAGTATAGATTTACATGTTGAAAAGGAAAAGTGATGGTTTTACTTATTTTACCAAGTTTAAAGCATTTGTTGAAAATCAAAAGCGAAAGAAAATTGAGTGTCTAAGAATTAATAATAGAAAAAAAAATACACTTCAAAAAAATTTAAATATTTTTATAGTGAGTATAGCATTAAGAAATATTACACAGTCCCTAGTACTCCACAACAAAACGGAGTTGTGGAGTGCATAAACCATATGCTTATAGATCGTGATAAGTTTTTTTTTTTTTTTTTTTGAAACGAAATTTTATATCATGTCGGGAAAGATACAGCCAGTATTTCAGGCCACCTTTAAAGACAAAAAGGACCAGGGGCAGCCTATCGTGAAAGAAAAGAAACTATATAAGAACATCCCCAATCTAAACTAACTCCTGAGTTTGCCCAGCCCCACTCTATCCAAGAAGATGAGCCCCTTCACTTCTCTAGGAATGGATCCAAAATCGCTAAAGAAAGAGGAAGCCTGAGATGCACTCCCCATTTTGGCCATCCTATCTGCCGGCTCGTTCCCCTCTCTGAACGTGTGCTGGAAAATCACCTCGGCAGAATCCTTCAAACCATTGATTCTACCTATCCAATACATCTACTTCCAGCATGGGATAGACTTGTGGGTAAGGAAATTAATCACCATTAGCGAGTCCGACTCGATGATAACTTTGTGGAAGCCTCTACTCAAACAGAGTTGAAGGCCACAGTGAATCGCCCTTAACTCAACTCGAGTGTTAGACGTAGTTCTGTACCCTTCGACGAAGCCAAAGAGGAACTCGCCTTAATTGTCTCTACAAATTCCACCTCCACTCACCAAGCCTGGGCTTCTTCTCGCCGACCCGTCCACATTCAGCTTCACCCAACCCGAGGGTGGCTTGCTCCATTTGACTACACGCAGACATGCAGTGTGGGCACGAGATCCAACGGGCCGCAAACCCAGTTGCACTAGGGCCTTGTTCTGCGATCCAGCTGATGAGACTGGGGCCCACTCATCTGAAGTGACCTGGACCCAGCCTTTAATCCTAGCCACTTGAGATTGGATGGACGGGCTGAGGCCATCGAACTTCCTTTAGTTTTGCCTCTCCACAGTTCCCAGATTATGAACCCTGGAATTAGCTTGAAGATACGACCAACCCAGCCCCGAGGAGAGGGGATGTTCCACCACCAAGACGACCTATTAATCACCATGGAACCCCCCAAGGAGCCCAAACCAAAGATGGTCCCAAACAGGATCCACAGTGTTCTCGCCTTTGGGCTAGTGATGAAAAGATGATCAACCGATTCCAACGCAGGCCCCTGAGCGGCGATTCTGTCACAACAGACCCATCGAGAAGCCAAATGGATCCCCTTGGTCTGAATGGCATCCTCCACTGGGATCGCACCTTTAATGGCCTTCCAAAGCAGAACTGAGATCTTCGGCAAGAGAAATTTGGACCAAACTTTACTGTACCACGCCACCTGCGGACGAGACTGCCTGCAGGACATCCACGCAGACCTCATAGAAAAAATGCCAGAAGGTTCCAACAGCCAGCAAGGATAGTCCTAACCCGCTAACGTGCAGAACCCCCCTTGGAAAATAGTATCAATAATCTGCTGTGGAAGAAAGAAGAAAACAGTCGTAGGAGGGAGAGGGCATGATCGCCCCAAGCAATCGCTAACCTTAATGTTTGCCAGACCTGCTGGAATAGGATGAGAAATTCTGTCTGCTAAACGTCCCAGGCTTATCCAGTTCCCATGCCATAAACTGAGGTCGCCCTCCCCAATACACCACTGCGTTTTGGAGACCACATGGGGCAGTAACGCCCAGATTCTCTTCCATAGAGGGGAGACACCTGCCACGCTGACAGACTGGTCAGTGAAACCAATCTCCTGCCTGTGCTTCTGAGCCATGAAACCTGCCTAAACGCTTTTGGGCTCCAAAAATCTGACACCCCACGCCATCTTGAGGTGGAAAACAGTCATTACCTCCTTTAGATTCCTTATCCCCAGCTCCCCTTCCCTCTTGGGGATAGCTATGTCCGTCCATTTGATCCAATGAAACTTTTTCTTACCCTCAGCCCAACCCCACAGGAAATCAGCAAAACGTCTGTCCAAGGCCCTCAGAGTGGCTGCAGGAATCGGCGTAGCAGCGAGAGTGAACCGGGATGCTGCTGAGGATGTGCTTGATCAGAGTTATCCTACCTGCTTAGGTGAGACACCTGGCATGCCACCCCCTGATCCTACCATCCACCTAATCCACCATCGGCTAGAAATTTACGGCTTTCACTCTGCCCGCAGTAATGGGGACACCCAAATAGACCAGGTTGGCAGCAGCATTTGGAAAGTCCAGAAGCCTTTGGATGGCCTCGGCCCTAGCGGCAGACATGAGATTCGAGCACAGGAGATTGCTCTTGTGGAAATTAATCTTCTGGCCAGAGACACGTTGATAGGCTTCGAGAAAGCTTTTAGCTGCCCAAACTGACTTGACTTCCACCGTTAAGGAATAATAAAGTGTCATCCGCGTAAAGCAGATGAGAAACCCTCGGACAGCTCCTACCTAAATGGAAAGGCAGGCAGTTTCCCCTGTCCAGCTGAGCTTTAAATCCACGGCTTAACACTTCCGCCGCGAGAATGAACAAACTCGGGGAGAGAGGGTCCCCCTCCTACAACCCTCTTATGGACTTAAAGAACCCTCCCACCTCGCCGTTAATAAGCACAGAAAATCAACTGTTACTCCAGCAGTGCTCCACCAACTTGATCCACGGGCCTGAGAACCCAAATTGGGTCAAAACCTTCTTGAGGAAGGGCCATTCAACACTATCATAAGCTTTCTCCATATCAAGCTTCAACACTAAGTTTCCTCCTCTAACTTTTCTGTTAATGTCTCTAATAATCTCTTGGGAGAGGGCAATATTATCTGCTATGGACCGGCCTTGTACAAAGGCCCCTTGGTCCCCAGAGATAAGTTTTAGAAGGAGAGAAGCTAACTTCCCCGAAACTAGCCTGGCGAAGATTTTATAGATGCGGTTGCACAAACTGATTGGACGGAAATCAGCGAAAGTCTTGGGGGAAGGGCCCTTAGGAATCAGGAAAATGAGTGTAGTTGTAAACGTCCTGGGCAGCGGAGACCCGAGGAGGAAAGCTGCAACAGCCTTATAGAGATCCAGATGAATTATGTCCCAGCAGGCCCTAAAGAAAGCCCCTAAGAAGCCGTCAGGGACCGCCGCCCCTTCGGGAGGGAGGCCCATCACTACCTCCTTTAATTCCAGAAAGGACGGAGCTACCATGAGAGAGAGGTTGTCTTTGGCTGACACTAGGTGAGGGATGCACTGAATGAGGTCCATATCTGGAACGATCACTCCGGCAGAAAATTGCTTGTGGAAGAATTTTATAGCCTCTACTTTAATATCGTCAGGGGAATCCACCATCAGGCTCGAGGCATTCTTAATAGAGCTAATCATCGCCTTTCTATGTTTAATGGAGGTAAAGGCGTTAAAGTATTTAGTGTTCCGGTCTCCGTCTTTCAGCTAGTGAATTCGCGCCTTTTGCTTCCAGAAAAGCTCCTCTTGGAGTTCTAATTGAATCAATCTAGCTTTGGCTCCCACCAGCCGATCATGGGCAGCTGCATTGCCCACATCAGAGCCATGATGAATCAACAGGTGGTCTTCGGCCTCTTGGACTGCACGTTTCGTTGCCTTGATCTAGAGAAAAATGTCCCCAAAGATATCTTTATTCCAGCTCTTTAAAGTACTCTTGACTGATTGCATTTTCCTGACAATATTCAGTATGGGGTCATTGTCACATTCCTCAGCCCACGCCTTCTCTACTACCTATAAAAATGAATCATGTGTAGTCCACATGCTCTGAAACCGGAAGGGTCTGGGCGAGTTCCTGGGGCCTGATGGGAAAGGCTAATAACAGAGGAGAGTGATCTGAGTTGGATCTAGGTAGGTGCTCTACCTGACAGTTAGGCAGATAGGAATTCCATGTGTTGTTTAGCAGGAATCTGTCTAACCTGGCCCACACTGTAGTTGCCCCTAACTGGTTGTTGCACCACGTGAACTTGCTCCCCTTGAAACTACGTCAATTAAACCAGCCCTATTAATAGCCTCTGCAAACTCCCTGGCATTGACTCTGTTGAACCTCTTTTGACTCTTTCTCTTCGTAGAGTCAAGGACGACATTGAAATCACCCCCACGGCCTATGGACCTTGAACATTTCTAGAAATAGTAAACTATCTCCTCCCAGAGAGTCCGACGCTGCAGCCTGGAGCAGCTAGCATAAACAAAGGAAATAACTACCTGACACTGAGTTGGAGGGATGTTAACCGACATTGAAATCATTTGACTGACTTGAAGATAACCGAACTGTCAGGCTGATTGTTTGCAAAAATACAAATCTTCCCACCTACCTCCACATTTGACCAGGAGGAAAGAAAACCCAGTTTAATTCCCACTGAAACTCTCCTTGAGTCTCTAATCATTGGTTCAAAGATTGCAACAACATTGGGCTTGTGGATCCCAACTAACCTCTTCAAAGTCCTAACTGTAGGACCATTTCCAATTCCATGGACATTCCACAACAAAATTTTATTCGACATGCGTAACACTCGACATTTCGGCCCTTCTCTCAGGGGTCTTAGCCTGGAGAGCCACTCTACTTTGTTGCTGGTACTGTTCTAAATTAATTTTGTACTTTTCCTTCCCTTGATCTTCTAGCGCTGGATGGGAACTTGAGGGTCCTAAAGCAGACTGAGTTCTGAAACCTTCTGATAAATTGCATCTTGCCTTTCGATAGTTTCCTCAACCACAAATCTGTCTACCTGCATTGCATCAAACAACACCATCCGTCTGTTATGATCACCCTGTAGGGAGTGAAAGGAGTCCGGGCTTATTGTCCCCTGGTGGCTAAAATAGGGAGACAGGTCCACCACTAAGGTGGGGCTCTTGTGAAGAGGAGCTACCTGGGGAGTAGAAATGGCGCTGTGGGATCTTTCAGAAGATTTAGTAGCATAGTCGAGAGAGGTATCATCTGAATCTTCACCTGTGCTTGCTAGGGAGCAAGGGAGGCAGCCATTCGACCTGAACCTAATCAAACCACTGCTTCCATGGTCCTCAGCCCTGGTTTTCCTATTAGTGAGACCCACATAGCAGAGAGAATTGCAATGAGGATTCAGATGACTTACAGAGGGACAGGGCATACCTGGCCCCGGAGGACCGAGAGGATCACAAACTGGGCAGCAGTCATTGCACTGGTTGTGGGAGGCAAGGGGTTGCACAGCTATAGGGATCTGTGAGTGGGCAGTCGTGTGCAGGTGAGGCTGAGGTGCCCTGCTAACGAAAACATCCGCATCCATTTGAATTCTCTCAGAGTCAATACCCTGAGGCTTCAACTGGGTGTTAGTACCGTCAGATTCCTTCCCGTCAAAAGAAGTCAGGTATAGCATAGTCTGTATCTCCTCAGCTGGGCCTCCTGCTATCATTGGAGGATCAGAGGCCTCCTTTGGTCCACTGTGTAGTTCCACTCATGAGGGTAAAACATAGGGAGAAATGACAATGTTAGCCACTGAGGCATTTCCACGAACAGTTGCGGTACGCTGAGCTCCCTTGCGGTGTTGTTCATCAGCTATCCCTACTGCTTTATCCTGCTCCTTCGAGTAAAAGGATTGTTCTACCCATAGCTTGGTAGATAGCTTCGGCGAGCTTAGCGACTGACAATGAGGCATCTTAGTCTTCCAACCCGATTCCATTGAGGCGTAAATGGGGAAGGAAATGTCTTTCACTTACATATTCAGAACATGGTGTAAATTTGCCCCTGGTTTAAGGGCAACCTTAACCCTGGCAAATCCCTAGAATAGGCTAAAACGGCAGTTTGGATCCAGATCTATCACTTTTCCATAGTAGTTAGCTAAGTCAATCATAGCCGATTCCAGCCATGCCTGAAGCGGAATGCCGAAAATCCTGAGCCATACTTCGCTCGCTGGATGGGGGATAGGAGACTTCCAAGGAGATAAAGAGTGGACCCCCATTCTGTTGTGGAGAGCGGGATCTGCCTTGAAGAGGTCATAGTCCTCCGGGGACTTGAGCTTGATTAGGATATGGGAGGAGGATCGTCTAATGATCTGAATGGCTGAGGCTTGGAACTTTGAGGCGCAAATCGTCCTGATGGGGTGCAGGATTGATAGGTTGGGGTTCACCAGCACCGCTGTGAAATAGAGTTTGAGCTCTTCAATCTTCCGGGCGACTGCTGCTCCATCCGCTGTGGTCGTGAAACACTCATCCGACCTACTCTGATGAGTGCGTTTGAAACCTCTACCGACAGTGACCCCGCGTAGGAGGATGGGGCTGATGGCAGGGAAGGGGGAGCCTTCTCTCTTCCTAACCTATCAGCAGGGATGGCTCTGGGTTTGGTCGGGCTGATAGAGACTATACGCCCATCGAACTTTCTTCCGTTCAGAGTACCCATGGCATTGTAAGCATCTTGTTCATATTGGAACCTTGCAAAAGCAAAACTACCCCTGGGACGAGCGGAGTAAGGGAAATAGGGGATATGCACATCCAAAACCCTACCATATCGGCCAAAGATGGAGAACAAATCCTTTGCCGAGCAATCGAAGGGGAGGTTGCCGATAAAGAGGCTAAATCCTCTTGTCGTTCTATCAACTGGATTTTGACGACCCCTGAAGGGGGGCATCCCCGCCGGAGTCGAGAGGAAGGGAACCCTAGACTAGGCTCAAGCAGTATTTTTGGGAGGAAGTCATTAATACAACTTGTTACTTAATAAATCGTTCTCTTTTGACTACATTTAATTCCAAGATCCCTAAAGAGATATGGTCTAAAAAACCTGTTAATTATTCATTCTTTCGTAATTTCAATTATAACATTTATGTATAGATTTCCAAAGAGCACATGATTAAGATGGATGCAAGGTCTAAAAAGTGTATTTTTCTTAGCTATGCATAAGAAACAGGAGGTACAAATTAATTATGAGAACCTACTGCTCACGAGTTAATGATTAGCCAAGTTGTGGTTTTTAATGATGATTCATTGCAGAAAGACATAATTATTGAGCTCAAAGTCACGAGAGATAATTAAATTAAATCTTTAAACGATATTCATAATCAGCCTGCTAATTCAGAAGATTAACAAGTTGATCATATCGTTAAAGATTAAGTTGATGAAGAGCATACAGATGAAATATCGGGTTTACATTTTATTTGTATTAGTCATCATCTAGTTGGACATTTAAACATGTTTGTGTTGCTGATTTGGACTTTATACCTCCGTTGTAGTTTATCCTAATGTGTGATTTGTCTTACTTATATTAGGGGTGCACATGGAACCGGTAGAACCAGTAAACTAGACCAAAACCAGTCTGGTTCTAAAGTGCACCGTTTTCGATTCCAAAAATCAAAGAACAGATTAGTTCAGTTCAATTCTCAGTTTGAGAGTATGTAGAACCGAATCGATCCGTAGAACCGAACCGAATAACTGAACCATGGATCCAAACCTTGGAACCAAACTAGGAACTGGACCATACATTTCAATTATGTCATACCGCATGTAGGATTGGGCCCGAACATGACAGATTACGTCTATTTCCATCCGGGCTCCTTTCGGTCCATCTGTGCCAAGAATAGGTCTACAGCACATCTACATCATTGGATTAGTAAGTGACCGTCATAGGGTCACACAGACAAAGATGAAAGAAAAAGCACATTAGCTTGATCCAGAACAACTGTGGCCCCAAAAAGTTTTTTAACAATGGCCGCTAAAGTCGCATTGTTTCCTCTGGTGGTGGCTCACTTGAGCTTTGAATCTACTTGATTTTTTGTCTCATACACTGAAATGAGGTGGCAAGATGGATGGATAGCATGATAAAACACAAACATTTGCCCCAATGACACGATGATGAGTTCCTGACCTAAGAAGCTAGGTGTAGTCCTCTGTTATGTTTGTGAGAAATCTACCTGGTCTATCCATTTTGCTAGCTCATTAATTTTAGGACGAGCCATAAAATGAAGCGGATCCAAAACTCAATTAGGCCACACCAGAGGAAAAGGTGGGGAAAGTAATGGCTACCATTGAAACCTTCTTAGGGTCCACCTTGCTATTTTATATCTCATCCAAACTGCTTATAAGGTTATTCCCACTGTGATGAATTGAAAACCCAAAAATCCTCTATTTTCTGTTGTGTGGCCCACAAATTTTGGATCCACCTCTTCCTTTTCTTTTCTTTTTTCTTTTTTCCTTTTCTATGGCATCTCCTTTAATGAGCTGGGAAAATGGATGAGCATGGTGAATTTCTCACAAACACAACCGAAGGCCGCACCTAGCTTCCCAATGCAACGATTTCATGGCTTTTGCAAGCTGATTGGATACTACCTCCACCTGGACCTATCTAGAGATTGACAGTCCTAGTAGGAACTTTGTGAGGCCCCATATTGTATTGTTAGAAAAATAAGTGTATCTTGTACACGACGGAGAATAGAAGGAAAGGTTAACGAGACGATCAGATCTATCGGGTTCAAGGCTCGACTTGAATAGTCAATTTCTCAAGACAAATTTGTTGCCCCTTTTCCGAAAGTTGCAACAGGTGTAAACGAAGGAAATATGCAAATTGTCTTCAGGATACAATGAACTCTCAATCCAAATTTCAATACGAAAATTTGCACATTTAAGTGTTGAACAAATCTCTAGTTTTGACACTGATATGCCTTTAAAAAGTTTTGAATAAACAAAAGCAAGAGATCATATTCGAGAGAACATCACAATGGATGATATATCTAAAAATGGAGAGAATGTAGTAATCTTTCTAGATTATCATATCCAAGATTTATAACAATTGAATGGTCACGGAGTTTTTCCTGAAGAGATACCAATGTGCATCTTCAAGGCATCCACACTCATTCGCAGCAAACAACATTCTTCCATGAAATGACATGACCCTTTGTCCTATGAAAGTTATTTCTATTCCTTTTAAACAGAAAAAGTCATCCAACAGTATAATTTTGTTTCCACATGAGCGACAGTGGTATAGGTGCCACATGTACAATCATGTCACAGTTACTCTCAATTAACATAAAGGCAATAAAACATTATGGTAGACTCTAGTTCAATTCCAGTTGCACCATGGCTCAAAAAGTTTGAACCTTATGCCAAAATGACTAAGGTTCTTTTGCTCCCTGCGACACGTGTAAAGTGCGCCTAATAAAGCGCTCATACCACATGCATGCGGATGGCGAGGAGATTTGAACCCTGGTTGCATAAGCAAAAGTCTCTTCTTTTACCGACTGGCTATACACACTATTTATAGAAAGTTTAAATAATTAATATATTTATTTACTTTCTAAAAATAATTTTTATTTTTGAAAATTATTTTTATTACAAGAAACACAACATGTATGTATTTTATCCACTTTGGACATCCATTTCGACTGTTCATTTTAGGGCATGAACCCAAAAAAGAGGCAAAAGCTCAAGTGAGCCACATGCAGGAAGCCATGGGAATTAAATGCATACTAGGCCACGCAAGTTTTAGATGAAGCTAATATTTATGTTTTTCCTTCGTCAGTTTATGTGACCATGCGAACAAGTTGGATGGGTAATAAACATCACAATGGGCCCCACAAAGTTTCAACTAGGAGCATGTATCACCGCAGCTTCGCAGACCACTTGAGCCTTGGACTTCATTTTTCTTTCTTTTTTTTTACACACGTACACACAGCACCACACACTCACCAGTGAGATTTCACCACATATGGATACTCGAACCCTTTACCGGGTGTTGAAACTCCGGATAGTCTACCACGCGAGCAAGAGTAAGGATCCTTGGACTTGCTTCCTCCACGTAGCCCCTGATAGGACCATCCGTCTCTGACTGAGTCCTGGTGGAGGTCGTACGCAATCCACCACTAACTATTGTCATGACAGGATATTCTCAGAGAACCAGGCAATCAGGCGTCCCTACTTTTGAGGTATGGCTCACCAAATCAACTGCATATTCTTTATTTCTTCCACGTCCGCGGATGGCGGTATGGACCAAAACTAAAAACATGCGGCTTTTTATCCAGTGGAGCACCGCCCACGGTTTTAAAATGTCAAAACAAAATAGTCAAACAACAGCTGTGGAGGACAGAACTCATCCGATCCGAAACTGAGATGGGCAACCGCACAGGAAATCATGTTAACAAGGATAGCCCATGATGATTATCTTAAGGGCACATAGTCTTGTGTATATTTAATCGAGGCCGTTTGAACCTTTCATCCAGTCAAGATTAAACGATAGGCCAAGACTCAGGCAGTTTTACACTCGAAATTCAAGGGTTGGTGTTTCCTCCCACCTCATTTCCTTCGTTGTAGCCTACCGTTGTTTTGAATCCAGGCTGAGTTTTGGGTTGTAGGGATTTTCTGAGATGACCCATCTGATAGATGAGTTAGATGGTGCAAATACATCACTGGCCCCACATTTACCCAGCGGCACACCTCTTCCCTCCAACTTGCCACTCGTACAGGACATTTTTACTAGAAAACTGTAGGCCCCATCATAAAAATGAGCTGGGAAAGATATCAGGCGGGCCACACTGTTGGAATCCATGGATAACAGCGAGTCTGACTTAACATACAGCTATTGCCAGCAACCCCATCACACAGTTCATGCAGTCAGAAGTTACGTGGGTCCATGTTTATATGCCATCCGAACCTTTCATATGGTCATTCCAATTAGAATGAACAGAAGAAAATAAAAATATTAATATGATCCAAAACTTCTGTAGCCTAGCAAATATTTTAAGGATGGACAACGTTCAATCCTCAGTTTCCTGTCCTTACGCGGACTTAGTTCTGGATCTGAATTAGTTTTAACCCGTGTCCAGCTGGAAAAATGGGAAACGGATCGGCTACTCACCCTGAGTGGTCAGTGCTCCATGGGCCCTTCCGTGATCTGTGTGTATCATCCATGCCGTCCACCCATTCTTTCAGATCATTTTATGTTTTGATGCCAAAAATGAGGTTGATCCAAATCTCAAGTGGACCGCACATTGTTGACTGAACGCCCACCATTAAAAACTTATTGGTGGCCACAAGAGTTTTGGATCAAGCTGATATATATTTTTTCCCTTCATCCAAGTCTGTATCACCTAATCAACAGGTTAGATGTCAAATAACCATTACTATGGGGCCCTAAGAGGTTTTTAACGGTGGACATTCAGTCTCAACTGTTTTCCTATGGTGTGGTCTACCTGAGATTTAGATCTACCTCATTTTTAGGATCAAGCCCTAAGATTATATAAACGGCGTGGATAAAAAAAAAAAAAACATACATCATGGTGGGTCCACATAGCACAGATCACTGGCCACCTGACTGGTGGCAGCCTCACTAGCCAAACCGGGTCGGAATGGAAAAATCACGCAGGCCCACTTAGCTTTTGACCGCACTAACTTGCTGCGATTAGGTGTGGCAGGTAATCCGCGTTAGCCGAATCTCATGCGCTTACGCCACACGTGGAAATTGACTGCTTAGATGACCATCCAGCGTTACTAGAAATAACGCTCCCGTCCAACTGATGGATGATGAGTTTCTATCCAGCCAGTGGATAGCTTTCAAGAATTTGTTGGCCCCTCCTTCGGGTCACACAAAAATCAGCCTCATGCTAATGGCACTTGTATATATTATTAATCAGCCGTTATGAATTATTTTCTAAGATGTGGCCCAACCTGACAGGTGGATGGGGCTGATTTTTGCTCATGGTGATCTCACGGTGATTCTAACCTATTGGACAGGGTGGATGTCACAAGAACATTATTGCTTGGAAGCTATTCATTGATTGGACCGGTCCAACTGATTGGATGTGAGAAATCATAATATACTAAAAGGAAAACCTAATCCCACGTGTGCGTGCGTACGTGACATTCTCTTCTCTTCTCTTCCGTAGTTGTTTTTTCTTTTTTATCTGTATCTTTTTTAATTTCTCACAGTTGCCAATGGATCAGCTAGGCAAACGTCTGTTTGTGCAAAAAGTTGTTTGACCAGAGCTCCTGTGAGGTTTATCATGATGTATCGGTTTACCAATCTCAATCCTTGTATTATTTTAAAGTATGAGCCTAAAATTAAAGCATATTTAATGCTCAAGTAGACCAAATTAAATATTAAGCCTGAGTTACATTAAATCTACAGAACAATAAATGCAATTATGCAAGATTTTGGACTCTAATGATTGATTTTAGCATTGAATTTCTAATAGTTTTTTTTTTTTTTTTTTTTTTTTTTCAACACATGGACACACATCTCCATACACTCACACCGTAGTGGGATTTCACCACATATGAATGCCCTCGAACCCTTAACTAGGTGTTGAAACTCTTGAAAGTCTACCAGCAGAGCAAGAGTAAGGATCCAAATCTCTAATTATTTGACGTTATCTTATCATGATTCAAGAAAGTGGATAGACGACGTGTATAAAAAGATACATCAAGATGAGCTCCAGCTCTAGTTGGACCAGGTTCGGTTCCCACCTTAGTTAAACCTGGACCATCGGACTAGATTTGTATGAGACCCATAGTGGGGTATTTATTTATCCATGTCATTTATCCCTTTTCTCATGTCATGTTAAGGTATAGGCGCAATAATGAGGTAGATCAACGCTCTAACGGACCATAGTCATCTCTCGTATAATCCACTGGATTGTTGGATCTGCCTCATTTCTGGATGAGGTCGGATGCAATCCAATTTCGCCATTAAGTCATGAGATCTGTAGGGTGCATTTAGTTTTGTGCGTTTAATCCACTCCGTCCATCAGTAAGCCCCTTTCTGTCAGGCAATGGGGTAAAATATCTGACAGAAAAGCAATACATGTGGGCGATGAGGATTCTGACCATAAGTTTGTGTGTGGGGCCACCTTAGGTGGGATGTAATTATTTTTACTATACAAGGTGACGCAAAGTTCCTCACTTGATGGACGGACTGGATTGCACGCACATGCCTATAACATTAACCCCACAGGACTCGGACCGTCAGGCAACAGTTACACAAGGGAATGGATGCGGTGAAGCTTCATGCGAAGGTTAATATAGTCTTTTCGATGGCGTTTCATTCCAATTCCCAGCCTAACAGGAATCTTCTTTCCAGTCAAAAAGCAAATTTCAAAAACCACCTCCTCCTCGCAAGGGAATTGTTGTCATTAAACAATTTCCTAGTCGTTTCTTTATTCTATCTCTTCTCTCAGTATAAATAAAACCCACCATCGATTATCAAAAATCATCAAAACATACCTTTTTTCTTTCTCTTTCTCTATTCTATCTCATCTGTCAGTATAAATAAAACCCACCATCGACTATCCAAAATCATCAAAACATATACCTTTTTTCGTTCAAAACAAGAGAGAGAAATGGAAGGTCTGATACCGTACGTTATGCATGCGTTGAAGAAGCAGAAAGAGCAGGGCCTCTATCGCAGCCTCTCGGAGGGTTCGAGTAAAGGCAGCCGTCACCCACTCATGGAGAGGGTGGCTTCCTTCGATGGCTCATCTCACCGTAAGACGAGGTCTGATTTTCAGACACCTGCGTCTAACCTTATGGAGTTGAGGAGCCGCCCTTCTTCCCAACTCAAAATCAAAGACGCCCGCTCTCGTATTCACAACCGATAGACAAATCAAAGGATTAATAATAGTTGTTACTATTTTCTTTTAATTAATACATTGCAAATGTAAAAGAAATAGTATTTGTATTTGTCTTTTCTTTTCTTTTAATTGTTGTTTATTCTTTTGTTTGGCAATGGAAATGTAAAAGTACGGGTGTTTGCCGAAATTTAAGACAAATTTTCTTTTTCTTTATTTATTTTTCCATTGAGGATCTCAATCTGATGAATGGATAAGATCTTGCAAATAAATTCCTTCCCAGATCTGTTTTTCAGCAAGGATCTCAGCTATTGGTAATCACCGATCTGCAAAGGATCAGCATCTCCTGCGATCTTAGCAACCAATCATCCGTTGCAGTACACCTAATCCGCCACCGTCTATATCACCGGTCCGATGCCTCTGCTATCTCTGCTATTGCATCTCAGTGGGGCCCAATCTGCCGGAAACCTATGTGGGGCCCACCGTGATGTTTGTGAGAAATCTATCCCGTTCATCCGTTTTGTGAGATCATTTTAGGACTTGACATCAAAAGTGAACAGTATCCAAGATTCAAGTGGGCCGCACTAAAGGAAAAGGTGAGTAGGGAACTTCCTACCGTTGAAATCTCCTTAGGGTTGACAGTGATGTTTACATGTCATCCATACCGTTCATAACGACATTCCTACGGGGATGAACTGAAAACACAAATATTAGACTGATGCAAAACTTCTGTGGCCCCACAATATTTCAACTGTGGACGTTCAATCCTCACGTGTTCTATCCACCTGAGTGTTGGATCCGGCTCATTTTTGGCCCAATGTATGTGTTTTATCCACACCGTCCATCCGTTTTAACAGATCGCTTTAAGGCTTGAGCATAGAAGGAAGGTAAATACAAGTCTCAAGTGGGCCACACCGCACGAAGCAGTTGTAATAAAGACACCACCGTTGAAACTTTCATAGGACCTAGGTGATATTTATTTGCCATCCAACGTGTTAATAACGTCACATAAACCTAGATGAAGGGAAAACATAAATATCAACTTGATAAGAAACTTCCTTGGCCTGTAAGAAGCTTTCAATGGTTGGCATTCCATCCCCACCGTTTCCTTGGATGTGCTTCACTTAAGCGTTATACATGCCTCATTTTTTATTTCCTACTCTAAAATGATCGGGCAAAATGAATGGATGGCATGGACAAAATACATATATTAAGGCAGGCTCCACATAACTCCTGCTGGCAGGGGTAGGGGCCCACATGATGTTTGGTTGCCATATAATATGTTCCTATGGTCACACAACGAAGCAAACAACACAATGATAGGCCAGAACTTCCACCAAAGAGTTTTCAATGATAGGCCATCAATGGCTAATGTTTCCTGCAGGATAGTTCATTTGAGTTTTGGATATGCTTTAATTTTAGGCTTATACCTTAACTTGAGTTGGCAAAAATTGATGGAAAGCACCGATGAAACAAATAAATGCCTTTTCATAGGGGTATTAGTCCACCACCCAATCCCCTCCAGCCGGGCGTGGGGTAGGTCTCAACGCGGGTTTTGAACTGTTTTGGGTTGGCCTATTTAAGATTCTGATTTTTTGAGCTCGAGTACGTCTTGCCCATTGACACCCCTATTGTTATAAATATATTGATTTTAATATATATTTTAATAATATATTATAATAAAGTATTTGAAAAAATGTTTGAAAAAACACGTTTTTCAAGATTTTGGGAATAGTCCCACATGGGAAAGAGAAGAGAAAGAAATCGGGTTTAAATGAAAACAGCGGAGTATTATAATATTTACCTTGGTAGTCCGTGGACTATTGACCTTGCGTTCGCACTGGAACACCCGCGCGCGCGCTCGCGCTCGGGCTCGGGCACGGGCACGGGCTCGGTCTCGGTCTCGGTCTCGGTCTCGGACTCGGACTCGGTCTCGGTCTCGGTCTCGGACTCGGTCTCGGTGCGAGGGCGTGGGCATGTGAGGCAGTGTGGCTGTAGAGGCGCTAGTGGCGCACCCTCCCTTCGCGAACCGGAGCAAGACAGGTGCGAGTCGCGGTGCGACTAGTGGCTAAGGCAGATGGTTGGACGAAAATCAAGTGGACTGAATGAGAGTCCCTCTGATTATATAGAGGCTGGAAATATAGCTGTTGCACAAATGTGTAACAGCTATGGAGTTAATTACAGAAACTATTGCTAACAGTCATAAAACGGCTAGCCCAACAGCTATAAAATGGCTAGTCAGCTCTCTCACAACAGCCATATAACGGCTAGTTTCCAACAGCCATATAACGGCTAATTTTCTCCAACAGCTAGAAAACGGTCATGGAATTTAATTCCCTGGACCATTAACCCCAGCCATCATAGCCTATAAAAAGAGGGTCTAGATGGGTTCCCAAACCATCTCAACTCACTCCAGCAAATCCATACGAATTTCCAGCAACAAAGCAAGGCTTGAACCTTAGCTTGAAGAATAGACCAGAGGTGTGGTCTAGGACTGTTCAACTGAACCAGTGGCTGACGAATTGAACTGACCAGTGCAGTGGTCAAACACCTTTTTTCTCTTTCTTCTCTTTCTTTTGGAATTTTTCTTTTATATTATAATATTGCCAGATAGTGTGTAAAAGAGTTCCATTTGGTGGGCCTTCGTGTTTGCTGAACGCAGACCCACACCAGGCTTGTTGTATCCTAGAAGCAATTTGCCTGTAACCTATCAGCATACTCAATTTACTTGAGTAGGGGCAAATAACGCTTTAAGGACAGCGTTTCAGACGTGCTTCAGCCTGTCCTTAGTTCTGATCGTAGTGATTTTTGGTTTCCATATTATACAGATATTACATTAATCTGTATAAAATTTTCAACACCTATTGCCCCGTATAACCCTCCCTGATGATGAGATTCTATGAGGCCCACAGCGAGGTGTGTTTTATCTATGCCATTCAATCATTTTGCCAACTAATTTTAAGGTATGAGGCCAAAAATGGAGCCAAATCCAAAACTCCACAGGAAATGGTGGGGATAATCATGCCACCAGTCCCCATGATGTTTATTTGCCTAATGCAACTTAGCTGCGAGTGGAACAAGCAATGTTGGTGGGACTCTGACTTTAGGGCCTACCTGGATGTATGCATTGTATGCTTAGGTTGTCCATTTGTTTTTCCAGCTTATTTTAAGGCATGGTATCAAAAATGAACAAGATATAAATTTTAAGTGGATCACACCACATGAAACATTGGATATTGACTATTAAAACCTCTTGTGGTCACAAAATTAGATCAAGTTTATATTAATTTGTTTTTTTCTTTCATCCATAGACATCATGGTGGATGGTCCATGATGGCGTGAACCCTAGGAAGTTTCTAATGGTGGGCATTCAATGACTGTTGCTTCCTTTGTGTGTGTTCCACCTTAAATTTGTATCTACTTCATTTTTGGGACCATGCCCTAAAATAAGTTGGAAAAATAGATAGACAGCCTGGATATACAATGCATACATTAAGGTGGGCCATATAATCAGCGTCCCACTCATATATCTGGTTATGGGGTTCGCAGCCAAGCTGCACTCTTATTTGCCATCCAACATGTTCATAAGGTTACACAGGCTGGATGAAGAGAAAATACATATATTAGCCAGAACAAAACTTCTATGGCCTCTGGAATTTTTCAATGGTACTCATTTAATCCTCGCTATTTCTTCTAGTGTGGTTCACTTGAGTTTTGAATATACTTATTTTTGTGATCATTCTCTAAAATGAGGTGAAAAAATGGATGGACGGTGTGTGTAAAATACATACATAATATTATGCTGGCCCTAAAGACCTTGGCCTCGTCATGCTAGGCACCATAGGCAATTTGGCATCCCTTGTCTTTGTTTAAACCCAACTTGACAATGCCAAATTAGACACTACAAAACCGACACATGGCAAGACTACTAAACGGAAGATCATAATGAAATTCTTGTAGCTGATACGATCAATAGAAGAAAAATCCGTGAAAGCTAGAATAATCTTTGCCACAAGACACGCCACTTTTTATTACTCTTCTTCATCGTGCTTAGGTTTATGCAAAAAAAAAAAAAAAAAAAAAAAAAAATGATGTTATCGGTTGCAGGATGATTAAAAGTTAAAGGGCTAAAAAAATGAGTGCGGGGTGACGAGGTTTCAAGTTTGTAACTACAATTTTGATGTAGATGAATGAGTACAACCCCAGTGGGCAATATGCCATGCCAGAACTATGGAATTCTAAAGAGGGAAGGAAAGTGACTTGTAGCATGTAGACTTGTAAATTGTGACCTTTGATGGGGTATCTAATTGGTAATAACTTCTAGTATAGCCTGTTAGCGATTGGATCTTAGTAATCTAATGCGGGAGTTGGGTCTAATACACAATAGAACCTAAGTAGTCAAAAATAGTTGACCAAGCTTTGAGATTTAATGCAGAAGAATAATTTGATCCCAACCCAAAGTTATGCACAGCGTACTCAAGTTTTCAGTTTGTACAAGTGGGGCCATAGTTCACTACTGATCTAGATTATTAGTCTGAAGATGAGAGCATATGCATATTATCGAGGCAGTGATCAAGTAGTTTCTCTTAAATACATATAACCGATGGATATCCTAATCACTTGAGGTGAACCTTAGCTGTTAAAATTAGTATTAGGAAGTGGGCGTGGCAGTGGATGCGGAAACTAGTACTAAATAGACATAGTCAAGCCTGCATTTTCTAGGGATTGTGGGAGATTCTAAAGCAGGTTGTGATATGTTAAGACCTCAACTATTTACTTGATCGGATTCATGTGCATGGATGGATGTGATTGTTGGATGGATGGTTGTATGGTGGGGTGGATGGGATGATTGGATGGATGGATGTATACACTGATGGATTGTCGTATGATTGGATGGATGGGATGAGATGGATGGATGGATGTATAGATTAGTAATAATTATTTACTTTTCTAATTTATTGTCATATCACATGTATTTGACTATCACGATGATTTTGTTACATTATTTATTTCACCTTCAAAACACTTTAAACCTGGTGGTTTCCTAAGGTAAAAATGTAATAATTATGTTTTACTTCACCTCTTTCTTTCACCCGTGTATTTGACCATTGATCTATGAACCATAGATTCTTATTAAACTAACATATATAAGTTAGAATAATGGCTCCTTTACCTTGCATTAAAAATTCAAATTGTATTGTATTTTTGTTATTTGAAAATGAAAAAAATAGTGAATTATAGTGATTTTAAATAATATACAATATGTTTATCAAGTATATCGGTGGATTATGATGATTTTAGATTAAATAAAATGTGTTTATCATGTGTGCGGGCATAAGCGTATCCCAAAGGCAATAAATTTCAGCTATTTTTTTTGTATATCAAAATAAATTGTGATGGCATATGTCGTGAAATGGAAAAAATATCAGCTCAGAACGACAGTTCTGAGCCATCAAATAATTTTCTATAATGATAGTTTAGAACTGCCTAATATTTCCCACACCGACAAACTCATCCAATAATGCTCTTCACACAATGAAAAATAATTGGTAGGAAGATTGACAGTTCAAACTCGTTGAATTTATTCTTCGCCTAATCCCATATTTGACTTTTCTATTAAACCGAAGAAAAATATAAGGCAATTTAAAATCATCGTTTTCAAAATTTTCAACAGCCTTTCTCAATCTCAATGTCCATTGATTTCTGCTAAAATCGACAATTTTAATTTATTAAATTTAGCCCTTTTCACATAATGGTTATTATTGCACCATAACACTCACATGCTTAACTAAAAGTCCTTTCATCTAATAGGTAAAAATAATCCACTAAAAAGATGAACCTTCATTTTTGAAAATAGCGCGCGTTATCTCCTACTGTTGTAGCTAAATAAACAGCTAGATTGTATGAACTTCGATGTCCCAATCTATTTTCATGCCTAGGGTCATGATCATTTCTGTTTGATTCAGGCCGCATTAACCAAACACAAACTTTAGGTGTGGCCTACCAAATCAGCTGTCCTGGTATTTATTCCTTCTACGTGTCTGCATCTCCACGGGTGTCATTAGCAAGCCATTATAGACCAAAAAAAAAAAGAGTGGGCCTTATCTGTGGTGGAGTTCAGCGAGCCTGCCGTTTCAAAAAGCAAAAATAAAGCTCCCAACCCCGTTCAAAAAGTCAAAATAAAATAAAAAATCAAACATCATTGAGTGCCTGAAATGCCCCCATTGTTACTCAAAATTACTATTAATCTTCCTGACGTGGAAGTCTGTCGGCCATACGTCAGAATCACGCTGGTCCATTGAATCATTCGTCAGGAGGTCCACCCCTACGGAAAGGCGTATTGGCGGTTTAAAAGAAATTGCCAGCTGTCCATGTTCAAACTACAGCTGTGGAGCGCAATACTCAGCTGTTCCAAAACTCAGATGAGCCGCGGTACGGGGAATCATATTAAGAGAAAAAACAAATATTAGCTTGATCCGAAGCTTCTCCAGCTCCCAAGAAGTTTTTAACGGTGGACGTTAAATCCTCACTTTGTGGTCCACTTAAGTCATGTACCTTGCTCAGTGTTTGGCTCATACCTTAAAATGATGTGAGAAAAGATATTAACGGCTTGGATAAAACACTTACATCACGGTGGGCCCTACGGAGCCCTGCCCGGACGGATTACCGTCCGGGCGGGGGTAGGACGCAATCCGCGTCCCTGCTGATAGACCATAACGTCCAACCACCGGATAACTTCGAAGATGTCAGTACCTGTGACATCCAATCCGCTCAATAAGTTGGTCCCACCGCAGAGAACATCTCATGCAAAAATCAGCCCCATCTATTTATCATGCCGATGACAATTGTATTTTATTATTTATCAGCTGCTAAAAATTGTTTTCTATGATGTGGCCCACCTGATACGTTCATAAGGCTGATTTTTGCCCAAGATAATATCATGATGGGATCAAACCATTGGACAGCAGCATGATTCCAAACGTGGTTCACAGGGGGGAATGTCACAGTCACATAGTAAGTTGGAAGCTATGACTTTGGTGGACAGTAACTTCTGGTGCATCTGATTGGATAGAAATTTCCGGTCCATCTGATTTGGATGCGAGCATGTATGATATACTAAGGGCAGCATGGATTTAATGTGAATTGGAACTTAAATTAATAATTGCCAAAAAAGTCACGTGAAATGAAATTTTTAATTGTGTTTGACCCTTGAAACCTATGGGTGCATGGATGAGGTGAATTCTCACACGTGGCTCATTAATCCACCTGGTCACAGTCTTGGCTGCAGGGCTAAAAACTTAGCTTGGTCTGTGATTCACGTGGACCACATCTGATTCGAAACACGAGTAGATAATGACACATATATCACAAGTGGGCCACGACATATGGATATGTGGATAAAGGATCCGGCAGATGAACAACACAAGTGGGCCACGACATATGGATCGGTAGGAAGTACAAAGTGCGTCACTTGATGGACGTATTGAATTGCACACACCCAAACCGTTGGCCCTCAGGCTGAGGTGTTGTACATGCCAAGATAAACACGACACCAGATCCATAATAGATGGACGCGGATTTCCTCCGTAGGACGGGATTGCGTCCTATCCCTGCCCGTCCGGGCAGGGCTCTCTGGAACCCACCGTGATGTAATAATATTATCCACGAGGTTGGGATATTCTCTCGAATCATTTGAAGGTATGATACAAAAAAAAAAATAGCCACACAAAAAGCTTAAATGGACCACAAATTGGGGATTAAACATTCACCATTAAAAACTTCTTAGGAGCTGGAAAGGTTTTGGATTAAGCTGATAGTTATGTTTTCGCTTCATCCATGTCTACAAGACCTTATGAATAGGTTGTATAGTAAAAAAAATACATCACGGTGGCTTTTAGAAATGTTTCAACGGTGAGTGCGATATTATTGCAGCTTCCTTTGGTGTGGTCCAATGGAGCTGTGAACCTAATTCATATTTTATCTCATACCTTAAAATGATTTGAGAGAAAATCTCAACGGCGTTGATAAAATTATTACATCACGGTGGGTCCCAGAGAGCCCTGCCCGGACGGATTACCGTCCGGGCGGGGGTAGGACGCAATCCGCGTCCTCCTCCGTGAGCCTTTCGGAGGTAGTTACTGCACTGGAAACCAAGGTGGGCTGACTGTGATGTTTGTGAGAAATCCACTCCGTACATCCGTTTTGTGAGTTCATCTTAGGACGTGTAGCAAAAAATGAACAGAATCTAATGCTCAGGTGGGCCGAAAACGTGAGAATTGAATGTACACGGTTGAAATATTCGTCGGGCCACAGCAGGTTTTATTCATGCCAATATTAGTATTTTTAGTTCATCCCAGTAGGAATGACGTTATTATCAGTATGGATGGCATGTGAGGTTTCAACGATAGGAATTTCGCTAACCACCTCTTCTTTAGTACGGCCCACTTGATTCTTGGATCCTGTTCACTTTTAATCTCGAATTTTAAAATTAGCTCACAAAACGGATGAACGGTGTGGATTTCTTAAAAACATCACTGTAGCCCCACCTAGGTTTCCAGTGCAACAACTTCATTTACCAGAAATACGCGTCCATAAAGATAACGATAATCGCATTTAATTTCTCCACAGGATAGCGATGAAGCTTCATGAGAAGGGCAATATAGTCTTTTCGATGGCGTTTCATTTTCAACTTCCCAGGAATCTTCTTTCCAGTCAAAAATTAAAAGTCAAAAACTACCTCCTCTTTCACAGGGGTATTCTTGTCATAAAACAATTTCCTAGTCGTTTCTCTATTCTCTCTCATCTTTCAGTATAAATAAAACCCACCATCGACCATCCAAACTCATCAAAAACATATACCTTTTTGCGTTCAAAACAAGAGATAGAGAGAGAAATGGAAGGTCTGATACCGTACGTTATGCATGCGTTGAAGAAGCAGAAAGAGCAGGGCCTCTATCGCAGCCTCTCAGAGGGCTCGAGCAGAGGCAGCCGTCACCCACTCATGGAGAGGGTGGCTTCCTTCGATGGCTCATCTCACCGTAGGACGAGGTCTGATTTTCAGACGCCTGCGTCTAACCTTATGGAGTTGAGGAGCCGCCCTTCTTCCCAACTCAAAATCAAAGACTCTCGCTCTCAAATTCACAACAGATAGACAATTCAAAGGAATAATAGTTGTTATTATTTTATTTTTATTAATACATTGCAAATGTAAAAGAATTTGTATTTCTCTTTTCCTTTCTTTTATTATTGTTTATTCTTTTGTTTGACAATGGAAATGTAAAAGTTTGGGTGTTTGCGGAAATTTAAGACAGATTTTCTTTTCTTTTCTTTTCTTTTTTTGAATTATTATTTTACTTTTGAGTTCCAGACTCCCAATATGATGAATGGATCAGATCTTGGAAATAAATTTCTTTCGTGAATTAATCATTGAGAGGACTGGAGGAGCGAGTCAGGTGCAGAGATGCTCGTGAATGAGAGATCTAGGCCATTCAGCAAGTGAGATCGATTATCATCGATCATGTTCTGGGACAGAAAATCAGGCCAGGCGACTGACCAGGTGGGCCCAATAAATCGACAGTTCAGATCTTATCCGTGGAAGTAGTCATCTAAACCATCCACACGGTGGATAGGCATGTGTTGCGACTAACTCCTTGACTTATTCCCACTAACCTCGGAATGGCAATGGGACGGACCCATGTGTGCTTGGGCACCTAAACTTGGCTAGATGGTTAGACCCATGTGTCTGGCCCAGTGCGGCTGGGCCTAGGCCAATGATGAATGACCTGGTCCGATCATCAAGTGGCCCACGGTTTAAAGATGCTTATGAATAAATGGTTCCCATTCAACATGCATGTGTCCTTTAAATACTCTATAGATATGGGGTAATTTCTAACGATCTAAACTGTTTTAAAAAATGGGGCACGCCATTGATGGTGGATATTAAAAAAATAGACTGAATATGAAAGAGGAGAGAAGTGGTGGATATGAAATTCTAGTGGGAATGTAACGTGGCTGTATTTTATTGAATCCCAAACTGTCTAAAGCAGGATTGATCGGTGACCCGACTCTGTGGGGCTCACTGTGAATTGTGATGTATTTATTTTATCCATGTTGTACATTCGTTTTTCCATATCATTTTAGGACATTAGTCAAAAAATGAGACAGATCTAAAGCTCAAGTGGACCACACCACGGAAAACAGTGGGTTAATAATGGCCATTGTTGAAAACTTTATGCCCCACCGTGATATTTATTTTCCATCCAATCTGTTCATAGAGTTACAAACACATGGATGAATGGGAACAGCTTGATCCAAAACTTCTTTGCCCCTGACAAGTTTTCATGTGGTCAAAACCATTTGAGATTTGGAAATGCCTCAAATGAGCTGATAAAATGGATGGACGGCGGGGATAAAAACAGATACATCAAGGTGGGCCCTATTGAGTCGGGTCACCAGGAATATCCCTGGTGACGCAATCCGCGTCCCAGTCAATGATACATGGCACAGATATCGATCCAATGGTACCCACCGTATGGACGGTAAAAGGTCCAAAGTCAGCAAAAAAAAAAAAAAAAACTCTCGTTATTAACTTACTTTTAATCGGAGCTCAGCGTCACCCAATGAATCTGTACTTCATCTACAGTGGGGCCTACGATTTGGACGGTTTGGATCGAGATACATATACAACATGTACATTGGAAGTGTGCATGAGCATGGATGGTCATACTCCGCACTGCAAATGAGAAAAACCATACCGACGATTCCCCTCACCCCACGCCAATATCCAGACCACAGACCGTTGAAGGGCACTTCGGGACTGCCCGAGGTTACCGTTATACTGGCCTGGATTTTCATAAAATGACAGAAATACCCTCCATTCTCAGTCGGAAGTTTTTAGATATGACGCCCTCTGTCCTTGGCTCTGTGCTGAGCGAATGCTCCAAGTCACTGCTTCCTTTCAATTTCGGCGGTTCGATCCACGCCTTGATTCTAAAACGGAAATCGCTGCATCTGGATCTGTACTTGCAGAACCATCTGATCAATTTCTACGCGAAATGCAAGAGAATGGCGTGTGCGCAACGGGTGTTCGATGAAATTCCCACGAGGAATATGGTTTCTTGGACCGCGCTCATTTCGGGCTACGACCAATGTGGGAGAGCTGACCAGGCTTTGGAAGTCTTCTCCACCATGATTTCTAGAGACCCGTCTTCTCGTCCGAATGAATTCACCTATGCAAGTGCTGTCAACGCGTGCACTAGGCTAGAGTGCTTGGCTCAAGGAATGCAGGTTTGTCGCTGCAGAATTCCCTTGCTTGCGGTGTTTATGCATGAATACATAGATCAGGCTTATAGATATGTACATACATACAAACGTGTCTTGGGTGCAGTCATTTGGAGACTTTTCTTGCTTGTAGTGTTTATGCATACATTCATGGTGGCTGGTTCCTCTTCTTTCATGTCCTCATGGAATAAGCTTATAGTACAAGTTCTGTGGGTGGAGCCCACTGGGTTATGTCTGATATCCAACCTGTCCAGCAAGGTTGCCCCACCATGGAAGTTCCGGAAAATCTAACCATCATGTGAGCCACTACCTGAATTTGGAGGTTTTTGGATGGTTGTGCATTGTTTTCTATGGTGGGGCCCACTGTTTTTTATATGCCATCCAACCCGCACATTAGGCCATGATGATGGGATGCACCAAAGATCAGGCTTATGAAATCATTAGGTGGGCCACACTATAGAAAACAATGGACAGCCTCCAAAAACCTCCACATTTACATGGTGGCCTGCATGATGGTTGGGTCGGCCTATTTTTGGGGCATCCAACTTGTTCATGGTGGGTCAACAGTTCTGGATAGGTTGGATGCTATAAACACACCCCGCAGTGAGCCCCACATTTAGTACTTGTAGAATAAGCTTATTCTACAGGGACTTGTACAGGAAGTGGCCTCTATGTACGGACTCCATATAGAAAGTTTGTTATGGATGGACCTTATAGCAGTGTCTGATCAATATCAGATGGTGATAAGAAGTTGGTGCTACTCAATTTGAAATTTTAGGAGGTGGTGGGATCACCGCCCGATCTTGATTAGCCAGTTCAAAGTTCAGGCAAGTCCAATCATCAGGTGGGCCACACATGTAAGTTGAACATGGATAACCGGGAACTTTATTAAACTGTATGTTGTTTTTGCATGTGTACAGCTCACACCTAATGAGTTAACCAGCCTGATTTTTGGACTAAGCCATTTGCACCGTGGGTCCCCCCTAACGCTGCTGATGGTGTGGGATATATCTGAGTTGCAGATCAAGTGGGCTTGTGTTGTAGGTGACCCAGCTCAAAGTTCAGGCCATTTCAATCATCAGGCAGGCCACACATGTATGTTGAAGTGGACAATGGGCAATTTAATTAAACTATCCATTGTTTCTGCATGTGTACAGGCCACATCTGATGAGTTACCCAACCTGCTTTTTGGACCAGGCCATCTACCCAGTGATTCCCACATGACGCATGGCCCGGATATCCCAAACAATGCAGAGGGAACTGCAGTGAGGTGGGCGTTAGCATAGCTAAATTCTAATTTGGAACCTGGCTATTCTTTAGTTACACTGAATTTTTGGGTTACAAATGAAGTCCATCAAAGCATGATCATAACCCATGTTACTGAATTTTTACTTTTCCTACCATAAATGATTGAAATCCATGCAATGCATTCATTCATATCTTCATTCTTTCTCCTACAAGGTCCATAGCCATGCACTTCAGAGGGGCATTGTAGCCCATGTCCTAGTCTCCAATGTTCTCATCTCTCTGTACATGTCCTGCGGTTGCGTTACAGAAGCGGAACTAATTTTTGAAGAAATCCTTAACCCAGATCCAGTTTCGTGGAACTCTCTCATTTCAGGTCTCTCACATAATGGATTCTTTCAGACTGCACTTGAACGATTTCAGAGAATGAGAGAGTTGGATGTGAGAATAACCTCTTTCGTTCTCCCTGCTGCCATCGTGGCCTGTTTGGAGGACGAGATGAATGGGAAAGGGATCCATGGACTTGCAATTAAGACGGGATTGTATTTGGGTTGTTTTACAGGAAGTGCTCTGATAAGAATGTATTCTGAATTCAAGAACATGGGAGACGCATTTGCAGTATTCCAAATGTTGGGTTTCAAAGATGTTGCTTCTTGGAACTCTTTGATTGAAGGGTACAGCAGAAGCAGTCAGGGAGAAAAAGGTCTGCAACTTTTCAGTGCTTTTATGGAGTCGGGACTAAAGGCAGATGAAATTACCATGATCAGCATCATAGGTATCTGCACTAGTTTGGTCATGCTTGATTATGGTAAGCAATTGCACTGTCTGAGTTCAAAAACCGCCTCAATGAAGGAATCTATGTCGAGAACTCCATGATTGATATGTATGCAAAATGTGGAAGTTTAGAAGATGGGATTATGATCTTTAGACAAATGAAAGAGAGGAGTGTCATTTCATGGACGGTGATGATGGGAGGACTGGGGCAACATGGAAGAGCCAACGACGTTTTACAGCTGTTTGAAGAGATGAAGAGAGAGGGGATGAAGCCTAACAAGGTCACGTACACATGCATTTTATCCGCGTGTGGGCATAGCGGGCTTGTCGATCTTGGGCAGAGCGTGTTTGAGTCGATGGAGATCGAACCCGAAGTGGACCATTATGCATGCATGGTGCACCTTTTAGCAGGAGGAGGAAGACTTGAGGAAGCTGCGGCATTCATTAGAAGCTCACCCACGGAGCATGGAGAGGTGTTGTGGCAGAGCTTTCTTGTTGCTTGTAAGAATTTGGGTGAGTGGGAGAGAGGAATGGGGGTTGCAGAGAAGCTCTTGCGAGTGGGCCCACCAGCTGATTCGCTCACGTTGGTGCTCTTGTCACACGTATTTGCAGCTACAGGGAGATGGGAGGAGGTGGGAAGTTGAGGGAAGAGATGAAGGAGAGACAGATGAAAAAAGAGCCTGGGTGCAGCTGGATTGAAGTCGATGGTGAAGTCCGGGTCTTTGGAATGAAGAAACAAGTACGAGGTTGCATTTCCACAGACCCTGTTTGACTCCAAGGATGTGCAAGCAGCCCTAACCTTTGGTGCCTACCAAGAGATGAAGAAATCCCTTCAAATCTAAGCAACTGGAAAAGGTAGCAAATATTTCCTTACATGAGATGGGACTCCTTTTAGGAGTGGAATTTTAGTCCCAGATGCATTCACAGACAATGGAGAAAAAGGCAAGAGAGCTTAACAAGGGAAAAGAGATGAAGGGGCAGAGGAAAAATTGAGAACTATGTCGATGATTTGAAGATGGCGATTGCTGATGTCAATGGTTGAGATGATGGAATGACAGTGAGGTTGCTCACAAAGGCCCATCTTGTACAGTAGATGAACTAAGACGAGGGAGAAATGAATGTGGAAAGCTCCATTACTGTTAAAATGAGTTGAGAAGAAACAAAGGAACAAGTACCTCCATTGCAAGCTTGAATCTCCCACTCAAAGTGGGGTTTTTCTTTTGGAATTTATTACTTTTATTCAATTCTCATATACAACTGAGATTCAGTTGTTTGTTGTGGAACCAATATGGTTTGCATAATTTGTATTGGATATAGAATATAATTTATTAAATTATTGATTATGTGAAGTGTAACTGTATTCACAATTGTAATTTACATGAAGTGTTTGGATGGCTATCGAATCGAATTGCAATAATTTGGTCTAATAAAGTGGGAAACAATGAAATTGTACTTACCTTCTAACATTCATATACGACTCGGCTCTAGTTTGCAGTTATGCTACTTTCAAATTGGACTTGAAAGGAACATAACTGCAATTTGGCGGCTATCTTTTTTCTCATTTCTGCTCAACTCCAATTTGCTGGCTTCTGCATTACTTCATTACGTGTTGTTAGGGATTTTATGTTTAATGATGCTTAATGTAGGACATGGGTTCAGACACGTTTTGAATTCGAAGTTTTTGGGAAGCAGAATTCAGCTTGAGTTATGGTCTGTTTGGATGCAATATCGAATTGAATTTTAATTACTTGTCTGATAGTATGGAAAATGCCCGACTTTGTAATTGCCTTAATCAGCATTAATCTTGAGGGTCTGGCCTCCAAATTGCCGCTATATTACTTTCAAGCTGACTCCAAACTTAACTGAAAGGACTACTTCTGAGTTGTGAATTATTGCAGACATCATCATAATTCAATTCAACTGTGCATCCAAACGTAGCTTAAATTGAAATTACATGACAACTGGTTGGCAGTGTAACAAATATAGCTGATATTTTGAAATCTTGCAATAATATCGTGAAAAATACAGTAAATTATAATATTGTCTTTATCACAGTCAGATTTTATAATATGCAATTTTCTTCCATGCTTCAAGCAACTCAGATGTGTCATGCCCACAGCAACTCAACTTCAAGCTCATGAAAAGCCACATGTTGCAACTATCCATCTTCAAGCATCTCACATGTGCTACATGTTGAGGTCAAAATCTGGATCGCTCTCCACTCCTTGGATGGTCCCTGGTCCTGCACAAAATGTGAGCAAAGGAGACCCTAGCTAGGCCGGGGGACCCTCCGATGCCTGAGTCAGGGCAAGGGAATCGGGGTCTAAGTTGAATGGTAGAGGGATAGTGCAAGATGTTGTGTCCCTGTAGCAATGACGTCTTCGTATATTTATACTCATCCTTCGAATGGTCTGGATCCGATAATCACGGCACGAATCCCTCCATCAGGGAGATTTTCGGATCGTGGAGATACCGTACGCAATCCAAGGATCACGTAATACGCAAACGCGCATTGTGCGTATCTGCGAGCGACATTACCGCCCACGTCATCTTATGGCAGTTTCTAAGTTCAGCTCAAGGAGCGTTCGCCCCCGCCTTGGAGTATGCAGTCAGCTCGGACCGTCCCGTAGGTTGGTTTCCAACTGGCAGAAGATATAGGCCTTCTTCAAACTTCGTCCATTCTAATGATCTGGGCCGAGCGGTCGGTTATCCCTCCGATCGGATTACCATGCCGCGGTGCCTCGGAATTATGAGGGGCTCAGATCTTCCCATAACAGAAGCCCCCTACTCTTCGAGGTTTGCTAAGGACACGGAGAGTAAGTATATGGGAGATCAAGCGTTTTGCGCGCTCTCAAGCACGCCAGATTTCATTTCAAAAAATTTTCACCTGCAGATTTATGCACAGCGGACACGTGGCGACGGTTAAGATTTCAAATCGTCGTCCGCTTATGGGTTATTGCCACGTGCACCCAGGGGTAGTGTCTCGGACAAAACTTTTCCTTACTCGGGCGTCATTTCGTTTATTCAAAGCTCGCCACTTGATATGAGGGGTGTACTACCCGACAGACTTCGAGCCAATGGGATGGGGCCACGTCAGCTCTGAGGTCGGCTCACAACGATTCGACAGCGGTCATCATTGCTGGTCATTAATGCGAAGATTCAGTGAGGTTTATATAAACCCTCATTCGAAGATTTCGATCCATTTCTGTTGGCTTTGTTTGAGCAGATACCGGAGGAGGCGATTTTCGATACCGGAGGAGGCGATTTTCGATACCGGAGGAGGCGATTTCCGGCGAAGGTGATTCCGGCTATTCAAGATTTTCCGTTAAGTGATTCCCAGTGAACGTCCGGTGAGTCTCCTTATACCTCTTTGCATTTCTCTCTTTTCTTTAGATGTCGTTCGTAGTTGATTTCTTATTGGACGCTGATTGAAGACTATTTGATTGTCAAAATGGGGGGTTAATTTCGTTTGCAGCGTAGCCTGAGCTGACATTACCTTTCTGCGAGCTGGCTTTTCCCAACACCATCTTACTATTGAGCTTTTATGGCTCGTTTATTGAGTCTGGGCCCCCAAGGGGTTGGCTTATCCCGCAATTGGCGAGACCCTTCCGTTCTATCCATTAATTCGTGAACCGACCCCTATGTTAAGGGAGTCGAGTCAGCGCTTAGGCTTTTCCTCTAGTTTAGGGGATACCGTGTAGAATTTTTGTGGGATAACGTATTAACCCCTTTTTAAGGGATTAATCCGTTAAGTCCGCCCCTGCATGTGAGAGGTAACTTTTCCTTAGTCGAGAATCCGTTCATGTGGATGAGAAGAGGCGAATTTTATTAAGAGCCTTAAAGGCTTGTCGCTCGGAGACGTACATTTATTGAGAGCCTTAGAGGCTTGCCCATCATGGATAATAAACTTTCAGATACTTGACATTCCAGGGATGGGGGAGCTGGCGACCTTCGAGGTCTTCTAGGTGGTAGGAGCCTAGTTTGGTTGATCGAACGACCCAATAAGGCCCTTCCCAGTTTGGTCCGAGTGTACCAGCCCCCGGCTCGACGATATTCTCGAACACTCGACGAAAGACTAAGTCCCCTAGTCGGAATCGCCTAGCCTTGACTTTTGAATTGTAGAACCGTGCCACTTGTTGATGTCGAGCATCGACCCTGAGCTTCGAGATACCTCTAGTTTCTTCGAGCAAATCTAAGTTTGCGGCAATCTGCTTGGAATTCTGTTTTTCTTGGAAGCTCCCGACTCGGGCCGTAGAAAGACTAATCTCTACTGGCACCATTGCCTCCGAACCATAGGAGAGCGAGAATGGAGTTTTTCCTGTTGAGGACTGGGTTGTGGTCCTATAGGCTCAGAGAACAAACGGAAGTTCTTCTGCCCAACTGCCTTTTGCCTTTTCCAGTTTTGTCTTGAGATGATGTTTGATGACCTTGTTGACTGCATCTACTTGTTCGTTCGACTAGGGATGTCGGGGAGAAGAGTATGCATTCGCGATGCCGAGTCCTCGGCACATGTTTTGAAATTTGTCGTTGTCGAACTGTCGGTCATTGTCTGATACGATGGTTCACGGAATCCCGAACCTGCAGATGATGTTTTTTCAGACGAAGTCAATCACCTTCTGCTCTGTAATTTTGGCAACCGGCTTGGCCTCAGCCCATTTGGTGAAGTAATCCACAACGACAATGACGAATTTGACTTATCCTTTCCCCGTGGGTAGAGGGTCGATAATGTCGATTCCCCATTGAGCGAATGGCCAAGGGCCGCTTATAGGGGTCATTTCTTCTGTGGGTTACCTTGGCACGGCCGCGAATCGTTGGCATTTATCACATTTCCGGACGTAATCTTTGGAATCCTCTTTGATAGTTGGCCAGAAGTACCCTTGTCTGAGTATCTTCAGGGCCAAGGCCCGACTACCGGAATTATTTTCGCAGATTCCTTCATGAATCTCTCGCATGACATATTCCACCTCGTCAGCTCGGAGACACCTGAGGTAGGGCTGGGAATGTCCCTTCTTGTACAAAATGCCATCTAGGACGATGTATCGAGCTGCTCGGACTCTGAGCCGCCTGGCTTCTAGCCTATCCGAGGGAATCTCTCCTGTCACGAGATAATTAAAGATCGGGTCCATCCAACTTGAACTCGCTCGAACTGGGTTGACATCTTCCTCCTTCTTGTTGATGCTTGGTTGTTCTAGAATTTCAACGGGGACGATTCGTGGGATCTTCCCCTCCGCAGCTGAGGCGAGTCGTGCTAGGGCATCGGTCCATGAATTTTCTGCCCTCAGGATTTGATGGATCATGCAGTTCTGAAATTTTTTGATCAATTTTCTCGCCTCATCAAGATAGGCCATCATCCTTGCTTCCTTAGCCTCATACTCGGCAGAGATTTGATTTACCACCAACTGAGAGTCACATCGGATTTGAAGAGACTGGACACCTAAACTCGCTGTCAATCTGAGTTCGGCTAACAAAGCTTCATATTCCGCCTCATTGTTTGAGGCTCTGAATCCTAATTTGATCGCGTATTGAACGGTCGTGGAGTTGGGTGCGATCAAGACAATCTCGGCCCCGGCCCCTTTGACATTGGATGACCCGTCTACATAGAGAACCATCCTAGATCTGGTACTGCTTTTTGATCATTCGGAGAAGTGGACGAACTTGCTTCGATTTCAACACTGATCTCCTCAGTACTCGGAGTGAATTCGGCGATGAAGTCGGTCACAGCTTGCCTTTTGATTGCCGTCTTCGGGCGAAACTAAATATCGAATTCACCGAGCTCGATGGCCCACTTAGTCACCCGACCTGACACCTCGGGCCTCTGGAGGACTTGCCTTAGAGGGGAATCTGTTAGTACGATTATAGAATGAGCTTGGAAGTACGGGCGTAACCTCCGAGCTGAAACAACGAGGCTGAGTGCTAGCTTTTCCAAGGGCAAGTACCTCGTTTCTGCCGGCACCAAGGCTTTACTCACATAATAAATAGGGTGTTGCTTACCTCCGACTTCCCTAATTAGAGCCGAGCTGACGGCCGAGGCTGAGACCACGAGGTAGAGGAATAAGGGCTCGCCTTCTTCAGGTTTGGACAGTAGAGAGGGTGAACTCAAGTACTGTTTCAGCTACTGGAAGGCTTGCTCGCACTCCGGCGTCCACTTTGCCTTCTTATGACCTTTCAATTGCTTGAAGAAGGGGAGGCACCTATCCGTCGCTCTGGAAATGAAACGTCCGAGGCAACAACTCGTCCCGTAAGGCATTGTATATCCTTGACGGTTGGAGGCGAACTCATGTCAATGAGTGCTTTGATTTTCTCAGGATTAGCTTCGATTCCTCTTTAACTAACTTGAAAGCCGAAGAATTTTCCTGACCCGACTCCGAAGGCGCACTTTGTTGGATTTAGCTTCATCTGGTATTCTCGAAGGACGGCGAATGTTTTCCCGAGGTTCGTCAAGTGATCGGATGCCTTAATGCTTTTTACCAACATGTCGTCGACATATACTTTCATGGTACGTCCGATCTGTTTGGAGAACATCTGATTCACTAACCTTTGATACGTGGCACCAGCGTTCTTCAGGCCAAAAGGCATGACCCGGTAACAGTAGAGTCCCTTGTTTGTGACGAAGGTAGTCTTCTGCCTGTCTGGGGGGTGCATCGCGATCTGATTATATTCGAAATATGCGTCCAGGAAGGAGAGTAATTCATGGCCCGTCGTACTATCTACCAGTTGGTCGATCTGAGCCAGTGGGAAGCTATCTTTCAGACAAGACTTGTTTAAATCAGAATAGTCCACACATACCCGCCACTTTCCATTGACTTTCTTCACAAGGACCACGTTTGCGATCCAATCAGGATAGTACACTTCCTCTATAAATCCTGCGTCGAGTAGAACGGAGACCTCGTCGGTAATTGCTTCGCATCGCTCAACATCGAATGACCTTCTTTTCTGTTTGACGGGTTTGTGATCTGGATCTACATTCAGTCTGTGGACCATGACTTCTAGAGAGATTCCGGGCATATCTTGATGGGACCATGCAAAAACATCCCCGTGTTGTCGCATGAACGCTAAAATTTCAGTCTGTTGCTCTAGATTCAATGATGTTCCAATCTGAACAGTTCTGCTCGGATCGGCTTCATCGAGCGGCACTTTCTCCAGACCTTCTACAGATGAGCCTTCCACAAGTCCTCGGGGGTCTAAGGCATTGATGGCGAGTGTTTGCTTGACCGACCCCTTCTTTACTGCAACTGCATAACATCTCGAGCTTCTAGCTGATCACCTCGGAGGTGGCCTACCCCGCCCTCGGCGGAGAATTTCATCATCAAGTGATAGGTGGAGACGACTGCTCTCATCGCGTTAAGAGACGGTCTGCCCAGGATTACGTTGTGTACAGATGACACATTGACAATTAAGAAGTCCACCATAAGCGTGACTTGATGTCGCCCTTCTCCCGCAGTCACAGGGAGGGAAATGACTCCTTCGAAAATCACTCTTTCCCCGGCAAAGCCATGCAGAGGGGTCTTCACGGGCCTGAGATGAGCCCGTGGAATCTCCATTCTTTCAAAGGCTTCAGAGTAGAGTACATCGGCCGAGCTCCCGGTGTCTACCAAAATGCGGTATACTTTGCGATTCGCTATGGTCATGGTGACTACTAGAACGTCGTCGTGCTGGTGCTAAATCCCGCGCGCATCTTCTTTCGTGAAAGTCAAAGTGCACGGACTGACTCGAAGTTCCTTACTGGGCCGTTCGGTCAAATGGACGTAGTGTTCTGGCTCGGACTTCCGGGAGTGAGCCTTTCGTGCCCTATTCGAATCTCCACCGCTGTACGAACCCCCGAAGATGGTGCGGATTTCGGCGGGCTCCTCCGCGGCGTTATTTTGCTGCTTCCGCTCCCTTTCCTCTCTCCGAGGGGCTTTTCCTTTCTTTATGTATCGACGCAGGTGCCCTTTCCGAATGAGAGCTTCAATCTCATCCTTAAGGTCAACACAATCATCCGTGTTGTGGCCGTGATCTCGATAGAAGCAGCAGTACTTGCGTTTGTCCCGATGGTCCGGATCGGCTCTCATGCAGACGGGCCAGTTCAGTAACTTTTCTCATCGGATGTCCAGTAGGATCTGTTCGGCGGATGTGTTAAGGGGGGCATAGGAACGGAACCTTCCCTCCGGCCTTCTGTTCGGACGACGATTGCGAGGAGTGCGATCATCGGTTCTTTTGTCAGGGATCTGAGATTCCTTGTTCCTAGGCCTCTTCCCCTTACCATTTGGCTCAGTCACCTGAACACTTTTACGGGCATTGGTGAATTTCTCCTCGTTGGTATACTTCTGAGCTCTGGCCACAAGTTCAACCAGTGTCTTTAGTGGATTCTTCCCAATGGAGAAGGTGAACTTTCCTTCTTTCAAGCCACTGAACATAGCGGCGAGGGCCATTTTGTTATCGTAGTCTTCCACCAGTAACGCTTCCTCGTTGAAGCGGGCGATGTAATCCTTCAGCGACTCCTTCGGCCCTTGCTTGATAGTGAGCAGGTGAGTGTTAGGCTTCCGATTTCTCTTACCGTTGATGAACTGGGTTAGGAATAGTTGGCTCAATTCTGCGAAGGAGCTGACGGAGTTTGGTTTGAGTTGCCGGTACCAACTCCGAGCGGATCCCGTTAGTGTAATTGAGAACCCTCGGCACATCATTGCATTCGTCGCTGTCTGGATCTGCATCCAAGAGCGGTAGGCTTCCACGTGCTCGGATGGGTCCCCAGATCTAGAATATTGAATGACGGGAGGTATCCGAAACCTCTGAGGCATTACCTCGTTCATGATTTCCGAGGTGAAGGGAGGTTCGGTCTCTTCCATCATTGCCTGGATGGCAGTGGGAACTGACATTGGTTGCTGTCTTTTCTCCAGAACTAAGAACTTGTTGTTGAGCTCCTCGAACCGCTTCTCCCATGGATCTTTATTTTCTGCCACAGTCTCCTGGGCGTTCTCTCTCTCTGGACTTCTCCTCCCCCTTCTTCGTTCTAACCGATGACGGAGATCCATTGGTGCCAGGGCTGAAGTAACCGAGGCATTAGTCGGAGCTCGCGTTGCGGTGTTCCGAACCGAGGGTCGGATTTGAGTCGGAAGAGGATGTTGACTCGATATGGGCACCTGAGGATACTGGGGCGCCTCAGGCCTCATACTCCTCGGCACAGAGTGAGCTTCCACAACCGGGCCGATCGGTTCGGGGGCAGGATCTTCTTGAGTCGGGTGTAACTGCGGCTCCTGTTGCTGCTTCATTCTGTTCACTTCATCACGTAAGGCTTGTATTTCACCTTGCATGGCTCAATACTTACTTGCCCGGTTGCGCGAACGCTGAGAAGGTCCCGGAGCCGATTCAGCATGAAGTAGTGATGAGGAACGAGTTTGTTCATTTGGAGCTGGTTCCGCAGCTACTACTGCTTTCTTCTTTCCTCTAGCCATTATACTTAAGAATAGGAACTTGACTTTTCGTATCAGCTTCCCACAGAAGGCGCCAAAAAATGTTGAGGTCAAAATCTGGATCGCTCTCCACTCCTTTGATGGTCCCTGGTCCTGCACAAAATGTGAGCAAAGGAGACCCTGGCTAGGCGGGGGACCCTCCGATGCCTGAGTCAGGGCAAGGGAATCGGGGTCTAAGTTGAAAGGTAGAGGGAGAGTGCAAGATGTTGCGTCCCTGTAACAATGGCGTCTTCGTGTATTTATACCCATCCATCGAATGGTCTGGATCTGATAATCACGACACGAATCCCTCCATCAGGGAGATTTTCAGATCGTGGAGATACCGTACGCAATCCAAGGATCACGTAATACGCAAACGCGCATCGTGCGTATATGCGAGCGACATTACCGCCCACGTCCTCTTATGGCAGTTTCTAAGTTCAGCTCAAGGAGCGTTCGCCCCCACCTCGGAGTATGCAGTCGACTCGGACCGTCCCGTAGATAGGTTTCCGACTGGCAGAAGATATAGGCCATCGTCGAACTTCGTCCGTTCTAATGATTTGGGCCGAGCGGTTGGTTATTTCTCTGATCGGATTACCATGCCGCGGTGCCTCGGAATTATGAGGGGCTCGGATCTTCCCATAACACTACATATGCTAATTAGGCATGAGCAAGTGACTAGTAAGATTTTTTTTTTTTTTTTTTCAAACACTAAATTTGTAATTCTAAATTTCTAAGAATATCTTGTTGAAAAATAAACAATAAAAACAATATTTTCTTTCCTACCGCTTCTTGGAACTATGTTACCTTGAGAAACACTATTTCCTTCCTATGCTTTCCACTATCTAAACTAGAGGTGTACACCGAACGAGCTAGCTCGGTTAGCTCCTCGCTCTCTCGACTCGAAAAAGCTCGATTCGACTCGGTTCGAAGTTGAGTTCAAGCCAAGTCGAGTTGATTTTTTGAGCTCGAAAATGAGTTTGAGCTGAGTTCGAGCTGGCCCCAGCTCGACTTGACTCGGATCGAACCCAGCTCATATCGAACTCGGATCGAACCAGTTTGGTGACTCGGTTACTTTGATATTGATGTTGCTCACCACGTGTTTGATGAAATGACTCAAAGAAGTGTGGCCGGTGGCAAGGAAGGTATGCATATGGTCGTGGATCATCCATGACCAATTAGGCTCGAGGACCAAGCCGAGCCGAGTTCGAGCTAAGGTCAACTAGTGGCCAAGCTGAGTCGAGCTGAGTCCAGCTCGACTCGGTTGGACTCGATGTACACCCCTATCTAAACAGATCCCTTAGGGCCTATTTGGCCAGGCAATCCCCGATATTAGGAGGGATGGGATCGGCAATATCCTGGGAAGGCATGAAGCCAAACAGATCCGGTGAACTTGTCCAGATATGAGCAATCCCATGGATCTTAAGATAATCCACTGACATCACCATCATTACCTTAATTGATCCTATCCCTTGGTTAGATGGATTGGAAGGTAAATCCCAGGATATGCAGGGCGTGCCAAACAGACCCAGTTAACTTGTTCCGGATATAAGCAATCCCATGGATCTTAAGATAATCCACTGACACCACCATCGTTACCTTAAAATTGATCCCATCCCTCCTAATACCATCGGATTGCCCGGCCAAACAGGCCCTTAAGGATTTTGTTTTAAAAACAAAATTTAAATTTATTTATTAATTAAAGTAAATATTTTATTTTCAACAGGGTTTTCCTAATGATATATCCAACCTTAAAATTTGAAATTTCCCATCTGCATTTCCTGGCGAGAAATTACTAAGAATGAGATTGGTCACTGTGTTTTGGTCCATCTAGGTGCCACCGTTGATGGGCCAAAGCCCTTCAATATCACCTGTTGCAAGATTCAACCGAAGATTAGGTATATGTGGGGCGCACTTTATTTGGTCCAAACCAACGGTAGGCCCGGCCATGGATGATCCACGACCATTAATCCCAAACTATCGAAACAGCCATCTCTCTTTAATCCTTAAACCGCTCAACCATTTCCTGAATTTCAAGCAACGGTAATAAGGCAGGGGTTGTTATTTCGAGTTCAAATCCAGACTGTTGATATGTCTGGCCACTCGTTGGATAGAAGATGCCCTAAAAGTCTCATCCACGAGACAATCTTAATGCTTTGATTGGTGGGCCAGCAAATAGATGGCTCAGGAAAACAGCGGTCCCTATTCCACTTGAAAAAGGTGAAAGATTTTATGGTTAGAATCTTCTGATTTTTCTAGGACGTGGTCCATCGATATGGGACCGTCTAATTGACAGTGTGAATTATCGAAAGATGGCTCTTCTAGCGGACACTGAAGAGGCAACGATCGGCCTCACGAGGAAAAACATAAAGGACAAACGATTTTATGCCGGATTCATATTTGAAACGCTGTAGGATAGGACGTAGATTACGTCCTACCTGTGCGGGTCACTGTTCTGTACGTGTTTTATCCCACCGTCCATCCATTTTAACAGATTATTTTAAGGAATCAACTAAAAAATGAGACAAATCAAAGACTCGAGTAGGCCACACCACAGGAAACAACGGTGATGGAAAGCTTACCATTGAGAACTTCCTGGCAGGTCATTTTGAACAGTGGGCCCTAGGAATGTTTGAATGATGGTGTCATTATCACGCTGCTTCCTGTAGTGTGGCCTTCTTGTGCCTTAGATCTCCTCTTTTTGGTGTGGCCTACTTGAGACTTGGATCTCTTTTTTTTTTTTTGGATTCATGCCTTAAAATGAAAGGACCAAGTGGATAAAACACATGCACTACAATGGCCGAACAGAGCCTGGGGGCTTGTTCGGCCATTGAATTGCACCTGTAGCAAGATTCAACTAAGGGTGGGTATATATATCACTTCCCTTTGGCCCATATGAATCATATATTGATCTGATTTTGGGCCTTGTACCTAATCCAGAAGGGCGCATTTGATGGTCAGCTTGAATATCATGCATGCATCAAAGTGAGGCCCACAGAACTCGGCTATATAGTAAGGTAACATGCAGCTCTACTGGATCATTTCCATGGATGTATATTTACTTATTTTCTTGGGAAGTCGAACAAAGTTCAGATGGGTGATGTAGGCCAACTCATTGATAGCCATATGTGCGAGTCAGGCGGGGTAAGATTGGCCCAAGCTTGACCATTTAACCTAGCTTGAACCCACTTCCAACTTGGCTGGGCTAGTTGACCCGCGGGCTAATCCATCCCACGTGCATTGCATGGACACAGATTGGGTACTAACCCCCACCTGTCCCAAGGCATGGGGCTTTGAGGGGGACGCGGATTTCACGCGAAAGCTTTTCGCTGGAAGTTTAGTTGGGCCGCTATGATGTTTGTGAGAAATCCAACTTGTTTATCGGTTTTTTCGAACATATTTTAGCATATGTGACCAAAAATAAGGAGGATCCATAACTTAAGTACGCCATATGAGATGAAACAGTGGGAAAAAGAATGCTTACATGCAGTTGAAACCTTCTTAAGATCCACCTTGATGTTATATTCCATCTAAACCATTTATAAAGTCATTTTTACTGAGATGAAGTGAAAACGCTGGTGACTTAAACCAAAACAAAACTTTTGTGGCCATATAGATGTTTCAATTGGTCACCACTAAATCCTCACATTTTCCTCTCGTGTGGCCAATTTATGTCTTCGATACACCTTATTTTCCGTCGCAGTGCTAAAATGAGATCTAAAAACGGCTGAACGAAGTGGCTTTCTCACGAAGCCCCACACAGAATCCTTGCGCGAGAACTTCCTAGGAAAGCCTTTCGCTGGAAATCCCCCTCCTCGAAGGGGGGGGGGGGGGGGGGTGGGGGGGGCACCGTGATGTATGGGTTTATCCACACCGTCCATCCATTTTGAGTGGTGGTCGTTTATCTATATCATAGAAAGTACCAATGATAATGATGCCCCTGTTGAAAACTTCCTAGAGCTTCGTAATGATGTTTATTTTCCATCCAACATGTTCATAAGTTCTTAAATTAAGGAAAAAAAAATAACAGCTTAATCCAATACTTCTGATACTACCAAAAAGTTTTTAACGGTGGTCGTTTAATCCCCACCGTGCGGTCCAGTGAAGCCTTAGATCTGCATTATTTTTTATATTATACCCTAAAATAGTATTGAAAAATAAATGGACGGTGTGGATAAACCCCAAAATCACAGTGGCCCCTCGGAGCCCCAAGCCTGTTCCGAGCTGGGATGGGCGGCACGTCCTGGTGCTTGGGACAGATTCGTTCCACGTGCAGTTGTTCGATTTTCTTGGAGCCCTAGACGCTGCATACTCATGCAAACATAAAATATACACATGGCATACATGTACCTTAAGTTAAACGGTCCAATATTGTGACCCATTATCTATGGAGCGGACCCACGAAGTAAGGATCTATTAGACGATCCTAAGCTTATACAAATGTAAATTTATTCGTTGAATCTAGAACATCAAATTTCAACCGTCCATTAGATGTCCATAAATCGTTAATTTAATATCATAAAATAACCAAAATTTTTATAATTTATGAATATATTCCGGGGCCCATGATTTTGGAATGTTTAATTTAAGGTTAACGTTCTACACGTATACAACTTATGTCTGCATGTGTATGGAATATCACGCTCTGCGAGAGTATCAAACCTTTTCTTTTCCTCTCTCCTACATTTTTGCGTTTTCAACCGACCACAAACTTAGATAACCAAAATAGACCACCGACTGTACGGAGAACCTGTTTCGGACGAAAATAACCCTTCTTTCTCACCTGCTTCTTACCTGAATCCGAGGGTATTTTGGTCCGTCCGTACCTTAAAAGTCGCCTTTCGTCGCCCAAGTTTCCCGCCTATAAGAAAACTAATTACCCTAAAAGACAGTCTACTTTGCTAATTATTTCTTTTCGCGGCCTGGCATTAGAAATTATTATGAAATGTGCGGTTGTGAAAATATACGGTATGTACGCGTTTCATGATATAAATTTGTGGACATTATATATTAATCCAAACCGTCAAAATTATGTAAAAGAATTTAGATGGCATGTTAAACAAAAATATCTCATATTGAAAGATTTTATACGTAGAATTTGTGGACATTTTAAGTTGAATATGAACTGCTGCTGTAATTCCTTTTCTAACCCTACATTTTTTGGGATTTGTATTGAATTTTATGATTTATTTAATAATGGGCCATCCTTGATGAATTCTATCATATCAGCAGTTTGGATCACTAAACCATTGGTCCATTTGTACAAAATGAAAGCCTAATAGGTACGCCCATATTGTATATTAATTCCTCGTTTCATGCTCGGCCGGCTTTCAATTTGTACAAGTGGGGCCATTTTTTCTTGATCCAAACCGTTGATATTATGTCACGGATTGTAAATGATACATGTACTAAAAATATCGCTGTGGGAGAAATCGTAACCATTCGAACGGTGGCCAACAATGGAACCTTAAAGAAAGAAAATGCAGCAACGGTTCCTAATCAACAAAGAAAAGGCCACACATTTTATAGATATTATCTTCCAATCTGGTGGGAATTTTTTATGGATGGACCATCCATGGTGAGTCCCATCATACCAACATCTTGGATCACTAAACTGCCCACCATCTTGTCCGAAACCCGAGCATTATGTAAACACTCTAGGGCCGAGCATTTAGTAACTCCTCCCCCAAACAACTCCTATCCCTCGCTGCCATCAACTCCCATCCCTCTTTCTTGGTTTTTCAAAATCCACCATCTCTCTCTCTCTCTCTCTCTCTCTCTCTCTCTCTCTCTCTCTATACCTGCAACCATGAGCAAGGGCCCAGGACTCTTCTCTGAAATCGGCAAGAAAGCCAAAGGTCTTTGTGTCTCTGTCTCTCTCTCTTGAAATTTCTATCTTCTTTGCATTTTTCCTTCTCAAATCCGTTTTCATGAATTTTCAGATCTTCTGACAAAGGACTACAGCTCCGACCAGAAATTCACCGTCTCGACCTACAGTGGCGTCGGAGTTGTAAGAACAACCCTATTTCTCTCCAGATCTTGATTCCTTACCTTCACGATTTCTTTTCTTTAGGATCGGCAATTGATTCACAGAACTATTCTTTCTTTTTTCTTTTTTTATTTTTGCAGATTTTTAATGCTGTTTTTGCACGAGGTTTTACGATTTTGAATAGATTTTACGGTGTGAAATTTGTTAATTTCTTTAATTGTTGTTTCGAGAGGAGATCTGGTTCACCTGGGTGGATGGACAACGACTTCCTATTCTGTATACGTGGCATATATGTATGATGATCTGAACCGTTCCTCCGTTTTAAGGCTCCGTTAGTGGACCATTGGCTATAAATCATAATGATTGAATGATTTCAACCATGAAAACAAGGAAAGAGACGTGCATCTATCACCGACGAGTTGCTTCTGATTTTCTCATGTGGCTACAATTGTCTGATTTATGCAATTTTTGGTTGATGGCCCATGGGAAGATATTGAGTTCCCGTGGGAGGGTGAATTCCAATTTTCTGTGTCGTATTTGTGGCACATTTGTATGGCGATCCTAACTGTTCATTTATCAGGGACAACCATGAATTGGTTATCAACCAAAAATTGCAATGGTATGAGTCCTAACCATTTAAAAAGTTGTGAATGGAAATCAGAAGCACCTGGTTAGTGATTTCTGTGGGGATGTCTTTTTATGGTTAGAAATTCACAACCACTGATAGTTTTGATTTATGGTCCATCGATGGAGCCTTATGATGAACGAACAGTTTGGATCATCATAGCCCGTATGCATTATGCCATGTTTGGAGGCAGGTGGATTGGATCTCATCTCAATTATTATTGTTTAGGATAAATGAATTGTTGCAGACGTCATTTTGCAATATAGTTAGCACCGAGTTGGTCGGTGAGATGTTATAATGTGCCTTTTTTTTTTTTTGAAAGATGAAGAAATTTATTAAAGAAAATCACACAAACAAAACAAGGAGAAAAGGAAGAAAAACAAGGAAAAAATACAACAAGCCAGTCCCATGACTGACAGAACCCCAGATCCCACCATGACCCAACCCTTGAAAACAAACAGCCCAGAGCCCCAACTGGAAGAGCCCAGGAACACTATGGAGCCCAGTCCCTGAATAAACCTAACACCCTATTCCAAACCCCAGCAGGAGAAACAGAGAAGTTGCAGAAACAACGATTGTTTCTCTCCTGCCAAATATCCCGAAGAACAGCTAGGAGGAGGATACACCATTTCCTCCTACCCAAGAGCTACCGTCTTCCGCATGCCAAGAACGGAAAAGGCCCTCAATATCAGGCGGCGTCACCCAAACCACCACAGCCAACTGCAAGGCATGGGACCATATTTCCCCTGCTACCGAGCAATGAAGGAGCAAGTGATTGGCTGTTTCCTCATCCTTAAGGCAAAGGAGACACACATTAGGGAGAGTCATGCCCTGTTTCTTAAGATCATTGACTATAAGAATACGCTCCCTTCCAACCAGCTGCCAGCCACGCAAAAGCTGCCACTTTGGGGGGAGCGCCATAGGACCACACCGCACCTGTATGATGAGCACCACCTGAGTTGGCAGCAGAAGCAAGGTAGATGTACGAGGACCGCACCGAAAAGCTACTGAATCTCGACAAACTCCATCAAAGGGATATTCCACCCGAATTGGCGGGGAAAGACTCTGCAAGGAAGAGAGGAGGAAGTAAGCTCGTGAATCTCATCGTCTTAGAGGTTTCTTCTGAGAGGCGGGGTCCACACTCCCTCCTCCCCCACCCTAAAAGCAATCAGTGACGAAAATATCCCATTAGTACAAAGGGAGGCTAGGTTTGGGAATGATACATTGAGGGGGGAAGAGCCACTCCAGGGATCTTCCTATAATCTATTTCTCATACCATTGCCAAAATTAAATCTGAGAAGAGGGAAGACTTTCGGGCCTAACTTGGCAATCCCCTTCCACAGAAAGGAGGCACGATATAGGGAAGAGGACTTCACCCACCCACTAGAACGCGAGATACCATACTTCTCCACTAGAATAGATCTCCAAAGACTAGAAGATTCCACACCAAACCTCTAAATCCACTTCCCTAGCAACTCTTCATTAACCAGGTCCAGTCATCTAATACCTGCCCCGCCTCATTATATGGGGAGCAAACTTCCTTCCAGTTCAACAAGGGGATTTTTTTGGAAGAACCCCTTGCCAAAGGAAATCTCTGGCGCATCCGATCGATACGGTCTAAGGCCAACTTCAGACAACGAAATAGGGATAGATAATATTGGGGCAGACTCGAGAGGCAATCTTTGATTAGGTTGATTCTACCCCCAGTTGATACAAGTTTGCGTTTCCAAGGGGACTATTTAATCTTCATACGCTCAAGGATTTTGTCCCAAGGGCCTGTTTGGTTCCATGTAATTGCTGGTAAGTCAAGGTAAATAAGTAATAATTACTTACTTATTTAATCTAACAAGATTTGATAAGTACAACGGTTTAAACAAACAGTCACTCGATTTGCGTGTTGTCGTTACCATGCCAACGTGGGAAAACTCTATGAGCCCCGCCATTATGTATGTGTTTTATCCATGCCGTCCATTCGTTTTGCCAGATTATTTTTGGGCATGATCCCAAAAATGGGGCAGATCCAAAGCTCGAGTAGACCACACCAAAGGAAGCAATGGGAATAATGACGCCACCGTTGAACGCACTGTTTTCTATGGTGTGGTCGGCTTTAGCTTTGGATCTGCCTCATTTTTGGGCTCATATCCTAAAATGATATGAGAAAATGAATGAACGGTGTAGATATAACACATACATCATGGTGGGGCCCATAGAGTTTTCGCTTCTATGAAGTTGCATTTTTCTCGAAATTTGAGATGAAATTCATTGAACATTTCAAACAGCTGTCAATGCTCATTATTACGCTTTTACTATACACGTCACGGGTTTGGGTGAACGACTTCAATCATGGGTTTGCTTCCTGCAAACACAAGCTTGATTCCTCTCATCATGGATTACTCGATGCACGTGATTGGCGTGTGATTGCGTGCATTCGCAGGGAATAGTCTTGCCTCGAAAGGGCGGGGATACTTGTTGTCATAAAAAAATGCTTTTACCATGGTTCACATGAATTTACACCAAACCAAATAGTCCCCAAATAAAAGGAAGAGGTTTACCCATGCATAATGGAAGGCCAAGATACAAAGTAGGCAAACACACCACTTCGCACCCCAAGGAATTTGCCAAGGCGGCAGTATCGAGAGTTGACAGGTTAATGCCAAAAAAATGACTTTTCGATATGTTTACCTTCAGGCTAGAAACAACTTGAAACCAACAAACTACCATACTTAGAAACGGTATCATGTAGTCTTTAGCTTCGTAGAAGATCAAGGTATCATCTACAACTTGCAAATGGGAAATACAAGAGAAGTTTTCAACTTTAAATCCTTAGAAAAGGCCCACCTCTTGCCCCCTAGATAGCATACAGCTGAAGGCCTCCGACACAATAATAAAGAGAAGGGGAGATAGTGGGTCTCCTTGCCCCAATCCCTGAGAAGCTCTAAAAAACCCAAAGGGGGATCTGTTAATAAGCACTGAAATTTTAGGTGAAGAAACAGAAGATCTGATCCAAGCTCTCCACTTGATCCCAAAACCCAATCGACCAAGCATGTGGTCCAAAAAGGATTGGTCAACATGATCATATGCCTTTTCAAGGTTCAATTTACACATAATGCCAGGGAAGCCAGCTCAGGAACAAGAATGAAGACATTCGTGGGCTATAAGAACATTGTCCAAAATCTGCTGTCCAAAAACAAAGGCACTTTGATATGGGGAGATGATTTTCGATAGGACAATTGTTAGGGAGCTCAAATTAGATTCTTTTTTTGTGGATTATAAAACCACCTATTTGTAAGCCATACTTCTTAGAAGATAAGAAGGTAAAAAAAAAAAAAAAAACTATTTGAGTGCTTAAATTGGCAGACATATACAAGATCTAGACTTCTCGTTCGTCGGGTCCTACTATATATATGTGGTTCCCAAAAAATCACCGCGGTCGGATGATTGTAGCTACTTATTAGAGGACTTTTGATAATTTGCAGAGAGGATATTCCAAAATCTAAGAAGAATGGGAGCCTTGGAGGTTCTAGAATGTTGAAAGGAATTAGGTTTTCCTTGGTAAATGGTGGTGGTAATGGTTTGAAGAGCAGCCAAACATGCTATGGAGGGAGATTATTGAAGGAAAATAAGGCATTTTGTAGAGGGGTTGGTTTTAGAGGGGAAGGTTTGGATGTTTGGAAAGTTATTAGTGAGTTAGGACAAAATATAATCTCTCTCAAAAAAAAAAAGTTAGGACAATATTGAAATGACGGCGAGGGATATCTTAAGTAGGGCTGTTCATGAGTCAAGCTAGCTCGAAAAGCTCGCTCGACTCGGCTCGAGTCAGCTCGAATTGACTCGGCTTGAATGGCCGATTCAAGCTGAGCCAAGCTAATTATTTGAAGCTCGAGTTGAGTTCAAGCCAAGTTCGACCAGGGGGCATTTCAACTCGACTCGACTCGACTCGAAGCTTGAACTCGAGCTCGACTTGGCTCGATTAATAAATATATTAAATATTATTATTATATTATATATTATATTATATTATATATGTATTATATTATATTAATATAAGTTTTAAGTTTAAACTTAAAAATAAAAAAATAAAAAACAAACCCTAGAGTCTCTACCCGACCGCACGCACCCCCTTCCCTTTCCCTTTCTTCTCTTTCTCTGCCCACTGCCAGCCGCATGCTCGCCCCGACCACCACCACCAGTTTTCATTTCAGCTTCACAATAGTATGATTTCAATCTCTTGAGATCTACTTCTTAGGCGAGAAACCCAAGAAATTCGAGATGGGTTCTTCTCATATTTGTTAGAGCTTCAAGGAAATCCAATGATTTGATTAGCTAGAGCTCTTTACTTGGATTTCTGATTTGCGTTCTGCTCTGTTTCTTTTCTAGTACTTGGATTTCTGCTGGTGGAAGAAGATCAAGAACAGATCGGTTCTTACAGGTTTCCTCATCTGATTCGAAGCTTTGTTTGGTTTTTTCATCGGGTTTTGTTTTGATTCTCGTAAGATCTTTTAATTTTTCATCAATGGAGGAGAATCAAGAAAAGAATCCATTACTCTCTCACCCAACAAGCTCGAGCGACTCGAGGTAAACTCGACTCGACTCGAACCACTAGCTCGACTCGAACTCGACTTGACAACTTTGGCAAACAAGTCAAGCTTCAATGTTGAGCTCGAGGCCAAGCTCAAGCTGGAGCTCGAACTCGAGTACATCATGGACAAGCCAAGCCAAGCTTGGCCCACCTCGACTTGACTCGGCTCGATGCCCACCTCTAATCTTAAGCAAGGTGGGTAGCCTTTTGAGGGCCTAGATCCTTTTCTAGGTTGGGTTGGATGATAAATTGTGGATTTGGGAAGATCTTGAATTGGCAAGGCAACTGTTGCCTCTTTGTTTCCATGTCTCTACTCCATTTACATCCATGAAGGAGTCAAGGTGAAGTGTTTTATTGAATATAATCATATATAGAGGCACTATCGTGAGGGAATTTTTGGTAGGAATCTAATGGATGGATAAATATGTTTTTCCTAGCTGTTGGTTGTTCAACAACGTGGGTAGCGTTTAGAGGAGTGGGATTGTTTTATGAGTCGGGTTGAGGAGTGGATTTGGGAAGATCTGTGGATTGGTGAGGCAACTCTTACCTTTTTGTTTCCACGACTCTTCCCCATTTACATCCATAAAAGGGTCAACGTGAAGGATTGCATTGAATATAATCATATATAGAGACACTAGCATGTGGAATGTTGGGAGAAAGAATTACTTCTTGACCACACACTCAACAATATCAATCAAAAGAAAGGAAAAAAGAATGAAAAAAAAAAAAGAAGAAGATAGTAAAAGATGCAAACCACAACACCAAGATTTATTGGTTCCCTTTTGGTATGTCTGCGGATTCACACTGATCCACTATGCTCGAGGGCAAAAATGAAGAAGCAGCTCTCAATACAATAATATCTCTCTCTTTCTCACGACAAAATGTATATTACCTCGAAATGAACTCGGGTTACATAAAACTCATGTGAAACTATGAAATTGCCCTCCGGGCCAGGTGCGAAGAAGCAAGGGGGCATTGCTCCCCTATGAACCTGAGCGAGCTCAGTGCAGATCTTGACCCGTAACAATGCTGGCTGGATGAACAGTACATCTCTGATGATCAAGATCCATAGATCCTAACTTGGAATGTTATATTTTGCCAGAAGCTAATGGACGGATAAAATATTGTTTTTCCTAGCCGTTTCATGGTTTTACACTGAGGCCCTCCTGATAAGTAGACCTGCTAGATTTCAGGCTAGGTCATCTACTTAGTGTGGCCCGACTAAACGATTGCTTGGATATGCACGTGTGTGCCACATTAATGTGTACTTTTGTGATAGGCAGGGCTGTATTTGCGTGTGGACCAAGGTATCCCAAATCGGATACGTTTCGGCCGTAACGGCCGATACGTATCGGTAACGGTGGTACCCGTTACGCAATACGGGTCTGTATCGGCCGTTCCCAGTTTTGTACTCGTATCGGCCGATACGGGCCCGTTACAGGAGTAACGGCCGTTCTGACCCGTAACAGCCCTTGAAAAAAAAAAAAAAACGTACCTTTTTTTCCTTTCTTTTCTTCTCTTCTTCTTCTTCTTCTTCTTCTCTTCTCAGGCGGCTGTGGCCTTGGCCTTCTTCCTCCTTTTCTTTCCTTCTTCTTCTTCTTCTCTTCTTGTCTTTCTTCTTCTTCTTTCTCTCCTCCTCTCTCTCTCTCTCTCTCTCTCTCTCTCTCCTCTCTCTCTCTCTCTCTCTTCTTCCCTCTTTCCCTCTTTTTTCTTCTCTTCTTTCCGTCTTTTTTCTTTTCTGTTTCCCCCATCTTTTTTTCTTTTTTTTTTTTTTGCTGGCGTGCGTACCACGCAGCTAGCTGTAGGTACCTGTCACGCTAAGACGAGCGCTGACACTCCTCGAGCTCCAAGTTGTACGAACTGTTCAAAGGAGATCAAAGTTATATGGGCTCCATAGTGATGTATTTATTACATCTACACCGTTCATCTATTTTAAGAGATCATTTTAGATCACTATCCAAAAAATGAATTATATCCCAAGATCATCTGGACCACACCAAAAATAGCAGCGGAGATAATATTTTCGCCGTTAAACAATTCATAGGGCCACGGTAACGTTTATTTTCCATACAATTTGATCTGATCAGACCCGAGTGGGCCCCACCATGATGTATATATTTTATCCATGTCGTCCATCCATTTTGCCACGTCATTTTAAGTCAGGATCTAAAAAATTAATAATATCCAAATCTCAGGTGGACCACACCATAGGAAACAATGGTTATAGAATGGTCACCATTAAAAATTTCTTAAGGTCCACTGTAATGTTTATTTTCAATCTAACCTATTAATTGGGTCACACTGACGTGGATGAAGAGAAAACACACATGTCAGCTTGATCTAAAACTTTTGTAGCCCCCAATAAATTTTTAATGGTGAACGTTTAATTATTATTGTTTCTTATGGTGTTGTTCACCTGAGCTTTGGATGTGCCTCATTTTTGGGCTCATGCCCTAAAATTATTTGGCAAAATGAATAGACGGTGTGGATATAACACATTCATCACAGGTGGGGTCCAAAAATTTTGACACATGTGCTACACTTCACAATCCGAGTCCCGCCTAATTTGAGCCTTAAAAAATTGTACACGAGACATATATTAACTTAAAATTTAGCAATTAAATATGGACTGCAATTGCTAACTCACAATGCCAAAATCAAATTGTTTGAATAGTTTTTAATTGTTAATTTGTGGACTTTTATTTTTGAAAATAGGGCCTTTTGATTTTTTTCATGATTCACTATCCAATAAATGTCCACCAATTTATAAGTGGGATAATGACAATAAATTGCATGAATTTGAGGCTGATTTGGTGCATAGATTGGTCCTCCAAGTCAGCCCCAAATTGGCAACGCCATCTACTTGAATTTAATTTCATTTTTTTAAAGAACTATTGGAGAAATGATATCAAGTTGTTAAGTATATAAATTAGATTTTAGAAAATTAAATATATGAATTTTGTAGTCAAATTCAGGTTATCTGGTTCAGAAATTCATCAGACAGTCCGATACAACTTCTCACCAAAGAGTGGACCGTTACACCACCATAAACATGTTCCAATTTATAAATGAATGCATATTTGGAATGCTTAGAATATTCTGAATTTAATCCATATTTTTTCATATTTTTTTGGCAAAAAAAAAAATTTGCGCCGTTACAGGCCGTTACGCCCCTGTATCGCCGTTACGCCCCCGTATCCGTATCGGTTTCGGAGGGCACCGTTACGCCAACCGATACCGATACGGGACACCTTGGTGTGGACTAAGCAGAATTCAATGGAATATCTAGAGAACAAGTTGCAAACATTTTAGTGTTATGTTATACAGTCCATTTTCTCCCATGCATCTTTGTTTACTACTCTAAACCCTTTCTTTGTGTTCCGCTGCTACACTTTACTCTCATTTATGCAACTGGAACTAAACACCAAAACAATTTCCCCAACCATCTTCAAGTACAGATTTTTGCATACTTCTGAAATAGCATATGGTCCTTGCCTGTTCCATTCTCAAGAAATCTCCCATGGGGACAGCACCATATCAGAGAATCTACAAGACTACCTTGATCAGCATTCATTTCATTACATGTGAAGTTTATATGCTTTGTTTGCTAGCTTATTATTTATCTTTTCAATTCTCAAATCATGATACAGTTCTCCAATTTTCTGTTATGTTACTTTGAAATAGCTGTTACCACTTACAATACTATTTCTTCAGAGTATTTTTTATGTCCCAAATATTCTAAACATGTGTCAAGAATAAAGAACTTACTAGTCTTATTGCGTGCAAAATTATAAAATTTCCTTCTTTAGAGGCTACATTTTCATTGGTGGGTTGGCTAAGTCCAAATGCGTGTACAAGGGCAGCCTACCATCTACACACATTAACACATGTGCCAACTTGGCAGTGGGGTGCAATATCGAAGACATCCATTGGATGGGTCTGACCATATAGATCATCATCATCTAAGCCTTGTCCCAACTAACTGGGGTTGGCGCTCTGACCATTTAGATGTTCTTGCCAAAAAATCAGGCTGGTCCAGTCATCAGGTGGCCACCATGTTCGAAACAGTTGGATGGCTTAGAAAACTTCGGCCAAAATTTTCTCAGCAATACATTTATTTCATGAACTGTGGCCCATCTGATTGGTGGACCAAACTGATTCTTGGGCAAGGAAATCATCGGAGTGCGGTATTTCCATTGCGTGAATCAGATCAGATAGCTATCTGCCATGCTGGCACATGTGGTGAGCATGTACGTGAGCTTGTCTCATACACGTGTGTGGGCTTAGCAATGCTCTTTTTGTTATCCCGTAATGAATTCTTTTGAACAGGTATTAAGTAACCTTAACAAACTCCCAGGGGCTGTTTATATGTTACTTAAATGGCCAAATGACCAATATCAGCGTACTCTACCGATCACAAGAAACACCCAATGCAGTCATGGCAGTGTTTCTTGAAGTCTGAAGTTCACAAGGAGATAAAGTTGCCTTCTCTTGTATTATGCGTCCATGACCTGTGTACCACGGAATGTGCTGCATGGTAACATGCATATTGTGTATATGATTGTTTGCATGTGTTTATTTGCATATTGTACCCATATGCTTGATAAACTCTAGCTAATACATGAGTGCACTGTACAACACCTGTGCTTAACAATTCCCCTCAACTTGATTTTTCAACATACACTCAATGCACTCAAACTGATCCTGTAAGTCATGTTAAGCAAGGAAAGGCATGGGGACATTTAAGATTATGATCCTGTAAGTCATGAGGTATTCTGTAACAGTAACGGCCACCACCGTTACCGTTACGATA
>JAJHSJ010000012.1:12257202-12349201 GCA_021015155.1 Magnolia officinalis | reverse complement strand
ATATATATATATATATATATATATATATATATATATATAGGGAAAAGGTACTATACGCTCGACCGTATTATACCTTCCATAAGGTCGAGTGTTGGCGGCATGTTATTGGATCAGATGGTGAAAATTTTAAACAAATGAGAAGATTTTATAGGGAAACTGGAGAAACAAAACCGGTGAAACAGATTATTAAAATATCCATCTACCTCTCTCTCATGCGTATTTTTTGCAAAAGCCTTGCGCCCACTGTTGAAACCTTCCTAAGGCCCACTATGATGTTTATCTGAGATACAACTTATTCATAAGTTAAGACATGCATGAAAGAATGGAAAACACAAATTTCAACTTGATCGAAAACTTTTGTGCCCCTTAGAAAATATTAATGGTGGGCATCACTTTATCCATTGTTTTCTGTGGTGGGTACATTCTAACTTTGGATCTGACTCATTCTTTGTTTCATGCCTTAAATTGATATCTCCGAGTGAATGGGCAGTATGGATATAACACATACATCATCATGGTGGGTCTAGTGATGTAACTTGTCGGAGCTAATTTGCGTCTAGATAGCGTTGGAGTCCATTGCAACTTTTAATAGGACGTTAATAGGGTTGTCTAAATGGGCAGGGCTCTGTGGGGCCCACCGTGAGGTAAGTGTTTTATCCACGCCATTAAAAGATTTTCTCATATTATTTTAAATTATTACCCTAAAAATGAGGCAGGTCTATAGCTCCAGTGGACCATAATAAAGGAGGTTGTACTGATAATGACACTCACCGTTGAAAACTTTCCAAGTGCCAGCATTATGTTGTTTTACCATCCAACCTATTCATAGGGTCATGTAGACATGGATGAATTGAAAACACAAATATCAACTTGATCCGAAACTTCTGTAGCTCACAAGAAGTTTTTAATGGTGGACGTTCAATTCCTACCTTGTAGTCCACTTAAGTCTTGACTTACTTCAGTTTTTGGTTCATATATTAAAATGATTTGAGAAAATCTTTGAACGGAGTAGATAAAACACTTACATCACGTTGGGCCCCACATAGCCCTGCCCGGATGGAGTAGGATGCGCGTTCCGGTACAGGAAGTGGATGTAGTGGATTAGATACTAAGAGGTGGATGCGGATTGCGTCCTACCCCCACTCATCTCTAGCCCGGTACAGGCAGTTCTGTAGGTGGACCCACCATGATGTATCTGTTTATCCAAACCGTTCATCCCTTTTCTAAGATCATATTAAAGTATTAATACAAAAATGAAACAGATCCAACGCTCAAGTGGACCACACCAAATAATAAGCTTGGTTGCATTAAATGCACAACACATTAGCTAGTTGCATTAAATGCAAGAGTCTTATGTGGTGTGGTCCATTTGAGCGTTGGATCTGACTCATTTTTGTGTTCATGTATTAGAATGATTTTAGAAAAGGGTTGAACGGCTTGGATAAACGGATACATCACGGTGGGTCTGCTTATAGAACTACCCGTTCGGGGCCAGAGACGGGGACGTAGGACGCAATCCGCGTCCCTGACAGGTTGAGTAGAAAGTCGGCTACTGAAGATATGTCACGAAGTTCTGTGGCCCCCACTACGATGTATGTGTTGTATCTACACCGTCCAGCTATTTTAAGATATAATTTTAGGGTATGGGACAAAGAATGAGAAAGATAAAATCTGTAGTGGATCCCACTATAGAAAATAGTGGGGAGAGTGATTCCCACAGTTGAAACTATCCCAAGGTCACCATAATGTTTATTGGAAATCCAACCTGTTCAAAAGTTAAAAGAAGACATGAAATAAGAGAAAACACAAATATCAGCTTGATGAAAAACTTTCGTAGCATTTAGAAGTTTTTAATGGTGGGGGTCGCTGTTCCCACTCTTTTCTGTGCTGGGGTCCACTGGAGCTTTGGATTTAACTCATTCCTTGGATATTGCCCTAAAATGATCTCTTCAAATGGATGGAAGGTGTGGATACAAAATATACACCATGGTAGGGCCTACAGAAACATCACTTCAGCAACGTGTCTCGCTACTCAACCTGTCATGGCTAATCCGCAGAAATCGGACTGCGTACTGAGTTACTCAGGTACGCTTTTATCATGCTGATTAAACTCAGTTGGGCCAACTGTGAATGTATGTGGTTTATCCTCACCGTCCATCCATTTTTCCTGTTAATTTTAGGAGTTGATCCCAAAATTACATTAAATCCAAAGCTCAAGTGAACCATCCCACATGAAACAGTGTGGAATAATGATTTCCACCATTGAAACCTTCCTAGGACCCACATTAATGTTTATTTGCCATCCAACCTACATGGATGAAGATAAAACACAAACATCAGCTTGATCTAAAACTTCCATGGCCTCCAAGAATTTTTCAATGGTAGAGGTTTAATCACACTATTTACTATGGTGTGGTTCACTTGAGCTTTTTATATGCTTTCTTTTTGTTCTCGAGACCTAAACTTATCTGTTAACACAGATGAATGGAGTGGATAAACTAAATAAATAACGGTGGACCCACAGAGTTTATTCAGTACGCTGATGGTACTGAGTTATTCAGTACGCAATCTGCTTCGAATCCGCGATTGCACTTGAAGCGGATAGAATCAGTGGGACTTGAACTTCTATAGTTGAGAAATTCACGGCGTGTCAGTGTTGCACTGTTTTCCGTCACTAGCAACCAGTGTTCATCCCATCCATCAAATTTTGGAGATTATTCTAGGCGACCGGGACAAAAATGAGCCGGTTCCAAGACTCAAGTGGGTCACACTAAAGGAAAAGGTCGGTAGAAAAATTATACCATTGAAATGTCCCTAGGTCAAAGTGATGTTTTAATTGCATCCATGTCGTTCATAACAATATTCATACTGAGATGAACTGAAAATAAAAATATTATCCTAATTAAAAACTTCTATTGCCCCACGGATATTTCAACCATGGACGTTCAATCCTCACGTTTTTGGCCTACTTGAGTCTTGGATCCCACTCATTTTTAGCCCCTTGTGCTAAAATGATATGGAAAAATGATTGGACGGGATAGATTTCTCAAAAAAAAAAACAAAACAAAACAAAAACCACGGTAAGCCCCACATAAGTTTCTAACGCAAGGTTTTTGACATAAAATAAGCGTGAGAGAGATAAAGGTGCAGGTTACACCGGTTATGTTTATCCAATTTTTCAATAAAATTTTTCAATTTATTTAAAATTTTTACAATACCAATCATGTGATGCCAGCACTTGACCTCATGAAAGTTATAATACAGTCGAGCTTATAGAACCTTTTCCATAGATATATATATATGAGCTGGATGGACGGTGCATAAGACACGCACAAAATTCAGAGTACTGAATACGGAATCCCTGCATTGAAATTTGCGCCCGCAGAAGGCAATAGTCCGTACCGTTAGGAATCCTTCTAAAAAAACAGAGACCGGTTGGATCTTTCAGAAGTTTTCAACGCGCCAGGAAGAAAAGAAGCGTGTGGTTAGCCAACCTTCACCGATCTCTGTCTCGAGATGCTCGTTGCTCGGCCAACACATTGAATGGCCACGATCTAATCTTGAACTTCTCGTGAGGGAGCCTCAGCACCAGGTCGGACACTTCATATCAACGGACGCAGATCAGGTGGGGTTGCCCTGCACCCTCAGCACTGGTGTGTGTGTGTTGGGGTGCTGTGGGGCCAAACATGATGTATGTGTTTTATATCCATACCGTTCATCCGTTTTTCCCATTCATTTTAGCTCATGAAATCAAATAGTAAAGTAGATCTACAATTCAATTTGGCCACACCGTAGGAAACAGCGGAGATTGAACGCCCACCGTTAAAAACTTAATGGAGATCAGGGAAGTGTTGGATCATGCTGATATTTGTGTTTTCCCTTCATCCAGGTCTGAATGACCTTGACAAAAGGTTGGATGACAAATAAACATTATAGTGGGCCCTAGAAAGGTTTCAACGGTGGATGTTAATATTCCCACTGTTTCCTGTGGTGTGGTCCACTTGAGCTTCAGATCTGCCAAGATCACGTCTAAAATGAGAGGGCAATATGGATGGACGGCGTGGATATAAAATACATCCATCACGTTGAGCCCCACAGCACCCAACACATCAACACACCACCACTATCACCTAAATGGGCCCCACTTGTAGAAATGGCCGATGGCCGGAAAACCTATTAAATCCCGTAAAGCCAGAGGTCATCTACTTCCACACGAGTGTCCACCCGGACACATCCACACACGGAGATACCTACAAAAATGAGACACGTGTGTTACATGTGAGCTTTACATAAGGTTGAAAATAATGCCCACCGAAAAGAATTCCAGCCATTCATTTGCTTTGATATGATCTGGCCCACCTAGGGTATGAAAAGGCCCGATTTTTATGCTATAAGATCTAATCAATGTAGGTCACCGAATGGAAAGCTCAGATCTAATCCAAACATCACTGTGGCACATGGACCTGCATGTCGGTGTGTCCAGCTCTTACATGTGTGTGGTTTTCACATGCGCGTGGGAGCCTTACACATCTGCACTCATGCACACGTGTCACAATGTGACACGGGTGTATGATCTGAGCTTTCCATCAGGTGAATTACACTGTTGAGATCTTCTGGCATAAAAGTTAGGCTATTTCAAACTTCAAGTGGGCCACAGCATAGCAAAACATATGAACGGTTGAAAAAAAAAAAAAAGAAAACTGCCTTTGTTCGCCGTTGCCCACGTCAGTCCGATTTTTGGAGAGAAGATATAAGCATTATTCTCAACCTTCCAGAAAGCCAAATGTCACGCACGTTTTTATATTAAGTGTGCCACATGTGAATGTGTATGGATCTACACACGTGTGTCCGACTTGACGAGTGCACCTACCTACCATATTTGCCACGTCATCTGCATTATGTACGGTTGACATTTGACGCAGATGTACAAACATGCGTAGATCGCACGTATGGGGCGGAAAATGTCCCATACGCCTGGTTTGGCTGTCCCCCAGTTGAACCATGTCTACTGATGATCAGAACCGTTCAAGAGGTCGGCCCCACCAAAGATAGGCAATAGGCGAGGTTTTGGTTGCCATAAACAACTGTACCCATCCAATACAGAAATAACTGTAATTCTAGAGTAGGGTATAGGTGTACACGAACCGAGTTAGCTCCCTCTCTCATCTCGACTCGAAAAAGCTCGGTTCGAAATAGAGATCGAGCTGAATCGAGCTTAGTTTTTTAGCTTGAACAAATTTCAAGTCAAGTTCGAGCTTGCTCGAGCGCTGCTCGAATTGAACCTCAACTCAATTTCATTTAGTGACTTGGTTATTTTGATATTGACGTTGCTCGCCAAGTGTTTGTTGAAATGACTCAATGAAGTGTTGTTTCATGTGTATATATTCTCCATGATATTAGCTAGTCGTGAGGAAGGAACAGGTACAAAATAAACCATGGCAAAAAAAAAAACATAGACAAACTTCACATTATAAAATTGTTCCGAAATCATGATTATGATGTTGTCTGCTTAGTGTTTGATGAAATACCTGCAAGTTGCAGTTACTGTTTTGCATTATGTGAAAATTTGAAAATCCGCTTTATGTGTTTGAAAAAATGCAGTATGGGCTCTAACTCGGCTTGAACTCGCCCTAGCTACTGGTCGAACCAAGCCAAGCTGGCCAATTAAGATTGAGGACCCAGTTGAGCCAAGTTGGAGGTGGGTTTAGATACTAATTCGCTCCCCCGCCACCGTCTTGGGTGGAGCCGGCGCCGCACCTAATTCGCTCCCAATCTTACCTACCACTGGACTATTGGACAGTCCATGAATACGTCTCTCCCCCTTTGAAAATGTACAAGGAATATTTCCGTACCATCCACATCACGGCCATCACTGTAGAATGCCTGCATTGCCGGACTACGGTGGATTCCTGCAGCCCTAAGCTCTTTAAGGCCTACCACGATCATGTGTTATATCCTACCATTCATCCATTTCGCCAGCTCATTTTAGGGCGTGAACATAAAAAACTGGGGCAGATCCAAAGCTCAAGTGGACCACACCATAGTAAACAGTGGGAATAATGACGATCACCATTAAAACTTTCCTAGAGTCCACTGTGATGTATATATTCCATCCAACCCGTTCATAAGGAGACTCCAGCTTGGATGATGGGAAAATATAAATACAGCTTGATCCAAAACTTTTGTGCCCCCAAAAAGTTTTTAAAGGTGGGCCTTCAATCACCACTATTTCGTGGTCCACTTGAGATTTTGATCTGTCTCATATTTGGGCTCATGCCATAAAATGAGGGAGTGGAATGGATGAACGGAGAGGATATGACACATACATCACGGTTGGCCCACTGGCTGCAGGCAATACTCGTCCATTGTAGATACTGATTAGACATTCTTAACGGACCAATCTCTTGTAATCAAATGAGTTGGGCAAAAGAAAATTTGTTCAATGTGAAATCAGACGGTTAACTACTTTTAATCACAACTTGGCACACACGTGTGAGATCCAAGCCGTTGATCAGGAGAGTCCCACCATACATACGCCTTGCCTTAGAAATAAGCCATAAGGTTTATGGACTAGAAGTTCTCTTTGAATGCGGACAGTTTTTGGACTTCTCTTTACTTTCGGTATCTTTTGCATACGTGGGGCCCATGTGAATTCCCTCCATGGATAGATGACCTAACCTGAAAGCCACGTCGGTCCACACATCTGGTGGGGCCAATTGAATGTTGATCATTGAACGTTTGAATATTTAGCTCAAATAATTGAAAGTTTTGGACGCCTGTGCCAACCTAGTAAATGGCCGGTTGCCTGACTTTGATGTCTAATCATCTTTATAGCGGCCCACCAATTGATGGATTCAACAAAGCTAATATCCAATCAAGATGAGGAAGGGTTGTACTTAGCCTACAACGAGATTTGAAACCGAAGTAGTGGAATTCACACCACCTATGGATACTCGAGCCCTTGACCGGGTGTCGAAACTCCCGAGAGTCTACCACTCCAGCAAAAGTAAGGATCACAATTCAAGAAAAACAAAAATGAGTTAGCTTCTATTTCTTATCTCTAATATCTTTTTTCTATAAATGCTTAGGATCCGGTTGTTCACGTTACTGTACATGCCAGTATGGCTAGATACAGAACACAAGCACCACATGCAGTTGAGGCACAAGTGCCATAATTCATCATTAAGCTACGTAAATTTGGACTAGTAAGAAATTGCTCGAATAAAGTCCTTATTTTGACGACCTAACTCTTGGCTTATTTTGGTTACGTGTGGTGTATATGGGCCTGTTAGAACTAATTGTACGGTTCAATTCAAATCGAATAACTTGACCCATAGTGTTAAAAATAAGTTGATATGTCGAGTGCGGTCATATATGACCGAGACATGAGAAGATCAGTCGCCTATTTAACCCTCACAAGATTGTTATAAGATAATTAGACGATTATCAGAGTGTGGAGTTCTTCCTCCAAAGATGGGTTGTATCTTACCTTCCATACGAGAAGACTTTTGTATGCGAGAACATTCAGACCAAAAGGAAATTGTAACACCTCGAATTTCATAGATCGAGTGATATTCAGTTCCCGAATTTCCCGGGTGCCACTTATGCTTTGTGGAAGCAGAATTTTATAATTCGTTTCACCTGACATTTAAGCAGTTCATAGAATTAAACTAGACTATGTGATGTACACTAAAATAAATATAAATTTTAGTGCAAGTAAATCAGTTAACAAGTGAAATATGTCTATTTAGAGTACATGACTACAACTGAGGAAAGTTTACAACTCTAAAAATACAAATGTGCAAAAATATACAAAAATAATTCTACCCTATGGCCCCATCGTTCGCCCTAGGGCAACTACAGTGGCCCACCCAGGAGCTAGCAATAGGATAACTCCTCCTCCGAATCTATGGATGCCCCATCCAACGCGTCAGATTCCTAGTATCTGCATCTATGAAAGTATCTGGTTGGTGTTTTAAAACACCATCCCAGAGTGAGAGTGAGTGATCAACTCAGTGGGTTCCATTAGCAATAAGTTACACAAGTGATAAATTCCATAAGTGCAATTAATGGAAAGCATCAAATATAAAGTTCATAATTACTCTTGTTCATGCATATGCATGTTATTATGATATGATGCATGCCCTCACCATCCAACACTCCCTCGAGCGACGCCATCTTACGTTCGCAATGCCCAACACTCTCTTAATGCAACCTCGACTGCTGAGTTGTTAACCTAACTAATGCGATGTGATTGAGAATACGTTAGTCAAGTGTTTAGTTACATTCATTCATCCAGTAGTTTTGAGAAAACTAGGACACCCTAACGAAATCAATGCCCTAACCCGATCGCAAGGCCGGCCGCGGGGTCTTACGCCTATGATCCTTGATTCATTTGGGTTTATCACTTCCAGAAAACGTATACGAAAGGCGGCTTGTAAGGTAGGCTTACTCGCGTCACTACAGGGAGGTTCATCACCCCAGTGTAGGCCGACAGCTCGAGTATAGTGTCACATTCTACCATGCTCAGCTCATGAGGTGGGTTTATACCCTGGATTGCTCGCGGTCACTACGGGAAGCTCGTCACCCCCAGCGTAGGCCGACAACTCCAGCATTGTGTCCTATTCCACCATGCCTGGCTCTCGAGACTTGTGGATCACATCATAACTGTTACTAGTGGGAGCTACATGGGCGTAATGTATCTCAGGTTCAAACAAGCGCAATCATACATAGTTGATCATCTAGTGGGCCAATTTGTTCAATTCAAGTGAACCGCGGAACACCCAGCATTGGAAGCGAGCATCCCACGTGGTCCAACTACTATCAGCTATCTGTGTTCGACCTAAGTTGGTCAGATTGGTCGTTGGGAGGCTCGACTGGCAAAGCTGCCCGCATGAGCCTTGTAGTTTCGCTGGCCAACCCAGAAAAGGGTTTCAATAACTTAACGTTATAAAAGAAATCATGAATTACTCCTAGTTGTAGATAATTCAAGCATGTATGTAAATAAGATTTAAATTACTTAGCATCATAATGAGGATTATAAACTACTCTTAGCGGTAGAAAATTCAGGCATGTATGTAAATAAGATTTAAATTACTTAACATCATAAGGAGGATTATAAACTACTCCTAGCTGCAGAAAATTTAGGCATGCATGTAGATAATTGTAAACATTTGACCCAATCTAAATGTATAGAATACATGCGGGTCATTTCTCCCAAATTGTCGCAGTTTTGGGAATGAATCAAATTCAATTTCATATAATAGGAAGGTAAAAGCAAGGGAAAATGCAACATTTTAATGACTTAGTTTAATCTAGCATAGAATTAAGCATTAATTGTTCTAAACATACTTAGGCAGATTTGTAGAGAAGTAACTACCAACAGACTTCCTATAAATCAACATGCGAAGCAAATTTCACACACACACACACACACAATCATTAATTTCATCATAGGTTTGATAATTGGCCACCTAAGGATAATGGTCCGCACTTAGGAATGGTCCAACAGTTCGGAACGCCGCTCCTACGGTTCTGGTCCCGCGGATTGGCGTATCGAGGCCCTATAGTGACGGAATTAACTTATAAGGGCGCATGCACAAGGTTCTATGATGCTGAAATTTGGAGAGGGCTGGAGGGTTACCTTTCTATCACTGGTGGGCAGCTCTTTATGGTGGGGTGCAGTTGCGGGGTTCGTTGTGGGCAGTGGTAAGGGGGGATTTTCTCCAAATTGGCTCCCTAAGGATCTCTCTCATTCTATTCTCCCCTCCCTCTCACTCCCCTGTAATTAGAAATTTAGATGGGAGTGAGAGAGTGAAAATTTTGGCTTTTATATAGTCTAGTTTTTTTTTGTCTAAATGGCCCTGAGGGCCCTTTTTTTATGTAACATCCTGGATTTTCACTGTTTTGAATTTTCAAAAACCCTTGTAATTTTTTCATTATAATTAACTCGCGTTGTCACTAACTGACCCTTAATACTCATTGTGAGGCTATACGAGGGCGGTACCAATAAAGAACTACACAAATTTGATTAATCAATTGTAGAAAGCCAACGAATCCGCCCGATCACATAAGCATCGAGTATAACCTCATGATTTGTTCACATAGGGCCCAAATCTAACCGACCTATCACTGACTAATCAAGATGACCACAAATAAATTAAAGATCTATCCAAAGTTGAGACAACTAGGGGTCAGATCTTAATTAACAAACCAAACTGACCTAATATCCTTTTAGCCTAAGAATCGACCGTTTAGAGTGATTATAATCAAATTGTAATTTCTACTAGTTACGAATAGGCCACACTATGAACTTAGCTAATCCAAACCTTAATCATTGCGCACGAGAAATCTCGCTACCTAATTCATTTTAGAAATGCCCTGATTATCTAAACAAGCTTTAGACCACTCATTAGTGGACCACTAAACCTAAGGCTATAGAAATATGTTCGTCTTAATGGGCTTGACGTTCACCATGGGACATCGAACTGAGAGCGCGTCTCGAATAATTCAACTTGGACTCGCAAATCGAGTGTTTGGGTTGTGTGAATACCTTATATAAAAATATGGTACTTAAGTGAAATAAATTCATTTGTTCTTTCACAAAGTTGTAACTTTGGAACCGTCAATTCACAACCAAAGCCGGGGTACCAACTAAAGATATTTTCCCACACATATCCGTATAGTCGCGGCCTCGATCGACCATCGGTGACCATCGAACAGACTTCCGATCATACCCGTCGATCAACGCATCCAAATGGTGAGTCGGTCATATCCATACGTAGATTAACATTAGGACTAACTATCATGCGGTGTATATAGACATGTACACCCCATAATGGGCCCCAGAGGTTAGAAACACTCTCCCATAGGGCTAGTATAATGAAAACTTAGCCCTCGTGGCCATTTGCACAACTTCTGGAACTATATAAGGGCTTCATTTGGGCACCCCATCTCTCCATTGGAATTTGCATTTTTCAAAGGAGAAAAAGAGAAAGAGAAAGAAGAAGAGAAGAAGAGTGAGAGTAGGAGTGAGAGACTTTAGTGCTTCCTTTCATCGGTTTTATCCAATCAAAGCCCTAGCATCGATCATTTTCCTCCCCCGAATCCACCTCACTCGTGATTGAGAGGTAAGAAACAAATCCTACTTTCCAACCTAAGTTTTTCTAGGATAAATTGCATGAATCTTACCTAATTGTTTCTAAATTGGTATAGGAATCATTTTCTCCAAATTTCTAATCCTAGGAGTGTCGTGAGTTGAGCGGATAATCACAAGGTGTGGACCATTATGCCTAGGTTTCCATTTATCGACCCTTGAGGGTCTCAGTTAATGATTCGTTGTGGTGAATAATTTGTAAATAGCTAGCATGTTCATATTTCGTATTTAATTGTAATATGTGTCATTTCTTGTCTATGCATTCTCACATGATTGATTGAACTCGAGATTAAATGTGTTAATTTATCGATGCTCATGTGTTTGATTAAATGCTCCAATGAATGTATTACTCTATTGTTGCTCACATGTTTGATGAAATACCTAAGTGATTGAATCCATTATTCCATTGGTGCTCACATGTTTGATGAAATGCTTAAGTGAATGTATTGCTCTATTGATGATTACATGTTTGATGAAATGCCTAGGTTGTTGTGTAGTAGTATGTATGCTATAATTGTATAATATAGTGTTTAGTTCATAGCAATGCTTATGATTTCTAAGATGTTGGGTCAGTCGGTAAATTGCTCAAATTAACTGGTGGTCTGAGTTAAGGCGGCCACCCTAGGCTTGTTCGATCGACCCAGGTGAACATGGACAACTGACAGTAGCTGGACTACATGAGATGCTTGCACTTAATACCGGTTGCGCCAAGGTTCTACAAGGTCAATCAAATTAGTCTATTACCCGACTGATCATGTATGTTCACAATTTATGACATGACCAAATCGAATCTACGATACCTGTTCCTAATGGATGAGTCCATTCATAACCGTTAGTACGATACGATCCCACTGAGACTCATGAGTTGTGAATGGTGGTATGGGATACTGTGTCCGAGCTGTCGGCCTACGCTGGGGTGACGAGCCTCCCCGTAGTGACCAGTGAGCACTAATGGAGGTGATAGATCACTGTTCGAACGACCCCCATTAAATTACTCGGTCGATGGTTTTGTGCCAGAGTACCGTTCGAACGACCCTGCGTGAATGGAATTGGGTGACGAGCCATTTCCTTTATGTGTTTTGGTTTTATGTGACAAGCTCGCACCTCGGAATTGAGTGATCATACCCGGTATTGGGTGACGACTCATACCGAGTTGATCTTCATACATTCAGGGTATCATGTCGTACATTTGGAGTTGTTGATTCGTGATATAAATGGGTGATACCTAAATTTGGATCAAGGGACACTGGTGAGGAGCTGCTAGGTGCCGCAACGAGCCATGTGATCCAGATAAGGTCTAGTAATATGATGTCGATATCCTAGCCTCGCCAATATGCTGGATGAATTGAACTTAATAATTACTCGGCTATTATGATCATTAATCGCATCGCATTATATTAGAATGTGGTGAAACAGGCGTTAATGTCGCATGTTAAAGTAGGTGGTCGGAGTCGCGTGTTGAGGGAGTGCGAATAGTGAGAGCATGCATCGTGTCATATCTTCATATGCGCAATTAACAAGAGTATTTAAGAAATGTTTGATTTCTTGTTTTATTATTACCTATGCTGATTGGGTCGATAACATGTGTAAGTTAGAAATAATGAAGCCACTGAGTTAGCTACTCACTACCACTTGGGACAATGTTTTAAAACACCAACCAGGTGTTTCATTGATGTAGGTACTAGAGAGACCTCAGATAGGTAGGCTTATATCGGGTTGTGCCAACGTCGTTATGTTTTAGAGAATTGGGTGTAAACTGAAAACTTTATACTTTAACCGTCTTAGGTATATATATTGTGGATTGTGGCTTGTATAATCCCATTTTGGGCGATCATCACTATTGGAATTGTATTTTTGACTCATAGCCCTATATTTCTGAATTTTTTGTCATCTCTACCTCACTTTGGATCTGCTAAGTGAATTGTGTTACTCTGATTATCCGTGTGCGAAATGAATGTGAATCTGAATGAGGTCACATGTGCATTCTCATTAGGTTAACACCTGGAAACTCGGGATCGAGGTCTTTGTACTTGGGTGCCAATTTTTGGGGCGTTACATTCTAACATGCATGCCTCTAGTGGGCTGAATTTTGGCCCATATGGCTATTCCAGTGGCCCCCTAGCCCATCTGTGTCATGAGGCAGGTGCCCCATTGTCGGATGAGTGGTTGGTTCGAATTTGGCGGCAAACGAATGACCCGATTGGCCATAGGGACCTGATTTCTAATCAATGGTCACTGATGATCGATCGGGCCCACATTTATACGAATATGAGTAGGAAAATATCTTTAACTCATGCCCCGAGTTTGGTTGCAATCTAATGGTCGAAAAACCATAACTTCGCGAAAGAGCGGAAGGTATATTTCACTTAAGTTTTTAGATTTCAGCCTAAGGGATTCGCGCGTTTCAAGAACTTGGCTTCTGGCCCAAGTTGAGCAGTTCTAGGCACTTTCTTGGTTCGCCACCAGCGATGGACATCAAGCCCGGTGAGACGAATATTATTATATAATTTTGAAACTAGTGGCCGACTAACGAGTAGTCTGGAGCTTGTTCAGATAATCGAGCATTTTTTGAATGAATTGGGTAGAGAAATTTCTTGGGCGCAGTTGCTAGGGTCTGAATTAACTAAGTTCACAGTGTGGCCTATTCGAAATTAGCAAAGATGGTGATTCGATCATTATCACTCTAAACTGTTGGTTCTTAGGGTAAATCAGTAAATATGTTGACTTGGTCCGTTAGTTAGGATCCGGGCCACAGCTGGCTCGGCTTTGGGTAGATCTTTAATTTAGCTATGGTTGTCTTGATTAGTCAATGATAAGTCGATTAGATTGGGACCCTAGATGAACAATTCATGAGGCTAGCTAGACTTGAGGTATAAGTGATCAGGCGGATTCGTTGGCTTCATACGATTGATTAATTGAATTTATGTGGTTCTTTGCTAGTATCTCTTACGTATAGGCTCACCTCGAGCATCAAGGGTTGCTAAGTGATGACGTGGGCTAGTTATATAATTTTTTTAAAGGATTTCTGACAATCTAAAATAGCAAAAATTTAGAATGTTAAGAAATACTTACAATCGATCACGGGAATTTGAAGCAATTGCAAGGCATCTTTCTTAAAATAAAACTAGGCGTATTAAAAACAGGAATAATCCAGTGTATAAGCAAAGACTTGGATTACAGCTACTGATTACAATTAAAGATTACTGCTATTGAATTACAACTAAAGATTATTGCTATTGGATTATCATTACTTTTAAAATAGAATTAAGACATTGATTATGATAAGGAAAGATAATTTGATTGGGTTGATTGGATTGGTATGAGATGACTTGCTTTGTTAGATTCCTTAATATTTATAAGTCTCTCTCGTGGCTAACTTTCAGACATTTCTCTTTACATTCAACAATTATGATAGTTGATTCGTCATCACGTCAGTCTTCCATATCATTTAATCTTTTATCGATACGTGTCCCTTTACCCATTCTTTTCACTTTTTCACGCTCTGCTTTTGGATGCCTCAACTGCGCCCCATCATCAGATGACATGTATCATTCAAACATCGACAGTTGTAATTCCGTAAAAAGTGCTCCAAATATCTTCAAAGATCTTTCGCATGATACATCTTTCCATGTAATGACACGTGTCCTTTCTTAACTATCTATTCCAGAAATGGTCATAAATATGATACAACACTAACCAGAGATGAACTTATAGTTTTTTAAGTACAAATTAAACTATTGTTATTACAAGATAGTACCTCGAGATCAACAGCTAAGATATAAATATGTAGATAGTGATAAGTGATAACAATATCAATAATTTGATTATAATATTGATGTGGCTAAAACCATCGGCCAATCACTCGCCAGCAAATTCAAATACTATTTATTCCAATGATACGTTGAATATGTAAGGATTGTATAATAATGAATAAAAAGAGAGATAATAAAGAATCAATTACAAAAATACAGAATACACGTGATTTACCACTTGGGTTATATCTACATGCAGGCCAAAGAAAAAATAATCCATTATAATTAAAGATCAATTACAAAGAATAAAGTATAAATTATACATTCTCAAATATATAACAAAATCCCTTCATATCTAAACTTAAAAAAGAAAACCCCTCAATCATTACATATGTTAGCATAAATCTTCTCATCTTGAAAACAAGACAGATCATGAGGAAGTCTTTGAATAGTAATCCTTATTCTTTTAAGAAGAAAACTCCTCTTGAAATCCTCTTTTGACTAGTGTAATAAGTGAAAATTATCCATCAAATTCATAAATATACCTTTTCCTCCTATGAAACGTATCCTAAAAGCCTTTTTTTTATGAGTGAAATATCAAAAATATCTCTCCAAGAATCCATAATCACTTCTGCCTTATTTACTCTTATGTATGGGCTTAAAAGAAGTTGAACTCATAATAATATTTTAATAAATTTATTATAATAAGATGTAATTCGCCTAAGGCAGTTCAAACTGAGTAGAATCCTATCTACGAATGGCTCAGTGATCGAGACCAATATCCAATCATGTAATACTATTGGTGGACCTAAGCTTTTTAAGTTAGAAGATCCTAACCACCAATTTGGCCCTTTACAGTTGACCATGCTGTATTTTCTCTCTTTCACCGTATATTTGTAAGGAAAATTTTGAAAGGTTATTATCATCCTATCTCGAAAATTTTTGGGATAAAGACACTCATTGTTAGGATACAACAAAGCAATGGTTTGGATCACTAAATCATTGCCCCACTTTTCAGAAGGGAAAAACCAAGTATAGTACTTTGCAAAATATTGAGCCGAGGATGGCCCTGATAGGTGAGAACGGATTGGTTACTCCCCCTGCCACCAGCCCCTACACTGATGGTCGGTGCTCTGTGGACTCCACCATGGTGTATGTGTTTCATCCATTTTTATAGATCATTTTAAGGCTTGATACTAAAAATGAAATGAATATAAATCTCAGGCGGACCACACCACAGGAAAACAATAGTGATTGTATATCCATCATTAAAATTCTCCTAAGGCCTAATGTACTGTTTATTTGACATCCAATCTGTTGATTAGGTCATACAGACCCAGATGAGGGAAAAAATAAATATCAGCTTGATCTAAAACTTTTATGGCCCCCAAAAAGTTTTTAATGGTCGACATTCATTCAACAGTATTTACTGTAATGTGGTCTACTTGAGATTGTTATATACCTAATTTTTGGTCTCATACCATAAAATGATCTAGCAAAATAGATGGACGGAATGGATGAAACACATAAATCATGGTGAGGCCCACAGAGCACCGACCATCAGCCATTGGCTGGTGGCAGGGGGAGTAGCCAATCTGTTTCCCTGATAGGTGGGTTTTCTCCGCTCACGTTTGTCAGGTTTCAAAGAACCGACTATCAATTTTCAACAGTAATAGCCTACTAGGATAGGAAAATTGAATAAGATGATAGCTGCCATATTACATATCGTACACATGGACGTAGTACACGTGGCGTGTATCAACCTCAATCCAAACTGTTCTAATCATAGATCCACAGTGGATGGATAGAACCCAAAATCATAATTGCACTTGGAGGTCCTTAACCGTCTGATTAGTGTTCATCAATGGACGACCAAAAATCATAAATTGTCAATAGTGCAATATCAGCTAGTAGATTTCCATAGATGGATTATACACGGCGGGCAGATGATTTGGATTGCAATACATGCATGACATGTGTACATTGGTGCATGAATGTGTATGATTGTTCCATACTTTATTAGAGTACGGTTTCACTTTTAGTTGTAAGGTTATTTTTTTTCTTTTATTTTTTTCATAGCAAGATTATTCATTTCGACTTGACTTCGGAAGAAAGATTGTCGACTGAAAAACCATGAATTTGGTGAACAAATGTTCATATCTACTTCACATGACATTAATAATAACAAAAAATTAAAAAAAATTAAAAAAAAAATTAAAAAATAAAAAATTCTCAACTAAAACAAGAAAAACACAAATTCAATGCTTACATCCTTTTCTCACCGGTATAAGAAATACCTAAAACATTATTTAATTGAATACATCTCTCTAACTGTACAGTCCTACCACCACATTGTAGGGCATTTGACAAATCCTAGAGGAACTATGCTTCACTTGCACCGTAGTATGTACGTGAGGATACGTACGGGGAGGAGAGCAACATACATTTAACGGAGGCTCTCTCTCATGGTCTAGATCAAAAGAGGCCTCACATGGATTGTCCACATTAGGGGCGGGGCTCACATGGCGGACGGTCCACATAAAAGGTGGCCTCACATGATGGATGACTCTATATTAATGTAGGCCCACATATGGATTGTCCACATCAAATGTCGGCCCATAATGATAAATGCTTACATCCAAAGCAGGCGATATGATGGATGACTCACTTCAAAGGTGGACATGATGGGCAGTTGTAACGCCCTGAATGTAATACTCCATTTTTATTTACAGTGGGTTCCACTGTTGCCTTTGGTGTGGCCCACCTGAGCTGTGGATGGCCCTCATTTTTGGGCTCATGCCCTAACTTTGAATGGCAAAACTAATGAACGGTATGGATTTATCACGTGATTCCTGTGGGGCTCATTCTCAAAAAAAAAAAAACCAAAGCAAAGTGACGTGCTGACGCACATCACCCCATGTGCATCCATATCCTCCACGAATCTCTTTCTCTTTCCCACTTCTCCACAGTACGGTTGCAGATGGGAACCCATCACTCATGATTGCCATCATCATGGTGGGACTCACTCCTTAATCTAAACCTTCCATTAAAATCAGAACCCACTAACTCACCTGACATCATTTTTATACCCTATTTCTCATGTTATCAAGAGAAAACCATAGAAAAAAATCTATGAGAAGAAAAAGAGAGCTCAGGAGAAGGGAGAGTATCCGTGAGGGTTCAACATCGAGTTCAAAGTTGATCAATCTAAGCTAGTATACGTAGAAATAAGCATCGCTTAAGATTATTTTCCTCCCATCACATAATTTTTCCATAGCAGGTAGGTGATCAATCTCTATTGAAAGATTCATAAGAAATTGCCTTATATAATCTAGACATTGAAAGATTCATAAGTAATTCCCTATTGAAAGATATTCTTTATTTGACTACTTAACCAATGTAATTATTATTATTATTTGCATTTAATATTATTAGTGGTTATGATGAATATTTATTATGTGAACAATTATTTTTTTGCAATTATTCTTATGGGTGCTCTAATATTATTTGTTACAATGTTTCCTTGTAAGTTAGATGCATCGTATGTGAACAATTATTCTTTTATGTAATGATTCTTACGGGTGCTCTGCCCAGGGTCATTCCCGAAAGGATCAGCACGACACGGGTGCTCTGCCCAGGGTCATTCCCAAAAGGATCGGCACGGGTGCTCTGTCTTGGGTGATTCCCTAAAAGGATCAGTACACACGGGTGCATTGCCCTGGGCTTTTGTCCCTAAAAGGTTATACCGGTGCTCTGCCGAGGGTCATACCCTGAAAGGATCAACACTGGTGCTCTGCCATGGGTTATCCCCTAAAAGGATCAACACACGTGAGTGTTTTGGCCACCTCAAATCTTAGTATTTATAGAAAAGCTATGTCAAACAATTTATTCATTCTATATTCATGAATGTCAAATTTTTACTATGATTTTACATCCAATGTTCATCTATTTTGATAATATGTCGAGATTAAATTTAGTAATATTTGTGAGATTTTCAACTTGGGATTGATGTGATCCTATTGAGTTATCAACTCATTATATTTTAACCATTTCAGGTTATGAATATTTTGAAGATGCAGGTACTACTATTAGTAGTGGAGCGTGGAATGTGGTTAGATGCACGTGGCATGTCATTCTACATAGGATAAATTTTATTTTATTTTAAAACTCTAAATGTAGTAATGTTTGGCTTAATTTTCTTACTTCAAGTTAAGTTAAATAATTATGCATCAATGTAATAACAGATTATGTAATTAGTTATTTTAGTTTGTGTTTGGATTTTAAAGTGTTGGGCTATGGTGTGAAAAAAAAAAGGGAAATGCATATGAAATTGTCATACTTTATTATTATTTTTTTTATAGGTCACGGGTCTGGAATTCGGGTCCCGGACACCCTATTCGGGTACCCAAATTTTGGGCGTGACAAAGTTGGTATTAAAGCTAGGTTGATCTTTAACATTGGACCTAAAATAGAGATTTCGCTCTAAGTCTTCCTAAATTGCCTTAATTAGAAGATGAGAAATTTAAAATACATACGTAGGACATTTTAATCTATTGTGATATAATACTTAGATCCCATTTAGGCTGTATATTAACATACAAAATCAAATTTGGACGTTAAGAATTTTTTGAGAATTGTTCTAACTATTTTTTAGGTTGGGCAGCAATAATCAATATAAAATGTCTGACTTTGAAAAATTATAACTATTTAAGTAAAACTCTGACTGATATATATATTTGAGGTTAAGAAAAACCTGTCCAGAAATCATCCAAATCTGGACAGCGTGTACTCTTAGAATTTTTAAAAAATTTATAGGCTTCAAAATATTATGAAAATTTACAAGGGTATAGTAGACTTATAGATATATCTATGTAAAAAATTTTAAGTTAAAATAACGTATAAAAATATCAAAATATAAATTAGAATAACACCCTTATGACCAGAAATCTCTACACATAATTCTAAACTACATCTTAGTTCAACTTCTCTTAAATCTTCATGTATACCTACATCAAACCATCTAATTTCTTATAATCTTAAAATTATTTAGTAAAATTTATAATTCCCTTTATTTATCCTAGGCTATGACGGATCAGAGTATGAACCTCGGGGCCACATCGAAGACTCAAGTAACCGATGCAGCTCGGCAAGGAGCAATTATTGACAAGATCCTCCAGGCGATGGAAGGATTTGCCTAATTTATGGGAACACAAGTGCTTATAACTCAATCTCAAGAGTACACTCAAGTGACACTTGTATCCTCTGAAGGGACGGGGTCCTTGTTGGAAAAGTTTAAGAGGCAGAGACCGCCTACATTTAAAGGTAGGCCTGACCTAAGTGAAGCTGAAGGTTGGAAAAGGTAGATGGAGAAAATTTTCTCAGCTATGATATGTAATGAGCAACAAAAGGCTGAATTAACAATATGTATGTTGGAAGGAGAAGCCGATCATTGGTGGGAATCTATGACCAGGGAGAACCCGAGAATAGAAAGGTGGACATGAGACCAATTTTGCACAAAGTTTGAGGATAAATACTCTCCAGCATGTGTGTGTGCTCAAAGGTTACAGAATTTATGAAATTAGAACAAGGAGATATGACAGTGTGTCAATATGATGCAAAGTTTACAGAGTTGGCATGATTTACGACATTTCTCATACCGGATGAGCTTCGTAAATGGTAGAAGTTTGTTGAGGGATAAAACCTTCTATCCGTACTCGACTGGCGCTATTTCTTATTAAAATGTATACAGAAGCACTGGAATACGCCAACATAATAGAAAGGGACTTTGATGAGCATTGGAAGAATCGCGAACCGAGGAAGGACATGAGAAGTGGAGCCAGGACCACACCCCATTCATCTCTCACACAACATAAAGCAACTAAGCGGCAGAAGATGATACCAACATCAGTACCCAGGCATGCCACTATGCAACTTTCAACCCAATTCACTGGGACTTGCCATAACTGCGGAAATGTGGGTCATCCTGCCCGCCATTGTCTTCTACCACCTCGTCATCAATATCCAGGGAATCAAGGACCGCCACGATCGTTTTACAGGCCGCCTCTTCATTATGCACCGTCTACATCGTATCAACGACCTCCGCCACCCCCTCAGATGATTCAACCAACTGCGAGACCAACACAACATTATCCTCAGAGGCCTGCATAGCTACATCCACGATCTCAGCCGCCTGGACCCCCTCAGCAATCACAACAACAGGTCAAGCCTCTCCAATATAAGCAACTGAGGCCAGAAAGTCAGGCGCCCCGACCTCAAGCTCAAGGACGTGTTTATGTTCTATCTTCATTCACAAATGATCCAGCCCAACTTCAGAAGTATGAGGATCCAAATCGAAGCTATGAGGATCCAACGCTACCTTAAGATGATGTTGCACAAATGTATGAGACTACTGCTTTTGCTTATGAGGACCCAACACAACCTGCAGATATCACTCCTCAACATGGTGCTAAAACTACAAATGATGTGGTGGAAGGTACTATCTTGGCTTACACCTCTCTTACCAGAGCATTATTCGATTCAGGAGGTACACATTCATGTATATCTTATTTCTTCGTATGCTCACTTGGTATATCACCCGTACGATTATATAAGAAAATTATCGTAGCAACCCCTCTCGGTAAGTCCATGAATTTAGAGCAAATATGTGAAGAATGTCTTATCATAATTGAAAATAAAATACTACTAGCAAATCTCATAATTATGCCTATAAGGGAATATGATGTCATCTTAGGAATGGATTGGTTGTCTCAGTATCATGCCAAGATAGATGTTGTTTAGGAAGACGATTACGTTGAACATAGAAGGACGATTCCACTGAAATTTTGTAGGACAAAAAGAAGGAAAGCGTCGATTGGTTTGTCGGCTATTGTGGGAATCGAGTAATCAGAAGAAGGGATTGAACAAATACCCATGGTTAGGGAGTTTCAAGGAGTTTTTCAGGACATTCCAAAGTTACCTCCAAAGAGAAATGTTGACTTCGGTATCGATTTAATGTCCGAAACTACACCCATCTCTAGAGCACCTTATCGCATGGCTCCTATAGAATTAAAAGAATTAAAGGATCAGATCCAACAGTTGCTAGATTAGGGTTTCATTAGAACAAACATGTCGCCATGAGGAGTACCGGTCTTATTTGTAAGGAAGAAGGATGGAACTATAAGATTACGTATTGATTATCGTCAGTTGAATAAAGTAACAATCAATAACAAATATCATCTTCCAAGGATTAATGATTTATTTGACCAGCTTAAGGGAACAAGGTTCTTTTCTAAAATAGATTTGAGGTCAGGTTACCATTAGTTGAGAATAAAGGATGAGGACATGCACAAGATGACTTTTAGGACTCGTTACGGGCACTATGAGTTCTTGGTAATGCCGTTTGGATTGACAAATGCTCTAGCAGTATTTATGGATCTTATGAATTGGGTATTCAAACCTTATTTAGATTGATTCGTTATTGTATTCATCGATGATATTCTTATATACTCCAAGACTCATGAAGAGCATGAGGAACATCTCAGGACCGTTCTACAAATGTTAAAGGAAAATCAATTGTACGCCAAGTTATCAAAATGTGACTATTGGGAAGCATGAAGTAAAATTCTTGGGGCATGTGGTGTCAGAGAAAGGGATATTTGTGGACCCAGCTAAAATTGAAGCAATATTAGAATGGGAGCAGCCCTCAAATGTGTCAGAAGTGCGAATTTTTCTCGACCTTGCTGGTTACTATCGAAGATTTATAGAAGGATTCTCTAATATATCAAGATCCCTAATTAATCTAACTAAGAAGAATACGAACTTTAAGTGGGATCAAGATTGTGAGCATGCATTTACCGAACTGAAGAAGCGGTTGACATCAGCCCCAGTTCTGGCATTACCGACCGAAGGAGAAAGATTCGTCTTTTATACCGATGTGTCATATCAGGGATTAAGATGTGTTCTTATGCAAGGAGGCAAAGCTATTGCATTCGCATCACGGTAGTTAAAGACTCACAAGCGAAATTACCCGACGTATGATCTGGAATTAGCAGCAGTAGTTTTTGTTTTGAAAATTTAGAGGCACTACCTATATGGGGAACAATTCGACTTATATTCAGACCATAAGAGTTTAAAGTATCTCTTTAATCAGAATAAATTAAATATGCGTCAGAGAAAATGGATGAAATTTTTGAAAAATTACCATTTCGATATTTCATATCACTCAGGAAAAGCAAACGTTGTGGCCGATGCCCTAAGCAAAAAGACACGAAGACTTGTGGCCAGCCTAATGATCAAAGAGTGGGAGATGCTAAATGTCATCAAGGATTTCAATCTGCAACTCCAGCTTCAAGAACTTTAGGCGCATCTAAGTAACCTAGTAGCACAGCCTGCCCTGGTGTGTAATTTTATTTTTATTTTCTTAAGTTTAATAGCTAAGTTTAACTTATTAATCTTTAGAATTGAGATTAGATCATGATAAACTTTTCTCTTAGATTCGGCGTATTTTAGAAGCTCAGAAGGAAGACGTTTGACTACAAAAAGAAGGAGTAGAAAGAATGGGGAAGGAAATGCAGAATGACGAATTGACACTGATGAAGGGATTAGGTTTCGTGGAGGGTTATGTGTTCCAAACGAACCTGATTTGAAGTAAGAGATTTTGTATGAGGCTCATAGATCAAGATTCACTATCCATCCAGGGGAGACTAAAATGTACCACGATGCTAAGCGCCAATACTGGTGGAACAACATGAAGCGGGAAATCGCTGAGTACGTATCTAAATGTGCGACATGTCGATAAGTGAAGGCAGACCATCGAAGACCACCAGGACTCTTGCAACCGTTACCGGTCCCCAACTGGAAATGAGAGCATATATCCATGGATTTTGTAGTTGGATTTTCAAAGACAGGTCGACACCATGACACTGTATGGGTGATCGTGGATAGGTTAACCAAATTCGCACACTTCATTCTGATAAATTTTTTGCATCTGCAGTGGAGTTGAGTAAAATTTATATTAAAGAGATCGTCCGACTTCATGGTACTCTAGTATCCATCGTCTCCGACCGAGATCCTAGGTTTAAATCACGGTTTTAGGCAAGTCTACAGGAAGCTTTGGGAACTACTTTCGATTGTAGCACATCATTTCACCCACAGACTGATGGACAAATAGAAAGGACGAATAAGATTTTAGAAGATATATTACGCAACTGCATTCTCGACTTCAAGGGCAATTGGGACGATCATCTGCCGCTGGTGGAATTTGCATATAATAATAGCTACCAAGCCAGCATTGGTATGACAACATTTGAAGCTTTATACGGAAGACCCTACAGATCACCAAGCTGCTGGACCGAAGTATGAGAAAGGACATTGTTGGGACCAGAACTTATTCAAGAGACCTTCAAGAATATTGACATCATTCGGGAACGTATGCGCGCTATCCAAAGTCGCCAAAATAGCTATGTAGATAATCGACGCAAAAACTTAGAGTTTTGTGTGGGAGATCATGTGTTCACAGAAGCTTTTCCCAATGAAAGGAGTTATGAGAAGAAAGGGAGCTCGCGCCACATTTTATCAGACCTTTCGAGATTCTACAAAGAGTAGGAGTTGTAGCATACAAGCTGGCCCTACCGCCTCAGTTATCTAATATTCACAATGTATTTCACGTCTCCATGCTTCGAAAGTACAAGCCGGACGATTCTCATGTCATCGAATGAGAGCCGCTAGAGATTCAAGAAAATGTCACATATGAAGAGCAACCTGTGCGCATTCTCGATCATAAGGAACAAGTACTTCGGACGAAGGTTATACCACTTGTGAAGGTACAATGGAGTTATCACAGCGACGAAGAAGCATCGTGGAAGCGAGAATAAGAAATTCAAGAAAAGTATCCTAACCTCTTTTAGGTATATAAATTTTAAGGATGAAATTTTGATAAGGTGGGTAGAATGTAATACTCCATTTTTTTTTTACGATGGGTTCCACTGTTGCCTTTGGTGTGGCCCACTTGAGCTGTGGATGATCCTCATTTTTGGGTTCATACCCTAACTTTGAAGGGCAAAACTAATGAACGGTGTGGATTTATCACGTGATTCCTGTGGGGCCCATTCTAAAGAAAAAAACTAAAGCAAAGTGACGTACTGACGCACGTCACCCCATGTGCATCCATATCCTCCACGACTCTCTCTCTCTTTCCCACTTCTCCATGATACGGTTGCGGATGGGAACCCATCACCTATGATTGTCATCATCATGGTGGGACCCACTCCTCAATCTAAACCTTCCATTAAACTCAAAACCCACCAACTCACTTGATATCATTTTTATACCCTATTTCTCATGCTATCGAGAGAAAACCATAGAGAAAATCTGTGAGAAGAAAAAGAGAGCTCAGGAGAAGGGAGAGTATCTGTGAGGGTTCAACATCAAGTTCAGAGTTGATCAATCCAAGCTAGTACACGTAGAAATAAGCATTGCTTCAGATTATTTTCCTCCCATCACACAATTTTCCTGTCAACATCAATTTCAGAGTTGATCAATCCCTATTGAAAGATTCATAAGAAATTGCCTTATATAATCTAGACATTGAAAGGTTCATAAGTAATTTCCTATTGAAGGATATTCTTTATTTTACTACTGAACAATGTAAATATATTATTATTATTATTATTATTATTATTATATTATTATTATTATATTATTATTATTTGCATTTGCATTGATATTGTTTAGTGGTGATGATGAATATTTATTATGTGAACAATTATTATTTTATGCAATTATTCTTACGTGTGCTCTGCCCTAAAAGGATCACAATATTATTTGTTATGTGTGATCTGATATTATTTGTCACAATGTTTCCTTGTAAGTTAGATGCATCGTATGTGAACAATTATTCTTTTATGTAATGATTCTTACGGGTGCTCTGCCCAGGGTCATTCCCTAAATGATCAACACGACACGGGTGCTCTGCCCAGGGTCATTCCCAAAAGGATCGGCATGGGTGCTCTGCCCTGGGTGATTCTCTAAAAAGATCAGTACACACGGGTGCACTGCCCTGGGCTTTTGTCCCTAAAAGGTTATACCGGTGCTCTGCCGAAGGTCATACCCTGAAAGGATCAACACCGGTGCTCTGCCGTGGGTCATCCCCTAAAAGGATTAGCACACATGAGTGTTTTGGACGCCCTAAATCTTAGTATTTATAGAAAAGCTATGTCAAACAATTTATTCATTCCATATTCATGAATGTCAAATTATTTACTATGATTTTACATCCAATATTCGTCTTATTTTGATTAATATGTCGAGATTAAATTTGGTAATATTTGTGAGATTTTCAACTTGGGATTGATGTGATCCTATTGAGTTGTCAACTCATTATGTTTTACCCGTTTCAGGTTATGAATATTTTGAAGATGCAGGGTACTACTATTAGTAGTGGAGCGTGGAATGTGGTTAGATGCACGTGGCATGTCATTCTACATAGGATAAATTTTATTTTATTTTAGAAATCTGAATGTAGTAATGTTTGGCTTGATTTTCTTACTTTAAGTTAAGTTAAATAATTATGCATCGATGTAATAACAGATTATGTAATTAGTTATTTTATTTTATGTTTGGATTTTAAAGTGTTGGGCTATGGTGTGAAAAAAAAAAAAGGAAATGCATATGAAATTGTCATACCTTATATATATATAGATATATATATATATATATATATATATATATATATATATATATAATATATATATATATATATATATATATATATATATAGGTCACAGGTCTGGAATTCAGGTCCTGGACACCCTATTCGGGTACCTGAATTTTGGGGGGTGACACTAAAAATCAGCACCCGAGTACAAAGACCCCGATCTCGAGTTCCCGGGTATTAACCCATTGAGAATGTACACGTGACCTCATTCAGATTTACATTCATTCCACACACGGATAATCAGAGTAACGCAATTCACTTAACGGATCCAAAGCGAGGTAGAGATAATGAAAAATTCAGAATTTAGGGCAAACAGTTAAAATACAATAGAAAAAGTAGTATCCACCCAAATGAGGATTATACAAGCCACAATATATATACCCAAGATGATTAAAGTGTAAAGTTTCAATTTTCGCTCTATCCTCCAAAACATAACGACGGTGGCACGAGCCAATGTATGCCTACCCATCCGAGGTCTCACTCGTACCTGCATAAATAATATTGCCTAGTGGTGTTTTAAAACACCGTCCAAGGTGAGAGTGAGTAGTTAACTCAGTGGTTCCATTAGTTTTAAGTTACACATGTTATGAACCTAATTAACGTAAATAATGATAAAACAAGAAAACTAATATTTTCTAAATACTCTTGTTAAATGCACGAATGAGATTACGTAATGATGCATGCCAATTTCAATCCAACACTCCTCACCACGCAACTTCAATGCCTATTTTGCAAATGCTAATACTTCCTCATCACCCGACTCTAATGCTAAATCACCACATCTTATCTAATGCAATGCGATTGATGCGTATGTTAGCCGAGTAATTATTAAGTTCCATTCATCCAGCATATTGACGAAGCTACGATATCGACATCATATCACTAGTCTTTATTCGGATCACGTGGCTGGTTGGGGCACGTAGCGGCTCCTCACCAGTGTCCCTTGATCTAAATTTAAGTATCACCTGCTTATATCATGAATTAACAATTTCAAATGTACGGAATGATACCCAAATGTATAAGGATTAACTCGATATGAGTCGTCACCCAATACCGGGTATGATCACTCAATTCCGAGGTATAGGCTTGTCGCATAAAATCAAAACACATAAAGAAAAAAGTTCATCACCCAATTCCATTCACACTCGGGTCGTTCGAACAGTACTCTAGCATGGAACCATCGGCTAGGTAATTTGACAGGGGTCGTTCAAACAATGATTTATCACCTATATTAGTGCTCATTGGTCACTACGGGGAGACTCGTCACTCCAGTGTAGGCCAACAGCTCGGACATAGTGTTCTATACCACCATGCCCGGTTCATGAGTCTTAGTGAGATCATATCGCACTAACGATTATTAATGGACTCATCCATTAGGAACGGGGTATCCTAGATTCAATTTGATCGTGTCATACATCGTGGGCACACATGATCAGACTACTAGTGGACTAATTTGATTGACCTGAGAGAATCTTGACGCAACCGGCATTGGGTGCAAACAACCCGTGTAGTCCAGCTAGTGTCAGTCATCCGTGTTCAACCCGGGTCGATCAAACAAGCCTAGGGTGGCCACCCTAACTCAGGCCACCCTTTTTAGTTTAGGCGATTAACTGTTGAGGGTTAAATATTGTATATTTGACCCCTTTTATATCTTAGTTTTATGAACATGATATTGCTTAATGTTCTATTTTACTCATGTTTGTGTTGCAAGGTGAATTTAAGAGCTTGGATTGGAAAATGTGCTAAAAGCATAGATTTGACGCTCAAAGATCGTCGAGGCAAAGAATGGATCTTAGGAGACAAAGATTGAAGATTTCAAGGTCCGAAGATTCAAGAAAACCAAGTGGAGAAGGAACGAAGCCGAAAGACCAAGTGTGAAATACAGATTTACTGTGTCATCGAACATCGTTCGATGACATCGAGGACACATTCGATGACATCGAAAACAGGTCGATGACATTGAATTTATGAAGGAAAATCGAGTTGGTCACTGGACACATTAAAGACGTTTTTCGATGACTCGAGAACTTGTTCGATGAATCAAAGCTTTGCTCGATGACATCGAATTTTCTATGAAATTTCGACAAAACTCGTTGGATATATTGGGCACCATTTTCGATTACTCGAAGCACTCCTCGATGACATCGAAGATCTGCTCGATGACATCGATTACTCGAAGCACTCATCGATGACATCGAAGATCTGCTCGATGACATCGAATTTATTGAAGAAATTGGAATAACTCTCTAGACTGTTTTGGACACATTATCGATTCCTCGAACAATGTTCGATGACATCGAAGGTTGCAGAGTCCGGATGAAGCTACAAAAGCGCAAAAAAAAAAGCACGTAAAAAAGACACCTTCAATGACATCGAAGCCTGTTTGATGTCATCGAACGGATCGTGCGAAGTTACGTAGAGTGCATAAATTTAAGGCAATTTTCAAAATTTTCCAAGGAGGTGCGAAAGGAGGTGTTGCACAACTATAAATAGAAGTCACTAGGGCATCCCTGGGCATCTATTAATAATCTAGGGTTTGAGGAGTGGAGCAAAAGCATAGAGAGCTGTCACCAAGCGTTCTTCTTCTTCCTTAGTTTTTCATGCTTTCTTGTAGAGTTTTAGATCCAATCATATCTATGGTTGGCTAAACCTCTTAGCTAGGGCTAAGAGGTGATGCTTGTAACATGATGAGATGTTTTCTATTGCTTTGATTCATGTTAATGTTGAACTCTCTTGATTCTAGTTTGGTATTTAAGAAATATTTCAATTTTTAATGGTTTGTTGTGAATTAAATTATAATAGATCTACGATAGCTTTGAGTATGATCTTTTCATGTATTGAGATTGTGAAATTAGAAATCTTGTTGTTCAGCATCGTCCCTTGGGCATGGTTGGATAATGGGATCCCTTTTAATCTTCATGATCATCTTATGTTTGGTTATGAGATTGGTATATCCTATTGTGAGCCATTGTCTGTTGGGCATGGTTTTGTGATGGAATCACTTCCAGTTCTCATAAATCTCATCCATTGAGAATTAGGTTAAAGGAAGTTCAGATTTAGTTTTCTTGAGAAATCTTCCAACTGGATAAGATATGACTCCAATTCCAGTTGTGTCCTTTACTCAAGCATAGATCTCCCTGATCTCTACAAGTGGATCCTTGAAAACCCTAGTTCCCACCTTTGAATTTATTAAGTTTTAGTTAAATAATTCACAATTATACTCTCTCTACACTTTCAGATTTAGGTTTACATCTTCTTTTAGTTTTACTTCTAGTTGCTTGTAGAATTACTCACGAAATTAGTCCATATGGATTCGACCTTGGTCTCACTGAGATTATTACTGCATCGCAACCCTACACTTTAGGTTGTGAACATTAGTCAACTAACCCCACATCATAAGCAATCCTAAATAACATTACGGACTTGCAATTCGTCATGTCGTCATAACATAGATTCAACGACACAATCACTTGAGCATTTCATTAAATATGTGAGCATCAATAGAGTAATAAATTCACTAGAGCATTTAATCAAACATGTGAACATCAACAAATCAACACGTTCAATCGAGCATTCAATCAAACAGATGAGCATCATTAGAATAACACTTTTAATCACATATGCATTTTATCAAATATGTTGGTATCCATAAATAACGAATGACACATAATACAATCAAACATGAAATATGAACATGCTAGCTATTACAAACCGTTCACCACAAGAGATCATTAACTAAGACCCTCAAGGGTCGATAAATGGAAACCTAGGCATAATGGTTCGCACCTTGTGATGATCTACTCAACTTATGGCGCTCGTAGGGTCAGGGTGTTAGGAAAACATCGTTGAAAGGCTTAAACAAGCATACAGGCTTGTGAGATTAGGGACAAACACCTATTTAAACCCTAAATTATAAGTGGGATTCAACACTTACCTCCAATCATTACTAAGAAAGCTCCGACGATGACTTTTGTTACGGTGAGGCGGTTAAAGTGGGGATGAGAGGGTGGAAGTGCACCAACACCCACTCCCAAGCTCTCTCTCTCTCTCCTCCTTTCTTCTCTTTTTCTTCTCCATTTCTTCCATTTTCTCTTGTTGAAATTTGTATGAGAGGAGGAGGTACCCAAATGAAGGCTTTATATAGTGCCAGATTTGGTATACATGGCCCTAAGGGCTGCATTTTTTTTCTATACTAGCCTTAGGGGAGTGTTTCTACCCTTTGGGGGCCACAACCATATGGATATGTGTGGAAAAATATCGTTAGTCGGTACTCCAAATTTGGCCCTGAATTGACGGTACAAAGTCATGACTTCATGAAAGAACAAAGTGACTAGTGTCACTTAAGTTCCAGATTTTCACTTAAAGCATTCATACATCTTATGCACTTGGCTTGTGGGTCTAAGTTGATGTAACGTCCTAGAAAAATCCGTACAAAGACCCGAGTACAACCTCAGGCGGAACAACACAAGGACCACACCGGGTTGTATAATTTAGACAGAATTTAATTAAATGTTAAGCAGCCGGTGAGTTAAGCTTGGGCCACCATTTTCACAAATGGGGAGCCCTAGAATCAAGAGTACCACTGGCTCAATATCATTTGAAGACCTAGGAAAAATCCAAGGGCCTGTCGCTCTCGGGAGTACACTGAAACTCCTTAAGGGACCCAGACCGCAAGTCGGGGGTCTGATGACCTTGAAATTATAGGACAATGTCCGTCCTGCTGGGCTTGACAACCATCGTGGGAACCAAGCCCAGATAGCGCCCAGAAATGCCTAACTTGAACTGTGAGTTGAGAGCGTGAGAAATGCAAATATCCTAAGAAAATGAACTGAAACTTAAGTGAATTGGGTCATTTGCTCTTATGCAAAGTTGTGGAGTTTGGACCGTTAGTTTACGATCAAACTTCACACATGAAGAAAGGAAATTTTCTTGCACATATCCGTATAACCGTGGCCCTGATTGGATACATATGACCGTTGATCTGACACAGGCTCTCCACGGTTGATCGGCTTATCTGATCGCACCGAAATCGTGTCCTAGTGTTGATCCATGGTCAAGGAGTGTACCTCATGACGTAAATGAGCTGTGGGCCTCCCTAAGAGCCCTGTTGGTCAGAAATGGTCACCCACAGGGTATAAACATAGTACAAAGTGGCCCTGGGGTCATTTGCACCTCATTTGGGGCTATAAATAACTCCCAACTCACTCTCTCTCTCTCTCTCTCTCCCACATACAAATTTTGCAAACCTTAGGGGGGAGAGAGAATAGAAAGGAAAACTTGGGGAAATTCACTGTAACTGTGGGAGATCTTCCCCCACGCATCCATAGGCCTAATCACCGCCGCGTTTCACTACCGAGACACTTCCAACTACAACTTAGGGTAAGAAATACCAACCCCAATAGTGATATAAATCTCCCGAATGGTTTCTCCAACCTGACTAACCCGTTTAATCGTCTAGGTGCCCGACATATCGTTTTTGGAAACATAGTCTTAGGACCGAGTCCGAATCGAGCGTATTACCGAAAGGTGCGGACTATAAACGCTTAGGTTACGGTTTATTAATGCTTTCATTTCAGCTAATGATTTATGCTTGCCATGATTGTTACCGTATTATCTTAAACACGTCGATTTTTATATGTGATACATCTATGAACTATAATAAGTAAATGAAGCAACCTATATGTTTGATGAAATGTCTAAATGGGGAATAGAAAATGATTAGTAATTGCCATGACTGTTAATCTAGGATTCATTGTTGTCATTTGCATACGTACTTCTCGGTGTAACGAATTGACATAATGTAAGTTATAACTAATGTAGTCTATGTGTTTGATAAATTGTTTAAATGAAAAATAGTTGATGATTTGCACTTGTTATGATTATTAAGGTAGGATTATTTGTGGTCTTATGCATATGTATATTTTCTCTATGTAATCAATTGATAAAATGCAAGTTGTAGTTAATATGGTCTATGTGTTTGATGAAATGCCCAAATGAGAAATCCACTTGGATTGGTTGTCGAATACTGGATAGATATTACACGTGGCTGTTAGCAGCATTTGGATAGGATTGGGACTACAATCGTAGTCCAGGCAATCGGTAAACATCCATGTTTGGGTGGCCGAAATAGTCTAGCCACTTTGGGTAAACTCGATGAATACGAGTCGTACGACGACTGCTGATAGTGGCTAGGTCACGAGGGGCGCTTATGCGCTCCATGTCGATTAAGTCAGCATGCGCCCGTACCAATCGAGTTTGCCTAACGAACCGGTTGACCTATTGTGTGTTTACCATGTATAGACGCGACTGTTTGAATCTAAGGTACCCCTCACCAATGTAAAGATCCACCTCTAACCATGGTACCACGATCCTTAAGACTCGTGAACCGGGAATAGTGGTATGGGACACCGTGTTCGTGCTGTCGGCCTACGCTGGGGTGACGAGCCTCCCCGTAGTGACCACGAGCACCACTTCTTACAACTTGCCTATCGTATGCGTTATATATAGGAGTGACGAGCCTAGATGGATCCAGAACACAGGAAAAGGACCGTTGCAGCTGTTTGATGCCTATTGTTCGATTTGGGTCAATATTAAAAAGGGAGGTACCCTAGCTTCCCAAACTTACTGGATGAATTAGCATAATTAATCACTTGGCTAATATGACCATGCATCGCAAAACATTAGTTAGAATGTGACGAAAAGGCGTTGAAGTTGCACATTTGATGAAGTGTTGTCATATGCGAAACAGGTGGTTGGAGTCACGTGTTGCGGGAGTGTTGATGGGTGAGGGAATACATCATTACTTACACTCCATTCCTGCGTTAAAAAGAATAGTTAGGAAGTGATTGTTATGACTACCTTATCATTATTGCATTGATTGACTTTGTAACATGTGTAACTTTTGCCTTATAGAACCACTGAGTTGATCACTCATTCCCACTATGGGACGATACCAACCAGACGCTGATGTAGATGCAGGTACGGACGACGTCTATGCATTAGAGCAGAACTTCTTGGATGAGGAGGAGGAGTTCTCCTACTTCCAACTCTCGGGCGGGCCGATGTAGGCCGCTTGCCATTACACAGGGAATGCTGGGCATCTGGACTTAGTTGAACACATTTACATTGCCACATTTTGTTCATTATGAACTTATACATGTGTATATTGAACCTAGCCGCAGACTCATATCTGAAAGAAATTTTGTTGAACGTATACATATTTAAGTAGATATGTTTTGGATTTACGCATTTGCTTAACTTCATTAAATTTGGAGTATGATATGTCGTTTAGTAAAATTCTATGCATGCTTAATCAATCAACATGTGAGAAATCAGAAAACTATCTTCCAGAGGACATAAGTGATGTTTGGAATCTCGGGAGTCGAGGTTTGCTGGACCCTTGAAATTCAGGGCATTATAGTTGAACAATTTGAGATACGACATCAGCTCGATGTTTCGCGATGGACGTCAAGCCCACTAAGATGAATGTCTTTCTATAGTCTCGGGTTTAGTGGCCCGCTAACGAGCAGTTTAGAGTTTGTTTGGATAATCAAAGTATTTCTGGAATGAATTGGGTATCTAGATTTCTTGTGCACAATTATTAGGGTTTGGATTAGTTAAGTTTGTAGTGTGCCCTATTAGCAATTAGCGAAAATGACGATTCGGTTAAAGTCAGTCTAATCAGTTGATTCTTAGGCTAAAGGAGTAACTAGATTGATTTAGTTTGTTAATTAAGATCTGACCCCTAGTTGTCACAGCTTTTGGTAGGTCTTTATTTAATTATGGTTATCTCAATTAGTCAGTGATAGGTCAAATAAATTTGAACGCTACGTGAACAAATCTCGAGGGTAAGCTCGATGTTTAAGTGATCGGGCGGATTCATTGACTTCCTACGGTTGATTAATCGGGTTTGTACGGTTCTTTACCGATACCACCCTCGTATAGGCTCACTTTGAGTGTCAAGGGCCAATAAGTAATAACGTAGACTGGTCATATCAAAAGTTTTCAAGGGTTTTTGAAAATCCAAAATAGCAAAAATCTAGGACGTTACAGCAGTGGACATTGAAGTTGGGCCCCACATGATGGATGACCCATATTAAGGTGGCCCCACATGATGGACGGTCCACATCAAAGGTCAGCCCCTAATGATGAATGACCAACATCCAAGGCGAGCCCCACGTCAAAGTTGGGCTCCACATGATGGGCAATTAATAATGGTGGGCCTCACATGATGGATGATCAACATCATTGTGGGCCCCACATGATGGACGATCCAGATCAAAGGTTGGCCCTAATGATGGGTGGCCCATATCCAAGGCATGCTCTGCATGATGGATGGCCCACATGATGGACGGTCCATGTCAAAGGTGGGCTCGACATGATGGGTGGTGGATATTGTAGGTGGGCCTTACATGATGGACAATAACATTAATGGTGGGCCCCACATGATAGATGACCAATATCAAAGACGGGTCCTACATAATGAACATAATGAATAATGCACATAAAAGGTCGGTCCATAATGATGAATGGCCCACAACCAAGGTGGGCACTGTACCCTGCATAGCCCCATCTTTGGACCATAGAAAGAATGGTCCACATCAAAGGTTGGCCCCAAATGATGGATGGTGGATGTGAGGGGACCAAACATACTTGAGGGATAATTACTTATGATGTTGGAAGCCAAACATGCTCTTCTAGTTTTGGCCGATAAGTATGTTGTTTACCAAATATACTTATATACTTATCTAATTAATAAGTAGAAACCATGATAAACTACTTATAGCATAAGAAGCTCATCTTAAGTAACTTAAGATCGAAACGCCCCTAAATGATGAATTTTGGCACTTATGTCACATTTGTATGTGGTGCTTGTAGTGCATATGTGTTGCATGTGACCATTCCAATCTATATCATAACGAGAATAAATAAGCCCCAATCATATATAGTAACAAGGATAATTCCTACTAATAAAAAATAAAGACTAAGCTGTTCTTGTTTTTCTTGCATTTTATGAGTTCCAACATTTAACAAACACTAGACCAAAATCTTGATTTGGACAACTTAATTAACTAGAGTTGAACTTGTTTTAAAGGTACAAATTGTTGTTGCTGGTAATTAGTAAACAATAATTGGAACTCTAGATCTATTTGGAAGAATTAGAATCGCCAAATATAGATTAATGCTAGGATGAGGTGTGGACAATGTTATTTTCTTTGAGATTGTTCGCGTCTCTTAGTTGATTCGACCGATGCAATAGGTTCTCCAAACGTGCTACTTTCAGGATACAACGGACGGTATAGTTTTTCTCAATTTATACAAACAGTAAATAAACCTAACATCTAACACTACGTTAACGTATCTTTGTATGCCCATGATTAGGGGTGTACATCGAGTTGAACCGAGTCAAGCTAGCCTTAGCTCGACTTGGCTTGGCCACTAGCTGACCTCAACTCGAACTTGGCTCGGCTCGGTCCTCGAGGCTAACCAGCCAGCTCGGCTCGATTCGGTCAGCAGCTCGGGCCAGTTCGTCGAGTTCGAGCCAAGATCGAGTCGAGTTTGCCATTGCAGCATTTCCACAAACACTTGGACTGCACCTTCAAAATCTCACTATATGTAAAACAACAGCAAAGGTTTTTCCAGTATTTTATCAAACACCTTCTAAGCAATATAAAAATCAAGAAAAAAAGGGTATCTGTTTCATATACATACCTTCCTTGCCACCAGCCACACTTCGTTGAGTCATTTCATCAAACACTTGGTGAGCAACATCAATATCAAAGTAACCGAGTCACCGAATTGGTTCGATCTTAGTTCGATTCGATCTGGGTTCAATCCAAGTTGAGTCGAGCTGGAGCCAGCTCAAACTCGGCTCGAACTAATTTTCGAGCTCAAAAAATCAGCTCGACTTGGCTCGAACTCAGCTTCGAACCGAGTTGAATCGAGTTTTTTCGAGCTAATCGAGCTAGCTCGGTCCGTGTACACCTCTACCCATGATAGAAGAGAAGAGAAAATAATTCTTTCTTTTCTTTTTGTGTTATCTTTTTAAAAAGATCCTACCCATGTGATCCCTTATATGGATGACCCAAGAGATGGACCATTATAAGAAACTTATTTATGAATGAACCGTTTCTAATTACAATTAATGAGTTAGCAATTATGTGACACATTTCTTACAATGAAAAGGATTAAGTCATTGTTGGGACTCATCAAAACAAAGGAGAAATGATAAAAATGGTAGTGCATTAACAATGGATTTTGAATTATTATTATTATTTTTTTTGAATTTAAATTTTAAAATATTAATTGAAATAATTTTTTTTTCTGGAAATACTTCAACAAAAATTAAACTAAATGGCATTACAAGATAGCCCTTAAGATCATAAGCTAAGACATAGATATGTAGCTAGTGATGTGCATCGTATAACGATATGTTCGGTTTGTGACTCGCCTCATCTTAGTCAAACTGGGTCGAACCAGATCCAATGTGACACCATGAGTCACCTCTAAATTTGCCTGACTAAGTTGACTCGGATGAGTCACCCCCTTCAACTCGAGGTCGGATAAGTAATTAAATCATGTTTAAGATGTGTGCAGATATGGAACTACCAACTACTATGAAATTGCATGGCCATGGTTTCAACTCATAGTCTCGTAGGTGGGTGCACATCATATCGTGATTTTCCGTTCTCATTAGTGAGGCCCAAGTCTCAGTGATCCAGACCATTGGCTTGTCACGTCCTACTGCTGGTGGATCGGAGCTTTCCAAGTTAGAAGATCCCAACCATCAATCTTGGGCCTTTTCAGTTGACAGCGAGGCAACTGCTGTATATCTCTTTTTGACCGTTTATTTGTTAGCGAAAATTTGAAAGGTTACGATCATCCTGGACGCGGATTAGCTACTGACGGCTTCAGTAGCTATCTCGCTACTGAAGTGACCTCACCAAGTTCTCTGGCCCCACCAGTGTATCCACACCGTTCATCTATTTGGAGAGATCATTTTAGAGCATGAGCCAATGAATGAGGCAGATCTAAATCTTAAGTGGACCCCACCACAAAACAAAGCAGTGTTTGAATGCCTACCATTAAAAACTTCTTGGGCCACAAAAGTTTTCCATCAATCTAATATTCGTGTTTTCCCTTCTTCCATGTGAACTTATTAACAGGCTGGATCCCAAATAAACATCATGGTGGGCCCTAGGAAGGTTTCAATGGTGGACGTCACTGTCCCCGCTGTTTTCTTTAATGTGGTACATTTGAGCTTTAAATCAGATTCATTATCGGGATCTTGTCCTAAAATGATCTTGCCAAATGGATGGACCGTATGGATACAGCACATACATCATGGTGGGCCCACAGAACTTGGTGACGTCAATTCAGTTGCGAGATAGCTACTGAGGCCATCAGTAGCTAATCCGCGTCCGATCATCCTATCTCAGAGAATTTTGGGATATAGACAATCTATGTCAGGACAAAGCAGAATAATGGACTGGATCACTGAATCATTGCCCCACTTTTCAGAAGGCGAAAACCGTGTATGGTACGGTGCAAAACATCGGGTCGAGGATAGTTTCTACAGAGTAAAGAAGCTTGGGGTGGGGTTTTGTCAGCTTCTGTTTGTCTTGTTTCGAAAGACCGACTATCAATTTCCAACATAAAGAGGAGTCTATTCGTACAAGAATATTGAATGAGAAGATAGCTGGCATATTACATATCATACACATCACCACTGTACACGTGGCATGCATCAACCTCAATCCAAACTGTCCAAACCATAGACACCCAGGGCATGGACGAAACCCAAATACATAACTGCACTTGGAGGTTTCTAAACCGTCTGATCAGTGGTCATTAATGGACGATCAAAAATCATAAATTGTCAATAGTTCAATATCAGCTAGAAGATTTCCATAGATGGATTATGCACGGCGGGCAGATGATTTGGATTGCGGTACATGCATGCCATGTGTACATTGGGTATGTGAATGTGTATGGTTGTTCCATACTCTGTTAGACTATGGTTTCTTTTCCGCTTGCAAAGATTATTCTCCCTTTTTTTTCCTTCTTTGGATATCCGTGGGAGAATCACCTCCATGCTTGCGGACGCGGATTTCCTGCGCTGGAAATTTGGGAGGGCCCACCGTGATGTTTGTGATAAATTCACTCCGTTCAATCGTTTTTATAGATTATTTTAGGATACTGGACCAAAAATGAACTGTATCCAAGACTCATGTGGGCAACATGAGAGAAAACAGTGGGGATTGAACTACCACTGCCCAAAATTTGAATGGGTACAAAAGTTTTATATCAGGTTTATATTTTTGTATTTTTCAGTTCATCTCAGTATGAATGAGCTTATAAACGGTGTTGATGGCGTATAAACATCAAGGTGTATCCCACAAAGGTTTCAACAGTAGGCATTTCTTTCCTCAGTTTTCCTCTCGTGAGTCTTGTATCTGGCTCACGTTTGATCGCATGTAACGGATGGATGGGGTGGATTTCTCACAAACATCACGGTGGCCCGACCTAGCTACCCAGCGCACGAACTTGCAGCTAAAGTCGCGGGAAATCCGCGTACCAGCTTGTTAGATTATTCATTTGTCTACATTAATGTAAACTGAAAAGTCAAGACTATAGTGAACAAATGTTCATATACAACCATTTCTGGAACATATCGCTTTTTTCGAACATCAGAGCCATGCAAAAGGCAGGGCCCACCATAAAGATTGATTGGGTTGAAATTCAAACTAAAACACTCGTTAGATTGGCCACACCTGTACATTGAGTTAGACCTTTGGCTCTCAATGGACTTTGATGGTGTGGCCCATCTGATCAGTGGACCAACCTGGTTTTTCCGTCGGGTGATTTTTTACAGTGCAGGCCAATATTTGCGATGTTCTATGCAAGTTATACATTGAAGGGAAAGAAAACGTTGCATGTGAACGGTCTAAAACAATTTTGTATTTGAACATTTCTCATTTTTGTAGCAGCGACAACGCGTGGAAATGGGACTGACGGAGATTTGTTGAAAAGGACCCGAGATAGTTGGAGCACCAACAACAAATCTCTGCTGTTGGTGATCCTTATCTCTATCTCGTCATGATAAGACGTTGATTTGATGCAGGCCCACCTGATGACACCGAAAAGTCATAGCCAGCAAAACCCTCTTCCCATTACTCTGTTTTGATTAGTCAATGATAGGGTGAGTCGATTTCCTTTACCTGAAAAGTCCCACCATGAAGATCACGTCAGATCGTTTACACCGTTGAAATCAATGGCCAGCCAATGGTCTCACGCAGCATGGAGGTGTGTCCCACTAACTGATCAGATGATGGCCCTGATCTTTCATTAGGGTGTTTCTAGTGGGGCCTACCAATTTCATGGCACTGATGTCCCACACAAGTGGCATGCTGGTGGGAAAGATATTGTGTGGTGTTTGCCTGTATATCTCTCAGTATTCTAAGGGGGTTACGGTATTTTAGTATTTTAATTCTTTGATTATGCAAAGGCTATGGTAGCCCTCCACATTGAAAGCTAAAGAGCCAAATTACAAGAGGGCCAAATTTATCTAAAATTGGAACTTCTATTTATTGGGATCACCGTACAAAGTGAGACCCATCCTATAAACGGTTTGGATCATTCGAAGATAAACCAGATTCGATGACTAAAGTCCTCAGGTATACAGTTGCAATTCGTGGGGATGCATTCCTAGAAGCGTCTTTGACAAGTTAGTAGGCCTAGGGCTGTACACGAACAGAGCTAGCAGCTCGGTTAGCTCGCTCGGCTCCACTCTACTCGAAAAAGCTCGATTAGATTAGTTTGAAGCTGAGTTTGAGCCGAGTTGAGCTGACTTTTTTAGCTCGAAAAAGAGTTCGAGCTAGCCCAACTCGACTCGATTTGGATCGAACCCAGCTCGAATTGAATTCTAATCGAACCAATTCGGTGACTCGGTTACTTTGATATTGATGTTGCTCACCAAGTGTTTGATGAAATGACTCAAAGAAGTGTGGTTGGTGGCAAGAAAGGTATGTATAAGAAATCAACACCCTTTTTTTTTTCTTAATTTTTATGTTGCTTAAAAGGTGCTTAGAAGGTGTTTGATGAAATACTTGTAAAACAATTGTTGTTGTCTCAAATACAGTGAGATTTTGAAGGTGCAATCTAGGTGTTTGTGAAAATGCTGCAATGTAGAACTCGGTTCGATCTTGGCTTGAACTGGCACAAGCTGTTGACCGAACCGAGCCGAGCTGGCTAGTTAGGCTCAAGGACCGAGCTGAGTCGAGTTCGAGCTGAGGTTAGCTAGTGGCTGAGCCGAGGCTAGCTCGACTCGGTTCGACTCGATGTACACCCCTATTAGTAGCACCGTTGCCTTTACAACTCTCCTTGTAATGGGATTAGTCTCTCTACAATTTAAGAATAAATAGGTCCATTACATAATGTAGTTTTTAGTGCTCTCATGATGTTCGTATACCATCCAAACCGGGAAGTGTATGACATGTGGAATTTTCGTGGGCTCCATTATGATGTATGTATTAGATACATATCGTCCATCCATTTTTTTTAATAACTTTTAGGGCATGGGACCAAAAAAGAGAAGATCTAAGGCTCAAGTGAGCCGCACTACAGGAAATAGTAGGAATTGGAAGACTATCATTGAAAACTTCTTGAGACTATAAAAGGCTCTAATCAAGCTGGTGTTTGTGTTTTCCCTATCCAAGTGTATGTCACCTTATGAAGAGGTTAGATGTTAAATAAACCTCACAATGTACCCTACGAAGGTTTCAATGTTAGTTATTTAATTCCCGCTGCATTATGTGGTTTGATCGACTTGAACTTTGGATGTGACTCATTTTTGGGCTTATGCTCTAGAATAATCTGAAATTTTTGATAGACAATATGGATCTAACACATAAATCATGTTGGGCCAGAGAAGTTCCACACGCTAAAAGTTGGGTTGTTTAGTATGCAATCCATATGTGAGAGAGAAAATCAGCGTGTTTTGACATCAATACTGAATCTTTTTTATACTCAGAAAAAATATTATCTTCTTAAAGAAATATTGGAGAAACATTGAAAAGATGTTTAAAAACACATGTAAGAATCAAAATATTAATAATAATAATAAATAATAATAATATAACACTATATATAATGAGTTTTCAGCTTATAAGTTCATGATCTATGCCGTTAAGATTGATAGTATTTGTAACCGCTCTTAGTCTCATTTCGCTTAGATTAAATATTGTAATGGCTACCGCGATCTAATACTGACAGTCTTGATGGACCAAATTGTCATAGCATTGCCTGTATTATCCAACAATTGTATTGGTTAACCATTTGGATGTTTCTTCAAATTAAAACATGTTTTCAAAATATTTTTTTTAAAGATTAATCATTGACAATTATCAATGTGGCCCAAGCGGATAATGTAAGAATTCTATAAGGTGGGCCTTATTGATCAACAGTCTGAATTATCATAAAGCTTAAATAATATGATCGGGTGCACCAATGGATCCCACTAAGTTGTGATACATTCAGAAATTTCGAGTAAGGGGTGGAATGCTAGAACTGTAACAAACAAATAATATTCTAATGGAATTGGGATTGCCAATTCGTGTGGATCCATAAGGAGAGGAGTTTCGATGGGTCTCAAACTCCTCTGCCTTCAACAACTATAAAACTAGGCTGGGTCTCCAATCCAACATAGTCGATGGAAGCTTCGGCCCCATCACATCTTCTTTAAGGGTGTGAGGGGAAGACTTCAACATCCCATATAGAGCAATGACATCCCAATAAGGTACGCCCTATTTCATTCATCTGATCTTCATACTCAATGTACATCAAAGTCATTTTATAATTCCGCATAAAGTATTATAAATATTTTTTTAAAAAAACTATATATAATGAGTTTTCAGCTTATAAGAGTCTATCAATATGTTGTTAAAATAATATATATATATTTTATAGCCAATCAATATATGGCCAACACGTAATAATATTTAAAAATTTTCACATTAATTAATTTTGATAAAACATTTAAAAATGAAAATTTAAGATTTCATCAATTTCTCTAAGTTTCACTTAAATGTTAAAATCCATATCTATGTATGAGATTTCCATTGCAATCCATACTATTATTTGAAAAAAAAAATGTTTCTATAGATTTTTATTACCTTCAAGTTTTGGACCGTTTTCATTTCTAGTCAAGATTTCTCACCAAATTCAAACTTTAATTCAACAAAAAACCGAAAGTGATCAAAATTACTTAAGAACAAATTTTCAAAAATAAATTTATGAAGAATATTAGGTTTTATGAAAAACTTCAATTTTTTTTATATTAATTTTTACATATTTTTAGTTTTTTATTTTATTTTATTTTTTAAAAAACACATGCACACACATCCCACAAACTCACGCTAGTGGGATTTCACCACCAATGGGTACTCGAACCCTTGACAACTCCTGAGAGTCTACCACCCGAGCAAGAGTTAGGACCCAACATATATATATATATAATATATATATATATATATATATATATATATATATATATATTCAGGTTGTTTCTAACGTATTAGAGATATACATCATCACTAGTATTTCAATGGTATTGCCAATGTTTACAATAACAAGAAGCTTTTATAAAGATTCTTTCTTAGAATATTATCGATATTAATAAATATTTGAATTTTTTTAAATTTTTAGCAATTTCTATATCGTTGACCTAACGATACCGATAATATCAGCAATAATATTACCCATGTCCAATAAGTGGACCTAACAATATTATCAACAATATTGCCCATATTTGGAACACCTTGTTCAATACGTAAGCATTTGTGCTCATTCGTCTTCTCCTTATGACAGAAAATATCAAGCCTTTTAAGAGAAGGTGGACCGCATGATATAAAATCATATCAGGAAGTTTTGAAATCACATGAGCATTAGTAGTATCAACCTTGTTCAATACGTAAGCATTTGTGCTCATTCGTCTTCTCCTTATGACAGAAAATATCACACCTTTTAAGAGAAAAGGTGGACCACATGATATAAAATCATATCAGGAAGTTTTGAAAAACTACTAAAATCACGCATGTAGCCAGCTTGAGTTTTGAAATGCCAGATTATCCTTTCACCTTTGTGGGCACATCTCTTAAATGGGCCGTATTATCTATTCAGGCAGTTATTAAAATCACATGGTGTGGCCAACTTGAGTATTGAAATACCGGGTTATCTATTCACCTTGCCGACACATCTCTTAAATGGGTTGAATGACATATAAAAACAAAGTGGGTCCATAGGAAATCTGAAATGCTTTAACGGTAGGCATACCATTTTCAATTATTCTTATGGTGCATGTGACCCATCCGTGTTTTAGATTGGTGTGATTTTTTGAATAGTAAATGGACAAATAGGATCTAAGCCCTGCAGCCCATAGATCTTCTTGTATTAATCTTATTCCACAAACATTAAAGTAGATCAACCGTCCTCATAATAACTCCGCATCTTCATTTGGCCCAACCCAAAGCAAAAATCTAATAAGATATTCTGGGTAAACCACCTTGTCTGGTTGGAAGGGTGGGAACTAGAGCCCACTCTCTAACAAATATCAATGTCCTACGTATATAAAAATCTTATCATAAGGATGGGCTATTCTGTGAATTTCCTGGACAAAAAAAATCAAGGCAGTTAACAGTTAGGCCACACACGTATTACAAGAATAGACAGAATCATCACTGACTAAATTAATCTTGGATACCATTTTTTTTTTTTTTAAATGAAGTTTGAACAATCATGGCCTTTCATTATTGGACACTTGTTTCTTGAAATAAGGCAATTGGATATTTTTCATTTCTAACCGTTCAAAAAATGTCCAACAATCTAGAATTTCAATAACCAAATAAGAGTAGTTTCGTCCATATATATTGTTTTAACTATTGGTCTCCACGTACGCAATTTCTAAGTAATATCTAAATATTGCCTGCCAGTCACACTCTATTAGAGAATCCATGTATTTTTCTCTATAGAGAGAGAGAGAACACCGTAGGGTATCCTGAACAACACCTATTTTACCTAGTGTGTAAATGTGTGGGGTCCACTATGTTGTATATATAAAATTCACTCCATATATCAGGTTTTGTACCTGATTTTAGGCCTTAAGAGCAACAATCAACTAAATCCACAGGTTAGATGGACCACGTGTTAAAAATATTTCAAAAAATAAAAATAAAAACTAAAAGAAGAGGTTGTTTTGTCCCTTGTGTTGCTTTTGGGAGCGTGACCGATTGTAAAAACTCGAGTCTATGTAGGCACGTATGTATACTCACGCACGTACTAACCTAAATTATCTAGAACATAAGGAACGTTTAAAGAAACGATGACCTTGGGTTTTGTAAACCTTGATGTATATGCGTACATGTACACTTGCATTCATCCATGCATTCATGCTTACATGCATCCATTAATTTGTACAAATTCGTTAACCATAAATTTACATAATTTATAATTTTATGACTTTGTGTGTGTATAGGTATGTGCATGTATACTCTTGCCACTTGCACCGATAAGATCACGAGTTCATCCATAATCTAATTTAAATCTAACCGTTGATCGGACACTAAACCTACCTGATCTTGACTTATCAAAATCACTCAATTAGGACCTTATAATTACACTAAAATTCTGTCCAAATAAATTTTTCACTTGAACATCAAATCAGTCCATTCTAAACTGTCTAATTTCAAGTTATAACGAGTTAAAACGAACCCATAAATTAGATATTGATCCACATTTGTTTGATACATGATCTCCACCATAGAATCGCATTACTAATGACCGTTAAACTTATGATTTATATAAACATTTCGAGCTATGTGATAACATACCTAGACCATCTAAAATGATTCAATTAAAGAGATGAACAAATCCCCAAATTATTGCCCTTAACAGACATGTATATATCCTTCAATTCCATTACTAATTTTTGGATCATTCATTCATCAATCTTCACATTTTCTCATATCAGTAATTATTTACTAAACCAACCATAGAGATACCTAATTAGATTTAGATCTAATGATCTAACCGTCAACTTTTAATCTGGACCATCATATCATCATTAAATAGAGAAATAGTTCATTTAAGCTATTTATAATCAATCAGCTATGACTCTGAACCTTCCATCCTGATACTGATATACTAAGGAATATTTTATATCATTAAAATCTAAATTCAATTATTACAAATACACCATGGGTCTCTAAAGTTTTTTTTATGGTGTACATGTTCTTACCTGATATTATTCTTCATAAAACCTATTTGTGCGAGTCCGATAGTGATAAAAGGTTAAGGAATGCTTATTAAACCCAGTTGAACCATATATCTTCAATCCTAGCATTCAATTCACTAGATCAACCATTCATTGAAATTCTCATCATATTTGCTAGATGACCAACCTGAAAATAAGATAGAAACCATCATTGTGATTCACAGGAGACGAATCAATTAGTCTACTTTTCACATTGTGTCACATCTGAACTATTTCTGAATATCTCAGTTCCTATAAGAAGAATCATGCAGAATCTGCAATTTCTATAACAAAAAAAGAATATCGTGATCGCATTATACTCTACACTGTATATCTCCACCTTGACCGTTGATGTAGAAAATTAATAACACATCTACATTTGAACACCCTAAAGACTCTGTTGACTGCTCGATCTATGATGGTAAAGAGCTATCTGGCATTTAGTTACAAACCCAATCTCTTATAGCCATTCACTCAAAAATAACTAATTGGAAGCCTCTTTCGATGATTTAAAGATGCGCGATAAATGGGCCACTAGACCCCTTGACCCTTTGATCGATTTACTACCTAACCCGGACCTTGTACATGTATGAACTGAGCTCTTAAGACACACGAGAGCTTACATGTGCGAGCGAAAAATCTAAAAAACTATAGTGCTTGCGAAATCAGCGTTCGAAAGGCTTCTCTTCCGTTTTCTTTGATCGAATCAACTGTAAATCCAAGAGAGGTTTGACCAACATATCACAATTGTCCAAATCACATTTCCAGTCTTTAATTCAACGGCTAAGAGGTAGCCATGCACATCACAATGCTGAGAAAATTGACAATCTCCTGAAATCTTTTTCTTTCTTTTTTCTAAACCTCTTGCATCAAAACTCTAGAAAAATACATTGAATTTGGTCAATCTCAACTGTAGGATTCCTAGACATCTGATCAGTGGACCCCACTTGTTCCGTATAACCGAACCGAAAGGATTAACTTCCACCCGGTGCGACAGAAGAAAGTTCCTGATCAAGAGTTTGGTCAGGCCGAGAAGAGTTGTCCATTAATGTAAGAGTGTATATATCTACATTCCATTTTGCTTAAAATCCCTAATCGGATTGGAAAATTACTTCAATTATAACCCTAAATCTACATCTATACTAAACTCTAGCCTAAGCTTTAATCCTAACCATACAATCCATGTAATATGATGATCTAACCATATGAATAATCTTAATTATGCTAGAGTTGGGCACTACAACGCATAAATTCAAATCTAACAACATTAGAGTGTGATCGAATATAAGAGGTGAGGGTTTTTCCTTTAAACTTTGCAATTTAATTGATTATATCTCTCTCACATGTTCCAAGATTTATTTATTATTTATCTTCACAATATGAATTAGTGTTATATAATTCACATTACTATATTATATCTTGCACGCAAGTATGATGTCGGAAATTCCACTACTAGTGATCATGTAACATCCTGGATTTTCACTGTTTTGGATTTCCAAAAAAAATCTTGAATTTTTTTTATTAATTAAATTATAATATCACTTAATGACTATTAACACTCAATGTTAGTTTATTGTAACACCCCGTACTTTCCAGTACTCGGGTGTTACTGTATAACCAAACTTAGCATAAATACAAGTCCGATCTAAGTATAACGCAACCCATCGCTAGGACTTCAATCACCTCGATAGGCGAATCAAACCATCCTGTGATATTTAATAACTATATAATCATCTTTATTTATTTATTTATTTCATATAAGTGTTACACAATCATAGATCAAAAAAATTATAAATGGATTGGTTTATAATGGTCCTAATTCCTAATGACCTACAATGTGGCCCACATCATGAATTATATATCTAGTGTGCAAACAATAAATAATAATAATAAATACAAAAATGATATAAATACATATATGCACATAACAAAATAAATGAAATAAAATAAAATTACTATTATTATATGTGTAATATAACAAGTCTTGAAGTTGTGGACAACCCATAGGGCCACTTTGGCCGTTGACAATCGAGTTGGGATAAATCTGACCACCAGAACAATTATGATCATCCATTAACGGTAAAGATCTGGTTGGCGTGGCCCACCTAGGACTCTCCATCGACCCAAAATGGACCAGAATCCCTGAGTACGGTCCCCAATGTAAATGGATGGAGTGGATTGCGGTAGTAACCTTTCAGTGGGCCTCTACACAATGCTTATGCACAAAAAAATACCTATGCATGAGGTGCACCAAAACCATTGGCTCGGTCAAACACGTCTTGACCGACCATTTTGCAAAAATACAAATCTCTCCCGCCAACGGATATTTTAAACCGACTTACTTCAAATCTTAGGTGAGCCACCACGGCCACTTTCTAAACATTATAAACCGTTCAGACCATTCATGGGACCCGCACGATCAGAACGGCTTAGCCGTTTGATCATTCGTTTACTGACGAAGCAGATCGACTGCCACCGTCCATTTTATGCCAAGAATAGCCCGACCAAGGGGCGCGTGGAGAGGTGAGAGAGGGAAACCGACTTCCCATTTGGGAAGGGCCAAGCTCGGCCGTCCACGTTATGGGCAATCACAGCTGTCCATCTCTCTCTCGCCAACTATAAAGAGGGCACTGTAGCCCTAAGGAATTCATACCAAGTAAGGAAGGGAGAGAGTTTAAGTGAGAGCAAGAAACAGGGAGTCATCTCTCTTATAGTAGTTCGAGTGCAGGGCCGGTATCCACCCTCCGCAGGTGACCACTCCTTTTTCCTTCCTTTCATTTAAGATAGAATGAAGCCATGAAACCGACCTGCAATTAGGCTGTATGATGGCCCTGTTGGGGCCGAAATATGGGTTTTACTTCTTTCCGTTCAACATGTTGTTTTGTGCTGAAACCGACCAAACAATGGTCTGGCCTCAGGCAGACATCAGACCACGTTACCAGTCCCATTTGATGTTATTTTGAGCCTCTGTTGTTCTTCAAAACAGCTCTGATAACCAGTCAATCAATGGCTGCGTGTGTCGAGCTGAGAAAGCCGTAGTTGGGTCTCTGTTTACAACCAAAACTGAGCCAAAACCATCCGTATAAGTGGCTGTGGTTTGGTCTGGGAAACGAGATCTTGTTAAGCTCTGTTTAGAGCTGAAATAAGGAAGAAGATATGTTAGGTGGGCTGCTCTTGGGCCCTGCATAAAACGCAGGTGGGCCTCACCAACGTCTGTGGGCCGACCCTGCAACGTCCATGGGCCCCACCAACTGTTGTGGGTGGCTTTAGTGTCAGGCCACCATGGGCCCTTTAAATTTGGACCGTCCATCAGGGACGTTACGTCCAGAACAAGGCCCTGGGCCGGAGGTCCAGATCTGGACATGTTCCTTTCATTACTTTTATAATATTATGTATATATACATGTAGATATACATATACGTATATGATCGTGTATCTAATAGTATGCGTAAGTGGTGGGCCCCACCTGGGACCCACCTGTGTAATTCATAAAAGGTGCATGCACGCTGATGGCGTGAAACTGAGGTTACTGTATATGTACAGTTAACGTCATCCACCAATCAGTCCACGGAAAAAAAAAAAAAAAAAAAAAAAAAAAAAAAAAAAAAATGAAAAATGTTGAGATCTCTGAGATTGGAAGATCTGGACGGTCCACGTGGAGCAGGACCTCATAAAAACCCCTGGTCCCAATTTCTACGTTGAACCAAAACTTCGGTGGGCCATGGGAAATGCAAACAGTTTATTCCTTTGAGTTGAAATTATCTTTGTTATGGCCCACCGGAATCTCAGACCAGGGTGAAAATTTACGCCCTAAGGTTTCTTGTGATTCCACATATTTTGGACCGTTCAGATTCGTCACCCATGACGCATGTGTAAAGGTGCACACGTGCATAGGTGCATGGGTGGCCTTGCCTAATATAATCCTACATGGTGAGTCTGGCATGTGGAAGACCCACCTCTTACGTGTGCTTAACGTGTGGGCCATCCAAGGTCTGGACGTAGTCCACCTTGTGCATATCCAGAACGTCCATCCATTTGGTTGGTGGATCACACGTGTGGGCCTCACATTGATATACATACCGCATATGTGTGGGCCCATGTGGAATCCACGCATGTGTGAAACCATGTTGTTATACGTGCATTAAAAATATACTATTTGCTACTGTTATAACATACCATATAATGCCGATATGATATACATACTGTACACATAGGTATACTAGGTGATATATCTTTAAATCTATACAATGTGTACACACATACCATATAATGTCAAATACATAGATATACCGGCAATGTATACATCATTTATAAAGTGTGCAAGCTCCTTTATAGAATGGTGGCCACATATGGGGGGCTCCACCACGAGGTATATATTTACTTACACGGTCTGTACAATAAATTTAATCAACTAGATAAAGTATATGTTGAGCCCACCTATTGAGGCAAATACCATCAGGCCTACACTCCTCTCAAATAAGCACCCAAATCATCGTAATTGAGGTCATTCAATTAACCATGGCGTTTTAGAATCGTAGGATCTATCAGCTAATGCCAAAGATAATTTCTAGGAATCTGTTCAAGTGACGCAGAGACTCTAGCTTCTCAAGAAGGCTTACACCCAAGGACACCCTACAACGTATCCGGTGATGATTCTTCCCCTTGAGCTTTCCATCTTCTCATTAGCTTAAGTTATAGTTTTTATTTAAATTCATAATTGATATCTCTCTTTATAATCACATGTGTTAGCTGGTGAAAATTGAATTACTGTATTACATGCTTTACGATTATCCTGTATAATTGTTCATGCTTGTGGATTTATTTTTGTGGATTGTTTATGGAACTTAAACTGGTACATTAGTGGGAAATTTCCACGTATAAATGTACACCCATACTTGGGATGTAACTTGACTCTTTGTGATCGTAATGGACCTTCGACTTGGCGGTTACTGAGTGTGGTCTAGATGGATCATTGATGTGGGCCTACCATCCAGGGTTGTGGTGTCCAATGGTTTTCAACGATGGTCTTTTATCGCATGGTTCTGATACTCGCCCTATGTGGCCTACTTTGATATCGCCCTATGTGGCTTTGTTCAAGTATTTTCCCTATATGGGTTGAATATTTTATACTGTACAACCATGCGATGGTAAGCCCCACATACTGTAATATGATTGGCCACTAGTCGATGGGTTTCCATTAAACATCCTAAGGTGGTAGCCTCATGGGCTAGGGATGGTGGAATGGGACACTATGCCTGAGCTGTCGGCCTACGCTGGGCTCTGAGCTCCCCGTAGTGACCTTTGAGCTTATTAAACCTGCTGAGTGTAATTGGATTAATAATGGGCTGGCTAATCATGCATACACGCAAGACCAGCATCTATTGCTATCGTACGTGATGTACGTATTGTTCCGACTGGTTGATATTTCCCAGGTTCGATGATTCCGACTGGTTGATGTTTCCCAGGTTTCGATGATTGCATGGGCGGCGGCCCTGTCCGCACGGATGAGCATCCCCGGGGCGTGAACGCATTCCATACATCCATGCACATAATAAGATCTGCATCATGTACTGTTTTGTATGCTTTATTTTATAACTATGCTTACCTAATGCGGCGGTGTGTAATCTTGAGGGGAGTTCACACTGAGTTGGCCACTCATCCATCAAATATATAACCGTACAGGTAGCACAGATGTCTTAAGTGACTTTCAGGTTCAGGCTGATGAGGAGCCGGGTACAAGTGCTAAGGTTGCATGACTACATCTACCTCGAGGAGCTGCGCAGTCTTGCGGCTTATGTTTACATTCTTATGTTATTTTCTTATACTAGATCATGTGGATTCTTGTATTTGTTATATTCGAGACATTGGTTTGTATAAGTCATTATGGGCACTCTCTTGTATACTCTAAATGAAATTGAAAATTTTCTTTATGCTTACTTGTCCATTCTACGCTCGTCTGCTTACTCTGATAAAAGAAGAAGAAAAAAATTATATTTGACCATCCTTTAAGGTTAACACTCGGGTTTTTGGGAAACGGGTCGTGTACTCGGGTCCCGAAGATTCGGGTTGTTACATTTATACAGGGGTGGTACCAGTAAAGAACCACATAAGTTCGATTAATCAGCCGTAAGAAGCCAACGAATCCGCCCGATCACTTGAACATCAGGTGTAGCCCCATGATTTACTCGCATAGGATCCAAATCTAACCGACCTATTACTAACTAATCAAGACAAGCATAACTAAATTAAAAATCTAACCGAAGCCGAGTCAGATAAAGCCTAGATCTTAACTAATAGACCAAATCAACCCCGTTACTCTTTTAGCCTAAAACCGATGGTTTAGATTAATCATGATAAAATCTCCACTTTCACTAGTTATAAATGGGCCACATTATGAACATAGCTAATCCAAAATTTAATCATTGTCCACAAGAAATCTCACTACCAAATTCATTCTAGAAATGCCCCGATTTTTCGAACAAGCTCTAGACTGCTCATTGGCGGGCCATTAGTTTCAAAATTATTGAGTAATGTTTGTCTTACTAGGCTTGACGTCCATCGCGGGAGTCAAACCTGAGTGCTGTCCAGAACCGCTCAACTTGAGCCGAAAGACGAGTGCATGAGAAGTGCAAATACCATAAAGAAAGGAGCTAGAACTTAAGTGAATTGGGTCGTCTACTCTTATGCAAAGTTGAGGATTTCGGATCGTCTGTTTGTGACCAAACTTCACACGTGGAGTAAGAATATTTCCATGCTCATATCTGTATAGCCACGGCCCCGATCGACTATCGGTGACCGTTGAACAGACTTCTAATTATATATGTTGATCGGCGCATACAAATGGCAGGTCGATCATATCCATACGTAAATCATCATTAGGGCTAGCTATCCTACGGTGTAAATCAATGTGTACACCCCATAGTGGGCCCTAGAGCTTAGAAAGACCCTCCTATAGGTCTAGTATAGTAAAACTTAGCCCTTGGGCCATTTACGCCAAATCTGGCATTATAAAAGAGCCTCATTTGGGCACCCCCTCTCCCCATACGATTTTGCCCTAGAGGAAAAGAAGAGAGAAGAGAGAAAGGGAGAATGAAGAAAGGAGGAAGAGAGGAAGAGAGAGTGAAGGAGAGTGGGTAGACCTTAGATCGAGGTGGGGCCCAAGGAAACCGAATCTTGTAACTACCTATCCCTTCTCCAAAGGAAACCCTCCACCACAAATGCAAGGATCGCTCCGTTGATCATATAGGTAACCCCTCACCCCTTTTTCTTGAAACCCCTCATGTTGAGGGAGGATTTGCATGAGATTCTAACATGTAATGCTTTGCTTTATGGATTTCGCCCAATCGACTCCAAATCCGAGCACTCCTAGGTCATTTCTCAAGAACTCAACGATCCATAGGTGCGGACTATTATCCTTAGGTGGCCTGACACCAATTTTATTATGAATCTAATGATTCTGTTTGTTTGGATGATGTATTTGGAGGATCTAGAGAAAACCTAGGATTTGGATGTTGTTTGGGGATTGTATGGAATTGTATGTTTTGTTGGTTTTCACATGATGTTGTTGTTGCCTACTACATGATTTGGTACAAATGGATGATTGCATGTTCATGTCTTGTTTGGATTCTTATATGATGTTGACTTATAGCTTGTATGACTCATTGACTATTGTGCATTGATTCTATGAGATATATGAGATGTTTTGCATCCTCACTAACCCACACACCACACATGCACCTTGTTCATAATGATTATTAGCTTGCTTGTAGAAAAATCTAAATTGTAAGCGAGAAATATGGATGCACATATCGCCTATGTTAGTTGATACGTTGATTTTTAGCATGTTATGGATGATTATCAACCCTTGGGTTGGCCAGGAAAATGAGGAGAGTGAGGATGGTCCCGTTGGTAGGACTACCTGGGGCTAACCCATGGGTTTGGGCGAGTGCGGGTGGACGATAGTAGTTAGACTACATGGGTCGGCTCGTACCCGATGTCGTCTGTCACATGTTTGCCTGGACTTATGTGGTATAGCCTGTTACTGACCAATCTTGTTTGTTAACCTTGATTGCTCACATATGTATGGAACCTGGAACACCCTGCAACCGTTGTAGTCCATCGATAACCAATTGAAGCTGGTCCACCGTCTCGTGAGCTGGGTATGGTGGAATGGGACACTGTGTCCTAGCTGTCGGCCTACGTTGGGGCGACGAGCCTCCCCGTAGTGACCGCGAGCGATCCCATTTCTCAGTACTCCCCATGTGCTTGAAGTCGGGGATGGGGAACCCGACGGGATCAAGGATCGCGATGCTCTGGCCTTGCACGTTGAGGGGCCTCGGCATCGCAACTACTTGAGGGCATTGATATGTGGTGTATATCAGATTCCTCAACCTGCTGGATGAATGGATTTAACTAAGAACTCGGCTAACACGATCGCATTGCACGCACTAATTAGGGTGGCGACTCGGCAGTCGAGGTTGCTCTGAGGGAGTGTTGCTCATACGCGATCATTAGATGGAGTCGATCGAGGGAGTGTTGTGGCGAGGGCATGCATCTGTCATGCATATGCATTAATAAGACTAGTTAGATGTTTATGAATGATTGTTTCTCATTAAATTCATAATATAATTGATGCTTGTTACAACTTAAGATTAATAGCACCCACTGAGTTGATCACTCACTCCCACTCTGGGATGGTGTTTTAAAACACCAACCAGACTCTTCAGTAGATGCAGGTGACACAGAGTATGAGGAGCATGACGTCGCCAGTCTGGATGTGGAGGACGAGCTATCCTACTTCCAGCTGATGGACGGTTCCCCGTAGAGTTCACGGGTGAACTTGGATCTCCGAGTAGGGGTTCAGCGCAACATTCTTTTTGGACATAGCATTTTTTAAATATTTTTATTGGGCAACGCCTTGTGCGACCCATTTACATTCTTTTGAATTTGTATATATTTAACCTCTTTCACTTAAGTAAACTAGTTGTGATTGTGTTTCATGTTCCAAGTAATTCCATGCTACGCATTTAAACTTGATTAAATGCAAATTAGTAACAATCAGTTGTAAGTGATACCCGGAAACTTGGGAGTCGAGTATATACACAACCTCCAATTTCCATGGCGTTACAGATCAATATTAGGGTTGTTCACGAGTCAAGCTAGCTCGAAAAGCTCGCTCGACTCGGCTCGGCTCGAGTCAGATGGGATTGACTCGGCTTGAATGGTTGATTCAATCCGAGCCAAGCTAATTATTTAAAGCTCGAGTTGAGTTCAAGCCAAGTTCGACCAAGGGGCATTTCAACTCGACTCGACTCGAAGCTCGAGCTCGAGCTCAACTCGGCTCTATTAATAAATATATTAAATAATATTATATATATATATTATATATATTATATTATATTATATTATTATATAAGTTTTAAGTTTAAACTTAAAAATAAAAAAATAAAAACAAACCCTAGAGTCTCTACCCGACCGCACGCATCCCCTTCCCTTTCCCTTTATTCTCTTTCTCTGCCCATTGCTAGCCGCACGCCCGTCCCGACTACCACCACCAGTTTTCATTTCAGCTCCACAATAGTATGATTTCAATCTCTTGAGATCTACTTCTTAGGCGAGAAACCCAAGAAATTCGAGATGAGTTCTTCTCAGATTTGTTAGAGCTTCAAGGAAATTCAATGATCTGATTGGCTAGAGCTCTTTGCTTAGATTTCTGATCTGTGTTTTGCTCTGTTTCTTTTCTAGTACTTGGATTTCTGCTGGTGGAAGAAGATCAAGAACAGATCGGTTCTTATAGGTTTCCTCATTCGATTCGAAGCTCTGTTTGGTTTTTTCATTGGGTTTTGCTTTGATTCTCTTAAGATTTTTGAATTTTTCATCAATGGAGGAGGATCAAGAACAGAATCCATTCCTCGCTCACCCAACAAGCTCGACCTCGACTCGTGGTAAACTCGACTCGACTCGAACCACTAGCTCGACTCGAACTCGACTCAATAGCTTTGGCAACAAGGCAAGCTTCAATGTTGAGCTTGAGGCCAAGCTCGAGCTCGAGCTCGAACTCGAGTACATCATGGACAAGCCAAGCCAAGCTTGGCCCACCTCGACTCGACTCGGCTTGATGCCCACCTCTAATCAATATAATATCGTGGACGTAATACGTTTCGAAGACGCCTATTTTCTTCGAAAAGCTTGTGGCGAGTGGAAACTTCCTCTTTTGAACGCGCCAATCAAACAGAGGTAGAGCTACAAAAATCTATCTTCACAAGCTTCCTTACATTGATCTAGACTATCTAAAAGAAGCGAAACGAAGATATACCTACCGGATTGAAATCCGCCATTAAAAACCACCATCTTCTCTATCAAAGAAATCCAATCGCTAGATCTTATGGGGTCACCTATTTGAAATCTAATTCATTTATATTAAGGCACATCTAATCAAAATAAAAGCACTAATATTTAACAAAAAAATCTGATCGAAATTCATTGATGCATTGCATCATCCAATTAGTTGTGGTAACTCAAGCGTTGGAATCATCCTAATGTAAGAACTTTTTGAGAAACCCTTTATAAACTAAAATTCGAATTCGAATTCGAGAGAGAGAGAGAGAGAGAGAGAGAGAGAGAGCTAACTCGCTGAGTATGAGCCGAGTTGAGTTCAGATTCACGTTAGGTAAGCAATGTATATAATTGAGTTGTCTTGTACCTTTTCTTGCATCGTAATCCCATATTTATATTGTTCTTATTCACTTTTGAGTTTATAAATTGTTTACATGAATTTAAAAGCTTTTGTATAAAGTTATGTTCTTTAGTTTATCTTATTGAATGATGAAATTAAAGTTCATGATTTGTTATGTTGGGAATTTAAGAGGTGTATTTTCCATGATTAATCACTAGAAGTTCAAATTTTCATATTTAGTTTTGAAATTGCTCTCCGAGGATTATATTTTGCGATGATTTTGACAATTTAAGTAGAATTTGTTAAATTCATTGTACATTGAAAAATCTTGTATTTAATTTTGATTATGATTGAATTTTTATGCCTTATAAAGGGTAAAAAGTTGATGGCTTATTTTGTTTTAAAGGCATGTAGTTCTTGTAATGTAATTAGTCATTGGAAATATAATGGAGATATTAGATCTTTATAGTAGTCCCTTTGGGTGGGTGAGCATGTTAGGATTTTAAAATGTTGTCGCTACCAAGCTCGATAGGTGATTTATTTAATATTGGACCTCTACCGTAAATCCTTTGTGTGAGTGAACATGTTAGGGTTGCAAAAAGTTTCTACTACCAGGTTGAGTAAGAGTTGTATGTGTTGCTTGGCCATACGAGATGGGCCCTCACCAGTGAGCCCTTTAGATTGGTGAGTATGAGTCCAAAAGGTTTCCATTGTCAGGCCAAATACCTATTGGATGGTTGAGCATGAGTGCAAAAGGTTCCCGTCGGCAGGATTGATGCCCTTTGGATGAGTGAGCATTGTAGAAAAGGTTTCCATTGTTAGGTGAGTGCCCTTTGGATGGAGAAACATCATATAAAAAATTCCTATGGTCAGGCCATGTATTGTATTAGGGAAGGTTGGCTAACTACATTAAAAGAATTATGAGAATTGTGATGATTAATTGGAATATGATTAATATGAACAAAGGGTGGAGTGAAAGCATGAGCAATTAAGTTATGAATCTAAGTTCAATTACTTTATGTTTTATGCAATTTCGAAACATTGATTACATGTGATTGTTGAGTGCTAAATGTTGAGGGTCAAATATTGCATATTAGACCCCAGTTATTACTTGGTTTTACGTACATGATAATGTTTAACGTTCCATTTTAATCATGTTTTTGGTTGCAAGGTGAATTTAGAAGCTTGGACTTGAAAGAGTGCTAAAAGCCTAGATTTGATGCTCAAGAATCACCAAGGCAAGGGACGGATCTTAGGAAACTGAGATTGAAGAATTCATACGCCAAAGATCTGAGAAAAACAAGTGATTAATGGTAAAGAGGCCTGAAAATCGTCCTGAATACAAGATCACAGGGTTTCCACCATCCATTTGGCTCGAAACTTTATATCTTGTCTAAGGATCATAAAACAACCGTATAAGTAAACTTTTAGCCGTTGGATCATTGTGGAAGTAGTCTAACGGATAGATCAACCTTAAATCGCCAATTTAGGGCCCACCTGATCTCTGGATATGCTTCAAATTCGGGCTCAACCCCTCAAATTAGATGGAAAAAGGAATGGATGGTGTAGATTTGCAAAAGACTCCACAGCGGGGCACAACCTGCATTGTGCAAGTGCACAGCAGGGGTGTGGCAGCTGTGCACTGAATCGGCCAGAGCGGTCAAAGACCGCTGACCCACATAATCCTGCAAGGATTCAAAATCCTACTTCCCGCCGCTGCAAATGGACGAACAGAGAGATTCGGGCGATCTCTATGGGCCATCAATCCTAGCTCAGACGTCCGATCTGGACTGTCCAATAGCTTCTAACAGACCATCTGATCCAGGCCTAGGAGAAAAATTGAAGACAGACAATGGAGATCGGTTTTCAACCGTTCAAACGCAGGATGGACGACAGCAAGAAAATCCAGTGGGCCACACCGAAACCGATTCAAACCGTCCATTTTCGACCGATTTTTTGAGGGGAATCCAATGGACGGAATGGATTTCCATGATAGCACTGATCAGCGGCCCACCGATCATCACAGTGCAGGTTTTTACGCAAGGCGTGCGTCCGAGAAACGCGGACGTTCCGGGCTGTTGTGTGTTCGTATACAAGGTCGGATCAATGATCCAAACCATCCAAAAGGTGTAGAGGAGGGTCTTGACCCTTCCTATGTAGTAGGATTGCGTGAACTAAGCAATCCGTCCTCCCAAAAATAAATCAAACGCAATTGTTTTGCGTTCTTTTACTGCGTAAAATAGAGACTGCTGCGTCCGGTTCTTTTGCGAACGAGTTGCGAAAAACAAAGTCGGTTTGTCCTACTCCAAACCGACTCCTGCTGCTGTTATAAAAGGAAAGGAGAGAGAGAGGGAGGTCATCAAATCTGACGTGCACAGGCAGGGAGAGAGAGAGAGCCGTGGAGCGGGCCATCTTCATTGAGTTTTTTTTCTTCCTTCTTCTTTAGTCTTCTTCTTTAATGATTATTCTTAAGAGATTAGTTTAATCATAATTATGATAGGCTAAACCTCTTAGCCAGGGCTAAGAGGTGAAGCTTGTAGCGTGATGGGATGTTTTCTACGGTTTTGATTCATGTTTAAGTTGAATTATCTTTGATTTTAATTTGATTATAAGAGATACTTTTATCTTTTAATGGTTTGTTGTGACTTAAATTACAATAGATCTACGATAGCTTTGAGTATGCTCTTTGCATTATAGGAATAGTGAACTTAGGAATCCTGTTGTTCACCATCGTCCTATGGGCATGGTTGGATGATGGAATCTCTCCTTTCGTTCATAACTCTTTCAGATTGGTTGTAGATTAGTTAAATTTTGTTGTTTACTTTGTCTCATGGGCATGGTTTTGTGATGGAATCCATTTTAATTCTCATACCTCCCTTCCATTAAAAACTAGATCAAAGGAAGTTCAGAATTGGTTTTAAATTAAATATCTTCCAACTGGACGAAGATGGGACTCTGATTCCAGTTGTATTCGTAAATCAAGCATAGATCACCCTGATGTCTTCAAGTGAATCCTTGGAAACTCTAGTTTCTCACCTTTGAATTTTACAAGTTTTAGTTGCATACTTTACAATTATTCTCTTAACTATTTCAAATTTAGATTATGTCACACCCCAAACTCGGAAACTGGGCTCACAAAATTCTTGATCGCCGAATCCGGCATCGACAGCCTCCATAGTACCCCATTCTCATCTCCCAGTGTCTATTCGCCAGGTTCCGATCCTAGGATGCTACGAGGAGGATTTTCAACATCAGTTTGATTCGTAATAAGCATAACCAAAGGCATAACCCACAAACAACAACAAAAAACTCCATCACATTTTCACTATGATACAAGTACAATGAGCACAAAGGGAAATACAATGATGATAGACGAAAAGCTCCAAGGTGATCTGCTCTGCACTCCTGCCTCAGCGCGTCTGCGTCCCAACGTCACCTGCACGCAACGGTCATGCATAAGCTTATAGAAAGCTTAGAGGGTGGTGAAAGTTTGTGCACTAGGTAGTAATGCAGATATGCAGTATCAAAGTAATGCGAAACATGCTGATGAATCCATGAATACCACTAGCCGTACCAAGGCTATGCGATGCAAGGCATGAATGATGTCGGCCATACCAAAACCATACGATGCGAAATGCAACTCAAGCGTACAAATCCTCATCTAAGTCCATATATCAATACGGCTTAAATCTGGAATATCACCGGGGTCTAGTACACTCTAAACCAGATTGTCACCCTATCGGGCGCAATAAGGTAAGTGGAAGAGACCTCACTACCCGCCTGCCAATATCGGGCTCGGCTCGTCGATAGCGGACCCATTCCTCGAGCTGGCCAAACTCAGCCTAGCTTTTCCCCCTCCACTCAGGCGGGTAAGGCCGCACCCCCTTCCAACCGACCACGACATAGTGGAAAACGTTGTCGTTTGGTAGTCGGCACTCGGCGCTCATGCACCCACTCGGTTTAGACGTTGGAGCAACCTCTTGATACCATAAGGGTTTAAGGACTTTCACCCAGGAATATCTATAGCACCCCATGTAGAACACGATTTTCGGTATCCAATCCTGCCAACCACGATATGCCTGTGGCGGCTATGGCCCTGATGTCGCTAGGGCGTACAGTAATCATATCACACAATGCGAATACATGAATCACACTATCTAGTCATGCAGCAATCTTGCGTGTATCGTGCTGTAACGCCCCGGAAAATCGGGGGTCGTGCATCGACTCGACTCCCGAGTTCCCGAGTGTCACTTATCATGCATTTATGGTTTTTAAGATTAATAAAATTTAACTGCGCAATTTGGAATTACCTGAGGCACGAAGCACAATCACACCAGTCTACTGAAATGAAGGATATCTCACATATATACAGGTCCAAAAATAATAAAGGGTCGCCCAAGGCATTGCCCAACAGAACAACAAAAGAAAGCTATATCCAAAAAGAATAAAGCTGAGCCCACGTCTCAGCAAATCCAAATCCAGCCCGATCAAGCCGATGGAGAGCCGCCCATCAGCTGCAAGTAGGAGAGCCCGTCCTCCTCGTCCAAGCTCGCCTTGTCAGGCTCCTCATGCCCTGAGACACCTGCATCTATGAATGGGTCTGGTTGGTGTTTTAAAACACCGTCCCAGAGTGGGAGTGAGTGATCAACTCAGTGTGAACTATTGGTCTCAAGTTACAATAGGCATCAATTGTAATATGAACTTAATGAAAAGCAGACAATCATCAACACCTAATAACTCTGATTTAAAATGCATGCATGCGGGATGATATGATGCATGCCCTCGCCACAACACTCCCTCAAGCGACTCCATCTAACGATCGCATATGACAACACTCCCTCAGAGCGACCTCGACTTCCGAGTCGCCACCTTAACTAATGTGTGCAATGCGATCGTGTTAGCCGAGTTATTAGTTAAGTCCATTCATCCAGCAGGTTGGGGATTCTGATTCACCCTACGTATCAATGCCCTAAGCTGATTGCGAGGTCAAGACCCCATCAATGCGTGAGGCCGAGATCTCGCGGTCCGTGATCCCGTCGGGTTCCTCATCCCCGACACCAAGCACATGAGGAGTGCCGAAAGGAAGGGATCGCTCGCGGTCACTACGGGGAGGCGCGGTACCCCAGCGTAGGCCGACAGCTCGGACATAGTGTCCCATTCCACCATGCCCGGCTCACGAGGCTGTGGACCAGTTTCAAGTAGGTTAGTGATGGGCTACAACGGTTGTAGGGTGGTTCAGGTTCCATACATATGTGAGCAACATGGTTAACAAACAGGGTTGGTCAGCAAGTAGGCTAGACCGCACAGATCAAGCGAGCGTGAGACGAGTGACATCGGGCACAAGGGACCCATGTATTCGAACTACAGCCACCCGAACACACCCGCCCAAACCCACAGGTCTAGCCATAGCGTAGTCCTACCAATGGGACTACCGTCTCTCCTCATGATTCCTGACCAACCCAAGGGTACGAGTAGCAATCCCTAGCATGTCGCCTACCAATGCGTCATCTAGTACAAACCACATCATGCTCTCATACCTCACAACATATTATTCAGATTCTCATAGCAAGCATGGTTAACAATATCATGAAACAAGTGTATGTGAGGTGTGTGTGTGGATGAGGAAGTTACGCACTTCCTCCATCTCAAGCCATCATATGCACAAGAGTAATGAAAGCATACATACTATGAAGTAACAATATATGGGGAAAACAATAAGGCATAAACAAAGATTCATCCATACACATAAACATGTGAGAAGCAAGAACAACATCGTGGAGGCTAAGCATGCAAATCCATATGGTTTCAACAACATACATTCCTAGGACTTTCTCTATATTATTAAATCATAACATCCAAGCAATCAAAATCATTAAGCTCTTACTAAAATTGGTGCTAGGCCACCTAAGAACAATAGTCCGCACCTTGTGATTCGTTGGAGACTCAAAAATGACCTAGGAACGTCGATTTGGGGGCCGGTTGGTCGGAATCCCTAAAGCAAGTTCATTCATGAGAAATCCATGTAAAATCCCCCTTCATCAAAAGAGTTTTCAAGACAAAGGATGAGAAGCCTTACCTAGACGATCAATGGACGATTTTGGTGGTTGTGGTGCATGGTTTCTTCTTGAAGAAGGTGTAGGAGGTTGTGGGTTTGATCCTCTTGGGCCCCACCTTGATTGAGAGTCCACCATGCCTTCTTCCCTCTCTCTTTCTTCTCATTTCTCCTCTTTCTCTTCTCCCTTTTCTCTCTTCTAGGGCAAAATTCGTATGGGGAGAGGGGTGCCCAAATGAGGGCCCTTTTTATAATTCCAGATTTGGTGTGAAAAAGGCCCCAAGCTTCCACAATTTCCTAAAATAGACTTATGGGATTCCCTATTGGTGTTGGGGTGGCCCTAACACCCCTCTAACCACCAAATTTGGTATGTAGGTGCCCTATGGCTTGACTAGGGTCCATGCAAAAATTTAGGGCGAACGGATGAACGGATATATGATCTGAGCAAGCGTTTCCGACCTTTAAGTGGCCCTTTGGGGGTCATTCTGATTGATGGGGCATCTCTGGTGGCCCTCTGGCCATGAAATTTATAGGGTAGGTGCTCAGTGGCCCGATGAGGGGCCACGCAAAAATTGGGGGCGATCGGATATGGGGTTTGGTCGTACGGGTCCGATTCGCTATCAACGGTCATCGTGCCACGATCGGGGCCCAGATTTGGTGCGCAGGCGTTGAAAAATACATTAAACCTTCACCGTAAATTTGGAAGAAATCCGACGGCTGGAAGGCCCGGAGTCTCAGTTTCTTTTGTCAGTGCCAGATTTTAATCTGGCATTGGTGGGGCGCATTGGGCAAGCACCAGATGGTACTTCTGGGTGTCCACCGGATCCGCAGTCCGCGATGGACCACAAGCCCAGTGAGATCTATGATTTCTAAAGTTTTAGATTTTTCTGACCCTTCTCGGTCGTTGGGTGGCCCACACGGGCTGTTGTTAAGTGTAAACGGGTCATCTGGCTAGGCGGCCTGCACCAGGCCTTATCACGGCTGTCTGGTCTATTAAATTGGGCCAATCTTGGATTAATTAACTCGTGTATAAGCTAACATTGAGTGCTAATGGTCAGTATGTGATAGTATAAGTTAATTTAAAAAAAATATATATCAAGGATTTTTGGAAATCCAAAACAGTGAAAATCCGGGATGTTACACGTGCGCTCATGTAGGGCAACACCGCCTATCCGGGAGCCCCTAATCAATCTGTCTGAAAGCATATGCTATGATCAGTCACTTCTCATATCAAGCATACATATGATGCGTATGATCATGAATCAAGAACTATACTAAACATGTTATACGGTGATGGCTGCTGTTCATAACAAAGATGGGCCTAAACGGCCTACAAGTATGGGCCTAACAATGGGCCCTAGGGAGAATTATAATGCGGACATTTAACCAACATTATTCTTACAATGTGGTCATCAAACCATCATTGTTCCCAAGGCACGATGCCATAAACATCATTACTCAAACCATGGTAGGGTTATACATTGTAATGGACTTGTGTACATCCTATTGGGCCTCGACCCATGGGCCTTAGTTACATCAAATGGGCCCCATAACATGGGCTTCATATATATATCAAGGTGGGCCTCAACGGATGGGTCATAACTACATCAAGATGGGCCTAATCATATGGGCCGATTAAATGGGCCGAGTTGAATGGGCCGAATCAATCGAGCCAAGTCAAATGGGCCTCAGGTATATCAAATCGGGCCCACCCTCATATATTTTGAGATCCGACCTATTCAGAAGTTAACATAGAGATAGATAAAATGAAAACAAATATCAACTCAATTGGGAACTAATGCTGCCCTTAGAAGTTGAGCGGTGGATGTCACGGTCCACTATTTAAATGGTGGGGTCCATTTGAACTTTAGATCTGATTCACTCATTTTCCCATGTCTTAAAATGATCTCATAAATGGTTGAACGACATGGATACAACACTTGCATCATGGTGGGCCCCACCGTTCAAATAAGGGACGGTGTAGATAACGCATATACATAGGGAGTGGGTCCCAGCGTCGGATGGACGACGTGTGTAAAACACATACATCATGCGGGACCTACAACTTTACTGATGTTGAGAGAGGGAGGGAGAGAGAGATAGAGAGAGAGAGAGAGAGAGAGAGAGGAGAGAGAGAGAGCACGTGGCTGCTCTCTTTCTTTCCTTTCTTTTCTTTTTTTTTTTTCTTTTTTTTTTCTTTTCTTTTTTCTTCCCTGACACCAACAGAGGTGATCCCACATAGGGCCCACCACATCCACCTATATAGTATATAAAATATATATTATATAGTATATAAGATATCATATATATAATATAATATAATATATATTATATGTTACACGTCCAGGCCATCTAAGGCCTGGACCGTACATACATCACGGTGCTGCCAAGGGGTGGGTCCCACCGTCTGACACCACACGTGATGGTTTGGCCCACCAAAGTGGATGGACAGCGTGGATAGGGTGGGTCCTACGTCAGTTGACACTTCACCGTTAGCCACCCTCACTAGGGAACGGTACCAAGACCTCAGTGTTTGAAATGAGGTATCTTTTACTTCGTCTGCCACGTGAGTTGGGGCCCACCGTTGAAACTAGGGACCTCCACCCAGTCCGCCAGCGTGCTATGGATCAGGGTGTAGAAGTGGGCCCCACAGGGACATGGCCCACCATCCATAATGGTGGACGGTTTAGATAAGGCACATATATCATGGTGTGGCCCATTCTTAGGAGGGTGGATGGGAGTGGGTCCCAAGGACTCCACCGCCAGCACCCACTGCAGTTCACACATCAATGTCAGCACCCGTCCAGCGTCTTTGGACGCTGGACGGGTGAACATAACACAAGCCTCATGGTGGGTCCCACGTAGGGACGTGGCCCACCTAACTTTTGGGATCACGCTGATATTTGTGCTTCCCCCTTACATCTAGGCCCACCCAAAGGTGGTCCCTACGGATGGGATGGTGTGGATCATACATCATAGTGGGGTCCACACAACAAGAGAGAGAGAGAGAGAGAGAGAGAGACAACGGCGAGGATGGAGGGGCCTCGCCACTATGGGCCCCTCTTTGATACAAAGCCTACATCAAGGCGGGTCCCACCATAAGTGGGCCCTTACATCACAAAAAGATGAAGAAATGAAGATCCAAGATCACCCACCAGCTTCTTCTTGCACCCTAGGCTTCCTTAGCTCCTTAGCTTTGATTCCAATGGAGGAGATGAGATTTGGATGGTTGAGATGGGAGATGAAAGGGTAGGAAAGGTGGGCCACACTTATGGCTCTCTTGGAGTGGAAGAGCTTGGACGTATGGAGGTTTTTGGGTTGCTTGGAATGTGTTTTGAAAATGAAGAGAGAGAGAGAGAGGTTGTAAAGAGAGAGGGATAGATGGGTGATGGAGTGATGGATGTGTTGATGTGGTGAGTGATGGGTGTAAGAGCCCTTTTTTGACTTTGGGGTTGCTTGGTGTAGAAAAGTATAGGTTTTTGTAAGAACTTTTTGACTTTGGGGTTGCTTGGGAATGGGTGAAAGGTGATGTGTACTTGACATGATGGGATTGATTGATTGATTGATTAAGGTGACATCTTGTAGAGATTCTCTCGAAATTCGTACGCGTGGCGTTTTCTCGCACTGAACGCTGGCCCACATCTCCTGGCTAGAGTATCGGATCGGCACGCGAGTTGCGGCATCGGAACTGCAGCGACGGTGCAGTCGCAAGGGTATAAGTCTTGGTTTGAGTCGACTCGGGTTAACGGCGTATGAATCAGGGTCGCACACAATTACCGGTTAAGAGTCGAAGGTTGCCGGAATTCGACCGGGAAGACCGCAGGAACCTACGGAACGGTACGGTCTAGGATACGGGGCTAACAGATTACATCCTCGTCTAGTTTTAGTTCTAGTTACTTCCAAATTACGTACAAGGTTCAGTCCTTGTGGATTCAACCGGTCTTACCGAGATTATTACTACATCGCGACCCTATACTTGGGGTGATGAACACTAAATATTGTATATTTATTCCATGTTTTGCATCCTTTTCCAATGTGTTTAAATGTTGAATTACTCTAATGAGGTGAATTTTTATTTGCAAAAGAATTTCAAAGTCTGAGACAAATCTGAGTTAAAACGAAGATTTAAAGTTCGAAAGAAGTGAAGGTGGAGCAATGGAGGAACTGAAGAACTAAAGGAGAAGACAATTGAAGATTAAAAGAACCAAAGTTCCTGAAAAAGAAGACCGAAGATCAAAGTGCAATTAAATTGAAAAAAATTAGCAATTTTTGATCCATCAACTAGAGTTTTCGATCGATCGAGCAACCTTCGATTGATGTCGATCGATCGGGAGAAGAATCGAGAAAAATAGAATTGATAACTAAACACTTTGGACTATTTTTTGCACTTTCAATTGATCGTAAGTGTGGCTTTGATCGATTGAGAAAACAACCAAATTTTGAATTTGGTTGATGGACAGTTTTGGAGATGTTCGATCGATTAAAAATAGGTTTCAATTCGATCGAAGGTGTGTCAATTAATATCGATTAATCGAATATTCCGATCAATAACAGCGGTTGGTGAGAAAGTTCACAATTTTCTCAAAGTTGGTGGACTGAAAGCTATATAAAGGATAGTTTATTCGCATCGTAAGGGTCCTAGACACGACCGGGGAGAGAGATCAAGGGTGGTGTGACTTTGTTGGCTTTGACTTCACCTTCTTCCTTCATTTTTTTTTTTTTTTAATGTTTTCTAGTTTAAGTTTAGTTTTCCATTGCACTATGGTAGGCTAATCTCATAGCTAAGGCTAAATGGGTGAAATTTTTAATGTTCTACTTTATTTGATTCCATACATTGGTTTGAATGATGAAATTTAGATGAATTGATTTGAATTGTATAATCCTTGATCCATTGTGAACCACAAGTACTTTAGATGTTTGGAATTGCAATTAATTGGCTTGATTAAAGAAGATATTGATCTGTAAAATTCATTGATCTATTATCGACTCCAGGCATAGTAGATGCTTGAAATTTCCTGTAATCAATTTCTATGTGCTTTATGAGAGGATGATTCAATTGAGAATCATATCTTGTTGGGAATTTTAGATTTGAATTAACAATTTTATCTTTCAATTGGAAAGAATCTTTATTCAATTCCAATTGAGTTATCAAACTTGAATCGATAAACTAAGCATTGTGAATTGATTAAAAAGTGGATCCCTGGATCCTTAATTGCTTGTAATTATTGTTTCTACAACTCTTTTATTTGTTGTATTAAAAACTTAAAATTCTCTTTAGTTATAGAAGTTTTCTTAACCAAATTCTAGTCCCTATGGATTGACCTTGGATTCACCGAGCTTTGGTACTTCGCAACCTGCACTTGGGTGTGCAACCCTAAGGTTGTAACAAGTTTTTGACGTCGTTGTTGGGGACTGTGCGTTTAGAACACTTTAGATTTAGATTTTATTTTTGAATTTTTTTTATAGGTTTTCTCTGCATTTATAGGTTATGGTCTATTTTTCTAAGATTACTAACATCGATTTTTGTTTTCTATTTTATAGGGTTTTGCTAATCCTAGTTCTTCATCTTGGGTACCATCCTTCCAACTCACTCTTACTGCTTTAGTATAATTTTTTTCTTTCATTTTTATTTTCTAGAAGTAGAAATTAGTATTAGGTTTTTGGTGTTTCAAGCCCGAGTGGACACGCAATAGTTCGATTCGACTTCAAAGAGATGGAATTCTAGTTTAAAGGGTTGTCCGATCATCGTGTTAGAAAACAACATGTACTTGTGAATTAACTAGAACCATGGCTAAGAACCAGCTGAACCAACCTAATCAGGTCATGCAAGATGAGAATGATGTACATAACATCCCACCGGTTTGGACTCGACGTGATTATCTACAACCTACACGAACGAGCACTCCTTCCTGCATAGGTTTTCCAACTAATGTAGGAAAAGTTGATTTTAAACCTAGTATTATTCAACTACTTCCTAAATTTCATGGACTAGATTCTTTTTTTCTTTTTTTTAAAGGGGGACTACCCCCATGTATCTTTGTTAATTTGAAACAAGGATTTACAGACTGGACTATCGGGTGGGCTCCACAATAACATTGCGCCTCACCTATATCATTTCGCCTAATTAGCAAACGGAAAAATAGGAGAACAAAGGAAAAGAAGAAATTGGAGGAGAGGGAACTGCTTCAGGCATCAATACGGAGGAGCATTTGAATTCGCTCGAGTCAGGGATCCCCAACTGCCCCACATAAGCTTCAATTGGAGAAGCTCAGATAAGTGATTGGCCCTGCTGCATAGCTGACAGCCACATGCTTTCACGCCGCTAGCTGCAACGCTTCATCCCAACTCAAACATCAGCCCCATCAACTAGCAGCCTTACAGGACACACCCAGTTAAGCATCAGACCTGTTAGCATACTATTATTGTTAGTCATCCACGGTAATGGTATCTCAGACATACATTCCTTCAGTTTCACTGGGATAAGCTTGAAAACAGTGTCATTATTAAAGTAGTAGCAGGTTTGAATCCCGCCATTCCAGAAAGCCGCTTTCAGTAAGGTTATCTGCTCTCGCGGAAGTAGGCAATCAACACGTAAAGCCACATCCAACCCAAATTTGACTCATTAGGTGGCAGGTAGCTGATAGTACTTATGGTTGCCACCCTCAGGTAGCTCAGTCTCAACCTAAATCATGTGCAAAAAAACAAGGGCCCATCTGCAGGAAAAAAATCAGAGATTCTCAACCCACTCCCTTCTTAGTTGTCTTGCTTCTAATCAGTCTACACCTTCTTTATATAGCACTAAAGAGCCTCTAATGCTTTTTGGAAGGTCGGCTTTGTTACAATAGAGCTTGTTTGGGCACATTTCGCTTGCAATCTTCGCTAGACCATCCACAATCGAATTACCTTATCAAAGGGTGTGAGAAAAAAGTAGGTTGAGTGGCCGAATCAATCTTTGAATCATGCCCATACGGTACCATATGTTAGATTCTAAAGGTCCATATTTACATCTAAAAGAGTTTGACGAGATTGTTGCTACTTTGCATTATAATAATGTTATTGATGATTTTATTAGATTGAAATTATTTCATTTCTCCCTGAAGGAGAAAGCCAAGGCATGACTTCACTCCTTATGGCCTAGAAGCATTGAACTTGGCAAGAGATGACTAAGGAATTCCTTAAAAAGATTTTTCCGGTTTATAAAATCAACACATTGAAATGGAACATCATGATTTTCACCCAAAAAGATAATTAAATATTTTTTCAATGTTGGGAGTAGTTCAAAGAGCTCTTGCTTGCATGCCCTCACCATGGCTACGAAACATGTCAGGTAGTTAGCTTTCTCTACGATGGTTTGAACTCAAACATGCGCTAATTTGTAAAGATGATGTGTAATGGTGAGTTCATGAGCAAGGATCCCAAAGAGGCTTAGAATTACTTTGATCTTCTAGCCGAGAATGGCCCAATCATGAGATACATCTAACAAAGCTAGTAATACCAAGCCTATGGCCAAGGAGAAAGGATGTATGCACATCTTAAGAGAAGATGACGATGTAAATGAAAAAATAGCGGGTCTCACACAAAAAGTCGTGGTTATGGAATTAAGGAAAGTAAAGATGGTTAAACCCAATGAAGTTACTAAAAGCATATGCGGTATTTGTGAGAGCAATGCACACTTAACAAAGGATTGTCTTATAATTTCAGCTTTTCATGAAGTGTTGCATGAACAAGCGAATGCCATGAATGCTTATCAACACTCATTCAATTCTCCCATGTCAAACACGTACACTCCTAATTGGCAGAATCATCCAAACTTTAGTTAAAGGAATGGACATACTGCGAATGCTAACAATAATCATCACGGGCCCTTTCCTAGTACTCCATATGTGTCCTTACCGATGAACACCCTAGAGGATACATTACAAGCATTCATGTAAGGCCAAACATAATTAATTCAAAACACCATGCAAGCACTATATGAGCTCAAATCCTTAGTTGAGAAAATTGATTCTCACCTCAACATTAGAGAGAAATGAATTTTTCTAGCCAAACCTCAACCAAATCCAAAAGGACAATATGAGGTGAGCAACTCAGATTCTCCCAACCCTGATATCGTAGGGCATGATGTAATTGGGCCCCTGGCACATCTGGTTTGAAGAAATTCATTTTGTATATAGAGAAATTGTCGTTCAAAGTGTGAACCACAAATCAGCCACAACTTTTTATTCGGGTATCATTACGGGACTCCCAACCTATCGATCTTTATATAGTTGGCCTTCTGAGGTCAACCAACCCACATAATGGGTAACATCCATTTGTTTCGTGAGAAAATGCACGGTTCCTGTTCAAAACAACGATTTTAAGAAAATTAATATTTTTAATAATTTCATTTTTTGTTGTATATCTTTATTTTTAGAGTTTTATGATTTTCTTCTTTTAAAAAAAAAATGTTTGTAATAATATCAGGAATACTCTAATAAGGGTTATTTGATGTTTATATTTTTTGACAAATTTAATGTTTAATTAGAATTTTTTTTACTATTTGGATAATTTTGAATTAGGGATTGAGTTTTCTTTATTAATGGTGTAATTAAGAAAATCACATAAACATTATTATTTAATAAAATATCTTAATTTCTTGTGGATTCAACAACTCTCCTTATAGAATGTTTTAATCACTTGAGGAAGACAGTAATCTTCCTCTTCACTTTTCATGTTCTTCCCCACGTTAGTTGGTATCAAAGCGAGGTTTCTTCTCAGTTCGATGGCTTCTAACAATGGTTTGAGTAATAACTCCATGGACGGCGCTACAAGGGATAATACTATGACAATAGTGGCATTTACAGCCTTCTAGCTAGAGAATTTACAAGCCATGTAAGGACTACATGTAGAGATTGATCGTTTGATGGAGGCCTTAGGACAGACCCATGTTTGTGATGATGAGTGGCTTGAGAATAGTGTTGTGGCTTGTACTTATCAAGTTCATGGTGTAATTCCGGTGGCGAATCATAGACCACCGCCCAATAATTGTAGATCTAACAATGAGGAGATTGATGATATGATTCTCCAACGAGAAGAAAAAAGAGGTGTCAGGCTGGATCGAGATAGAGATTATAGGATGAAGGTTGATCTCCCTAACTTCAATGGAGGACTTGATTGTCTTCTTAAAGTCGAACGAGTCTTTGATTATATGGAGATTCCTTAGGAAAAGAGTGTCAAACTTGTGGCCTACAAATTGAAAGGCGGAGCCTCAGCTCGGTGGGAATAACTCCAACTTTCACGGACCAGATAGATGAAAGCGTTGATCTGCACATTACCACAGATGAAGCAGTTGATGCAGACATGATTCTTGTCAATCGATTATGATGAGGAATTATTTTAGTAATAGTATAATTATCAACAAGGTAGCCAATCACTATGAAATTACGCAGAGGAATTCTATTGCTTATTTGCGAGAAATGGTCTAGTTGAGACTGAGTCGTAGTAGGTTATTAGATTCGTCAATGGTTTACGTATGAAGATCCAAGATCAAGTGTATAAACAACACTTTCGGATGATGAACGAGGCAGTCAAATTGGCCACCCCGAGTAGAGATGCAATTGGAGCATCCCAATATACGAAATTATGTTCTGAACATGGTAATTACTTTTGAACCTTCACGGGATGTGGCACAATCCCAGGGATAGGATCCTTTTGGGGGGTGTCCTCGACACCCTCCAACTGCGAACCAAAATTTGGGAAGTGGTCAAGTTAGACCTCAGAGAGCAATAACCACTGTTTTTGGTCCAAGTAAAACTTTAATCCCTACGCTCCGCTTCAATCGTACAAGTGTTATCAATGTGGCTATATAACCTAGTCATCGATTTAATACGTGTCCTTAAAGGCAGATGGTTAATCTGGCCATTAACAATGGGGGAACAAAAGATGGACAAGACGGTCTGGGAGTCGATGACGCTGAACACACCGAGGATGATGGAGGAGGCAAATGGATTCACAAAGGTTATAATGAGTCTATGATCGTAAGGAAGCTATTGTACACACTAAAGAAGGATGAGATAGATCCGTAGCGGCACAAAATCTTTTGAACGAGGTGCACTGTGAACAATCTGTGATCTGATCATATATGGTGGGAGTAGTGAGAGTATCATGTTAAAAATTATAGTAGAAAAGCTACAACTGCATGCAGACAGAAAAAACATCCCTCTTCATACATGATTGGATGGATCAAGGAGGTTAACGAAATAAAGAAGTCTGAGGGAATTATGCTTAAAGAAATTTATGACAAATTACCCTCCATGCAAGATATTGCTCTTGCTCAAGCAGAGTTTGCTTTCAATAATGTACATTACTGATTCACTTGCTCTTAATTCGAGGTTGTATATGATCGTGTTTCCAAACATACACTTGAATTGATCTCTTTTCCTAAGTTATAGGGTGTGAATGTTGCAATAAAAGATATCATGGAGTAGATCATGACAGTGCATGGCGAGATCCAAAAGAAGTTAAAGGAGTCCAATGTTAAGCATAAGAAAGAGGTTGACAAACATCAACCCAAAAAAGTGTTTAAAGTGGATGATTATGTGTTAGTTTACCTATGTAAGGAGAGATTTTCGACCGCAATGTTTAACAAGTTGAGGAATAAGAAAATTAGCCATGTTTCGATCCTTAAGAAAATCAATGATAATACATACGTTGTTGATCTCCTAAGGCATGCACATTCCCACGAACTTTCAATGTGATAGATCTACATAAGTCTCATGAGTCGAATCTATTGGATAACACAGGGACGAGTTCTTTCCAAAGTTGAGGGAATTGATGTAGGACATGTCATAGATATATTCTTTGAATGGTTGGACCTAAAAAAAAAAGACCAAACAAAAGTAGAAGTAGTTCGTCAAATTTGGGCCCACAATACTATGTAAAGCATAATGTAATTGGCCCTAGGCACATCCGATTCAAAGAAAAGTATCATTTAAAGTGTGAACCATAAATCGGTCACTAATTCTAATCTATGTATCGTCACAGGACACACAACATATTGATCTTTATGTAGTGGGCCATTCGGAGTCAACTGTGCCACATAGTGGGTAACGTCCGTCCATTTCATAAGAAAACCCACGCTTCATGTTTGAAATTACGATTTTCAAAAGGAAAAAATTATTGTGTGCAGTAATTCCGATTTTATCATATCTTCTTATTTTTAGAGTTTAGGATTCCCTTCATTTTTTTAGAAATTACTTGTAATAATGTCGAGAATACTCCATAAGATTTTTATATTTTTGACAAATTTACTCTCTGGATAGATTTTTTGCTACTTCTGGTAATTTTGAATTAGCGATTGGGTTTTTTTTATTAACGGTGTAATTTAGAAAATCATATACACATTCTTCAATAAAATATATAAATTTTTATTTTTAATTTTTGGTGGATTTAAGAACTCTCTTGTGAGTTTAAGATTTTAATTACTATTGGAAGACGGTGATCTTTCTCTTCACTTCTCAAGCTCTCCCCACGCCATGTTCGATCCTATCCATCTGATTATCGAGAGTGGATATGCTTGCATCCGGGTAACTCCAAGTTCAGTTAAGCCATGACCGTGGGCCCACCTTGATGTATATATTGTATATCCACACCGTCTATTCCTTTTGACAGATCATTTTAGTCCATCTACTTAAAAATGAAGTAGATCCAAATCTAAGGTGGACCGCACCACAAGAAACACAGTTGAATGCACACCATTCCTATGATCCACCTTAATGTTTATTTTCCATTAAACCCGTTGATAAAGGTAATAGAGACCTGGATGAAGTGATAACACAAATGTCAGCTTGATCTAAAACTTTAGTGGAGTACGAGAAGTTTTTAACGGTCTATCACCACTGTTTCTTGTGGTGTGGTCCACCTAAGATTTGTATCTGCTTTATCTTTGGATGTATACCCTGAAATGATTAGGAAGAAACGGATGGATGGTGCGGATATACAACACATACAACAAGGTGGGCCCGATGTCGTTCTGAGTTATCCCGACCCGACCGATTCCTCTGCCCTGATTATTTGCGTTCAAAGATACGGTGGAGCAAATATCATTAAAAGCCATTTAAGTGTGAGAAACTGACAAAAGGTGATGGATAAAATTTTCATATAGGTTTGATTCTTGCAATTGGACTATCCATGTAAGGGACGACACTTAGATGGACGGTTCGATTGATTCATTAACTTGGCACCTGTGCTATACAGAAAAGGCTCTACCTTATTTAAATTGGGCGCTGCTTCGGTAATATTCCTTAAAATCTACGCAGACCACACAGCAGGAAAAAGTGGTTATCTATCATTAAAAACTGTTTGTAGGACACGAAAGTTTCGGATCAAGCTGATATTTTATTTGGTCCCTTCATCCAGGCCTTTGTGACATTTTCAACAAGTTGGATGGCAAATAAAGATTCCGATAGCCCTAAGAAGTTAGTAACAGTGGGTAATCGATCAACACTGGTTCCTGTAGTGTGGTCCGCCTGAGATTTGTATCTGCTTCATTTTTGAAATATTGTTGTCCTAAAATGATCTGTCAAAATGGATAAACAACATAGATTTAAGGAAAATACACCCAAGTGGGCCCCACAGTCAGGGATCCACCCGCCTCACTTAACCCGACGCATTTCAGTTTGATCAGCAGCAGCATCTTGTCATCTCCCTATCATTAAGACATTATCTGCTATTCTGATTTCCAAAATGGTAAGACCAAATAAAAAACAAACAGAAAAAAAGGAAATCCGATTCCGTACTGATTTACTCGTAAACTCCTTTGGGCCACAGTGAACGTATATGGTTTATCAACGAAGTACATACATTTTTTTCCAAATCATTTTAGGGCCTATTTGGGCAAATGGATTAGGGTATATTAAAGGGTATTAAGTGGGATAGGATTGTCAAATCCCCCGAGCCTACCCCCTGCGTGTTTGGGCAAGCATCGACTGTAAGAACTCGATCATCCTCCGTCATATTCGCTGGAACTGGTTCATTGGATTGACGTCTACACCCAAGCTATTGGTGGTCGGTGCTTTGTGGCCCCCACCATGATGTACGTGTTTCATCCATTCCGTTCATCCATTTTTACAGATCATTTTAGTGCTTGATACAAAAAATGATAGGGATATAAATCTTAGGTGGGCCACACCAGAGGACAAAATTAATAAATGGATATTCACAATTAAAATCCTACTAAGGCCCACTGTACTGTTTATTTGACATCCAATCTGTTTATTTGGTCACAAAGACCCAGATGAAGGGAAACAATAAATATCAGCTTTATCCAAAACTTTTATGACCCCCAAAATGTTTTTAATGGTCAAAATTCATTTAACACTATTTCCTATAATGTGGTCCACTTGAGAGTGAGATATACTTCATTTTTTCTACCATATCATAAATTGATATATAAAAGTAGATGAACGGCATTGATGACACAGATACATCATGATGGGCCTCACAAAGCACCGACCAATTCGTTCCCTGGGACATCCATCTGCCCAATACCACAACACCCAAACAAGACCGTAGCTGGTCATGGAATTGGCGTCTACACCCAAACCACCCGACAAACCACTGACAGCATTAAATGCGTCATATCAGCCAATTCCATACACCTAAAAAACATTTGCCCAAACAGGCCCTTAGGGGGTACCCTAAAATCAAAGCAGTTCTACAGGTTAAGTTGTATTTTTTAGAATAAAAAAAATTTCAAAAATAAAAGTTATTTTTAGAAAGTAAAATAATATATAATTAATTATTTAAAACTTTTCATAAATAGTATGTATATCCAGTTGGTAAGAGAATGAGTTTTTGCTTATGCAACCAAGGTTCAAATCTCCTTGAGCGCGCAGCTTGGGCGCTTTATTAGGCGCACTTAGCACATGGTTCAAGGTATTGAACCGGGGTCTACCCTAATGTTTTATTGCTTTCTTTTATGATTGAGAGTAATTGTGACATGATTGTACATGTGGCACCTATCCGCTTATGTGGATACAGTTTTTCCTGTTGGATAAATGCTCCTGTCTGAATGGATATGGAAATAACTGTCATAGGACAAAGAGTCATGTCCTTTCATGGAAAGACAATTATTTACTGTGAATGGGTATGAATTTCTTGAAGAGGCTCTTCAGCACCTCTTCAGGAAGAAATCCATAACCTTTCAATTGATATAAATCCTGAATACTATAATCTAGAAGAAGATACTCTTAATCCTTAAGATTATATCATCTTCTGTGCAATTACTCTCAATCTGATCTCTTTGCTGAGTTTTTTCTGAACGTCTTAAGGCTATCGGGTGTCAAAACTAGAGATCTGTTCAAACACTTAAATGTGCAATTTTCATATTGAAAATGGATTGAGATTGAGAGTTCATTGTATCCTAAGACAATTTGTAGATTTTCTTTGTTTGCACTTGCCAGAAATTTCGAAAAAAAAGGACAGCAAATTTGTCTTGAGAAATTGGCTATTCAAGTTAAGCCTTAAATCTGATAGATTTGATCGTTTCGTTATCGTTTTCTTCTATCCTTCGTTGTGTACAAGAAACACTTACATTTCTAACACAAGTGGGCCACACCACCACAAGAAACAATGGGAATAATGCTATTCATCCAATTTTCCAGAACATTTCAGGGTTCTCAAAATCGAAGTAGATCCAAACCTCCCTAGACCACAGCACAAGCACATGAAGCAATGGGAATAATGATTTCCATAGCTGCCTATAGTGATATTTATTTGTCATCCAACCTTTTCGTAGGATCTCACACAACATGAATTAAAAGGAAAATACAAATATCAGCTTATTTAAAACAACTTGGCCCTTGAGAATATTTCAACGGTGGACATTTAATTCAATCATTTTTTCTTGTAGTGTAGTCACTTGAGATTTGGATATGTTTCATTTTAGGTCTAAAGCATCACTAAAATTATTTGGTAAAATGACTTAAAAAAGAGCTGCTAGGATCACTACGTACCACCAGGGTTACTTTAGTCAACCGAGAGCCATTGTAGAGTGTAACTTCACTAGATCCAACCCGTTCATCAGGTTTGATGCCTCATTTTAACCCATTTAATAAAAAAAAAAACTATTATCATCCAAAAACTAATGTCGGCCAGACCAGAAGGAACGGTTGAGATGGAACGCCTACCATTAATTTTGTGTAGGACCCACCTTGGTGTCAATCCATTCATCTGACGTACATCATGAGACGAAAGCATTATCCAAAAATCACTGTATTCAAAAACTTAGGTAGGACATAAGAGGTGAATTTATATGTTTTAAGTATAAATTGTTTTGGTGGGCCACCTGAGAGTATCACATCATCCTGACTTTTGGAATCAGACTCAATGGTGGTGGAGCAAGTGAAGGCCAAAAAAACCTAGATGAAGGGGAAAAAAAAAAATGATCTGAAAGTTTTTTGGCACACAAAATGTTTTAATGGTCAATCACACTGTTTCTTGTGATATGGTACACCTGAGATTTGGATAGGGTATTTTTGGATCTCCCTAAAATAATCTAAAAAACGGATGGACAGCGTGGATATAGAATACCTACATCAAGGTGGGCTCCACGGTGAGGGCCGTACAATCTTGGGTGAGGCTTGCGGCCGCACCTGATCCGCTCCCGAAAGCGACGGGGTAACATACATGGAGATAGATTGCACTAGGGGACGCGGATTGCGTCCTACCCCCGCCGCCGACAGTAATCCGTCAGGGCAGGGCTCTGTGGGGCCCACTGTGATGTAATGCTTTATCCACGCCGTTAATCGATTTTCTCATATCATTTTAAATATCATAGAAAATATGAGGTAGTTCCACGGCTCCAATGGACCACACCAAGGAAGCTGCAGTAGTAATGACACCACCGTTGAAGCCTTCTAAGGGAACCGTTATGTTTTTTTTTACCATCCAACCTATTAATAAGTTAATGTAGACGTGGATGAAGTGAAAACACAAATATTATCTTGATCCGAAACTTATCCAGCTCCCGAGAATTTTTTTAATGGTGGATGTTCAATGGCCATTTTGTGGTCCACTTAAGACTTGGACCTGCCTTATTTTTGATTCATATCTTAAATGATATGATAAAAACGATGAACGGCGTGGATAAAATACTTACATTATGGTGGGCCCATAGCCGTGCCCGGACGGTAATGGGTAGTACGCAATCCGCGTCCTGCACTAGGTTTCTATTGGCTGGCGTCTGATGTTGGGGGACGCGGATTAGGTACCACCCCCGCCCTTTCCGAGCTCGGAACGACCACGGCCTCCGAGGGGCCACCTTGATGTATGCGTTTCATTCACTCCGTCCATCCATTTTTTCATATAATTTTTAGCGCGTAGAAACCGAAAAATGTGAACAGATCCAATACTCAAGCGAACCACACCACAGGAATCAGCGTGGTGATAATGGTAACACCGTTGAAACCTTCCTAAGGTTCACCTGATGGTTTATTTCCATCCAGCTGTTCATAAGGTCACGTAGACCTGGATGAAGGGAAAACACCTATATTCAGGTCAATCCAAACTTGTGGCCTTCGTGAAGTTTTCAACGGTAGTTGTCTAAACCTGGTCCACTCGAGCCTTGTATCTAGCTATATCTACACTAAAATGATATAGCAAAATGGATGGACGGTGTGGATAAAATGCATACATGGTGGCCCCTCAGACCCCTGCCCGTTCTGAGCTTCTGGACGTGCGAGGTAGTACCAAACCGCGTCCGGACGCTGGATGGATCGGCTGGTTCCATGTGGGACCATCGGTTAGGCCAATTAAAACAGCGGCGTCCATGCATCGCAACCTACATTTGTTTTTCCCTGTTTTACTAGAAACTACCTCGCACTCAAAATTCTACATAAATTCGTATCATTTGTGAAAATTTTTAACCGTTGGTATATGTTGTAATTCTTATGGCTCACCGTACGATCATATAATCGTGATTTCTAATAATATTATATATCATTTAGGTATATCCTGAGGAACGATTTAGATCTCTCATACGTGTTGTTAATTTTCACGTGCGAGGTGTTCATACTTGCAATGTTCACTCGAGCGAGTGCACGCGGTAATCCACGTCCCTTACATTCCCACCGCTGGAAACTCTTTGCCTCTGTCGCGGTAGCGTACAGCGTGTTTGTCGCCCACTTGGGTCCTCATGCTTTTTAATCCGATGATCTGAACTGTCCATATTGTGAAACCTAATATTTTCGTACTAATTTAAAAATTATACTGAAAAATGATTGTAACCACCACTATCTCTAGATTAATTTAGAACAATAAAAAGAAATTTTTTGATGGCTTGGATTATACAAATAATAGGTTAGGATCTTCAACAAAACTTATTATATGAAGCTATCTAGGTATTTTAGTAACGAAAATACGGACGATTCAAATCATCAGACCATTAAGCACGTGGACCGGGGTTGCGACACACAGAGTATCCTTGTCGCGATGGAGACAAATACGACCTCGTTAGACAAATACGACCTCGTTAGAAAATCCCATACCATACAAAACCCGAAATTCCAGCTTTCTTCAGTAAACCCTTCCCCATCAATCGCCTAATCCATAAATACCCGGATCCGAAAACCGCAATCGTCTCTCTTTGTCTCCCCGTCCGTCCGTCCGTCGATAGATGAATGCAGCTTCAGTACGATTCGTTTCACCTCCTTCAAGATTCGTATCGAAACCATCGCCGAAGATCGGATTTCTAGACGTAGCTGATTCGGAAGCTGTCCGTACTCGAAAGTTCAAGGTTTTTGTTTGAGACTTTCTGGTGTCAGATCGACGGTACGGCGAAGGCGATGCCCGAGTCGAGGATTTTATCGGATTCGGAAGCGGCGGCAGCGGGCAGGAGCAATCAGGCAGCTGCAGGTCCGGTATTGTTTTTCCTTTCGCGCATTTTCTTTTTGTGTTTTGTAGTTAGAGAAATTGGGAAGATTTTGGAAATATCAGTTGAATTTCAGGGTCGTTTGGATGCATATAAGTTTTTAAGTTGTAATTGACTTGCACCTACAATTCACCTATATTCTACCTATTTGGATGCAAGTTTTATATATATATATATATATATATATATATCTATATATATATATATATATATATATATATATATATATGGAAAAGGTTCTATGCGGTAGAGCTGTGTGCGCCACACCACATACAAAAGTTGAGAGGAGCTACCCTCCATTAAAGATTCATAATCATTTGTTGGGCCCACCGAGATGTGGTTCACAAATCCAGCCCATTCATTATGTGTGTCCCACTTAGATGAGGGGTTAGACCAAGTTTTCAGACTTATCCAAATTTCAGGTGGGCCCCACTAAGTGCTTTTATATGTTTTAGGCATGTCTTCACATGATTTTAGATGGTATGGCCCACCTGAGTTCCATATATGGTTGATATGGGGATATCCCATAATTTAAGGGGACCCATTAAATGCATGGTCTTGATGTTCGACACACATTACAGTGGGGCCCCACATAGCTCGACCTCGTGGGAAGCTCATCCCCCCCCCCCCCCCCCCCCCCCCCCCCCCACCCCACCCACACACACACACATACAAGCTTGGCACAAGATATGTTATTTGGTTAAGCCCTGTAAATAAATCTTTAAGCTCATTCTTAAGCTAAACCTATTATGTATATTTCAACAAACCTATCAGTCTTTTTAAGGGGCTAAAGTGTTGATTTTGTTTTTTATCCTTTTATGCTTTCTTTAGTCCCTATTGAATAGAATGGAAGAAGAAAAAGGCGTATATATCACTCTTGTCAAGTGTGTTGATCTATGCCCAGCCCGTACGTGCGCGCAAGGGTGCAACCAGTGGGAAATCTAGCTCGGAAGCCTTTAAACAGGCGTGTGTGGACATGTGCACTTGCGTGTACTCGCGCACAGGGGGGTGCAATTGGACCTCGAGTGTCTTGATGTGGTGTTCTACTAGTGTTGATTTTCTACCAGTGTATGCACGTTGTGTGGAAACATTGCTAAGAATCAAGGCAGGTGGATATGACCGTGGTATGAACAACTGAATCAGAACTCAGATGAACATGGGATTTCAGTGACTTAAGGCCGTAGATATTTAGCCTACTCATAAGATAAATGTACCCCAACGGAAGCCGTTGGGCAGTAGCAAACTAGATTAGGAAAAGTGAAATAAATATGAAACTTAGGTAGATATAAAAGTAGGTAGATGTGTTTAGCATGGGGTCTCAAGCTCTTCTTCTTGTGCTCCTTTCATAGCTTTTTCGAGGTGGTGAAAGGCCCTTGCTTGGCTTCTGGATGCTTCGTGGGAGCTTTCCAGATACGTAATATTTTCTTTAGCAAAACAAGACTTGCGTTGGAAAGAAAGGGCTTCGGACTTGTTGGCTTCTCGGATCTTCTTTAGTAGTTGATCCTTTGTGAAGATCTTCATGGCCCACTAGAGATCTGGCTTGGAACCTCCAAAGTTTCTCTGATGAAGATAACCAGGCCAAGTTCCAGGGAGCTCAATGGTTGATCTCTATCTAACATGGCCAGTCAACATCTCTGTTAATGGCCCACCTTGTCAACTTTAAGGTGTTGGACGGTCTAGATCAAACCACCTCCTTCGTTCAACCCTCCAAACAGTGATCTGGAGTGCTAGAGGAATTTGACCCCAGACACTCATTTGTCATTTGGACAGACCAGATCTCCCATTCTCTTGATTCAGATCATGGTGTAGAATGAGACTGGATATGGGTTCAGTCGTCCCTTGGTCTTCGGAATCTTCTGGATCACTATTGGTTCTCTGATGTAGAGCGGGTCGCGGACAATTACATGGCAAAGATGGATCAGAAAAGCCCGGTCGGCGACAGAAGTGATCTGGACCATCAGACCTTAAAATCAGGCGTATCTCTCAATCCGGGATGAGTTAGCCGACGAAAATATATGATTTTTGGGTAGAACGAGCTACTTTAGCCAACCAACCCCGCTTACGCTGGGTTGCGATGCTCGGAATTGCGAGAAACCCCTGATTTCACGGTCGTTTCCCTGTTTCAATTTCGTTTTTACTATAAATAGTAAGTTTTAGTTTGCTTATAACTCTTCATCCGTCGGGCTTTAGGAGTTGCGCCCAACGTGAAAAGAGCTTAGAATAATTAGGAGAACGGGTTGGTGAAGCCAAATAGGACACTTACTATTTTTGGCCGAAAACCTTGCGCACTAGTAGACATCACGACCGTCTATAAATAGTAAGTTTACTATTTATAGTAAGTCGCGAATTCTAGGAGTCCTAGTTGTAGTTTGATTCTGATTTCTTTTCCATTGCTTAGTACCCTTATTTAAAGGTTGTGAACTCGTTTTTAGGAATTAATTAAGCTATTTCGAATTTATTTAGAATTTATTTCTATTTTCTACTCTCTTTTCTCGTGGATTCGAGAAGTCTCTGTGAGGAGTCCAGAGAAGTTCCGTGGATTCGGAATAGTTATCCTCTTGAGGAAGACGGTGCTCGACCTCACGTCCTCCCCTGCGTCATTCTCCAAACATCTCTTGGAAAATCTCTCATTTTGAAAGGATCGTAAGAAACGGCCTTGCAGATGAGATCATATCCAGTTGTGAGATAGGATACGTTCGCTCGGCGGGTCTTTTATAGACATGCCAGGCATGTTGCATCATTTAATGGGCACGTTAATCGTGGCCATGTGGCACATGACAATTCATCCCCTTAAAAGGCCTGATAAGAGTCTGTACTATCATATTAATATTAGAATACATAACACCGACGGAAGATTAAACGAAAATCTCTTCAAGTGAGAGTATAAGTTCTGCATATGCCAAACAAATAGTATCTCCACGTGGCATCCTCCTATAAGTCCACGTCTGGGCACCGAAAAAGGCTGTAAATAACCCCTATTTGAATAAAAATTGAAAATCCCGAACTATAATATACACAAACCTTTAAGGTAGAGCTTTGTATTAAACACACATTAGAGTCGTTTCCATCAAAACCCCATCCCCTCACTCTCTATGCATTTTTATGTAACAATGTTTTGAATCACGCTCGTAGCATAGCTACAACGCTATGCAGTGTTAGCAAATAATGATGTAGTACATTTCTTTAATAAAAGCTTATTGTATTTGTGTTTTAAATACTCTCAATCTTTGAGATTTTAAATTCTTTTCATAGTAGTGATTTCAATTAAATATTATTGATTAAAGCAATTTGATCAAAAAGTTGTTGATGTGATAAGATTTGATTTGGTTTATATACATGTGGCTTAACTTTTGATAAATGATAATTAATTGTTTGTTTGAATATGCTTATACTTGAAAAAATGAATCATCTTTTAAGTGTGTGTGTGTGTGTGTATAGAGAGAGAGAGAGAGAGAGAGAGAGAGAGAGAGAAACGCTCAACTACGCACTGGTTCGCACATCATTACGTGCGAACCTTACTATCAACCGTCCGATAAGGCAGACGGTTTGGATAAAGGCGCTCTTATGTGCGAGTTTGAAAGAGCGAGTTTCCTTCTCTGGCACGCCTCTTCACCCTATTCTCTAATTCTCCAAAAGATGCGGTGAAAGCCTTTCGCATGAGGTTCTTCCGCTGGGATGCTAAGTGGGGCCCACCATGATGTTTTTTTGAGAAATCTACCTTGTGCATCCATTTTTTGAGCTCATTTTAAGCACCTAAGACTAAAAATTAGCAAGATGTAAGACTCAAGTAGGCCGAACTAAAGGAAAAGGTGGGTAAGGAATTTTCTACCGTTGAAACCTCCCTGGGTCGACAATGATTTTTTCTGTTATCCATACCATTCGTAATGTCATTACCACTAAGATGAACTGAAAACACGAATATTACCCTGATTTAAGCTTTTGAGCCCCAGGAATATTTCAACTGTGTGTGTTCAATCCTTACATTTTCAGCCCACTTGAGTATCTTATCCTTCTCATTTTTGGCCTCATGTCCTAAAATGATCTCACAAAATGAATGGACAGATTGGATTTCTCAAAAACATCATGGTGGGTCCCACTTAGGTTTCCAGCGCAGGAGCTTCTTGCGAAAGCGTGTCTGGTGACTTCAGAAGCGGATTAGCTACGGATAGGTTGAGTAGCCAAACTCGCTGCTGAAGTGACGTCACTAGGTTCCGTGGGCCCCACCATGGTGCATATTTTATATCCAAACCGTCCATCCATTTAGAGAGATCATTTTAGGTCATAACCCAGAGAATGAGCCACATACAAAGCTTTAGTGAACCCACCACAAAAAACAATGGGAGAGTGATGCCCACCGTAAAAACTTCTAAGGGCCACAAATTTTTGATCAAGCTGACATTTATGTTTTCCCTTCTTTCATGTCTGTGTTAACTTATGAACAGTTTGGATCTCAAATAAACATAATTGTGATCCTTAGGAAGTTTCCAACGGTGGGCATCACTCTCCCCACTGTTTTATGTGGTGGGGTCCACTACAACTTTGGATCTGCCTTATTCTTTGCTTTATGCCCTAAAATAATCTCTCCAAATGGATGGACGGTGTGGATGTAACACATACATCATGATGGATCCCACAAAAATTGATGACGTCAATTCAGTATCCAGTCACGCTGCTCAACCTATCAGTAGCTAATCTGCATCCAGTAACTTCTCGCGAAATCCGTGCGGATCGCGACCTATCGCCGCCCGTCTCCAGTTATGAATGGGTAGGAGCTTTGAGTGGTCACGTGATGTATGGGTTTTATCCACACCGTCCATCCATTTTTCCTTATCATTTCAGGGCATTATCCCAAAACTGAGGCAGATCCAAATCTCAAGTGGACCACACCACAGGAAGCAGCGGTGATAATGATTCTCACCATTAAATTTTTTTAGGGCCCACCGTGATGTTTATTTGACATCCAACCTGTAGATTAGGTCATACAGACCTGGATGATGGCAAAAAACAAATATCAGCTTGATCCAAAAATTTGGTAGCCCAGGAAGTTTTTAATGGTGAGAGTTCAATCAACACTGTGTGGCCCACTTGAGATTTTGATCTACCTCAGTTTTGGGTTTATACCATAAAATTATTTTTAAAAATGTATGGACGACATGGATTTATAACTAACATCTTGGTGGGACCCACCTAGCATCCCAGCAAAAGAACTTCATGTAAAAAGCTTCTGTCGCGTCCTTTGGAGAGTTAGAGAATATGGTGAAGATGCGTGCGAGAGAATGAAACTTGCTCTTAAAGTCACGCATAAGAGCGCCTTCATCCAGACCGTTTGCCTTATCCGATAGTTGATAGCAAGGTTGCATGCACATACTACGTGCGAATCGGTGCACAGCCAAGCATATCTCTCTCTCCTCTCTCTCTCTCTCTCTCTCTCTCTCTCTCTCTCTCTCTCTCTCGCTATATATATATATATATATATATATATATATATATATATATATATATATATTATATATATATAATTAAAAAGTAAAAGTATCATGTAGCTTACACTACACAACACGCTATCGCTATTTAAAACATTATTATGTAAAAGGAGGAGAAATCCAATTTGTTTTGAAATCATGGCTGAGATTCGAGGTAAAGATCTTCGCTCCCCCCTTTCTTCATTGCAAAAAAAAAAAAAGTAGAAAGGAAAAGTTATACCTTGCACTGTAAAAGGTCAGTAAAGATGGAGAAAGGAGAAGTCGATAAATAAATAAATATAAATATAAATATAAATAAAAAGATAGAAGATCTCGGGCCGTGTAAATCACTTATAGATAAGTGAAATCCCACCTCTACGCCATGTAAGTTGCCTATAAGTGGCTTACAAATTGTAACTCACAAGTGAAATTTCAAACCCAAGCACCACCTGTAAGTGAGTTATAGGTCACATATCACTGACCCAACTTGCATGCATCCAAAGGACCTCCGATTGCTGTGGAGGTAGAGATGTGGGGAATTATAGGGTCATGATGATGATGATACAGGTAGAAAGACTAAAACAGTGTTATGTTGGGACAATGGTTCTTTTATCCGGTCATTGATCAGTTGGTCTGTGTCATGGATGGGGATGCCTTGTCGTCATTGCATGAGATCTTTTCCTTGCAATCTTTGACCTTTATTATGAGCCGTCTATTTTCGGGACAACATTGAATGGCCAGGATCTTCTAATCTAGGAGGGTTTTCAGCTTTCCCCCATCCACGGTGGAGCTTATCAGATCAACAGTCTGGATAACTGAACTGTGGCTCCACTGTATGTACATGGTGCATCAAGCCACCATACATCCAGCTTGTAAGGTCGATGGGCCTATTTGATTGGTTGTAATCACAGTAGTCAAAGTTAAATAATTAATAATTATTTACTAGGCATTTTCTGGACAAGTATGACATCTCATTCGAGAGACTCCCAATTGTGTGTTGGGTACCTTTGTACATGGCAAAACTCTGTGGCATGCACCATGATTTGTGTTTCATCCATGCCGTCCATTCATTTTTCCAAATCATTTTAGGGCACGAGCTCAAAAATGAAGCAAATCCAAAGCTCAATTGGCCCACGATGGGAATAATGACGTCCACCAGTGAACTCACTGTTTTCTATAATGTGGTCCACTTGATCTTTAGATCTGCCTCATTTTTTGGCTCATGCTGTAAAGTGATCTTAAAAAAAATGAATGAATGGTGTGGATATAACACATACATCATGGTAGGGCCACAAAGTTTTGCTTGAAAAGAGGGTGAAATTCGCACTATTTTCTATAAGGAATTCCATCTATTCCAAACAGATGCTAAAACCATCATTATGATTTTTCCACCATTTACCTCCCAATCAAACAGGCCCTAGTATTCAATTCAATGTAATTAATGAATAACATTATAGGGTACCAATGGTTCATGTCTGTACAAGTGGGACCCATGTTCAAGAGATGCAGACCATGTTGCGCAGCACGCCAACAACGCAGTGAGCCTAGTCCAATCTAAGGCCTCACCACAAACGATAGACAGGAAGAAATATAAACTAGAATAGATCAAAGCAATCCAAAACAACCACAAAACAGATATACGTGGAAAAACCCCAAACTAGGGTAAAAACCACGGATGCAAAATTCCACTATGAAGAGAAACGAAGATTACAAGGCAATATACTAACCTCTCCTTGGAAGTACAGAGAAAATCCCTTGCCCACACCTTAGAATAATTTCTTAATATTCACCTTAACCTAGAATAGCCCTAGGGACCCCAATTTATAGTTTTGGCAACTTCCCTTACCGCATCCCAGTTGCGAAAGGACTTGCGACACGAAATCCGCGAAACTCCTTTCGCATCCCAGTTGCGAAAGGACTTGTGACACGAATCCGCGAAACTCCTTTTGCATCCCAGTTGCGAAGGACGCGACACGAAATCCGCGCAACCTCGACTGGTCATGGGCGGCCCCAGATGTGGCTCCACTTCTCAACAATCTCCCACTTGGAGACACATCTCCATAAACCTTTGTCTTCTTCATCCGGAGTGCACCACCTCCCCGTCTTCAAGCCTGAAGACCAATCAAAGCTGAACAGAGCTTCAGCTTCTCCCTTGTGACCGCCTTGGTCAGCATATCCGCAGGATTCTCACTTGTATGAATCTTCTCCAGAGCAATCGATCCATCTTCCAGTAACGAACGTATGAAGTGATATCTGATGGCAATATGCTTGGTCCTTGAATGAAAGGCTGAATTCTTAGCCAAGTGTATTGCACTCTGACTGTCACTGTACAGTTTGCAATCTGCTTGCTTCTTACCCAACTCTTCCATAAAACCTTGCATCCACACCATCTCCTTGCATGCTTCTGTAGCCGCACATATTCTGCTTCTGTCGTACTGATAGATACTATCTTTTGTAACTGAGAGACCCAACTGACTGCAGCACTACCCAGAGTAAAAACAAACCCGTAGTGCTTCTTCTGCTGTCGATATCTCCTGCCAAATCTGAATCCACGTAGCCTTGTAACTTGATTTTCGATCCACCATAACACAGCCCTACGTCCTTAGTACCTACCAAGTACCTAAGGATCCACTTCACAGCTTCCCAATGTTCCTTCCCGGGGTTGTTCATGAACCTGCTAACAACTCCCACTGCTTGAGCAATGTCTGGCCTCGTGCTCACCATAGCATACATGAGACTCCCAATAGCTGACGCGTATGGGACTTTAGTCATGAAGTCCTGTTCCTCCTGCGTATTTCCACCTTGCTCCTTAGATAGCTTGAAGTGGTTGGCTAATGGAGTGTTAACCAGCTTAGCACCTCCCATATTGAATCGATCAAGTACCTTGGCTATGTACTCTGCCTGTGACAAAACTAATTTCTTGTTTTCCCTGTCACGCTTTATCCTCATGCCTAGGATTTGTTTTGCAGCTCCTAAATCCTTCATGGCAAATTCTCTAGACAATTGTCTTTTGAGATCTGAGATGTCCTTCATGCTTGAGCCAGCCACAAGCATATCATCAACGTACAGAAGAAGGATGATGTATGACGTATCAAACTTCTTCAAGTAACAACAGTGGTCTGCATGACATCTCTTAAAACCGTTTCCCGACATGAAACTATCGAACTTCTTGTACCACTGCCTCGGGGCCTGCTTCAGGCCATATAGACTCTTCTTCAGTCTGCACACCTTGTTCTCATTACCTGGTGCCACGTATCCTGTCGGCTGATGCATATATATCTCTTCTTCAAGGTCCCCATGAAGAAAGGCTGTCTTAACATCTAGTTGTTCTAGATGTAAGTCCTCTGAAGCCACTATACTCAAGACCATGCGAATCGTAGACATTTTCACTACCGGTGAAAATATTTCAGTGAAATCGATACCTGCCTTTTGTTGAAACCCTTTCACAACCAATCTGGCCTTGTACCGTTTCGAACCATCGTGCTCCTCCTTCAGTCTGTAAACCCACTTGTTATGAAGAGCTTTCTTACCCTTGGGTAGAGTGACTAGCTCCCATGTACGATTAGACTCAAGAGAGTCCATCTCATCATCCATGGCCTGCTCCCACTTAACCCGTATATCTGACTGTAACGCCTCTTCAAAACACTCTGGCTCACCATTATCTGTCAGTAGTAGATAATGTAAGGAGGGTGAGTATCGGACCGTGGGTCTCCTCTCCCGAGTAGACCTCCTCACAACTGGTGTATGCGGCTCTGCCTCATCCTGTGGCACTGTAACACCCATGTCCGGTAACTCTTCCAACTCTACGAATTCCTTTTTCTCGGCCTTATTTTCTGCACACTGTCCTTATGCATCACTTTTTCATTAAGACTACGTCCTTGCTTCTGATGATTTTTCTGTTTTCTGCATCCCAGAACCTGTAGCCAAAATCATGTTGCCATAGCCTATAAACGTGCACCTCCTGGACTTCGCATCCAGCTTGTTTCTGTGCTCTGCATCAATGTGAACATATGAAGTGCAACCGAACACTCTGAGATGTGCAAGGTTCACTTCTTTCCCAGTCCACGCTTCTTCTGGTAGCCCACCATCCAATGGTGCTGAGGGACTTCTATTGATGAGATATGCGGCAGTATTCACAGCATCTGCCCAAAGGTCTTGGGCAACCCTGCATGTAACCTCATGCTCCTGGCGCGCTCAAGGATGGTCCTGTTAATGCGCTCAGCCACACCATTCTGCTGTGGTGTCCCTGGAATCGTTTTCTGATGTTTGATTCCATTTGCTGCACAATACTCCTCAAACCTCTTATCACAATACTCTCCCCCATTGTCAGATCTGAGACACTTTACTGTTTACCTGTCTCATTTTCTACCATAACTTTTCACTTCTTAAATACATCAATACATCAGATTTATGTTTTAAGAAGTAGACCCACAGTTTCTACTAGCATCATCAATAAAGGTAACAAAATAACGTGAGCCACCAAGAGATAATACTTGTGCCGGTCCCACACATCAGTGTGTACAAGCTCCAACAGATGTTCTTGGAGCGCGTCCCGTCTTCTTGAAGCTTACCCTCTTCTGCTTGCCATACACGCAGTCCTCGCAGAATTCCAAGTCAATAGACTTCAGCCCTGGTAGCTTCCCTTTTGACAATAGCACTTTCATCCCTTTCTCACTCATATGTCCCAGCCTCTGATGCCATAACTGCCCATTCACTCCAGTTGATGCGACTGCGAGTGAACTATACGATCCTGAAGTCACGTACAAAGTACCTTCCTTTTTGCCTCGAGATATTACCAAGGCACCTTTTGTGATCTTCCAGGAGTCACTGGTGAATGTCGTCACATAACCGGTATCAGCCAACTGTCCCACTGAGATCAGATTACGTTTCAAACTCGGTACATGTCTGACATCCTTCAATTTCAAGACCGTTCCGTCTTTCTGATTTACATGAACATCTCCCTTTCCAACAATATTGCACGGCTCATCATCACCCAGGTAGACTCTCCCAAAGTCACCTGACACATAATCACGCAGAACTTCCTTACACGAAGTAGCATGAAACGAAGCACCCGAGTCTATAACCCAAGACTCATTCCTCGCATCAAGAGACAAGATCAACGCCTCTGTGTCGCTCTCCTCAGACAGATTCACTGAATCCTTCCCGCCTTGAGAGCTTCCTTCTTGTTTCTTGAGCGCCCTGCAATCACGTTTCATGTGCCCCTTCTTGCCGCAATGCCAACACCCGTCTTTGTCTTTCGGTCCCTTGGACTTTTCCTTGACTTAGAACGCCCGTGTTTATTTCCTCCTTTGTTCAGCGATCTTCCTCTTCCTTCAACGTTTAGAGCATTCCCTGAATCCCCTGAAACTCCTGATGCCTTCCTTCTAGATTCTTCGCTGAGAATTAGACCAGCCACATCATCAAATTTCAGCTTTGTCGATCCTGAAGAATTGCTCACAGCAATCACCAAACCATCCCAACTGTCTGGCAAACTGGATAAGATCAATAACGCCCTGACCTCATCCTCAAAAGCAATGCCAACGGATTCCAACTGGCTCGTGACTGTATTGAACTCGTTTAGATGTTCAGCCACGCTCCCACCATCTGACATCTTCATGTTGAATAGCTGTTTCATAAGATGAACCTTGTTGGATGCTGAGGGCTTTTCATACATGGTGGCTAGGGCTTCCATTAATTCTTTTGTCGTTTTTACCTTGGATATATTGAAGGCGACGCTCTTAGACAAAGAGTCGGATCGTTCCTAAAGCCTTCCTATCCAGTAAAACCATTCATCATCTGTCAACTTTTCTGGTTTCTTCTCTTTTCCTCCTAGAGGAATATAGAGTCCTTTTGATACAGATAATCTTCCATCTGCATCTTCCAGAAGGCAAAGTTTGAACCATCAAACTTCTCAATTCTAGTTTTTCCCATCTTCTGCCATCGCCCCAATAGAAACTAAACCAATAGCTTTGATAA
>JAJHSJ010000012.1:12136260-12257102 GCA_021015155.1 Magnolia officinalis | reverse complement strand
CTGAATCAGAACTCGGATGAACATGGGATTTCAGTGACTTAAGGCCGTAGATATTTAGCCTACTCATAAGATAAATGTACCCCAACGGAAACCGTTGGGCAGTAGCAAACTAGATTAGGAAAAGTGAAATAAATATGAAACTTAGGTAGATATAAGTAGGTAGATGTTTTTAGCATGGGGTCTCAAGTTCATCTTCTTGTGTGCTCCTTTCATAGCTTTTTCGAGGTGGTGAAAGGCCCTTGCTTGGCTTCTGGATGCTTCATGGAGCTTTCCAGGTACGTATATTTTCTTTAGCAAAACGAGACTTGCGTTGGAAAGAAAGGGCTCCGGACTTGTTGGCTTCTCGGATCTTCTTTAGTAGTTGATCATTTGTGAAGATCTTCATGGGCCCCTAGAGATCTGCCTGCAACCTCCAAAGTTTCTCTGATGAAGATAACTAGGCCAAGTTCCGGGGAGACTCAATGGTTGATCTCTATCTAACATGGCCAGTCAACATCTATCTCCGTTAATGGCCCACCTTGTCAACTTTAAGGTGTTGGACGGTCTAGATCAAACCACCTCCTTCGTTCAACCCTCCAAACAGTGATCTGGAGTGCTAGAGGAATTTGACCCCCAGACACTCATTTGTCATTTGGACAGACCAGATCTCCCCTTCTCTTGATTCAGATCATGGTGTAGAATGAGACTGATATGGGTTCAGTCGTCCCTTGGTCTTCGGAATCTTCTAGATCGCTATTGTTTCTCCAAACATCCATCTCTTGGAAAATCTCTCATTTTGAAAGGATCGTAAGAACGGCCTCACAGATGAGATCATATCCAGTTGTGAGATAGGATACGTTCGCTCGACGGGTCTTTTTATAGACATGCCAGGCATGTTGCCTCATTTAATGGGCACGTTAATCGTGGCCATGTGGCACATGACAATTCATCCCCTTAAAAGTCCTGATAAGAGTCTGTACTATCATATTAATATTAGAATACATAACACCGACGGAAGATTAAACGAAAATCTCTTCAAGTGAGAGTATAAGTTCTGCATATGCCAAACAAATAGTATCTCCACATGGCATCCTCCTATGAGTCCACGTCAGGGCACCGAAAAAGGCTGTAAATAACCCCTATTTGAATAAAAATTGAAAATCCCGAACTATAATATACACAAACCTTGAAGGTAGAGCTTTGTATTAAACACACATTAGAGTCGTTTCCGTCAAAACCCCATCCCCTCACTCTCTATGCAATTTTTATGTAACAATGTTTTGAATCACGCTCGTAGCATAGCTACAACGCTATGCAGTGTTAGCAAATAATGATGTAGTACATTTCTTTAATAAAAGCTTATTGTATTTTGTGTTTTAAATACTCTCAACCTTTGAGATTTTAAATTCTTTTCATAGTAGCGATTTCAATTAAATATTATTGATTAAAGCAGTTTGATCAAAAAGTTGTTGATGTGATAATGATTTGATTTGGTTTATATACATGTGGCTTAACTTTTTGATAAATGATAATTAATTGTTTGTTTGAATATGCTTATACTTGAAAAAATGAATCATCTTTAAGTGTGTGTGTGTGTGTGTGTGTGTGTGTATAGAGAGAGAGAGAGAGAGACGCTCAACTACGCACCGGTTCGCACATCATTACGTGCGAACCTTACTATCAAATGTCCGATAAGGCAGACGGTTTGGATAAAGGCGCTCTTATGTGCAAGTTTGAAAGAGCGAGTTTTCCTTCTCTGGCACGCCTCTTCACCCTATTCTCTAATTCTCCAAAAGATGTGGTGAAAGCCTTTCGCATGAGGTTCTTCCGCTGGGATGCTAAGTGGGGCCCACCATGATGTTTTTTGAGAAATCTACCTTGTCCATCCATTTTTTGAGCTCATTTTAGCACCTAAGACTAAAAATTAGCAAGATGCAAGACTCAAGTAGGCCGAACTAAAGGAAAAGGTGGGTAGGGAATTTTCTACTGTTGAAACCTCCCTGGGTCGACAATGATTTTTTCTGTTATCCATACCGTTCGTAATGTCATTACCACTAAGATGAACTGAAAACACAAATATTACCCTGATTTAAAGCTTTTGAGCCCCAGGAATATTTCAACTGTGTGTGTTCAATCCTTACGTTTTCAGCCCACTTGAGTATCTTATCCTTCTCATTTTTGGCCTCATGTCCTAAAATGATCTCACAAAACGAATGGACAGATTGGATTTCTCAAAAACATCATGGTGGGTCCCACTTAGGTTTCCAGCGCAGGAGCTTCTTGCGAAAGCGTGTCTGGTGACTTCAGAAGCGGATTAGCTACGGATAGGTTGAGTAGCCAAACTCGCTGCTGAAGTGACGTCACTAGGTTCCGTGGGCCCCACCATGGTGCATATTTTGTATCCAAACCATCCATCCATTTAGAGAGATCATTTTAGGTCATAACCCAGAGAATAAGCCACATACAAAGCTTTAGTGAACCCACCACAAAAAACAATGGGGAGAGTGATGCCCACCGTTAAAAACTTTTAAGGGCCACAAAAGTTTTTGATCAAGCCGATATTTATGTTTTCCCTTCTTTCATGTCTGTGTTAACTTATGAACAGTTTGGATCTCAAATAAACATAATGGTGATCCTTAGGAAGTTTCCAACGGTGGGCATCACTCTCCCCACTGTTTTATGTGGTGGGGTCCACTACAACTTTGGATCTGCCTTATTCTTTGCTTTATGCCCTAAAATAATCTCTCCAAATGGATGGACGGTGTGGATGTAACACATACATCATGATGGATCCCACAAAAATTGATGACGTCAATTCAGTATCCAGTCACGCTGCTCAACCTATCAGTAGCTAATCTGCATCCAGTAACTTCTCGCAAAATCCGTGCGGATCGCGACCTATCGCCGCCCGTCTCCAGTTATGAATGGGTAGGAGCTTTGAGTGGTCATGTGATGTATGGTTTTATCCACACCGTCCATCCATTTTTCCTTATCATTTCAGGGCATTATCCCAAAACTGAGGCAGATCCAAATCTCAAGTGGACCACACCACAGGAAGCAGCGGTGATAATGATTCTCACTATTAAAATTTTTTTAGGGCCCACCGTGATGTTTATTTGACATCCAACCTGTAGATTAGGTCATACAGACCTGGATGATGGCAAAAAACAAATATCAACTTGATCCAAAATTTTGGTAGCCCCAGGAAGTTTTTAATGGTGAGAGTTCAATGAACACTGTGTGGCCCACTTGAGATTTTGATCTACCTCAGTTTTGGGTTTATACCATAAAATTATTTTTAAAAATGTATGGACGACATGGATTTATAACTAACATCTTGGTGGGACCCACCTAGCATCCCAGCAGAAGAACTTCATGTAAAAAGCTTCCGTCGCGTCCTTCGGAGAGTTAGAGAATATGGTGAAGATGCGTGCGAGAGAATGAAACTCGCTCTTTCAAAGTCACGCATAAGAGCGCCTTCATCCAGACCGTTTGCCTTATCCGATAGTTGATAGCAAGGTTTGCATGCACATAACGACGTGCGAATCGGTGTGCAGCCAAGCATCTCTCTCTCTCTCTCTCTCTCTCTCTCTCTCTCTCTCTCTCTCTCTCTCTCTCTCTATATATATATATATATATATATATATATATATATATATATATATATAATTATATATATATTATATTAAAAAGTAAAAGTACCATGTAGCTTACACTACACAACACGCTATCGTTATTTAAAACATTATTATGTAAAAGGAGGAGAAATCCAATTTGTTGAAATCATGGCTGAGATTTGAGGTAAAGATCTTCGCTCCCCCCTTCATTGCAAAAAAAAAAAAAAAAAAAAAAAAAAAAAAAAAAAAGAAGTTAGAAAGGAAAAGCTATACCTTGCACTGCAAAAGGTCAGGAAAGATGGAGAAAGGAGAAGTCGATGAATAAATAAAAAAATAAAAATAAAAAGATAGAAGATCTCGGGCCGTGTAAATCACATATAGATAAGTGAAATCCCACCTCTACGCCATGTAAGTTGCCTATAAGTGGCTTACAAATTGTAACTCACAAGTGAAATTTCAAACCCAAGCACCACCTGTAAGTGAGTTATAGGTCACATATCACTAACCCAACTTGCATGCATCCAAAGGACCTCCGATTGCTGTGAGGTAGAGATGTGGGGAATTATAGGGTCATGATGATGATGATACAGGTAGAAGACTAGAACAGTGTTATGTTGGGACAATGGTTCTTTTATCCGGGTCATTGATCAGTTGGTCTGTGTCATGGATGGGGATGCCTTGATAGTCATTTGCATGAGATCTTTTCGTTGCAATCTTTGGCCTTTATTATGAGCCGTCTATTTTCGGGACAACAATTGAATGGCCAGGATCTTCTAATCTAGGAGGGTTTTCAGCTTTCCCCCATCCACGGTGGAGCTTATCAGATCAACAGTCTGGATAACTGAACTGTGGCTCCACTGTATGTACATGGTGCATCAAGCCACCATACATCCAGCTTGTAAGGTCGATGGGCCTATTTGATTGGTTGTAATCACAGGTAGTCAAAGTTAAATAATTAATAATTATTTACTAGGCATTTTCTGGACAAGTATGACATCCCATCCGAGAGACTCCCAATTGTGTGTTGGGTACCTTTGTACATGGCAAAACTCTGTGGCCTGCACCATGATTTGTGTTTCATCCATGCTGTCCATTCATTTTTCCAAATCATTTTAGGGCACGAGCTCAAAAATGAAGCAAATCCAAAGCTCAATTGGCCCACGATGGGAATAATGACGTCCACCAGTGAACTCACTGTTTTCTATAATGTGGTCCACTCGATCTTTAGATCTGCCTCATTTTTTGGCTCATGCTGTAAAGTGATCTAAAAAAAAATGAATGAATGGTGTGGATATAACACATACATCATGGTAGGGCCACAAAGTTTTGCTTTGAAAAGAGGTTGAAATTCGCACTATTTTCTATAAGGAATTCCATCAATTCCAAACAGATGCTAAAACCATCATTATGATTTTTCCACCATTTACCTCCCAATCAAACAGGCCCTAGTATTCAATTCAATGTAATTAATGAATAACAATTATAGGGTACTAATGGTTCATGTCTGTACAAGATGCCCCAAGAATTCCCTGATTGGTAGGTCCTAACCTTTTGATCAGTTGCCTAAAATCAGTCCCCTTTAAGAAAAGATATAGCAACGGCCCACATCAAAGGTAAGCCAAAAGGTCAAGGTTTCCCAATCTGGGAGATCTTTGAGTTTATGGTGAGCCTCATCAGATTAACAATTATGGATTGCTTAACCATGGGTCCTCCTGCACAGGCTAGCCAGATCAGGACACTACATGTCTTCTATCTTGGGATCCCTATAATTCCTTGAAAACCTTCCACATCTCTTATTTTTTCAGAACACATTCCAAGATTTTTATCCCATTGTTTGGATGGTGGTTATAAATAGAAAACTGGTTCCTACATGTGGGCTTTTCTTGGATAACCTCCCTACAACCATATCTTGCGAAAAGCGGCATGAACTAGTCAAAAGAACAATACCATTTTTGCCAGTTCATTAACCACTAGAAATAACATTTATAACATTTTAAAACTCAGAAGACCCAGATCGATCCAATCAATAAAATACTTAGTGATACAACCCATATCAGTCCTATCTGGTCTTTCCATCCGGTTCATTCCAGGTTCAAAATACTTAAAGAGTTCTTGGAAGTTGAAAAGCGAATAAGTACAGAGAATAGCAACTGCACATGTTGGTATCAGTTGCACCAGCCAGTCTCAAGCCTGGATAAAGAAAGAGGAATGATATGAGCACTGTGATGTCTACTGTTGTGTGAATCTGACGAGGGTTTTGTTCTTCTGTTTGTCTAGGGACAAATGGTGTTGTGATGTCTACTGTGGGAAATTCGACAAACATTGTCTGGCAAGAATGTTCAGTTGGGAAACTTGAAAGGCAAAAGTTACTTCGGCAAAAAGGATGCGTCATATGGATTACGGGTCTCAGCGGTTCAGGTTTGTTAATAGAAATATCATTTGTGTCTACCTTGTCTAATGCAAATGTCTAATGGTATCATTTTATTGCAAAAATGTGACTCTCTTCCATGGCCACTTCTAGAATTCAGGTAAAAGATGCAAGTCAACGTCTGGGGTGCTACCTATCATAGAACTTTGAGAAAATCTTTGATACTCAGGAAGAGTGTGATGGATGATTCGCAGGTGCTTAGAAATTGCATACTTTACATACAAGTTAGTTGAATTGAACTGTCCAAATTATGGTCCTAGTTTAGATTTATCAAAAAACAAAAATATGCTTATTTGATTACCTGACTATCAGATTGGTGGACATTTATTGGATGGTTAAAATAAAAAATATTCAATTGTGCTATTTCAACAAAATGGTCAGAGGTTAGCCCTTTAAGAAAAAGGTCCTATTTCAACAGACTAGTGTCCACAAATCAGAGGTTAGGATTGCTCAACCAATCTGAATTTGGGACTGTGACTTTAGTGACGATGTGTTTGAAAATTTAGTCGGTTTAATTGAAGTTACTGGATTCCACATGTGCACTTTCTCAATGCCTGCATATCAAGTGTTATACTCTGCCAGGAGTATCAAATAACTCCCCAAATTTCTTGGAGAAAGGCAAGATTGCAGTGGTGATAATGACAAAGACAATGATATTTTAATGCAAACTGGTGCTTTCTTTTTTCTTTTTTCTTTTTTTTTTTTTCTGAGGATCATGAATGCTAGCATTAATAACCAAAAAAAAAAGACCTGGCATATAACACAACTGCATGCCAATGTTCAGAATAACAAGGAAACAGGTCCGATATTTTTGGCCTACATGTTCATCATTTAGTTGGTCTCATTAATTTTGCCATATTGAAATCTTATTCAGTTTGAGGAACCATGACCATAGCAATATGGCATGTTTTCTTTACTTATTTTATCTTTGTTTTCTTTTGGTATTGATTGGATTCTAGCAGGTGCGATCAGTTTTCTTTGAGCTGTGGACCTCACATGCATTGTATGATGTGCCGTTTATTTTTAATTGTGTGGTGTATTTTTATTTTATTAACAAGAATTTTGTGTTATGTGCAATACATCATTACACTCAGTTACTGATACAAGCTAGCAGCCTGAAGCCTTGAACTTCTGCTAATGGTGAAAAGTGAAAATATTCAAGAAGAATGAAAGGGATAACTGGATTTGATGGAAAGGCCATCTGGGAAAATAAAAAAGAAGAATGGCATATTGGGATGATCCAATGGGAACAGATGTTTTGGTCCCCATCAAAACATATTAACTCTTGGAAACTAGTGTTTGGAAATGAACTAACCTATGGAAAATATAGCAGTCTTGGATAAAGCGCAGATCTGATCAAAGAATTACGCTGACGTACCTAACAAAATTGTAGTCCTCTGAAATTTGGACAACAGAAGATACATTTAATTCAAGGTTAAAATAATGAATATAAGCATCTTATTATCTTAAGAAAAGCGGTAAACCTGATAGTGGATGTAAAATGCACAGAAATGCCTCTAATGATATTATAAAGTGGAATTATAGAGTCCTGATGCATATAGCCCGTACAACCGAGGCCTGTTCGTAGATCTGCTGAGCCTGTTTTGTGGTTGCTTTGATGGATGAGCCCGTGTTCTTAATGTCTTATAGTTCTGTACTTGCATCCCTCTGCCTCCATCTGCTTTACCCGAAGGAAAGTTGAAATTTCAACCAAATTAAAAAATAAAATCAAAAAATCAAAAACAAAACAAAAACAAACAAAGAAAGGGGGGGAATCATTTTTCAAATGCTACGCTGACAGTGGCTATAATCAAACTAAAATACGTAGAGAATCCCATCAGATGAATATCATGGGGTCAACCATAATTGCTGCAGTCACATTATCTGAGTCTTTCTTTTGAACATTTCAGAAGCTCATTTCATGTACTTCTGAATTGCTCCAGTTGCCTATCCACAGCTGATTGGCATTTTTCAACTCATTTAGAATCTTAGATAGAAGGTCAGGTTTGAGGGTGGCACCATTCTTTGGACCTGTGAACGTTCCCCTGCATATTTGTACCTTTTTGTTTTTGTTTCAAAAATAATAACAATAATCTATTTGGGCGTTATTTTATTTGATAATTCTTATGTTTAGCCTTGAATTTGAATTTCAGGGAAAAGCACTTTGGCCTGTGCATTGAGTCGAGGGTTGCACTATAGAGGAAAGCTAACATATGTTCTTGATGGTGATAATGTTAGGCATGGTCTAAATCGGGATCTTAGTTTCAAAGCAGAAGACCGTGCAGAAAATATTCGCAGGATCGGTTAGTTGCCATAAAGGCTATTTATATTGTTTTTCCTCATTATAGATCATACAGAAATTATATGACGAGTTGAACATGCTTTCCAAAATGGCCACTCATCTGATTTTTTTTCTCGTCATGACACTATTTCTACTTTGATCCAATTTTTCTAGAGACAAAGGTAAGTCTTTGGATGCCGTAATGAACTAAAATGCAATATTCAATTCAATAAAGAGTAACTTGTAGTTACCTTCTCCAGTATTTCAATCAAGGAGTCATGCTCCAAATTTATGGGTGCATTCAAGTTGGACTACTTCCTGATCATGAATACTGGGAAACTTCACTAGACGTTGGATGTTTCCTCTCCTTTGAACTTGATGCCTGCAATTCAATTCCTTTGTGCATCCACATGCATTTGACCCAACTTCTAGGCTTCCTTTCTTAGTGTGGATATTTTATTCGTACTTTGTCGTGAAGTTTTAATCCAAACGTGGTCAATTACATGTTTGTGAACCGGATTAGTTCTACTAAAACCATTAGTTCCAGTTATTTCTAAGCAACCCGGTTCTCTTCATACAGGGGAAGTGGCAAAGCTCTTTGCAGATGCTGGTGTGATCTGTATTGCTAGCTTGATATCTCCATATAGAAAAGACCGGGAAGCCTGCCGTGCACTTTTGCCGAAGGAAAGTTTTATCGAGGTTTGTGGTTTTTGTTTTGACTTTCGGGTATATACGTATAATTTTTTTTCTACTGCTGCAATGTGCTAACAAAACATGTTATCAAAGGTTTTCATGAATGTACCACTGGAACTATGTGAGTCAAGGGATCCAAAAGGCCTGTACAAGCTCGCACGCGAAGGAAAGATCAAAGGTATGCTCTAGGAATGTAGATTCACTTGTTGAATACAAATCATACTGTAAACATGAATTGGTCCTCAATGTTAGGGAACTGAGTCACTTATCAGTGGTACCATGGAAGTGGCTAACTATTCCTTCTCACTTAGTTTGATCACTTCACACTTGCAGTTCCACAAGCAGCACTGTGAGGGTGTGCGTTGTCTGGTTTCAGGTTGTTCCCAGATTTACTCACCCTTGAAGGGATCAGTGGCCAGGTCTAGGCTGAGCTAAATCAGAATATCAAGTGATCCTGGCCCATTGACAACCCTACACCGATTGTTGGGTCTGTTACTGCATTGTAGCTTTCAACTGTCTAATCATGTTTCCTTTAATCATTTTCTAAATCTGACGCTGGCAAGCTATGTTGTCGCCAATCGCTATGGGCCAAGTCCTTATAAAATATGAGGGATGGTAGTGTTATAATTTGCCTTGTTGAATAGGCATTTCCCTTCTTTTTTTTTGGAAGGACAATCTCCCTGTGTCTCTCTTCCATGTCAATGGTCATGAATCCACTGTTCTCACATTGAAGTTTATGCACAATATGGCTGATAGAAGCCATTGATATTCCACCATTATTCATTAGTTTCTCGTAGTCCCAAGGAAATGTACACACTCCTGCGTACATGGTATTCCACGGATCTACGGTAGAGTCGGTCAATCACCTCTTTTGTATGGTTGAATTTGCTAATTTTCTAATCAACGCCTCCAACTGGATTACAGTGGGTAATGCTGGTTATTGCAATTATTAGAGAAGGGTTTTCCTAACATCCTCGTCTTCATGGGGAAGTAAACAATTTCCCTAAACCTTTTGAGTGACACATGGGATAACCAATCATCAATCGAACTGCACATTCAATAGTACCATTGGGAACATGTTATGGTGCATGAATAACGCCAACAGATGATTGTACCCTTTCAATAGGGCCAATTTGTTACCTCCGTTCATTGTTTGCAAGCCATAGTTCACATGTTGGAATCATAAGCAATACGAAATGCAATCTGTCGAATAGACGTTTCAAGATGATGATTCAGACCTATTTTGTTTCTCACTCAGACTGTCCATTTTTCATGATGTTTAGGTTGCCATGATTTTTGCACCATGGCTTGCCCCTAGTTGTATGAATGAATAAACAGTTCAAATCAACGATAGGTCATCCCATATGCCATTTAAAAGCTTTAGGGACGTTGCTAACACCCCCATGAAGGTGGAGATGTTAGCAAAACCCACTAGAGAATATGGAGCAATATGCTAATATTTATTTAGTCATTTATTCTGCCTTTTTTCTAACTCGCATTATGTTGCAGGTTTTACTGGGATAGATGACCCATATGAGCCTCCCTTGAAATGTGAGGTGCGTGTATTGATATGTATCATCAGTTTTAAAAGGACACTTTCCAACATGATTAAGCATAACAGATGTAGATGTGCATACACTTAACAGTTTTCATATGCTTTGACATGTTATCTGTTTGAAATGACACTTCATATTCAAGCATACACAATACCACTTCTTCCAAAAGTGGCATCGTTTGCTCTGTTTTTGATGCAAACAGGATTCACTTGAGTGCAGTTTCATGGGATTTGCAGCTCTCACCTGCCGACAGGGCATGTGCGCGTAAGATCCAAGGCACTCATCAGGTGGGATTCACTGTGCAGATGTTCTGGCCCAAAAATCAAGGAGCTCCAGGCATATTGTGGGATTTTTATGTTGGATGTGTACCATTGTTCAATCCTTTTTAACCATGTGTTTTCACATTAGTCTAATATAGATCTAGGGCATCCACACATTGGCCTGCATGATGAGTGGCTTCGATCTCACAAATGTGTGCCACATGGGCACATGTAGGCTGTAAGTCCCATGAGAGCACTCATGCAAGTTCCGTTACCAGGGCTTATGTATGTGTGCATCAGTTACAATCTGCATGCTCGCAACTCGTATTCAAGCAACATGAATACATTTGCAAATTCATCGTTGCAGTTGCCTCAGAACTTTGTTCCTACAGCAGTAACCTGTGCACCGATAACCTTCAATTTCACATTTCTTCTCAGTGTTTGATAATATGTACAGAAAAAAAAAATTTGAAGTAGCTAGTCACAATTCCATGGCCTTTTAATTCAGACATACTCGCTGTTGTTTGAATTGACATTTTGAGCTGGTTTTCTCAGATTGAGATACGACAGCAAGATGGTGATTGTGCTTCGCCGAGTGCCATGGCGGAACAAGTGATATCTTACTTAGAGGAGAATGGTTTTCTGCAAGCTTAACAAATTACCAGCAATTCATATTTTGGTATTGAATGGCTGAAACTACTCTATCCACATTGCAGACATCCTATAAGCATAGATACAAATTTCAGGCCCAGTGATTCAATGTAGCTCTACATTGATTAGTTTGATTGAGTGACCATCAAGATGAGTCAGTCCAGGAAATGCTGTGCTTTTTATCCATGTGTTTCTGCTCAAAAGTTGTAATTTTTGTATTTTATTATTGCTAACGCGATTTTTTTTTCTTCTTTTGGGAATAATGAGTGCCTTTGATTCTCTAGGCAGCTGAGGAAATAGTCCAATCCCATCAAGGTGGATTTCTCTTGATGTTTCTATAGAGGCTGTTGTAAAATTTTATGGGAATATCAGTTCAAACATTCAAAATCTATTTGCCATGCCTAATGTTCATACGTTTCATACTCTTCATGTTTTCTAAGAGAATGTTTTGCCTACTGTTCAGGAATGTTTCACGGTCAATTGATCTGGGTACTCTAACTTGGTGGGCCCTGTTTTAAATGAGCCACAGTGACAATCCTTTTCATGTTGGTCATCAAGCAGATTGAAACAAAAACGATCGATGGTCCACATTCAAAGTTAATATGTATGATGGAGCTCATATGGCAGTGGGCGGTTGTTCGTGCATCTTATAAAATATTTCCCATTCCCAGAAATTTGGTTTGATTTCTACATATTCATCATCCACATATTCATTCATTCAGGGGACCCACTGAGTGGGTGAACAATGTTAATGTTCCCTGTGGACAAACTGAGTGAGAATGCTCTTCCATCCATACCATTCAGTAGATGGGACACCTCTTCATTATCTATGGCCCCATAAATCTCACAGCAAGTATGACCCCATTCACTTGATCTATTGCCTTAACTTTTACCATTACGAAGTAGCCCATGAAATTTCTCTATAGATTCGGCAATTAGTTCCCCACATTGATGTAATTTCTCTGCAGGGTTGGCAATGGTCCGGCTTGCACTAGTCAACTCAATATTTTGAATAGGCCTATCCTGGAAGGCCTGGCTCGACTAGTTCAAGATTGGCTGGAACCAACCCCAGGCCCGCCTGTGGTCAGTCGGATTTTTTCGAGGTGGAAGATAGGAAACCACCTGAATTGTCCAGATGATAAGCACATACACAGATTTTTGCCATGAAAAGGGACACATTACACATTTAACTCTGTGAAAGAGTGAATGAATATCAAGCCTGGATTGCCAATCGGTAGGCTGCTAATTCACTTAGTTATATAGTTCAAAATCGGATGACATTATTGATACTGGCCTAAGTAAGATCCAATGATTAGTGGTAGAAGGGTAGGAGTGCAACTTGGGTCGGGCGCAACCTGAACCCATGAGCTGAACTTGAACTTTTAGGTCGGGTTGGGTTGGGCTGAAAATCTTCAAACCAACCCAACCCTACGTTGGATTGAGCTTTGCCTTTTAAGTCGAAGGACAACCTGATTCAACTGCGACCTGACTCTGGATGTTTAAAGATATAGCTGTAGAATTATATATGGAAATGCTAGTTGTATTTGATGGTTAGATGTTTAATGGCGTTATTTGATGCTCAGATGTTTAATTTTGTGTATTAGTTTAATGGTTGGGGTGTTAACCTGACCTAACTTATGTTAGGGTTGAATGATCAATGCCTCGGGTTGGGTCTTGAGTTGGGTCAGGCCTCTTTAGGTTGGGATGGGTTTGGGTTGACCCTCAACCTGATCTGCCTGAGTTGCACTGCACCCTAGTAAAGGTGTTGGGGGCCTTGCACAAAACCTTAGGATCTAGCCCTCCAGAACAAACCAGAATTATGGATAATAAAGCAATGAAATAAATCAATGCATCAATCACACACCACACAAGAGATTTTTACGTGGAAAACCCTCAAAGAGGTAAAAACCACGGGACCTCGTCCAGATCAACAATCCACTATGAAGTAGAACGTTACAACCTTCTTCACTCACGCAAGAGTGGATAAACAATAAGAGAAACAGAGAAAACGAAGAGATCTCACCGATTACGAGGACATAGAAGCGTTGAGATATAGGTTGCACAGTAAATAGCCTCCACGAGCATAATCTCCCTTCTATAAGTTTTCTCTCTCTCTTTTCTCTCTCCCTCACCTTTGATAGCCCTAAACCCTTTAGCAAATCTCTTGTAAAGCTTTAGGAAACCCTCTTGTTGTACCTAGAAAGCCCTAGGAACTCCTATTTATAGTTTTAGGGAACTCCCTTCCGCATCTCAGTTGCGAAAGGACTTGCGACACGAAATCCGCGCAAAATCACAAAACGAATCTACGTAACCTCGACTGGTCGAACCAAGTCCACGACCAGTCGAGAGTCACCTTCGACCGGTCGAGCACCTCCTTCGACTGGTCGAGCACCCCGGAGAAAAATAGTTCACAGTCGATGGACTTTGAGTCGTGCCATGGCTCGACTCCTACAACTGGTCGAGACCAGCCTTCAACCGGTCCAGCGAGGCTCACGACCGGTCGACAATGGGTAAAAAAACCCATCAAAAGGGTCATCTAATTGTTGTGCATTTTGGATTAGGATTCATCCAAGAGGTGAGCTCACCCTAGTAAAGGCGGAGAAAGAATCGATTAAGTTCAAACATTCTTAGTATTACACACAACTATAATTTTCTTTCATTGTGGGAAAAATCGCTTCATGGTTGGTGAGCTTGTTCGATAATGCATGGTCTAGACGTTATCGGCGGCAGTGTAATTGTGCTAAAGCCAAAGTGTGGGGCTTTAGTGCATCGGTCCACCAAACATGTCGGTAACTATGTATAAACAGGTTTGGTGCCATTTTGTACCAAACATGACCCTTGTTGTTTGTGAGTGTTTCATACTTAGTTTGTGAGAAGGAAAAAAAAAAAAAAAAGAGAGAGCCTGAGTTCATCTTATTTTAGTTTACAACAGTTATGTATTAGAGATTTTGATATGTAAAACATAATCGCTATTAACATAAATTCATTCTGTATTAGATATTAAGATTTATAATACGCAATTCCTGTAAATTAAAATGAGATCAACTCATTTTTAGGCATATACCGAATAGGTCCTAAGACAATGAAGATGACGTGTGCAAGCTCTGCATGTAACGACTTCAACATTAATCAATAAAGGCAAGCATCAAATATACCAAACATCCTAATAAGAACAATGCAACTATGAGAGGAGCCAATGTAGGGTTGTCAATCAGCCGGGCAAGGGATTGGCTGTGACCTTAATATTGAGATATTTAGGTTGGGCCCATTCAAGATTTTCATTTTGTAGCCGTCTTGATTTAATGTCTGAATGTTTGTTTCCTTCTCTTTATGACATGTTTGGATGTACAATTGAAGAATCACCATTACCTCATTGACTGGCATTCGTACTAAAGATCTAACATAACCGATGCCTATTGGATAGGCAAAAGATATCAAAGTCTTCGTTAAAAAATAGCCATTGAATACATATTGAGAGAGAAACATGTGGAAAATGAGAAATAAGCGTTTAATGAAAGTTTCTTTACAAAGCCTTTTCTATGACTTATATAACATATAAATCCTAAATTCGTAACTTTTCTAAAATAGTAAACTTTCTCAAAATATTAAATTTACTAAAAAGTAATACGATTTGTAAATTGACTCAAACTCTGTGCTATGACTCAAATGAGGACTTTAAGCAATTTCAAAATTCTCCAAATCCTAAAATACTCTAAAAAGTGAAAAACCCCCATAATTTATTAAAACTAGTAAGTTTTAATTAAAAATTCAAAATTAACCAATAAAACAATATATTTTTGGAAAACGGTTTAGGGACTAGTGGCCTTTGCCATTTGTTAACACGCCAAAGTTGTTAATAGTTTTCCAACAATATATCATGCGCACGACATGGAAAACCGATGACAAAGTTGTAGTTGTTGGAAGCTATAATGTGAGCTAGACGCTTGATTGAAATTTCTAACCCACTTTCATTTTATCATAGCCATTATTGTAATTATCCTTTACTTTGTCCTACATTAGGATTTCATCTTTAAATGGTAATTACATCTACTTTTAAGCATGTACTGCAGAGAGAATTGATTCTTGAGAAGTAGTTCACTCCATGTGCACAGTCTGTCAATTTAGGACCCGTTTGGATACCACCAAATAAGTTACCTTTTTCTACTTACAACAGCAGATAAGTAACTTATTTAATATAAGTAAGTTTGGTTTCAGTAAAGTTACTTAATCACTTCAACTTAATAAGAAACCAAGATAAGTTACTTGAGGCAAAAGTATTTTATCTTAAATAACTTACCATCTAAATACCCCCTTAATGAGTTTAATGTGCTTTTAATATTTATTTCTTTTTCTCTTTTTTTTTTTCCCCCCAAGAGATATCCAATATAACATAATATTTTTCCAAGGTCTTGATAGGGCACCACCTTTTACCATAGCTATTGTTGGGGGAAAAATATGACAAGTCAGATGAGTCAGCTTATGGAGCGGACCAACTATATTGACATGGTTCGGACTTCTTAGGCGTTGAGCTTGACCGATGCCCACATGTCCAGAACGCCGAAAGGAGAGACATGAGCCGGATTCGCCAGGCGCTAAGCCTGATTGGGGCCTACATGTCCCGAGCCAAAGGGCGATGTCACGCCCCAAGCCCGGGGACGGACAACTTCCGTGATGCCCTGAATCCGGCACTCGACTTCCATACACCAAGTCCCGAGTTTGGTGCACCACAAGGAAGATTTTGACTATTTTTTTTTTTTGTATATACATATAATAATACTTAAGCATGAAGATCCATGATAAAAATACCAAGCAACACTCTCCATTATAAATCTTAATGGTTAGAAGTACAATGTTTTCCAAGGGTACACGATGTCAACATTGCCAAATCGAAAAATATATACAATGCATCGAGAAAGCTAAGTCTTCCAAGCTACTCATGCCCTGAAAAAAAAATGGGAAATAGGAAGCTTAGGCAAAAAGCCTAGTGAGTACACACGTGCATGCAGTGTGTCGTACATGCAAACAAGATAGATATGTCATGAAGAAATCATGTATGGCGAAAGGCATATAGTACGTAAGGTATGATGTCAATGCCAATGCCAATGCAATACATATGCATCAAAATAATACTCCGAGTCAATGCTACCAACATCACCAAGTCATATTTTCATTTCTCCTATACCGCAACCATAACCGTATTACATGCATCCGTAATCACATCATCATCATCGTATTGTCATGCCATAATCATACAATATCGGAAATACTGGTAAGATTATGAATCATACAATATCATAGTAATGCGAAAACATACTGATAGGCCCATAAATACCATCAGCCTTATCCAGGCTATGCGATGCAGAAATATAATAAAAAATAATATCATATACTGATGAAGCAATGCAGATCAGCTATGCAATGTGGAGACACCAAGCCAAATATCAGATGCCGATGATGCAATGCAATATGCAAATCCTGATGAGTCCACGAATACCGTCAGTCGTATCTAGGCCGTATAAATGCAGAAACATAGCAACCCAAAATGTCATATGCTGCGGATGTAATGCGATATGCGGTGCAAATGTAATGACCCTGCTGGAGTGTGAAGTCGGGATGATAGTATGCAGTATCGCAGGCTATGGGGTCCATCACAAGGGACTTCTATCCAAACCAGTCCCATACCTAAATTTGGATAGTCAGACTCAATGTGGTAAACTCCTGATTTCAGGTTAGTCGCGCGCCCAACCGAAATCCTGGCCATGCGAAGGTACACAAATATTAGTTGCGCACCATCAACCTGAGTGGATAGTGAATGAATGAATGAATGAATGAGTATGCAACTCCTGCTCAATAAGTCCACATATCAATATGGTTCATCTTTGGGATCATCACCGGGGTCTATTACACTCTACGCTGTTGAGAAGTGGAGCCACATCTGGGGCCGCCCACGACCAGTCGAGGTTGCGCAGATTTTGTGTCGCAAGTCTTTTCGCAACTGGGATGCGAAAGGAGTTTCGCGGATTTCGTGTCGCAAGTCCTTTCGCAACTGGGATGCGGAAAGAGAAGTTGTCAAAACTATAAATTGGGGTCCCTGGGGCTATTCTAGGTTAAGGTGAATTCTAGGAAATTATTCTAAGGTGTGGGCAAGAGATTTTCTCTGTACTTCCAAGAGAGAGGTTAGTATATTGCCTTGTAATCTTCGTTTCTCTTCATAGTAGAATTTTGCATCCGTGGTTTTTTACCCTAGTTTGGGGTTTTTCCACGTATATCTTGTCTTGTGGTTTGTTTTGGATTGCTTTGATCTATTTCTAGTTTATATTTCTTCCTGTCTATCGTTTGTGGGTGAGGCCTTAGATTGGATCTAGGCTCACTGCGTTGTTGGCGTGCTGCGCAACAACTGGTATCAAAGCTATTAGTTTAGTTCTATTGGGAGCGATGGCAGAAGATGGGAAAACTAGAATTGAGAAGTTTGATGGTTCAAACTTTGCCTTCTGGAAGATGCAGATGGAGGATTATCTGTATCAGAAGGACCTCTATATTCCTCTAAGAGGAAAAGAGAAGAAACCAGAAAAGTTGACAGATGATGAATGGTTTTTACTGGATAGGAAGGCTTTAGGAACGATCCGACTCTCTTTGTCTAAGAGCGTCGCCTTCAATATATCCAAGGTAAAAATGACAAAAGAATTAATGGAAGCCCTAGCCACCATGTATGAAAAGCCCTTAGCATCCAACAAGGTTCATCTTATGAAACAGCTATTCAACATGAAGATGTCAGATGGTGGGAGCGTGGCTGAACATCTAAACGAGTTCAATACAGTCACGAGACAGTTGAAATCCGTTGGCATTGCTTTTGAGGATGAGGTCAGGGCGTTATTGATCTTATCCAGTTTGCCAGATAGTTGGGATGGTTTGGTGATTACTGTGAGCAATTCTTCAGGATCGACAAAGATAAAATTTGATGATGAGGCCGGTCTAATTCTCAGCGAAGAATCTAGAAGGAAGGCATCAGGAGTTTCAGGGGATTCAGGGAATGCTCTAAACGTTGAAGGAAGAGGAAGATCGCTGAACAAATGAGGCAATAAACACAGGCGTTCTAAGTCGAGGAAGAAGTTTAATGGACCGAAAGACAAAGACGGGTGTTGGCATTGCGGCAAGAAGGGGCACATGAAACGTGATTGCAGGGCGCTCAAGAAACAAGAAGGAAGCTCTCAAGGTGGGAAGGATTCAGTGAATCTGTCTGAGGAGAGCGACACAGAGGCGTTGATCTTGTCTCTTGATGCGAGGAATGAGTCTTGGGTTATAGACTCGGGTGCTTCATTTCATGCTACTTCGTATAAGGAAGTTCTGCGTGATTATGTGTCAGGTGACTTTGGGAGAGTCTACCTGGGTGATGATGAGCCGTGCAATATTGTTGGAAAGAGAGATGTTCATGTAAATCAGAAAGACGGAACGGTCTTGAAATTGAAGGATGTCAGACATGTACCGAGTTTGAAACGTAATCTGATCTCAGTGGGACAGTTGGCTGATACCGGTTATGTGACGACATTCACCAGTGACTCCTGGAAGATCACAAAAGGTGCCTTGGTAATATCTCGAGGCAAAAAGGAAGGTACTTTGTACGTGACTTCAGGATGGCATAGTTCACTCGCAGTCACATCAACTGGAGTGAATGGACAGTTATGGCATCAGAGGCTGGGACATATGAGTGAGAAAGGGATGAAAGTGCTATTGTCAAAAGGAAAGCTACCAGGGCTGAAGTCTATTGACTTGGAATTCTGCGAGGGCTGCGTGTATGGCAAGCAGAAGAGGGTAAGCTTCAAGAAGACGGGACGCGCTCCAAAGACACATCTGTTGGAGCTTATACACACTGATGTGTGGGGACCGGCACAGGTATTATCTCTTGGTGGCTCACGTTATTTTGTTACCTTTATTGATGATGCTAGTAGAAAACTGTGGGTCTACTTCTTAAAACATAAATCTGATGTATTTGATGTATTTAAGAAGTGGAAAGTTATGGTAGAAAATGAGACAGGTAAAACTGTAAAGTGTCTCAGATCTGACAATGGGGGAGAGGTTTGAGGAGTATTGTGCAGCAAATGGAATCAAACATCAGAAAACGATTCCAGGGACACCACAACAGAATGGTGTGGCTGAGCGCATTAACAGGACCATCCTTGAGCGCGCCAGGAGCATGAGGTTACATGCAGGGTTGCCCAAGACCTTTTGGGCAGATGCTGTGAATACTGCTGCATATATCATCAATAGAAGTCCCTCAGCACCATTGGATGGTGGCCTACCAGAAGAAACGTAGACTAGGAAAGAAGTGAACCTTGCACATCTCAGAGTGTTCGGTTGCACTTCATATGTTCACATTGATGCAGAGCACAGAAACAAGCTGAATGCGAAGTCTAGGAGGTGCACGTTTATAGGCTATGCGCAACATGATTTTCGCTACAGGTTCTGAGATGCAGAAAACAGAAAAATCATCAGAAGCAAGGACGTAGTCTTTAATGAAAAAGTTATGCATAAGGACAGTGTGCAGGAAAATAAGGCAGAGAAAAAGGAATTCGTAGAGTTGGAAGAGTTACCAGACATGGGTGTTACAGTGCCACAGGATGAGGCAGAGCTGCATACACCAGTTGTGAGGAGGTTTACTCGGGAAAGGAGACCCACGGTCCGATACTCACCCTCCTTACATTATCTACTACTGACAGATAATGGTGAGCCAGAGTGTTTTGAAGAGGCGTTACAGCCAGATATACGGGTTAAGTGGGAGCAGGCCATGGATGATGAGATGGACTCTCTTGAGTCTAATCATACATGGGAGCTAGTCACTCTACCCAAGGGTAAGAAAGCTCTTCATAACAAGTGGGTTTACAGACTGAAGGAGGAGCACGATGGTTCGAAACGGTACAAGGCCAGATTGGTTGTGAAAGGGTTTCAACAAAAGGCAGGTATCGATTTCACTGAAATATTTTCACCGGTAGTGAAAATGTCTACGATTCGCATGGTCTTGAGTATAGTGGCTTCAGAGGACTTACATCTAGAACAACTAGATGTTAAGACAGCCTTTCTTCATGGGGACCTTGAAGAAGAGATATATATGCATCAGCCGACAGGATACGTGGCACCAGGTAATGAGAACAAGGTGTGCAGACTGAAGAAGAGTTTATATGGCCTGAAGCAGGCCCCGAGGTAGTGGTACAAGAAGTTCGATAGTTTCATGTCGGGAAACGGTTTTAGGAGATGTCATGCAGACCACTGTTGTTACTTGAAGAAGTTTGATACGTCATACATCATCCTTCTTCTGTACGTTGATGATATGCTTGTGGCTAGCTCAAGCATGGAGGACATCTCAGATCTCAAAAGACAATTGTCTAGAGAATTTGCCATGAAGGATTTAGGAGCTGCAAAACAAATCCTAGGCATGAGGATAGAGCGTGACAGGGAAAACAAGAAATTAGTTTTGTCACAGGCAGAGTACATAGCCAAGGTACTTGATCGATTCAATATGGGAGGTGCTAAGCCGGTTAGCACTCCATTAGCCAACCACTTCAAGCTATCTAAGGAGCAAGGTGCAAAGACGCAGGAGGAACAGGAGTACATGCCTAAAGTCTCATACGCGTCAGCTATTGGGAGTCTCATGTATGCTATGGTGAGCACGAGGCCAGACATTGCTCAAGCAGTGGGAGTTGTTAGCAGGTTCATGAACAACCCCAGGAAGGAACATTGGGAAGCTGTGAAGTGGATCCTTAGGTACTTGGTAGGTACTAAGGACGTAGGGCTGTGTTATGGTGGATCGAAAATCAAGTTACAAGGCTACGTGGATTCAGATTTGGCAGGAGATATCGACAGCAGAAGAAGCACTACGGGTTATGTTTTTACTCTGGATAGTGCTGCAGTCAGTTGGGTCTCTCAGTTACAAAAGATAGTATCTATCAGTACGACAGAAGCAGAATATGTTGCGGCTACAGAAGCATGCAAGGAGATGGTGTGGATGCAAGGTTTTATGGAAGAGTTGGGTAAGAAGCAAGCACATTGCAAGCTGTACAGTGACAGTCAGAGTGCAATACACTTGGCTAAGAATTTAGCCTTTCATTCAAAGACCAAGCATATTGCCATCAGATATCGCTTCATACGTTCGTTACTGGAAGATGGATCGATTGCTCTGGAGAAGATTCATACAAGTGAGAATCCTGCGGATATGCTGACCAAGGCGGTCACAAGGGAGAAGCTGAAGCTCTGTTCAGCTTTGATTGGTCTTCAGGCTTGAAGACGGGGATGTGGTGCACTCCGAATGAAGAAGACAAAGGTTTATGGAGATGTGTCTCCAAGTGGGAGATTGTTGAGAAGTCGAGCCACATCTGGGGCCGCCCACGACCAGTCGAGGTTGCGCGGATTTCATGTCGCAAGTCCTTTCGCAACTGGGATACGAAAGGAGTTTCGCGGATTTCGTGTTGCAAGTCCTTTCGCAACTGGGATGCGGAAAGGGAAGTTGCCAAAACTATAAATTGGGGTCCCTAGGGCTATTCTAGGTTAAGGTGAATTCTAGGAAATTATTCTAAGGTGTGGGCAAGGGATTTTCTCTGTACTTCCAAGAGAGAGGTTAGTATATTGCCTTGTAATCTTCGTTTCTCTTCATAGTGGAATTTTGCATCCGTGGTTTTTTACCCTAGTTTGGGGTTTTTCCACGTATATCTTGTCTTGTGGTTTGTTTTAGATTGCTTTGATATATTTCTAGTTTATATTTCTTCCTGTCTATCGTTTGTGGGTGAGGCCTTAGGTTGGATCTAGGCTCACTGCGTTGTTGGCGTGCTGCGCAACATACGCCAGCTTGGCGTCCCTATCCGGGCGCACAACTGGGTAAGTGGAAGAGACCTCACTATCTGTCTGCCAATATCGAGCCCAGCTCATCGATAGCGGACTCATTCCTCAAGCTGGTCAGACTCAACCTAGATATTACTCCCTCACTCAGGCGGGTAAGGTCACACCCCCTCCCAACCGACCACGACACAGTGGGAGACGCGACCTACTAGTATACGGCCCTCATGCGCTCATATACATCCACTCGGTCTCGACGTTGGGGCGTCTCCTGGCCACGGAGATTTAGGGATTTTCACCCAGGGACATTTATGGCGCCCGTATGCTAGAACCAAACATTTTTGGTGTCCCATCTGGCCATCTACGATATGCCTGTGGAGGCTACATCCATGATGTCGCTAGGGTACACAATGCAAGATGCATGGGTCATACAATCCAGTCATGCATCAATCCTACGCATACCGTGCGCTCATGTGAGATAACCTCCACCTATCAGGGAGTCTCATAACAACCTGCCCAATAACATATGCAATGGTCAACCACATCTTAAAACATGCAGATGATATGTATGGGCATATATCATGATGTTATGCAGTCACATTCTCATAATCGGTATCAATAACCGTCATCGACAATCGACTTCGACAATGTGGACATTTAACCAACATTACCCCTAAAGAATGACCCATATAGAGCCTAACATATAATGGACCCATGGCCTCACATAAGGTCAACTATACAATACCAGGGGCCTCACTCAAGAGCTTAATACACATCACGATAGTCCTTTCACATGGACCTAACATGCATCACAATGGGCCTCATCATATGGGCCGGAAATATATCACAATGGGTCACTCATACGGGCCTAATATACATCACCATGGGTCATGACCCATGGGCCCCAAATACATCACAATGGGCTACGACATATGGGCCAGAATTACATTACAATGGGCCTCGCTAATGGGCCATAAATACATAATAGGTGGGCCCTGCACTTGGGCCTAATATACATCAAGTGGGCTGCATCAATGGGCCGCACACAAATGGGCCTCATACTCATAAAGTGGGCTACATCAATGAGTCACACTAATGGGCCTCATACTCATCAAGTGGCCTACATCAATGGGCCACACTAATGGGCCAACCGCTTTACTAAATTTTCACATAGTCAGGTGACCAGTACCACAATTTCACATAGTTTAGCAGTCACCTAAGCACCACATAATCATATGGTTGAGTGGTCACACAATGTCAATCTACTTGCCATTATTAAATGATTTAAGGCCACATGGTTACTTATCATAACTCATACATCTATGGGTAACCAATTTATTAAGCTCCCACATGGTCAGGTTGTCGATGACATAATTTCACTTAGTATCCTGGTCTAGTGACCGCATCTCAAAGCATCCAAGGCACAATCACAAGCATACCCACTATTCCCGGTTACACTAACTCTTAAAATGTAACCACTCAATACTTCATATGGAGAATGACTCAGATTCGATGTCACATAATCAAGAGGCCAAAAACTAGTTTCCATCACATTAGATATAGTTTAGTGGTCCCCGCATTTGCCTCATTTATGAGCATAATGTACGGGCTGTATTTATGTTGCATGACACCGAATTGAGCATCACTCCATTATTAAGTTGTATAATCCAATCTATATCATAATTCTCATGACTAAGAAAATCTGCACGTACAACCCGATTGTTCATGGTTTGGGTGACTATGGCTATGCCCATAAGCACGTGGTCATAACATTGGGTGATCAATAATGCCACCTGACTTTATATAGTTGGTTGAACTTGTGTGAATTTCGAAATCATACGGTTAACCACCCACATATACTCTACAATTGCATTTGATTAGGTGGTCATACATATGTCACATGCCCACATGATTAAGGGGCCAAATACATATCGCACCCTCACACATCTAGAGTCTACCTAATTGTTATAATTGAGCATGTTTATGGGTTTAAACACATGTCATATGATTCTACTACTTAGGACCGCACTCTAACCAAAGTGTCAAGTGGTGAAAGGTTGTGCACTCGTTATATAATTAGGTATTCTAAGGCAGCAACATAATACAATGTATGTCACATACCAAGTGGTGAAGGGCTATACACATAACACAATTTCACATGTTTCAATATAGCATACATTTAATACATGTGGATCACGAACTCTTGCCGAAGAGGGCCAATGGTTGGCCCAAACAAGACTACTATTGATGGGCCCACATGACATTCGCTCAAAATGGGCCTTAACATTCTTGGGCTCACACATCAATGGAATTCAAATGGGTTCTATGTGGTGGAGAAATTTTAACAGAGATCGGTACCATTCATGTATCAATCCAACTTGCATAATTAATAGGCTACCAATCCATGGTGGACCTGGGGCTAATAAAAATCAAGTCAATCTATGGCACATGTGGGCCACACCACACACAAAAATTGAGAGGATTACACTCCATTAAAACATTCATGATTACTTGTCAGGCCACTGAGGCATGGATAACAAATCCAGCCCATCCATTATGTGTGTACCATTGAACTGAGGGGTCAGTCCAAGTTTCTGATGCATCCAAATTTCAAATGGACCTCACAAGTGCTTTTATATACTTGAGATCCGAGTTGCATGAACGGTTTAAGGACATCAAAATTACATGGGTCCCATAGTAATGTATTTACTATATCTATACTATTTATCTATATTTAGAGATCATTATAAAGGATTATCCAAAAAAAAATGAATCATAACCAAAGATTATCTAGACCTCACCTCAATTAGTAGTGAGGATAATGATTTCACCGTTGAACCATTCACAGGGCCCACCATAACATTTATTTTCCATCCAATCTGTTCATAAGGTCACAAAGACCTGAATTTAAGGGGAAAAACAAATTTCATATTGGTCCAAAACTTCTGACCCAAAAAGGGTTCCAATGGTAGGCATTCAAACCCTACTACTTTTTTTTTTAGTGTGGACCACCTGATAGTTAGATCTGTCTTATTTTTCTTCTCAAGCCTTAAGACAAGCTCACCAAATGGATAGATGGTTTAGATATAACATATACCTCATGATCAGACCCATGAAAATTGTTGATTTATTCAGCTTCATAAATTTATTTTTATTTTTATTTTTTTTATGGTGTGGGCCACATGAGTTCCATGTACGGCTGAATTTTAGAGGTGACCCGTTTTTAAATAGGACCCATCAAATGCATGGGGCTGATGTTCGACACACATCATGGTGGGGCCCGTGGTGGGGCCCACCTCCTTCCAGCGTCAGCAGAGACGCTGCTTGCTGCAGCGTCTGACGCTGGCAGCAACAACGTCAGTGATTTTTTTTTTTTTTTTTTCATATATGGGGCCCACAACAGGATGATCCAGTCCATCTGTTGTGTGTGTCCCATGTGGTGGAGGGTTCAGTCCAAGTTTCAGATGCATAAAAATTTCAAGCAGGCCAGTACTTTTATATTTTTTAGCATATCTTCACATGATTTTTGATGGTATGGCCTACCAGAGAACTGGATTGGCTTCATTTTTCGGCTCAACACCTAAAATGATCTGAAAAATTGAATGGACGGCTTGGATTTAATACATACATCATGGGTGGGGCCCATTGTGGACCCACAGCCCAGCAGCGCCCTCTAGATGTTCGCGGCAACGTCCTCCCTCTCTCTCTCTCTCTCTCTCTCTCTCTCTCTCTATATATATATATATATATATATATATATATATATATATATATATATATATATATATACACACACACACACACACACACACATTCACACACGGTATTGTGTGCACGTGTGTGCATGGGTGTGAGTGTGTGTGTTTGGCCAACACAATGGACCACACTTTAGATGATTTGGATAGCCTACAAAATTCTAGTGGGGCCCACAATCAATGGGTTCCACATAAAGTTTATAAATTATTTTGTTTTTTTTTTAATATTATTATTATTCTTTTTATTATTATTATTATTCTTTTAATACGTATTCTCCCATGAATCCACACCATTAAACACATCATTATCATCATATCATGACCATTTTATTTATCATTATTATTTTTTTAATCATCTTTTTATATGTACTCTCCTATGTATCCACACCATTGATCACATCATTATCATCAAATCATTACCACTAATAATCATACAAATAATCAAAAAGAAAACAAACCAAGAGTGGAGTGGGTGTACTCGCCTTGATGAATTAGATGGATGGTTGAGATGGATAGAAGAGATGGAATTGAATGTTGAGATGGATGGAAGGGATGGGATTTATGGAGTTGATGGCCCACCAAGATCACTCCCCTCTCTCTCTCTCTCTCTCTCTCTCTCTCTCTCTCTCTCTCTCTCTCTCTCTCTCTCCATGAGTAGGAAAAATGCTCTTCTCTCTCTCTCTCTCTCTCTCTCTCTCTCTCTCTCTCTCTCTCCATGAGTAGGAAAATGGTAAAATGTTAAGGGTTGAAGGGATATATGTAGAGAAATTGTAAAAAATGTGGTTAGATTTAATTAATGTGATCTTGGTTAACTTAGATTAGGATTATATCAATTAATTCATGATTTGCAATTCATGGTGGATTAAAGGAGTATGGGATGGCATAGTGTGATGATGTCATGCTTAAGGTATGAAATTGAGAGGTGTTGACTTTGGGGAGACATGAGAGATGGGAGGTATGGGTGTGTGACATCACACACATGGGTAGAGATTCTCTCACCCATGTGTGGCATGTGCATGTGTGTATGACATGTGTTGTGCACATGTGTGGAATGAAGTACATGGCGCCTTGCGCACATGATATACTAATGATTATTCACGGCGTATCTCACTAACGAAGTATCGTATAGACACACGGGTGGTACCTACGCGATTGTAGCGACGGGGTGGTTGATATGAGATAGGTTTCGAGGTCTTGGGGTTCCGGTCAGTCGGGTGTGTACTATGAACGGTCAATCTAGGTTAGCTAAGGGCGTCAATTATTGTGTATATATGCATCGAAAATGGTACGGAATGGACGGGGTGTTACGGGCGAGACCTCCACGGAGGTCAAGGCACCTTTACAGACACTCAAGAGGTCTTTCAGAGGTGACTTCACGCCGACTCCGTACATCAATCGGCTACAAACTGGGCCTTGGCCCAGCATCAGCCCGACCTATCTTTTAGGTCGGCCATCAGTCAGTAGAGATTCGATTATGGGTCGACTGACTACACTAATTGAATATTGGCATCCACAACCCGCCGATGATTGACAAGAGAAGGAGACACCCAGCATAAGCCGTCCAAATACACTGATGTTCAAAATCGACGAACGGTCGGCCGAGCCTCGGTCAGCCAAATCTCAAGTATTATTGCCTTTTACGGAACTAGAGTCGAGCCAAGAAGGCAGCTCAATCTCCTTTCGAGATCTTCGAAGGATAAACTCCGATCCCGAAAATCTAGGGGATCAAGGATCTTAAAATCTTCTAAGATATCGATCAATCCCTTCAGGGAAAGTTCTACACGCCGTGGGATTACGCTGCCCTTATAAATAGAGGACTTATCCACGGTAAAAGGTACGGATACACATCCACTCCTCACCCCTGAATATTTACCATTAGACCCAGATTTCAGGCCTTACTTAGGCATCGAAGGGTCCCCTGAACTAGTCAGGGTCTCCTTTGTCCTCTTCCTGTGCAGGCACCAGGTATTCAAGTGCTGAAATGGGGGGTGAGCTGAAAGCTACATCAACAGTTTGGCGCCGTCTGTGGGAACGACATTACAAGTCGTGTTTCGCTCTATCAAAGCACTACGATTTGCCATGACAAGAGGGAAGAAGAAAGTCCAAACTCCTCCAAAGGCAATTCCGATCGCAACCTTACCGCCAGCAAAATACGGCCCACAAACCGTGGACCGACCAGAACGACAAGAGAGCTGTCAATGTTCTCCGGCTCGAAGAGCCACCTCTGACACGTCCAGGTATGAACAGCGGGACACCGGAGGGAGCAGGCGACGTGATTCACTAGAAAGAGAGGTCAGAGATATGAGGGCAGACATGAACTACATGAAGTAGATGCTGGAAAGGATGCAGCCTTTGCAAATGCAGCAGCTCAATCCGTGGAAGAACGGTCGAGTGATGTCCGACAGTTCGCCAATCCTCAACCGTCTGCCCCCAGGCCGCTCCTCAGCCGAGCCAGCATCAAGGGCCTCCCGAGCCCGTTCCGACTCACGTCTCGGAAACGGCACCGCTGTCCGCTTCCGACATTCGGCACGAGATAGACCGAAGGAGACTCAACCGATCCCTGGCCGAGGGAACGGCGGATAGCGAAGCACCCTTAAAGGCTGTGTTCCTAGCTCTGAAGAAAGAAATTACGAACATGAAGCAAAATCGAACGAGCAATGCATCCGGGCTGGAAGAGAAGGAATCACCATTCGTGGCTGACATAATGCGCGCTCGGCTCCCTGATCAGTTTCGCTTGCCCCAAATTGCGTCATACAACGAGAAAGGCGACCCTACTGAACATATAAAGTCCTTTCGGACTTATATGGAGTTACATGATGCCTCGGATGAGTTAATGTGTCATGCCTTCTCACTCACCTTAATCGATGCTGCCCGACTCTGGTTCAAACAATTGAAACTGAGGTCCATTGGCTCATTCGACGAGCTCAGCGAGGCCTTCGTTGTGAACTTCATAGGGGGCAAGAAAAGGCTCAAAGCCTCGGCCCATCTCAACAATGTGGTCCAGAAGGACGGATAGCTCCTCAAAGACTACATTCAGCTTTTCAACCTCGAGTCATTACAGGTTCAAAAACATTCAGACGAAACGGCCCTGAATTCCATTATGCAAGGGGTAATAGACAAGCCATTTCTTTCTTCCCTGGATAAAAATCCTTCATCCACTTTGGCCGAGCTCATGGCCCGATCGCAGAAGTATTCCAATGTCGAGGAAACTAGAATCTTACAAGAAGCGACTCAGAAAAGAAGCTCCTCGGCCAAGGGATCGACAAAGAAGGACGTCGACTTAGTCAGCAAAAAGCGTAAGGAGGATCGGCCTCGAGACGAGCGAAGGTCGAGCAAACGACCTGACAACAAGTTCACCAACTACACTGCTCTCAATAAGCCCCAGGATCAAGTCCTTATGGAGATAAAAGATGAACGATTCATCAACTGGTCGAATAAGCTACAAGGCAATCCTGACCGACGCAACAAAAACAAATATTATCACTTCCATCGCAATCATGGACACGACACGAGTGACTGCTACACTCTGAAGCATAAAATTGAAAGGCTCATTCGTGAAAGCCATCTTAGTGAGCATGTGGACCAAAGAGCCAACAGGACTGTCGCACCAGAAGAACGCCCGAGTGAAAACTAATCAATAGAAGAAATTCGAACCATCGTCGGAGGTCACAAGGGCGAAGGCGACTCAAACAACGCTCGGAAAACCCTTGCGAGAAATATAATCCGGCCTAAGTCTGAGATCATGATCTGGCCCGGCCCTCAAAGGAAAGGAAACTGGAGAAGTATAGCGTGACCTTTACTAAGGCAAACGCCTAAGGCATCCATCATCCACATGACGATGCTTTGGTTGTCACCGTCACTATCGCTAATCACAAATTCTTCAGGGTCCTCATCGATACAGGGTCGTCTGCCAACGCACTATTCACCCAGGCATTCAATAAAATGAGCATCGAACGGTCCGCATTGCGGCCCGTCCTAACTCCTCTGATTGGATTCTCGGGCGGACAAGTCCTACCCGAGGGAATCATTCAGCTCACACTCACTGCTAGGGACGCGCCAAACCAAGCAACAACTATGGTCGACTTCCTGATAGTCGACCAATCTTTGGTGTACAATGGAATTCTCGGCCGTGCTTCGCTTTGTCTTCTCCGAGCAGTAATTTCGATATATCACCTTTCCATGAAGTTTCCGACCGAGTCAGGAGTTGGAGTCATCAAGGGAGATCAGCACGACGCCCGGCATTGCTACGCCACCGCCCTAAAGCTCCATTCAAAGTAGCAACGATCGAGTCCCTGTACCCGCGCGATGAAACTCCCGAACGAGCCAACCGGTGGAAGACCTTGTCCAGGTCCCTCTGGATGAGTTTGACCTCTCCAGAACCATTCAAATTGGCTCATCCCTGACTCCGCCGCTGAAAGAGAAGTTGGTGGCCTTGCTGCGCTGATACGCCGACGTCTTCGCATGGTCACACGAAGACATGCCCGAGATCGATCTTTCGATCATCACTCATTGCCTCAATATTGATCCGACCTACAAACCGATCCGACAAAAGTGGCATGCCCTCGGCCCTGAGAGGTATGCCGTCATGGAGGAGGAGGTCAACAAGCTCCTCAAGGCCAAATTTGTCGAAGAAGTGTACTACCTCGACTGGGTAGCTAACATCGTGCTCATCAAAAAGGCCAATGGAAAGTGGCGGGTTTGTGTGGATTATACCGACCTAAACAAAGTTTGCCCGAAGGACAGTTTTCCTCTCCCTAGGATCGATTAGTTAGTCGACAGTACTGCGAGGCACGAATTACTTAGTTTTATGGATGCCTACTCAGAATATAACCAAATTGTAATGCACCCCTCTAATAAATCGAAAACCACCTTTGTCACTAACAAAGGTCTTTATTGTTACCAAGTGATGCCATTTGCTTTAAAGAATGCAGGAGTGACCTAACAAAGGTTGGTCAATAAAATGTTCACCCAAAAAATAGGGCGGACAATGGAAGTATACATCGACGACATGCTTGTCAAAAGCATTAAAGCAGCCGAGCACATTGTCGACCTTTAAGAAATGTTCCTCATCCTCCAGAAATACCAGATGAAGCAGAACCCGAGCAAATGCGCGTTCGGCGTAGGCTCGGCTAAGTTTCTTAGTTTTCTAGTCATCCAGCGAGGAATCGAGGCAAATCCAGAGAAGATCCAAGCTCTGCTCGACATGGACTCACCGAAGACGATCAAAGATATTCAGAGGCTGACTGGAAGAGTTGTTGTGCTCAATTGCTTCGTGTCCCTAGCCACAGATAAATGTCTTCCCTTCTTCAAATAATTGAAGGGTCGGAAGATGGTGAACTGGACAGAAGAATGCGAAACAGTCTTCCAGCAGTTGAAGCAGTACCTGGGATCACTACCGTTGCTCTCCAAGCCCGAGCCGGGCGAAACACTGCTGATCTACTTAGCAGTATCCGTCGCAGTTGTAAGCTCGACTCTGATTCGTGAGTATGAGGGGAAGCAGTTTCCAGTTTACTACGTCAGCAAAGCGCCTGTCCCGGCAGAAACAAGATATCCGACCTTGGAAAAAGTGGCCCTTACGCTAGTTATCTCTTCCCAACGCTTGCGGACATACTTTCAAGTTCATTCGATTATTGTTCTAACCGACCAACCGTTACAGCAGATACTCCAGAAATCAGAAGCATTGTTCACTCCCCAAGTATAGGGTTGTGATGTAGTAATAAACTCGGTAAGACCGAGGTCAAATCCACGGGAACTAAAACTTATACATTATCTGAAAGTAACCAGAACTACAACTAGAAAAAGATGAAATCTAAGCTAAAAGAATATGAGGGAATAATGGTGTAATATTACTGTAAAACTTGTGGAAATCAAAGGTAAGAAACTAGGGTGTCAAGGATCCACTTATAGAGATCAGGGAGATCTTATGCTTGATTCAAGAACTCAACTGGACTTAGAGTCTCATCTTCATCCAGTTGAAAGATATAACCTGAAAATTAAATCTGAACGTCTTTTGATCTAGTTTTCAAGAGATAAGAAGGATGTAAGTTAGAATATGTTCCATCACAAAACAATGCCCATAAGACAAAGTAAACAACAGAATTAAACCAATCAACAACCAATCAGACAGATGTATTAATGTTAGGAAGGATTCCATCATCCAACCATGCCCAAGAGACGATGGTGAACAACAGGGTTCCCAAATTCACCAACCCTATAATGCTAAGAACATGCTCAAAGCTCTCGCAGATCCATTGTAATTTAAGTCACAATAAACCATTAAAAACTGAAAGCATTCCTATTAATCAAACTATAACCAAAGAAAGTTCAAGTAACATGAATCAAAGCAGTAAAACCAATCCCATCACACTACAGGCTTCACCTCTTAGCCCTAGCTAAGAGGTTCAGCCCAACATGAATGGGCTGGATCCCTTAAACAAATAAAATAAAATAAAAAGAAAACAACTCTCTACTCTCTCAGCCGTAGATTGAATGAATGCTCCCCACTTCCAAAACCTTCTTTTATAGCTGCTCGAGGCGGTGGAGGGTTGTCGTAGCCATAGCGAAAGCTTTTTCGCAGTCAAGTTCAGAGCTTCAAAATTTCCTACTTTCCTCGCTCAATTTCCCAAGAAACACAGTCCCTTAGGACGTTTTTGAGCCCTCTACATGATGGACAGTTCAGATCTGCCATATGATGAAAGATGGTGGGCCACAACCGTTTGGAAAAGTCGGTTTTCGTGGATCTGTGAAAGCTTTCGTACTCCTTCGTTGTCGTGATCGGTGGGCCCCACATAGGTGTTTTCATGAAAATTCACCCCGTCCATTGCATTCATGACAAAATTTCAGTCAAGAATGGATGGTTTTGAACGTCCATTGACGCGGCCCAGAGAAGAAATTACCATAAAAATAATTTTAAACATCGCAAAACCGCCTGTTTGTAGCCTCTGTATCGCACACGTGTGCACGCATGGGTGTAAAATTTTAGCAAGGTTTTGTAGTATTCGAGGCCCTCTGCAAGATGGAGGCGTGGATCAGACGTATAAGGCATGTGTGGGGCCCACAATCGTCCGAAAAACGGACCAAGGTCGTCCGTCCGCTGACGTGAAAACGGAAAGTTCCATTTTTTAAAGGGATACGGGCGGAGGCTGGATTTGGAAGGTGTTTGGTTTCGGTGTTCGTCGAGCTTACAAGTGCATGGTGTACCTGCGATCCCAAATGGGACCCACTGAGATGTATCTGCGAAATTCGATCTTTTCATCCCTTTTCTCATACTATTTAAACATTCGAGACCAAATTTAAGGCAGTTCCAGATATCGGGTGGGCCCCAAGTTAAAGATTAATGGGTTGATCTGTCCGTTGGCCCACTTCTCGAGATCTTCAATGGCTGAAATTTAATATGTACGGTTAATTTATGGTTCACATCCCATTTATGAAGTTTTGAGTCAATCGGATGGCGGAAACCTTATGATCTTGCATTATGGACCATTTTTAGGCCTCTTTAACGTGAACGGCTTGATTTCCTCGGATCTCTGGCATGTAAATCTTTCGATCTCAGTCCCCTGGGGTCCATCCTTTTCTTTGGTGACTTCAGAATGTCAATTCCATGCATTCAACATCATTTTTAGTTCAAGCTTCCTAAATTCACCTTGCACCACAAACACGATTAAAGTAAGGCATTAAACAATATCATGTTCGTAAAAGCAGGTAATAACTAAGGTCTGATATACAATATTTGACCCTCAAAAAGCATCCGAGCACCTCACCAAATGGGCAATCGAGCTAAGTGAATTTGACATTCAGTACAAGCCCCGAGTCACAATCAAAGGCCAAGCAGTAACCGATTTTATCGTTGAATTCACGAAGCAGTCTGAGCCAATCGTGGCTGATCCTAACTAGGTCGATCCACCTGAAAGCTCAGCCGATGCTCAGAATCCGGAACAGAATCCCGCTACACTTCCCGCCCAACCCCATTGGCGACTCTACGTTGACGGTTCATCCAACTCCAAGGCAAGCAGGGCAGGGGTAGTCTTGGAAACTCCCGATCAAACATACATGCAGTATGCCTTGAGACTCAAATTTCAAGCTTCTAACAACACGGCTGAATATAAAGCGTTGCTCCTCGGACTCCGTTTAGCAGTCATCTTGGGGATCACTCATCTCAACGTATACAATGATTCACAGTTGGTCGTCAATCAAATAGTCGATGTCTACCAGACCAGGAAAGAGCGGCTGAAAGCTTACCTCCAGAAAACAAAGGAACTTATCAGCGATTTTCAACACTGTACCGTCATCCAGATCCCGCGAGCAGAGAATGTTAAAGCTGACTTACTAGCTAAGCTCACCACAGTTGATAAAGATGAGATCCCTAGGTCTGTCCCGATCAAGTACGTTGCCAAGCTGAGCATCAATGAGACCGAGGCTGCGACCGTGCTCCCAATTGACTCGGGACCCTCTTGGGTTGATCCAATCATTCGTTACCTTAAAGCAGACGAGCTACCTGAAGATCGGGATGAAGCCCGACGACTGAAGATCTGAGCCGCTCATTACACCTTGCTTAATGGGATACTATACAAGAAAGGATATTACGTGCCTCTGCTAAGGTGCTTGTGACCAGACGAGGCCGACTACGTCCTAAGGGAGATACACAAAGGCATCTGCGGAAATCACTCTGGAGGACGATCCTTGGCTCATAAGGTGATACGGCAAGATATTACTGGCCAACCATCTAACATGATGCACGAAAGCTCGTCCAGAGTTGTGATAAATGCCAAAGGCTCTCGACCGTCCCTCGGCGACCGCCCGAAGAGCTCACCCCAATGGCTGGCCCGTGGCCTTTTGCTCAGTGGGGGATCAACATCATCGGACCTTTTCCTACGGGAAAGGATCAGACAAAGTTTACCGTCGTTATCGTAGACTACTTCACCAGGTGGGCGGAAGCTGAACCATTGGTCAAGATAACCAAGCAAAAAATCACTGACTTTGTTTGAAAAAACATCATCCGTTGATTTGGTGTGCCTCGGACCATCATCTCCGACAACGGAAAACAGTTCGACAATAAGCAGTATCGAGAGATGTGCGAGAACCTTGAAATTAGAAATGTATATTCGTCTCCGCGCCATCCTCAGGCGAACGGGCAAGTCGAAGCCGTCAACATGATCATCAAACAGCATCTCCAAACCAAGCTCGATCGAGCCAAGGGAGCTTGGGCCGAGGAACTTCCTAAAGTTTTATGGGCCTACCGAACTACTACCTGGACCACAATAGGTGAAGCCCCGTTCTCCTTAGCATATGGGTCAGAAGCTGTCACCCTAGTTGAGATCGAATTGTCGACCGCCCGAGTAAGGTCGTTCGATAAACAAGATAACGAAGAACTCTTGGCGTTCAGCCTCGATCTCTTGGAAGAACATAGGGAACAAGCTCGGCTCTGGACGGTCGTCCATCAACAGCAAGTGTCGCGATTCTACAATGCCCGAGTTAAAGTAAGAAGGTTCCAAGTTGGAGACTTAGTCCTTCGAAAGATATTCTTGAACACTAGGGAGGTCGACGTAGGCACGTTGAGGCTCAATTGGGAAAGACCTTACGTAATTGCGAACACCATCCGATCTGGCACATATCAACTGGAAGACTTAACCGGCCAACTACTGTCTCATCCCTAGAATGCCTAGCATCTCAAGATCTATTATCCCCAAATCGATCATCAGACAAAGCATTGCTCAAGTTCTATTGATAAACATGCAAAAAATTCGTAACCATGTAGGTCAGACAATTGAATGCGAGGAAAAAGCGTATTCATTGATCATAATAAGATTTACATCGGGAACGCATCATCATGTACATCGGTATTACATTAATAGAGGAGGAAAGGCACAAAATGCATAAGGGTCGAGGGTCAATGGCACCCGGGGTTGCAAATGCTCTATAGCTCGATGTTTGGCGTGCTTGAAGTGCTTGTAGCTTAAAAGGGGAGCAGAAAGCAATTTTGCTCCGCAAATTCAACTTCAAGGCTCGGCCGCCTCATCAGGAGCCAACTCAGGAGCAGCCTTGAAAGTTGCCTCGGATTCAACCACGACCACCGAAGGACCAGCTGCAGCTAACTAATCCTCAGAATTAACATCCCCCTCGGCGCCCGAATCACCGAATCCCAACCTGCTCTCATCAAAGCCAGAGAGGTCGAGTTGAGGAAAGTTCTCCCTCATCAACTTCAATCATTCAGCGTAACCGTCTTGGTAGAGACAATCCCTCTCCTCCGCGAAAGATTGGGATGAGAGAAAGGCTTCTACAGCCTTCGCCCATCCCTCCTCCCACGCCTTATCTTGTGCAATGACAAAAGCGACCTTGGTCTCCGTTCTGAGCCGATTCGCCACCTCACAGGCTCGGACGTACTCGGCGTGGCATTTATCGTATGCTGCTCTAGCCTCTTCCAATCGCGAGGCCAGGCAAGTATTCTCAGTCGTTGCCTCATCAAGGGACGCCATTGCCAATGCCAGATCGGCCGTTACAGTGGCAACTCAAGCCTCAGTTGTCACCAGCCGAGCCTCTGCATCATCTGCGCGCTTGTTGGCCTTGGATAGCTCGGCGCGGGCCCTCAGTGCACACGGCACGAACTGTGTAAAACAAAAAAAATTACCATCGGATAGAGAAGTCGAACGAAGAATAGAAGATTTCGCTCTTACCTTGAAGAGCATCCTCGTCATCTTAGTGAGCGTCCGCTCTGTGGAGGACTCGAAGAGACCGGCTAAATCCTCCTCCGTCCTCTGGCGACTCGCCCAATGGAGGATCCCTTCGACACTCCGAAGGAAGCCCATCCTTTCTCCCTCGGCCGCCTCTCCGCTAGGGGGCTCATCCCCTTCCCCTTCCTCTCTCCTCTCGAGGAGCTGTAATGCAACAGGTCCTGGCTTGGGAACCTCCCGAGGCTTGGGTGGAACTGCCTCATCCACCTCCACCCTCGTCCGCGACTTCTATGACGGTCAAAGGAGGAGGGGTAACCTTCCCCTGGCTCTTGGAGGCTGCCTTCTGCCTCTTTGAGGGCCGAGTATCGACCCGGTTCGGCCCGAGGAGGAGCCTTCATCTTGGAAGGGGGACAAAGGATCGGTCGAGCCTCAGACATCTCTGCATCAGAAGCAAGATACAACAAGTGTTAGCAAACAAAACAAAAAAGAAATTATGCCAAGTACTAATGCTCAGCTATGGGTCGTACCTGTAGGAGCCAAGTCCAAGCCCGACTCAAAAAGGCGCTCTCAGATCCTTGATTCAAGCCTCCGAGCTCAGTTTAACTCCTGAACAATGTGTGGGGAGGACTGAAGGATCATAGACGGTCAGAGGACACATTAAAGAGGTTCAGCCAACTAAGAAGGAAAAATAATAAAAGAGGTTCAGCCAACTAAGAAGGAAAAATAATAAAAGAGGTTCAGCCAACTAAGAAGGAAAAATAATAAGCGCCAAGTCACCTGGCTTGGAAAAAGCCCGGGGAACAAAAGGTATGAATGGCTCCAACCCAACTATCTCCCAACGTCCGCAGGCCCAAAACCACCGATCCTTCCGGTGCTTGTTGGAGGAAGGAGGGTCGATTATCAGGGCTCCTCCTTGTTTTCCCCCGAGAGCAGAAGTAGCACCAGCCAGGCTGCTGAGAATTCGGTCACACTTGGTACAGATGGAGGAACTCGCTAATGATCAGCGCTGGCTAATCCATCTCAGCCCACAGGACTGCACAACTGAACAAGTCTCTCCACCCATTCGGAACTATTTGCCCCGAAACTAAACCAAGAGAGCCCAGAAGATGCCGAGCGATCTCCTGCAGCGGTAAATGGAGGCCGCACTGCAATGCGACCTGAAAAATCGGGACCGCCCCAGGAGGGGGTCGGTCGGGCAATTCATTCGGCCGAGGAAGGATAAGGCCGACAGAGTTAGGGATATGATATCCAACTCGGATCCGAAGTAGGTCGTCCTTAGTCAAAACTGAGGGTATTAGCCCCCTCGATCCTTCCTCGGCCACGACTTCTTCAGCCGCGATTTCATCGGCCTCCTCAACTTCGTCATCCTCGTCCACAGCAAGAGGGTTAGGCCTACCTGGAGCAGTTTCTATCACTGCCCCCCGTCTAAGAGACGAGTCAAATGCCCCAGTGGATGCCACCAGCCTCTGTGTTGGGGACTCCATCACCCTCTGCGAATGCCAGAATGCGACATCAGCACCGGCCACCATCTCCGCCGGCAACGTGGGTGGTTCCGAAGCAGCTCAGAAGTTGTTCGTTCCACCCTCATCACTATACACTCCCTCCCAAGGGCTTATGGAGCCTGACATTTTTCAAAATTAAATGAAATGGAGGGAGAAAAATGCTCACCGAATTTGCAACGACGGCCGGAAAACGTAAAAAGCGTAGAGAAAGCAAAAGACAGAGAGCAGAAATGAAGAGGTGCGAAAATGAGAACGATTCGGAGGCTAGGGCGTTCCTTTTATAGTCGCACCACGTAGTGTACGCATTAAATGAGAAGCCGACTCGACGCCCCCTTGAACTCCCCAGTCCAACACGTAGCGTCACGCCACACGCCGTAAGGATCCGTCATTAAACCCCCTGCCACGCGTCCACCGCTCATTCGCCCCGCCGCTGAGACAACGGCCACCCGCTCGTGTGGCCTCGAGAATTGAACCGACGCGTGTTTAGGACGAGGTAGTCCACTTCGATATTCGAGATAGCCGTCATACCAGAAATAAATGCTCCATCATAAGCTCGGACCACGCATAATCCGACCCAACACCGATCTACTCCTCGGCCTCTACAGGTCGGCACAAGGAGTAGGGGGCTCACTGTTGGGGGGAAAATATGACAAGTCAGATGAGTCAGCTTATGGAGTAGACCAACTATATTGACATGGCTCGGACTTCTTAGGCGCCGAGGCTGACCGATGCCCACATGTCCAAAACGCCTAAAGGAGAGACATGGCCCAGATTTGCCAGGCGTTGAGCCTGACTGGGGCCTACATGTCCCGAACTAACGGGCGAGACCTCCACGGAGGTCAATGCACCTTTACGGATACTCATGAGGTCTTTCAGAGGTGACTTCAGGCCGACTCCGTACATCGATCGGCTACAAACCGGGCCTTGGCCCAGCGTCAGCCTGACCTATCTTTTAGGTCGGCCATGGGTCGGCCATCGGTCAGTAGAGAGTCGATTATGGGTCGACTGACTACACTAATTGAAGATCGGCATCCACAACCCGCCGACGATTGACAAGAGAGGGAGACGCCCAGCATAAGCCGTCCAAATACACTGACGTTCAAAATCGACAAACAGTCGGCCGAGCCTCGGTCAGCCAAATCTCAAGTATTATTGCCTTTTACGGAACTAAAGTCGAGCCAAGAAGGCGGCTCAATCTCCTTTCGAGATCTTCGAAGGATAAACTCCGATCCCGAAAATCTAGGGGATCAAGGATCTTAAAATCTTCTAAGATATCGATCAATCCCTTCAGGGAAAGTTCTACAAGCCGCGGGATTACGTTGCCCCTATAAATAGAGAACTTACCCACAGTAAAAGGTATGGATACACATCCACTCCTCACCCCTGAATCTTTACCATTAGACCCAGATTGTAGGCCTAACTTAGGCATCAGAGGGTCCCTTGAACTAGACAGGGTCTCTTTTGTCCTCTTCTTGTGCAGGCACCAGGTACTCAAGTGCTGAAAGGGGGGTGAGCTGAAAACTGCATCAACAGCTATTATGCAGGTTTGGGTTTTCACCCCCCTCTCCCCATTACACCTTAGAAGATGCACCATGTTAAGAAGCATTTATTGAAAGGAAGAGTATGAAGTTGAATTTGTGACATTGAAAAGTAAAGTTTCAATGGCTCATATTCAAATACAAGAGTCAAAGTTAGGATCATCGAAAAGGCCACATAGTTTTTACATGGTTGTAATGAAAACATTAACGATTCATATCATCATCTAGAAGCTCATGTGGTAGATATTCCACATGTAAACAAAACTCACTAATCTGATATCTCAATGTCCATGAAAAGTGATTTAGAAACAACGGTCCCTGTAGATGTTTACAATGATCTCGACCTTTCATCTAGAAGTTTCCACTATGGATGCCCACATGGAGAAAATATCACCAATCAGAGATATCTTCGTCCATACAAAATGACTTAGAAATAATGGGCCCAAAAGAGAGTTTCTGAACACACTTTCATATGGACCGATGAAGATCTTTGGAACCTTCTAGATGAACGGTCTGGATCATCATGTGTTGTGGCGGAAAGGGCCACCCCAAATAGGAATGGCAATGGATTGGGTTTTGGCCAGGGCCTACCCCGGCCCAAGTCCAATATGGGCCTAGCATAGAAGACCCAAGTCCGACCCAGAAAACGAGCATGGCCCAATCCGGATGGCTTGAAATTGATAAAATCGCTATCTCCCACTTGAATGTTCTTAATCTGAAAGGAAAAGAAAATATCAGATTGATCCAAAACTTTTGTGGCCCACAAGAAGATTTTAATGGTCAATTACTACTGTTTCCTCTAGTATTTTCCACCTAGATTTGGATCTACTTTATTTTTGGGCTCATGCCTTAAATGACCTGACCAAACGGATGGACGGTGTGGATATATAATACATACATTAAGGTAGGCCCCACGATCAGGACCGCACCATGTTGGGTGAGGCAGAGGCGGCACCTAATCCGCTCCCAATCCCGAACTTCTTTCTATATGAACGGCTGAGAAAAGTCGACGGGATGCACCACAAGAAAGGCGAGATATGCAAGGCCTAGCTCCTTTTCTGTGCAGGCGCTTCATGAAGAGAAATGATCGGGTACACCGTTTGTATCACGACTTATGATACAGGACATGTGTAGAATATCCAAACCATGAAAAATGTGGGTCAGTCAATGATCATTACCTGATATAAAACTCAGTTCGATCGGATCTTGAGATAGGGTCAAATAAATGGTCAACCGAGGGGATGACTCAGTGTACTCGTGTGGCCCACCTAATTAGTGGATGTCCACGATTTTTATCTTAGATTGTAATCATGGTGTGTCCCACCGTTTGCATGGATTGGATATTGTACATATGTTACATGTTGGTGCAAAAAAATGGTTGCATATCTGATCATTTTCTCCTTCGTGATTTCGACATGCAAGAGTGACACCTGATCAATAGCTCAAGGTGTAGACTGATTGAAAGATAACTCGGTTCAACGCTGAGGTATCGATTCCTAGAGGTGGCTAACAATGAAGCGTGAACTGACAGGGCTGTGTACTAACAAGCTAACAAAACAAAAAATTTCCACGTACAAGTCGGGGTGGCTAGCAGTACTTCACTGAGAGTGGGTGTACTAACAAGCTAACCAAAAAAAAAAAAAAAAGTAATAATAAATAAAAAGAATTGCACATGGCACGTCTCGACCGTGACTAGAGCCATTGATTTGGTGGGCCGTCATCTGAACATGCCATATATCACCATAACCATGACAAGCGTGTTGGCAGCGGCACATAGGGTTGTACAGGAGCCAAGCTGGCTCAAAAAGCTCTCTCGGCTCAGCTCAATCTAACTTGACTTTACTTGGATTGAAGGCAAGCCAAGCTTCATATAATTCTGCTCGCCTTAAAAACAAACGAAGTTCATCGGAATGGATCTTGACTTGACTCGACTCAAACTTGGCTCAGCTCAGCTCGACTTTATATATATATATATATATATATATATATATATATATATATATATATATATATATATATATATATATATACTATTTTTTTTAAAAAATAAAACTTAAATTCTACTCATCCGTCCCTTTCTTATTATTTTTCTTCCTTACCCAAATCACCATGCCCAAGCTCTACAGTCTTTCTCTCGGCACTAACAACAAGGTACTTCTATGATTTTATCTTATATATATATATATATATATATATATATGAGTTGCGTCGGGTGGTTGGATTGAATCAGGTGTGGGTTGGGTCAGGTTGATGGGTTGAGTCGGGTACAAGTTGGAAGTAGGCTCGACTCGATTCAAAGTACGCTCACCTCGAACTTGACTCGAAAGGTTTGGCAAATAAGTCATGCTCCAATGGTAAGCTCGAGAAGAGCACGGATGAGTCAAGCTAATCTTATCTCACCTCGACTCGACTCAGCCCAATGTACAACCCTAGCGGCATGTGAAGCAGAAGCAAGTTAGTATTTTTTTTTTATTTTTTTTTTCAGACAATGGAAATGCGAGCATTTCAAAACCCATATTTTAATTAATTAATGGATTTATGGCTAGATGTTATCAAGTTCAAAATCAATTTAAAACCATAACCAAAATTTACCTTTAATAGATGTCGCGAAATTGAATATTATTGGCCGATGTTAGAACTCTGACCGGAAGTTTCTCCCCTATTATATATAAAGTCTACAATCCTACTTGTTTATTAATTTAAATTGTTAAAATCCCTTCACTCCCAAGGTTACTATCCTTGGACCAATATCACATGCAGGTCTAAATGATAGTTCAATAGATCTTATAAACTATATATAAGATATTCATTAAAGTTAATTGATTTAAAATAAATCAATGGTTAAAATTGGAATTTAACAGTTAAAATTTTTTGTTAATCATTAGAAAACATTAGATGCGTTAATTAGTTGAGAAAATATTTGATGGACAGTCCAAATCACAAGATCAGCCCAACAATCATGCCTCGAGCAAACAAATGGAACCCTTATTGAATCATGTGAACCTCAAGTCACCGTAGTGCATCCACCAGCTTCACTCATATGTCAGCCATCCATGAACCTTGTAAAGGGAATTAAAGCGCATAACACCGATACCTTTACCTCCTGATCTAGAGACTTAAAGTCATCCACGAATGCAAGTATCCAATAAATCTAATAACAAGAGCATATATGAATGAAATACTCCTCTCATATGAAGTAAGTAGGGCAGAGGTAAGCTGACTAGTCATTGAACCCAATAGTAGAGGTCTTTCATCCCAACTCAGTGTTATTTGCCTCACACAAAATTAGTACAGTGAGAATAAGCACCGTGTTTGTCTTACAGCCTACTAAATGGTTATGGTTAGGGGTGTACAAGAATCGAGCTATCTCGGTTAGCTCACTCAACTCAACTCGAAATAGCTCGATTCGACTCGGTTCGAAGCTGAGTTCGAGCCAAGTTGAGCTGATTTTTTGAGCTCGAAAATGAGTTCGAGCCGAGTTCGAGTTGGCCCAGCTCGACTCGACTTGGATCAAACCCAACTCGAATCAAACTCGGATTGAACCGGTTCAGTGACTCGGTTACTTTGATATTGATGTTGCTCACCAAGTGTTTGATGAAATGGCTCAACGAAGTGTGGCTGGTGGTAAGGAAGGTATGTATATGAAACAAATATCTTTTTTTTTTCTTGATTTTTATATTGCTTTGAAGGTGTTTGATAAAATACCCATAAGACCACTATTGTTGTTTTACATATAGTGGGATTTTGAAGGTACAGTCCATGTGTCTGTGAAAATGCAGCACAGGCGAACTTGGCTCGAACTGGCCTAAGCTGAGCCGAGCTAGCCAGTCAGGCTCGAGGACCGAGTCAAGCCGAGCCGAGTTCGAGCTGGGGTCAGTTAGTGGCTGACCCAAGTCGAGCTGAGGCCAGTTCCACTCAGTGTACACCCCTAGTTATAGTGAAATAGAATAGTCAAATCCATAACCCATTACTCTCCCTCTACTTGTGGTTGTTGTGACTAATCTCAAATTCCTAAAGGCACAAAAAAAATTCATCTCCTTAACCTACAGATAAATCATATTTGATGAAGTTCCATGCACATCAATGAGATAAATAAATGAATCATTCTATAATGAAACCGAGGTCTAAAGCATAAACATTGGTTTTTCATGGTATAACTAGGGGTGTACATCGAGTCGGACTGAGGCGAGCTGGGCTCAGCTTGACTCGGCTCGGCCACTAGCTGACCTCAGCTCGAACTCGACTCAACTTGGTCCTCAAGCTTGACTGGCTAGCTTGGCTCGGTTTGGTCAGCAACTTGGGCCAGCTCGAGCCGAGTTCGAGGCAAGATCAAGCCAAGTTCTCCATTGAGGCATTTTCACAAACACCTAGACTGCACCTTCAAAATCTCATTGTATTTAAGATAACAACAACGGTTTTACAGGTATTTTATCTAACACATTCTAAGCAACATAAAAATCAAGAAAAAAAAAAAGGGTGTTGGTTTCATATGCATACCTTCCTTGCCACCAGCCACACTTCTTTGAGTCATTTCATCAAACACTTGGTGAGCAACATCAATATCAAAGTAACCGAGTCACCAAACTGGCTCGATCCGAGTTCGATTCGAGCTGGGTTTGATCCGAGTTGAATCGAGCTGGGGCCAACTCGAACTCATTTTCAAGCTCAAAAAATCTGCTCGACTCAGCTTGAACTCAACTTCAAACCGAGTCAAATCGAGGCTTTCCGAGCCGAGTCAAGCGAGCTAACCGAGCTAGCTCCTAGCTCGGTTCGTGTACACCCCTAGGTACAACATCAATAAAGAATGCTAAGGTGAGCATATAAGAAAACTAGAAGAATTATGATAAGGTAATACAAAAACCTCTTAGTAGCCTTAGGACTTGTTTTGACATAGAGAAGAAATTACTGTCTTCTTTTCAAGAATAGCTTTACATCCGCAAAGACAGAGAAAACTTTAAAAATAAGAAATAAAATTGATATTATTGATGAAAGTTTGAATAAGACCCTTTTACAAAGTCATTAAAAGTCTTAATTTCTAAATTCATAACCTTCTCAAATAGTAAAACTTTCTTAAAACAACAAATTTATTAAAAAGTAAACAACTTCTAAATTAATTCAAACTCTTTCCTATTACTTAAATAATGACTTTAAGTTGTTATAAGACTCTTAAACCCTAAAGCACCCTTTAAAATAGTTAATATTGTGACTTACTAAAAATAGAAAAGTTAAACCTTAAGTCCAAAATTAACTCCTAAAACAAATTTATTTTGAAAACCGTTTAGGAGCCAATGGCAATTGGCATTGGCCAAAATGTAGAGGGTTGATAGTTTTCCAATAACTACAACCAAATAACTAATTACAAAGCTACAACCATCGGAAGTTATAGTGCGCGTTGTGCCTTTCTTTGACCCATCTCAACCCTTAAGGCCTAATTTATCTCAATCTTAGTCACCCATATAATTTACCTTGACTTGTCTTACATCATGTTTGGATGCACTTCCTTTTCAAGCTTACTTTCTTGATCAAGCTTGAGATGAGATGGGGTTTGCAAAATGCATCTAGATACATAATATCAATTGTCCTTTGGATCAAAACAACATTTAAACCTCAAACACCCCGATCATTAGGTCTATGATAGAAAGCCAACCTCAAATCCACCCTGATCATTAGGTCTATGATAGAAAGTTGGTAGTATGTCTTAAAAATTAAATAGATTTGTGATTCATATAGGTCACATTAAGTGAAACCATTTAGATAGTGGGCATCTCCTACACTGTTTTTTCTCATGCGTCCCACCAACATTATAAATTTGGCTGATCTTTTATCCCTACAGGTAAATTATTGTCACACACCTTATGGATGGAGTGGATTTCAAATAAACATCAAGGTTGGCCAACCCTTAGCCGACTCAGTAGTGGTTGGGATGCTCAGAGACGTGGATTGCATGCCGACCCTGTCAGTAACTAATGACCTTGCTACTTGTTGGTTCTAGTGCGCACAACAATGATATATATATTTAATCTAAGCTGTCTAACCATTTTTCTAACTCAATTTAAAGTGGACCACACCACATGAAAATATTTATGATTAAATGGATTAAACGCCCATCATTAAAAATTCTTAGGTACAGTTTATCTATCATCCAACCTATTGATTAGGTCACAGAGACTTGGATAAAGGGAAAACACAAATATCAGCTTAATCCAAAACTTACATTGGCCCAAAGAATTTTTTAATGGTAGGCTTTCTAACAATCTTTCTTGTGGCATGGTTCACTTGATATTTAGATCTGACTCATTTTTTGGATCATGCCATACATTCAACTGGCAAAATAGATGGATGGCTTGGATTAAACACATACATCATTGTTGGGCTGAGTAGCACCAACCAGCTGTTAGGTGGCTGATAGACCTCACGACATGCAATCCACAGCTTATGACAACATCCCAACCAATACTGGGTTAACTAGTGACATGTATGTAAAATCCACTCCAACCATAATGGGTCAAGATAATAATTTAGGGGCATTGCTCCAACATCTACCACATCTATAATTCTAGTGGGCGACATGGGTAAAAATCGTGTGGGGAACACCCACAATCAAAATCACTTCACTTGGTGTGATCCACATACATTAGGTATGGGTCTAATGATTAATTGGTTTTCATGAATTAACCTTTATAACGCAATTAGTGGATGGAATGGATTTCACATAAACATCATGGTGGCCCTGTAAAAATTCAAGGGTGAGCTTCTCTCCCATTGTTTTCTATTTTGTGGCCCAGTAAATCACAAATCAGCTATATTTTTTGCACCCTACAGTTCAATTGATATCACATACTAAATTGTCGGAATGGATCACAAGAACACATCATGGTGAAGCTCACTTACAGTACACTTGTTTAACTTGGCATGACCGATGGTAAGTCACTGCACAAAAAGTCTCCTGCGGTACAGTGCACATGAGACTATTACTCTCTCCCTCTCCCTCTCTATATATATTACTCTCTCTCTCTCTCTCTCTCTCTCTCTCTCTCTCTATATATATATATATATATATATATATATATATATATATATATATATATATCTCAAATCTTGTAAGTTCGCCTAAGCTCTGAGTTGTGAACGTAGCCCGTGGATACCTATGACACCCGATCCGATTAGTCCACGCAGGTAGATTCAGACTCGGATTGGGTTAGGTCCAGATTAGTCCAGGCTAGAATTGAACTCGGATTGGGTCTGGCATGTTGGACTCCATACCGAGTCAGGTCCACTTTGGATTAGGTCTAATTGAAAATTTGATAGAGTTGAGTCGGCCCTAACTCGATCCAGCTCGACCAGATGCCCAGCTCCAGCCATGCCACTCAAAATAGTTCAGTTCATTTTCTTATTCCATGCAATGTGATTGGTCTAGGTCACTAGTAATGACATATGCTGATATAGCCAATAATATCTGCTTAGGTCTAATTTAAAACCAGATAGAGTCGGGTCAGCCCTAACACCGTCCGGCTCGACATGACATCCAGCTCTAACCACGCCACTCAAAACAGTTCGGTTCATTTTCTTGCTCCTGCAATGTGATTCGTCGATGTCACCCAGCAATGACATATGCTTATATTATCAATATCTTTTGCTGACATCATCGACAATCACATTATGAATCACAAAAAACAAGAAATCCATGCTCCGATCAAGAGGAAAACCCGGTTCCTCGAAACAATGTGAATTGTAAATGCTGACTGTTAAAAACTTCCTTGGTATACGAGTATTGGATTATCGGATGAGAAATAAACTTCACTGTAGCCTCAGGAAGGTTTCAATGGTGGATGTCATTGTCCACACTGTTTCCTATGCTGTGGTCCACTTGAGCTGTGGATATGTGTCAATTTTAGGTCGATGCCTTAAAATGAGCCGGAAAGACGGATGAACGGCGTCGATGAGACACGTACATCCAGATGGGCCCTGCAGAGTTTACACCGTATGCAATCGGAAGCGGATTAGCTGGTGTACCACACACCACTGATGTGGCTGTGTGTTGACGTCACCAAGTTCTGTGGCCCCATTATGGGGGTATTAGTTATATCCAAACCATCCGTCCAGTTGGTGAGATCTTCCTAAATCTTGAGACGAAAAATAAGAAAGATCCAAAAATCAAGTGGACCACACTTCAAAAAGCAGTGGGGGTTGAACGCCTGCAATTGAAATCCTTTGGGTCACGTAAATATGAATTTTGTTTTTTCTCTTCATCCAGGTCTATGTGACCTCTTGAACAAATTGGATGGAAAGTAAATATTACGGTGGACCTTATGAATATTTTAATGGTGAGAATCATTGTCCCACTGTTATTTAGGTGTGGTCCAATTGAACATTAGAAATCATTCATTTTTGGGATCAAGAACTAAAATGATCTTGCCAAATGGATGAACGGTATAGATAAGACAAATACATCATTTTGGGTCATTTATCTTTAATCTCCTTTGAACCGTTCGTACAACTGGGAGCTGGAGGTGCGTCAGCGCTCGTCTTCGCCTAACACGTACCCACGTCAGCTACGTTGGTGGTGTGTGGTACACGGAAACGGATTGGCTACTCCTCCTGACACCAGCCCCGGGTGGTCGGTGGTCTGTGGGCTCCACAATGATGTATGTGTTTCATCCATTCTGTTCATCCATTTTCACAGATCATTTTATGGCTTGGTTCCAAAAATGAGAGGTATATAAATCTCAGGTGGACCACACCACATGAAAGAAATATTGGTTGGATATCTATCATTAAAATCCTCCTAAGGCCCATTGTACTGTTTATTTGACATCTAATATGTTAATTAGGTCATAGAGGCCCAGATAAAGGGAAAAAACAAAAATCATCTTGATCCGAAACTTTTATGGCCACATAATATTTTTTAATGGTTGACGCTCATTCAACGCTGTTTCATGTAATGTGGTCCACTTAAGATTGGGATATAAATCATTGTTGGTCTCATATTGTAAAATGATCCGTAAAAATAGATGGACTGCATGGATGAAACACATACATCATGGTGAGTCCCACGGAGCACCGACAACCAGCCAGTGGCTGGTGCCAGGGGGAGTAGCCAATCTGCGTCCGTGGTACACCAGCCAATCCGCTTCCTATTCCTGCGAGACTTCCGCAGGAAGTTCCTGCAAAGGAAGCTAAGCGGGGCTCACATCGATGTTTGTGAGAAATTCACTCCGTCCATCAATTTAGTAATATCATTTTAGGACATGCAACCAAAAATGAAGTAAATCCAAGACTCAAATGGGCTGCACGAGATGAAACAGTGCAGATTCGGTGACCACAGCTGAAATATTTTCATGGCCACAAAAGTTTAAGTATCAAGATAAATTTTGGTGTTTTCATTTCGTCCCAGTGGAAGTGACCTCATAAACAGTTTGGATGTCCTATAAACATCAAGGTGGTGCCCAGGAGGGTTTCAACGGTAGGAAACTCTTTTCGCAGTTTTCACTCTCGTGCAGCCCACTTTAGTTTTGGATTCACCTCATTTTCAGTCGCATGCACTAAAATAATCTCTCAAAACGAATGGACGGGGTGGATTCCTAACAAACATCACTGTGGGGCCCACCTGGCATCCCCGCGCAGGAATCCGCTTAGTAGGGATTTATATCTTCATCATCACTAAAACACTCTTTCTGCTGATACCGGAGCTTCAGATGCATGAACCATGGCCGTCGGGTTAGGGTCCTCTCTCTCTCTCTCTCTCTCTCTCTCTCTCTCTCTCCTTTCCTATCTATGTTCTGCATCGGTTTCACCAAGAGACGTCCAAATCAGGTCAAGCGTACTTGTTATGGCCAATCTAGCCAGATCAGACAGGTTTGCTCCTTTCCCAACCATTCAACTGCTACCTTTTGTGATATTCATACCATATCTTAAATCTGTTTCAATTCATGTCTTATTTTCAGATCCGCCACAAAATGAGAGAGATAATGGTCAAACAGTACAGAAGTTCATTCCTGAGGTCATTCGGAAAGAGATTGAGTAAGCAACCTCAAGTATCTACCCACTCCAGAATGTATTTATCCGTGTAAAGTGAAGATCAAAATTCCATCTTTGGAAGCTCATGGAGGTAGACTTGCATTTTCGCACCCCTACCAACACCCAATTTTATTTATCTGGAAAGTGCCAGATTTTTAACCATTCGAAGAGGGATAATAATAATTAAATTAAAAAAAAAAAAAAACAGAGTGCCAGATTCATCCATTCTGTGAATTAGCTAAGACTCTAATATTCCTTGGAAGCTCATGTGGGTGCAAGTGCACGTTGAATTTGGACCACTGGTCCTTAACTTTTCTCCTAGCCAAGTGTTTTTCTTGTGCATTTGTGGCCTTTCCACCTGATGGATTGGCTCAATTTTGGGCCGAAGCATGTGGGGCATATGCGTGTGTTCCTAGAGAAAACCCTCTTTTAATGGATCTCTGCAACATCTCTTATACCTGATTATCATGAACTTGCCCAATTTTGGACTGGTATCATCTTGGGTGGGCCATGTGCATAACATTGGCGTGTGTTCCTAAAGAAAACCCTTGGCCCCCCTTGAGTTTATCTTTACAGCCTCTCCTAACCTGGTTATCATTAGTGTTTGCAGTATCTGTATCGTTACATGTATTGCTGCCTGGGAATACGAAACATGTATTGATATCGTCGATACTTGAAAATATATCATTGATTGAGGGAAATGTTTGGGAAATATGGGGAAAATGGTGGAATTTCTCAATGAAACTTTAGGAGGTGCTAAAACACACATATTTGCATATTTAGTAATCAAATAATTGTAATAATAAAAAAAAAGACACATACGTGCTAAGTTTTTTTTTAACGGGGGACTAAAAGCATGTAACGCTGACTCAAGGAAACATTGAGTAAAATGGTGGAATTTTTCAATGATACTTTAGAAGATGCTAAATACACATTTGCATATTTAATAATCAAATAATAGCTAAAAAGTTGCAATTTTGCATATTTAGGAAACAAATAATAAGTTTCCATTTAATGGGTACCTAAAAACAGGTATCGTTGATAGGGAAACATGAGGAAAATGGTGGATCCATCCATGCATGCACATACATACATACAAACAATGCATGATCCATCCAACCATCCATGCATGCTTACATACATACAATGACAGATGCATATATACACAAATACATGATCCATCCATCCATTCATGCATGCATTCATAGACACATCTATACATCCATCCATCCAACCATCCTTTCATTCATCCATCCATGCATACATACATACACACATACATCCCCAATCCATTCATCCATCCATGCATGCATACATGTACAAACTTGCATTTCCTCATACAACCATGAACCCATAAAAAGAATTTGAAATGGAATTTCTTTTAATAAACAAAACTTTGGCAATATTATCAAAATATCACCGATATATTGGTGATACAAGCGACACTTGGAATTTACATAGTCGAAAACATTGGTGATATCGATACACAAGTGATATTGATACATTGGCAATACTTAGCGACATATCACTAATACCTAAAATTTCTAATACTACTAGTGTTATCGGTATCGCAGAGCTGGCAGGTCCACTGATACCTGAAATTTCTAATACTACTAGTGCTTTTGCAGGTTCACAGCGATTACTCAGAGGATGTGGGGGTGAAGGTAGATAGACCGGATGAAGACACTTCGATGGAAGGGGAAACAGAAGTAGTCGGAGCCTGATTGAGTTGTTATTGTCTCGAGTTCTCTCACGACATCAGTTTTGGTATGTGCCTCATCAGTTTTGGTAATTTTAGATGTTCACAGTTTTAGTATGCCTAACCATGTTTTATTTATTTAAATATGGGATTATTGTAGACCTTATGTGGGTTTGTTTTGTCTTGCTTGGTTTGGGCCATAGTGCAACTTGACATTGCTATCGTACAACCTTGATTGCTTGCTAAATGAACATGGATTTTGTCATGTGAATGGATGATTCTTTCAATTAATTTTGTAGATGAATGTGGACCATTGAATTAAAAATTTTAATGGCTCACACTCAACTAAATCACTCTTGTTGAAACATTTCTTCCATTCTTTCCCCTCTCCCACTTAACCGCCAAGAGACTGCACTTGGAACTGTCTCTTCTCCTCCTTGCCCCACTATTTCATTTTATCAGTGGATCTCATGCTGTCATAGGCTGTTCGATCCTTGAGGTCATGCTTGGAACTATGGATTCCATGCCACACTGCAGAAAAAAGGAAAAAGGGTTTTCCTTTGATGTGACAAATTTGTCTTTTGTTTGAATAGCAAAGAAAGAGGTTTGTTTGAATCCATCCCGACGTATTGCATTATGATACGTGGTTATCTCAGCCACTGAAATTGGATTCTTTCCAGTGACTCAAACCAATTATATGATAGGGCTTCCCATAGATGGGAGTGCCCTAAACATCTCCAAGGTTTAATATTTCAAGGCTTTGATCATACGGATGGTGACTGTCGACTTTTAAATCAAATGATCCAAATTTCGAACAGTTGAAACACTTGAACTTTAGACATTTTATTTGTTGTTTATCCACCACAAATACACATTGGTGAGACACATCGAATAACCGTTTACATCATCGGAAGATGATCCAAATTCAAAGGCTAAAGTCCCGATGTATTGATTGCAATATGTTGGTATGTATTTGAGGACACATTGCAAAGACAATGTGGATTCTACCAAACAATCATTACACTTTTTCATAATTTAGATTTTTGACACAAGGTGAGTGTCGTGAGAGAAATATGAGAATTCCACTTACTACTTAAACAAGGATTCAAAATTGAAATCCCTGTTTCGTTAATTCTGGTGGAAATTATCATTGGATAATTGTTGTTTCTTCTTTCCTTTCTATTGCCTTGGATCTACTTACCCTCCGAGTGAAACAGTGTCAGGCTGGGATCGGGCATAGCTTGGCCCATTGCCACCCTACTTACAGAATCTTGGATCTAAGGGATGGTAAATACAGGGAGACTGTCCAACCAGCGTTTCGGGTGTAGGCTTTCATGCTGTATGCTATGGGCTGCATACAGCACTGACGTTGTGTGCTGCATGTAGCCTGCATCATTCCTCACATGTCATTAAAAATGATCCTCACCATAGATTGAGTTTGTTGAATGTGAGCCATTACAAATTTTATTTTAAATGCCCTTATTCATGGAAGCAGATTGCGTCCTGACCCCGGATGATAATCCATCCAGGGTGGGCTCTTTGGGGCCCACCGTGATGCATGGGTTTTATCCATGCAGTCCATCCGTTTTGCCAGATCATTTTAGGGTATGAACCCCAAAATGAGGCAGATTCAAGGCTTAACTAGACCATACAGTTGGAATCGAACGCCCACCATTAAAAACTTATTGGGAGCCACAAAAGTTTTGGAATTATGGCAAATAAACATCAAGGTAGCTCACAGGAAGGTTTCCATTGGGGGTGTCATTATCACCACTACTTCCTATGGCATGGTCCACACTCATTAAGCCTGACCATCCCATTTCGCTTGTAAAACTTGGATGGCTTGGCATTTATTTTCATTCATCCATTTCATAGCCAAAAGTTAAATGGTCAGCATCATGTAGTCAATACTGATTTGGAATTTTCTCCATCCATTGTGGGTCCCATTTTTTGGAAGGTGTAGATTTACAAACATTTGTGTTAACTAGTTCGATAAATGAGTTGTTGTTCACCCTGCTTGATAGTGTCCCTCTCTGCATTTACAAAGCTACTTTACACATTCACGTGCACACACACCTCATTACAAATTCCGAACTGTCCAAGTGGCAAGCCTTATCTAAAGGTGCGCCATATTCAAAAACCTTGAATAGATGATCCTCACAGTCTAATTGGTGCCATCAAATGGATGATCAGTGATGCCCTCAACAAGCACACAGACATTTTCCAATTTATCTAATTTTGTATTTGTGCTCTCCATATTGTTTGGTTTGAAGTTACTGTATATCATATGTACCACCAAAGTGTATTGGTCATTGAAAGGCAAACATCCTACCACTAATGTGGATTGGAATCGCTATTCTGAATTAGCCACTAGTGGGCCAATCAAGAACAGCCCATACCCAAAAAACACTTGCAACAATCATGACCATTGTATCAAACCAAGTAATATGTATTGTCTTGCTGTTATAGGTGCCTCTTGTAAGAAGAACTTTATTGCAAATGAAAGCCAAATGGAAGAAAGAATTATATATATTAGATAAAGAATAAGAGCTATGGAGCTTTTTGTATACAATAAAAAAATAGAAAATTTATACATTGAATGTCATGAAAACTATGCAATATGCATAGATGTATAAATATTGCACCCGTCTTGCTTCTGCTGCTTTAAATTGCGGGTGTTACCAATATTTTCTGGCACATTATACTGTCATTATATTCTATGAAAGGGCACTCCAATAGCTCGAATCTGTCTGAATTTGTTGCCTTAGAAAAACCACACGACGTAGTCGAACCCTGTAGAAACTTAGGAGCTATAGGCAATATCAATTTTTGTACACCCATGTCGGAAAGAATCTGCATAAAAAGCAAGTAGATCAATGTGAGCAAGTCTCCATAATTGCCATGGTATTTCATTGTTCGTATTGAAATAATCTCAGACATTGCCCACATGAGCAAGCATATGAAGGAACCATGAAGGATATTGAATCCTCTTTGTGGCATTCAAGCAATATCTAGGCTGTTCAGGAAGTGGGAACACCATATATGACCCCATGGCTTAAAATTTGGTTCGGTTCGTCCATAAAGCGGGCCACATGTATATTAATAGAAATGGACTGTCAAACTAACTTGACCAGATATCCACATTCAACGTATACATGTGTCCTACCTGGTGAGGAATAGAGTGATATTGGGACATGAAATTCACAGACTTGCTATACTCAAATTGTGTCAATATCCTCAACTTTTTCCCCAAACACATAGATGGATAGGTAAAACTATGTTATCTCTTATGCCTCTAATCAATGGGTTCAATGAAAATTATTCACACAAGTTAAAACATATCATTAAATATCAACACACAATATCTAGCTGTATATCTATATCTACTGAAAATCTTACCTTTTGTAAATTGTTCATGAGAAGACGTGCCATTCCTCGTTGGCGCAACGTAACACGTGTACCCAATAGAGGCACCTCTGCTACCTTGTCACCATGGACCCTAGAATAGAAATGTGCCAAAAGTAGAATAATGTTTTGTTATACAATACATAATACATACAAGAGTGAAAAAAAAAAAAAAAAAAAAAAAAAAAGTAAAAAAAGTAAAAGGTTCAAATACTGGCTACCAAGGTACCTGAACGTGGCCACGGATATTGGTCTCTTCCCTCTGTCCAAGATCATGGTATAGAAACCTCGATAGTTCTGATAGGGCAGCTTCGATCTGCATTGAAGGAAAGAGGCTCAGTTTATCATGGATAGAAGTGACACTGAGCAACATGGAAAACCCATGAGTTTCTTAATCTTCAAAAGATTCTATTTAGTTCCAAGTAGTGGAAGTTAAATGTATCAAATCTTGAATTTAAGAAAATGTACTCTTCAGTTTTATTTTTTATTTTAAATGTTGGAATGCAACAATGGCAGTAGACTCATTGAGGTCAATATGCTAATGATTAAAACCAAGGTATATGCTTTGTCGACAGTGGCCTCACATTAACAGCCTGGATCACCAAATAACTAGCCCCATGTGCAGACGAGTACCGGGACTTGGTGAGTCCTCAACCTCAAAGATGCATCGTGCTATATGGCTAACAATATAATAGGACTACAAGGACAATAGATATTTTTATTATTGAAAGCAGGAAAGTAGGTCTTACTCTTTACTGAAAACAATATCTTTGATAAGGTTCGTCTTGGTAACTGGCTGGACAATGCGACCATAACAATCGCGCAGTACAGCACGTGCATTCTCAAGCTTGCGGTTAGTCATTGCTTCAATATAGGAGGATGTGTGAAGATCATTTGACCTCAAAATAGTCCACGATAGATCCCCTATGTCCGTTGGATTTGATTTTCCAAGAAACTTTTGGAGATGGAAGAATATCTGTATCACAATTAGTACATTAGCAGAAATTAACATTATCATAGCTGAAAAAAAAAAGAAAAAAAAAGCACAAGAATGAGTATTATTATGCTAGAATTGACCACTCTTAAGGAAATCCATGGAGGAGAAAGAATTTCAATGAGAGACACATGACAATCTTTCTTAAATTAGTAACTGGATAAATATAGAGTTGAAGTTTCTTGGATTTCAAAAAATGCTTATAATCACAAATATGATGAATTCAAACACATGATTCGACTTGAAAATTCAATGATTCTGATTTCTTTCTACTATAAAGAGATGAGTTTAGGCGGGCCCGCTGTTCGAATTCCTTGACATGTGCGGCACACATTTTAGACTTTTAGATGCCTTGACATGCACCACTTACATACAATGAATGTGGATCATATGTCAGTTTTTAACTGTCTAGTATATAGGTGACATCTCAAAATCCACCAAACAACTATGTAGTTGAAAAAGAAAGATAATAGAAGGTATGAATATTCAATGACACATTTATAACAAAATATTTCATGTATCAGTAAAATTCTTGTAAATGAGTAAAGCAAGAACCTGATAAAACACAAATCACATAATAGCACTAATTATGGCTGCATATGGATGGATTATTGAAATGAATTGAAATAATTAATTCAATAAATGAAAATGATTGGATTGGAGTTATTTTCCATATTCTTACTTTCAAAAAAGAAGTGGCAATTACATTAGTTTCAAATGGTTAAGAAATTAACTCAATTTCGAGTGAATCGAACGTTTGCAGTTCAATTCAGTTGTGCATCCAAACACACTGTAAGTGAAACATTAATTAGAAAAAGCATATATTTCTACTTCTCATAGAGAAAATTTTGAAGTACCTGTGCACATTTTTCCTTGCAAAACCAATTTCCCTTCGGACGACTTTCAAGCCCTTCGACTCCTCTTTCTCTTAGACAACCCACATGATCTAAAGAAAATTAAAGAAAATGTTAGTTTTGGAGATCAATTTTCCATTCAACACATCTAGGAAAAAAGAAGATGAGAGAAGAACCTACATCTATGTTCACATTGATCACAATACACAATCGTTTGCTCCACAAACTGATCGCCGTCATTATTGTATTCACCCCCGCCGCATAATCCACATGCACAAGATGGGCAGAACCATACACTTCCATGAAAACCCTACACGAGCGCCAACATCAAGTTAAACGGGAGATTTTTTTTATTTATTTTTTTATTTTTTTAAAAAAAAAAAACATAATGTTCTCTATTCTCAGTATTAATATATGAATTAAGGCTGTGTTTGGATTAAAAAATAAAAAGAAAATTTTGAAATTTTAGTCCAATAATGAGAAATAAAAATAAAAATCATAATGACATTTTATAGTATTCACAATGAGGAATTAACATTCAAATTATAATCATTTCCTTCCAAATTCACCCATAAAGAAATAAAATTACAATTTGGAATCTAACCCATCAATACAAATATTAAGGTGATTATGATTCAGCCGTTTCCTCTATACATAACTAATTTATTTGAATTCAATTCAATAGTGCATCCAAACACCGGTTGAATTATTAGCAGATTTGGGGGGATCAAGCCAACTATTTGAACTTAATTGCCAAACTGTAGTGGAAATAGAATTATATCATAAGATTTCATGAGTTTGGGATCATACCTCTAAACCAATGCAGCTTAAGTGAAACATGCGTAGGCATTCACCTTCACACACTAGCAATCCAACCCCTTGGTGGAGACAAATGTGGCATATTCCATTTCCTCTGCAACATGAGGTGTTACTCTTCATTTCTTCTGCAATTGTGACTCTGCAATCCTTTTTGTCAACCTTCATTTGCTGAATTAAGGGGTGGGCCTGATTCCTCTCCATTTGCTCATGCAGATACCCTGTGAAGCCTTCAACACTCATATCACTCTCCATTTTCTGAATTATGCGGTGTGGATTTTGTTCATAGCCTTTAACTTCATCAACATTTTTTATTTGTGCTTGACACTGCATCAGCGACCTTCCATCTTCCAAGAAGATATTGGCAGTAGGCCGATGACTATGGCTGCCTGCATGGATCTCAAACTTGGAAAGACAATACACATTTTTGCAACACGAACATCTGATTCCTTCGCGCATGACCCACCCTTCTGCCATAACACGGTTGTCCTTTTTATTCCAGTAACGTGCTTTCTCCCCCAACGACACCACATTATTGTCTATCAGAGAAGACAGGTTGATTGAAGGCGTGCGTCTATTCCGTCGTTTTTCTTCTTTCTCCACTGAAGCAGCACTGCAAGAAGAAGGCGAGTTGTTGCGTTCAGGTTCTCCACATCCCAGGCGATTGCCAATCAATCCCTGGAGTTCAAGCATATATTGATCAACCCGATCTTTATCTATGATGTGTTCGGTCATCATCCATTGATCAAATTCATCGTCATCAAGAAAAGAATCCATCTTCCTGAAAATATAAAAATCATGTTATGTAAATTACATGAAAACAAATGCATTCGTGTTTAATTGATACAACAGGAAATGAATTAAGCATGACACTATCAGATGTTCTGGGTTAGATTGTAATTAGCACCTTTCATCAGTGGGCCATTCAGGTTCTCCACATTCTGGGCGTTTGCCAATCAATCCCTGGAGTTCAAGCATATATTGATCAACTTGATCTTTATCTATGATGTGTTCAATCATGCATTGATCAAATTCATCATCATCAAGCAAAGAATCCATCTTCCTGAAAATATAAAAATCATGTTATGTAAATTACATGAAAACAAATGCATTTGTGTTTAATTGATACAACAGGAGATGTTCTGGGTTAGATTGTAATTAGCACCTTTCATCAGTGGGGCATTCAGGTTCTCCACATTCTGGGTGTTTGCCAATCAATCCCTGGAGTTCAAGCATATATTGATCAACTTGATCTTTATCTATGATGTGTTCAATCATGCATTGATCAAATTCATCATCATCAAGCAAAGAATCCATCTTCCTGAAAATATAAAAATCATGTTATGTAAATTACATGAAAACAAATGCATTTGTGTTTAATTGATACAACAGGAGATGTTCTGGGTTAGATTGTAATTAGCACCTTTCATCAGTGGGCCATTCAGGTTCTCCACATTCTGGGTGTTTGCCAATCAATCCCTGGAGTTCAAGCATGTATTGATCAACTTGATCTTTATCTATGATGTGTTCAATCATGCATTGATCAAATTCATCATCATCAAGCAAAGAATCCATCTTCCTGAAAATATAAAAATCATGTTATGTAAATTACATGAAAACAAATGCATTTGTGTTTAATTGATACAACAGGAAATGAATTAAGCATGACACTATCAGAAGTTCTGGGTTAGATTGTAATTAGCACCTTTCATCAGTGGGCCCCACTGAAGAAGCACAGGAAGGTGAAGGCGAGTTGCATTCAAGCTTTCTTTTCTTTAATCCAGGTTCTCCACATTCCATTACAGGTTGCGGGCGTTTGCCAATCAATCCCTGGAGTTCAAGCTCTAATCGATCAACTTGATCTTTATCTATGATGTGTTCAGTCATCATCCATTGATCAAATTCATCGTCATCAAGAAAAGAATCCATCTTCCTGAAAATATAAAAATCATGTATGTAAATTACATGAAAACAAATGCATTCATGTTTAATTGATACAACAGGAAGGGAATTAAGCATGACACTATCAGATGTTCTGGGTTAGACTGTAATTAGCAGCACTCACTCATCAGTGGGCCCCACTGAAGAAGCACCAGAAGGCAATTCAGGCTGTCCAATCAATCCCTGGAGTTCAAGCTCCAGTTGATCAACTTGATCTTTATCTATGATGTGTTCAAATTCGTTGTCATCAAGAAAAGAATCCATCTTCCTGAAAATATAAAAATCTATGTTATGTAAATTACATGAAAACAAATGCATTCATGTTTAATTAATACAACAGGAAAGGAATTAAGCATGACACTATCAGATGTTCTGGGTTAGATTGTAATTAGCACCACTCATCAGTGGACCCCATGCAGCAAATGCTCTCCCATCATCATCATCATCATCAACTAAGCCCTAACCTAACTAATGGGGGATAAATGGAATTCCCATTGTCCCATGTTCTTCATCAACTAAGTCTTACCAGTTACATTGATCCAGTTAATTTGCTAAGTTGCACTATTATACACTTGTGGGTCCCATGGTTCAATGGTCCAGATTGTCCATCTGATGGGTCCAATCCATGATCATAAGGGGCATGACAGTCCACATTCGGCATTGAATCTGAATGGTGGTTGTAGTTATTTTTAGGGCAAAGATCAAAGTATCATGATCTTCCATTCTACAAGAATTATGGCAAATTGTCCAACCATGGAGGGGCCCATCATAATAAACCGTCTGTATCACCAATTCATGAGCCTGAGATGTATGGAATTGTGGGTCTCATGATCGTATGATTCCTCCTAATGCAGAACCATGGTTCAGTGGTTAAGGCTATCAATTTGATATTCTCCGCCATGAATGCATCACAAGCCCAAAATCGCTTGGATAGAACAATCCAGACCATTCGATCTGTAGCATGCAGATAGACGGCTATGAAAGAAATACAGCAAGTGAATATAAAGAAGGTGAAAAAGTGTAGACAGCTAGGATCTTCCAAAGAGGGATACTTTTTTTTGGGCAGTCCCAACTACAAGGGAGCCTATTAGATTAGCGATTTAGTTCAATAATCTGTGGGCTCCATTTGAAGGGTCTGGTGCCATAGGAGAGGACCACCAATCCTACGTCCTGGAGCTCCAAAACACACAGGGAGGTAAGAAGGAAAGATCCAACTACAAAAGGCCTAAATTTTATGCATGGAACACGTGCACAAGATCTGGGCCATTTATCCGGTGGGCCATCGTCAATGGAAGAGAATTCATACACCTTACAACCCATGGATGAGAAAGAAAAACAGAATACCTTTGCTTAGAGGTGCTCTACTTTTTCATGAAGAGAGTGTAAGACCTCTATTAGGTGCTCCCCCACATGATAAACGGTTTAGATCCGACTATTGGATTAGACATACGGTGGGCTCCACTATGGATGTAATGGTATGCTTGGACTGTAATGTATGGGGTGGAGACTTGAGGGTGGTCTGTTTGTATCAACGTACAGAAACCTAAGTTTTGAATGTTTTCAACGGTTGACATTTCTATTCTAATTGTTTCCTTGTCGTGTCGCCCACATGTGTATCTGCTTGATTTTTAGAGTCCCAAGTTGAGAAACTAATGGACGGAGTAGATTTCTCACGGGCATATGTGGGCCCCACATACCTAGCTTCTGACTACAGGAAATCTCAAATTGAGGAAGATTCATGAACATCCTAATGCATCCACGTAAAAAGAAACAAGAGTTTTTTTCAATTGAATTTAGGAATATCTCATCTCTATTTCAACTGTGGACACACACCAACGTTGCAGTGGGGCCCATCACTAACGTACGTGTAGGGCTGGCAACCGTCGATCGGTCCACTGTCCAAATGCTGGGGAGAAGCCATTCGAAATCTTGATCACCAGGCCCACGATCAACGTTCGTGAATGAGGCCATGCGCTTTATTTCAAGCCCTCAAGTGGGGCTGGGGCCCACCATACCACCACATGCAGAGACACGAGAGAGCCATACCTTTCGCGTTTTTCTTCTTCACAGAGACTCTTTGTTTTTTCTCTTCTCGAATGTTTTGTTGAGAGAGAGAGAGAGAGAGAGAGAGAGATGGTGGAAATACTCTTATAATCTTTAAAGATGAAATGACCGAAATGACCTTATCTTCTGGAAGGATGCGGCTTCCCTAGATCGCCGGATCCACCGAATTGCGGCGCCAACCGTGATGCATGTGCCTTACATCCACGCCGTCCATCCTTTCTCATAGCTCGTTTTAGGACGCAATCAAAAAATGAAGCGGATCCAAATCTCAGGTGGACCACACAACAGGAAATAATGTTTATTAAATAACAACCATTAAAATTTTCTCGGGGTGCCACCGGAACCTTTATTTGCCATCCAAGCTATTGGTAAGATCACAAAAGACCTTGATGAAGGGATAACACAAATGGCACATAAAAAGTTCTGTATCATATGGTATGGTCCACCTGAGATTTGGATGGCACCGAAGCCGTGTCTGTCGTGGACCCACATATGGAACCCAATGAAGATCCAACTGGTGCACACGTCCATGAAGATCATAAGAAACAAGACCCATGCCTTTCCAATCATCCGGTGGGCCAAAATTAAAATATACATCTCCAAAAACAACCTAATTCTTGTGTGGCCCACATAATCATTGGACAGGCATGATCTTTAATTCTTCTGTTCGTCATGATGTGGTACACCTGTTGAACGGGTTGGATGTCACACGCACATCATGTGAGGCTCCAAGGTGCTCGACTTCATTACTTTCCTAGAAAAAGATAGATAAGGGCATTAATGTCATTTCAACTCTTAAAAAAAAAACAGAAAGTAAACCTGCGAATTGGACCGTTGGACCTGGACCTTCTATTTTCTAAGTACACATTCTCCTGGCATAGGTGTTGTGATGAATGCTCCGAATCTCTCCATTCCTAGCCATCCTATGGGAGAGGAAACGGATTGGCTACTCCCCCAGCCACCAGCCCGGTCGCTTGTGGTCAGTGCTCTCTACATTTCCCATTTGTAGGGCCTGGTACCATAGGTAGAGGTGGGCACGGGAGGACTCGATCCTATGTTCTGGTGGGCCATCGTCAATGGGAGAGAATTCATACACCTTATAACCCATGGATGAGAAAGAAAAACAGAATACCTTTGCTTAGATATGCTCTACTTTTTCAGAAAGAGAGTACTGTAAGACCTCTATTAGGTTCTCCCCCACATGATAAACGGTTTAGATCTGACTATTGGATTAGACTGATTGAGCATACGGTGGACCCCACTATGGATGTAATGGTAAGCTTGGAATATAATGTATGGGGTGGAGACTTGACGGTGGTTTTTGTTAGTACCAACGTACAGAAACCTAAGAGGAAACTTTGCAGGGCCCACATAAGATATTAGATATTTGTGTGTACAGTTTTGAATGTTTTCGACATTTCTATTCTAACTGTTTCCTTGTCGTGTGGCCCACATCTGTTTCTGCTTGATGAGAAACTAATGGACGGAGTAGATTTCTCACGGGCGTATGTGGGTCCCACATAGCTATATTACGACAACAGGAAATCTCAAATTGAGGAAGATTCATGAACATCCTAATGCATCCACGTAAAAAGAAACAAGGGTTTTTGTCACAAACAGAGAAAACCGATTTCAATTGAATTTAAGAGTATCTCATCTCTACTTCATCAACACCGGACACACACCAACGTTGCGGCAGGTGGGGCCCATCACTAACGTACATGTAGGGCTGGTAATCGTAGGGCCAATGTCCAACTGCTGGGGACACGGCATTCGAAATCATGATCACCAGCCCCACGTTCAACACGTTCGTGATGAGACGGGCCCAATCCCGCCATGAATGAGGCAATGGACAATCGATGCATTTCCAAGCCCTCAAGTGGGTCCCACCATATCAACACACATGCAGAGACGAGAGAGGCGTACCTTGGGTTGTTCTTCTCGAGTGTTGTTGAGAGATAGAGAGAGAGAGAGAGAGGGTGGCAGCAGTTCTCTTATAGCTTTGCAAATCATTCTAGAAACTTGTTTTTGGAAAGAGATGAAATGACCGAAATGACCTTTATCTCCGATTACTTTCTAAAAACTGACCCCAGAATCCTGGAAGGACGCGGCTTCCCGGATCCACTGAATGGCGGCGCCAACTGTCATGCATGTGCGTTACATCCACGCCGTCCATCCTTTTTTACAGTTCGTTGTAGGATAAGATTTAAAGAAAATGAAGCAGATCCAAATCTCAGGTGGACCACACAACAGGAAACAATGGTTATTAGATACCCACATTAAAATTTTCTCGGGGGGCCACCGGAACATTTATTTGTCATCGAAGCTGTTGATAAGATCACAAAAGACCTTGATGAAGGGACCACACAAATATCAGTGTGATCCAAAATTTTTGTGGCCCGTAAAAAGTTTTTAATAGTCAATCACACCTGTATCATATGGTATGGTCCACCTGAGATTTGGATGGCACCGAAGCCGTATCTGTCGTGGACCCACGTATGGCACCCAATGCGTCCAACTGGTGAACCCGTCTATAAAGATCATAAGAAGCAAGACCCGTCCATCAATGACCTTATTAATAGGGTTTGATAGCAAATAAACATTCCGGTAGCTCCAATAAAATTTTAATGATGGGCGTTCAATTATCATCGTTTAAAGTGGTGTGGTCCACCTGAGATTTAGATCTGCAGCGTTTTTTGGATCATGCCCTAAAATGAGCTGGCCAAACGGATGGACAGCGTGGATATAATAAAATACATCAGGTGCTATGATGATCTTCAGGAGCTAGAGCCGTACGGATCCAATAATCCGGTGGGCCACAAATTTAAAAATAAAAATACACATTGTCTAAAAATCACCTAATTCTTGTGTGGCCCACATGATGATTATACCGGCCTGATTTTTGGTTGGATGTTGTTCATGATGTGGTACACCTGTTGGACAGGTTGGATGTCACACGCACACCATGTGTAGCTCCAAGATGCTCGATTTCATCACTTTCTTGGAAAAGGATAGCCGAGGGCATTATTATCATTTCACCTCAAATAACCTTGAATGTGGACCGTTGGACTTTTTATTTTCTTAGCATACGTTCTTCTAACGGAGCAGATCTCCTCCAACGGCAGGAACTAGCAAACTCCCTTTTAGGCTTTCCCGCGTTTTATCGAGACAAAACTACGGTGCATTGCGAGAGTTTAGTGATCTACATGGGTACACACAAAAGATTGTACGTGTGGCATGTCTTTATCTCACTCAGATTGGGTAGCAACCCCTCCACTACCCAAGTCGGTGGTGGAAAAGCTCCGTTGGCCCCCATGATGTATATATTTTATCCACGCCGTTCATTTATTTTGTCAAAACATTTTAAGGGATATAGTCCACTTGAGCTTTGAATCTGCCTCATTTTCGGCTCATACCTTAAAATTAGCTGGCAAAATAGATAACGGCTAGATAAAACATATATATCATAGTGGGCCAACAGAGCTTTTCCACCATAAGATAGACTTCAGTAGCGGAGGGCTCACTACCCAATCCGAGTCAGTGGCAGGCCTGGATAGTCCGTCTCTGGGATACCCTATAGACCAAGCTGTGGGACCTACCGTGATGTATATGTTTTATCCACGCCATCCATTTGTTTTACCAGTTTTTTTTTCAAGGCATGATAAAAATAAAAAATAAAAAATGAGGCAAATCCAGAGCTCAAGCTGACCACATCACAGGAAATAGCGGAAATAATAACACCACTACTAAAAGCTTCCTAAGACCTGCTGTAATGTATATTTGCAATCCAACCTGATGATTAAGTCACATAAACTGGGATGAAGGAGAAACACAAATATCAACTTTATCCAATTTTGATGATTAGGTTACACCCCTAGTGCAGTGATACACTGCGGCCAATATCTAGGCCAGTATAAATACTTGGTGGGTATGCCGTCTTTTAAAATTTACATGCATACTTTGGAGAAGAACCTAACCTATAAACCAAAAGTCTTAGAATTGTTGAAATGCGTAAAGTTAAGACTCTTTAAGCTATTGGGCTTATAACATCTACCACTGTCTATAGCTCTTTAAACTATTAGGATTATAATATTTTACCACGCTTCACGGCCAGTGTCCATCGCGGCCCCCTCTCCAGTGGTACTCTAGCCTCTTTTTCAAGTAGCCCTTTCTAAGGGTAGGTGGCTACACTCATGGTCATCCAACTAGCCGTTTTCAACGGTAGGGATCATTGTCACCACTGCTTCCCGTGGCGTGGTCCACTCGACCCTTTGATCTACTTCCTTTTTAGGCTTATGCCCTACAATGATCTTTCAAAATGGATGGATGGATGGATTGGATAAAACATATATATCATGATGGCCCCACAGAGCCCTTGACAGGACCGTCCGTCTCTATTAGTTCCTGGTGGGGGTAGTACCCAATCCGCGCCGGCCATCCTCCTGGGACCCAACAGCTGAATGCTCTTGATCACGTAAATGTGTGCCACGTGTGCTAAGATAGAGTGCTTAATACCTAATTTACCTTTCCTTTCCTATTTATTTTCCAGTGCTTAGTTGGAACCTCAAAAACCTCAATATGGAGGAGGAATCATAGCCAATCCTGAATTCAACCATGGTTTGGACGGTTGGGATGTGTTTGGAGGTGGTATGGTAGAAGAGAGAATGTCCAAAGCAGGGAATTACTTCATCACGGCGCACAATAGAACTCAGCCATCCGATAGTTTTTCTCAAAGACTTCATCTGGAGAATGGAAAGCTCTACACTTTTTCTGGTGATTTCTCATTAATTAGCATTAGAAAAATCTAAAAACCCGGTGTTGATTGGTGCCGTACGGAGGGCCCCACCAAGGAGTAGCCAAGAACAGCAACACCATGCTTGTGGGTCCCACTGTATGGTCGCTAACCAGTCTTCATGGACTCAGATGGGCTATAGGCTAAGGTGATAGTTCACCACCATTTCTAATATGGAGATGGCTCATCCACCATGCACAGTAGATCTCCCTGACTGAACGATCTTGTCCATCAGATCTCATCTTCTGAATTTGTTCTGCTGACCATTTTATTTTTCGCGATCTACTTAATAACTGCCAATATCAGTATGAGCTTCGGGCTATGATCCATCCACAATGGGCCTCAAGATTTGGACGGTCCAGATTGACTTGCATGTTTTCGAATGTACAATGGATGATTCACTGCCATTTTGTAAATGGTGTTGGATTATCACCGTTGTTTGGAATGGCAACTGGGCTCGGGTCTGTAATAGAGTTCTGTTGGTTTGGATGGGCCTGATCCGAACCTAACAAACGGGCCGTGTATGATTTTTATGCACGATAATGGGCCTGAAAACGATTCAGATTAGAAAATGGGCTGGTGCTGGGCCTGATTTCAGGTCCCATGATAAACGGTCAGGCTACGGGCTATGGCTGACAGCCTAGGTGTGGCCCATTCCATCGTTAAACCATAGTCCAGCCCGGACCAGAATCGCCTACGAGCTCTGTGGGGCCCACCATGTTGTGTATAAGAAATCCAATCCGTCCATCAGGTAAGAACCTTATGTCCACTGTACATACAAAAGACTAGCCTGATGAAATTTTCATATGGGCCAAACCATTCTGAACAATGTGATGCCTAAAACCTCCAAGTTCAAATGGTGTGGCCCTTCTGAGTTTTTAATCAGGTTGATTTTTGTATCTTCCCTTCGTCCTTGCGAGCCACACCTGATGAACGGGTCTGATGAATGATACACATCATGGGTGGCCTCACACATGAGCTTATGTTTGGTGTCCCATCTACAATGTTCCCTGTGGTGTGGCCCACTTGAGTCGCCCATCTTGCTGATTTTTGTATCCAGGGCCTACACTGAGGAGTGCACCTGATGGACGGAGTGGATGTCACACAGACAACATATAGGCCCACGGAGCATTGATGTTTTATGATCATGTTCGAGGATTCCAGTAATCCAGTCCGTCCAGCCCTTCAGTTTGCTTATGATCATGTTCCATGGGCCCCACAACATGATTAGGACAATTTGAATTTGCTCTGAAAATTATAATTTTGCCCTCTCAGCATGGGTACAGATCATTGAAGGGAGTGAAACAGTTGCAGTTGTAATAAGAAGTGAAAAGGGTCAGCTCACACAAGGGGGCACAGTCACAACTAAGTCAGGATGCTGGTCCATGCTCAAAGGAGGCTTCTCTGTTAATTTCTCTGGCCCTGCTGATCTCCATTTTGAGGTAAAATTGCATCACGGCCGTCCATTTGGGCACGCGATCATAACCAGTACATCTTTGCTGAGAAAATGGATGGCCCACCTGATGAGTGTACCAACACACAAGTTGAATAAGAGACATTCATACCACATGTTCCGTGACGAAAATACCCCACCATGCTTCATGTAGAATTCTAGTACTATTGGGTTGATCATGTGGGCCACACATGTACACTGACTTTGACGTAGAGAAGCATGCGATGAGATCGATAACCGTCTTCCTTAGGGATAACTACTTCAAATTCACAGAGCTCTCTAGATTTCTCAGAGAGTTTTCTCAAATCCACGAGAGAAAATATAAATAATTTCTAATAAAATTGAAAATAAATTAATTGATAATAAAAAAATGAAATTACAATCCTTTAAATAATGAGCTCAAACCTGGGACGGAGTTTTGGACTCAAACTTCCTAAAAAGGTGACTTACTATAAATAGTATATTTATAGATGGTCATCATTCATGATTTTCAGCCAAAAATAATAAGTGTCCAATTTGGCCTAACTATGTTATTCTCCTAATTTTTCTAAGCCCTTTTCATGTCGGGCACGACTCTTGCAACTCGAAGGATCAAAAATTATGATATAAGTAAAAATGAAAATAAAATGGACTCTTGACCGTCTGATGGAATCTCACAAATCAGGCATGAGCAACCCAGCATAGCAGGGTCAGTTAGCTAAAGTAGCTTCTCCTACCCCAAAATCATATATGATACGTCAAAAAACTCATTTCGGTTTGCGAGATACGACTATTTTAAGGTTCTGACGGTCTGGATCATTGCTGCCTCCGATCAGGCCTTCTCTTGTCCATCTTTTCCATGAAAGTGTCTGCAACCTGCTCTACATTAGAATTTGAACTAGTGATCTGTTTGTTCAGTACAATGTGGCCCACTTGGATGACTTGGGTGTTGCGCAGCACGCCAACGACGTAGTGAGCATAGATCCAATCTCAGGTCTCACCCACAAACGATAAACAGGAAGAAATATAAACTAGAAAGGAATAAAAGCATTCAAACAATCCACAAGACAAGATATACGTGAAAAAACTCCAAACTAGGGTAAAAAACCACGGATGCAAAATTCCACTATGAAGAGAAACGAAGATTACAAGGCAATATACTAACCTCTCCCTTGGAAATACAGAGAAAATCCCTTGCCCACACCTTAGAAATATTTCTCAATATTCACCTTAACCCTAGAATAACCCTAGGGACCCCAATTTATAGTTTTGGCAACTTCCTTTTGCATCCCAATTGCGAAAGGACTTGCGACACGAAATCCGCGAAACTCCTTTCGCATCCCAGTTGCGAAAGGACTTGCGACACGAAATCCGCGCAACCTCGACTGGTCGTGGGCGGCCCCAGATGTGGCTCCACTTCTCAACAATCTCCCACTTGGAGACACATCACCATAAACCTTTGTCTTCTTCATCCGGAGTGCACCACCTCCTCGTCTTCAAGCCTGAAGACTAATCAAAGCTGAACAGAACTTCAGCTTCTCCCTTGTGACCACCTTGGTCAGCATATCCGCAGGATTCTCACTTGTATGAATCTTCTCCAGAGCAATCGATCCATCTTCCAGTAGCGAACGTATGAAGTGATATCTGATGGCAATATGCTTGGTCCTTGAATGAAAGGTTGAATTCTTAGCCAAGTGTATTGCACTCTGACTATCACTGTACAACTTGTAATCTGCTTGCTTCTTACCCAACTCTTCCATAAAACCTTGCATCCACACCATCTCCTTGTATGCTTCTGTAGCCGCAACATATTCTGCTTCTGTCGTACTGATAGATAATATCTTTTATAATTGAGAGACCCAACTGACTGCAGCACTACCCAGAGTAAAAACATAACCTGTAGTATTTCTTCTGCTGTCGATATTTCCTGCCAAATCTGAATCCACGTAGCCTTGTAATTTGATTTCCGATCCACCATAACACAGCCCTACATCCTTAGTACCTACCAAGTACCTAAGGATCCACTTCACAGCTTCCCAATGTTCCTTCCCGGGGTTGTTCATGAACCTACTAACAACTTCCACTGCTTGAGCAATGTCTAGCCTCGTGCTCACCATAATATACATGAGACTCCCAATAGCCGACGCGTATGGGACTTTAGCCATGTAGTCATGTTCCTCCTGCATCTTTGCACCTTGCTCCTTAGATAGCTTGAAGTGGTTGGCTAATGGAGTGCTAACCAGCTTAGCACCTCCCACATTGAATCGATCAAGTACATTGGCTATGTACTCTGCCTGTGACAAAACTAATTTCTTATTTTCACTGTCACGCTTTATCCTCATGCCTAGGATTTGTTTTGCAGCTCCTAAATCCTTCATGGCAAATTCTCTAGACAATTGTCTTTTGAGATCTAAGATGTCCTTCATGCTTGAACCGGCCACAAGCATATCATCAATGTACAGAAAAAGGATGATGTAAGACGTATCAAACTTTTTCAAGTAACAACAGTGGTCTGCATGACATCTCCTAAAACTGTTTCCCGACATGAAACTGTCGAACTTCTTATACCACTGCCTCGGGGCCTGCTTCAAGCCATATAGACTCTTCTTCAGTCTGTACACCTTGTTCTCATTACCGGGTGTCACGTATCCTGTCGGCTGATGCATATATATCTCTTCTTCAAGGTCCCCATGAAGAAAGGCTGTCTTAACATCTAGTTGTTCTAGATGTAAGTCCTCTGAAGCCACTATACTCAAGACCATGCGAATCGTAGACATTTTCACTACCGGTGAAAATATTTCAGTGAAATCGATACCTGCCTTTTGTTGAAACCCTTGCACAACCAATCTGGCCTTGTACCGTTTCGAACCATCATGCTCCTTCAGTCTGTAAACCCACTTGTTATGAAGAACTTTCTTACCCTTGGGTAGAGTGACTAGCTCTCATGTACGATTAGACTCAAGAGAGTCCATCTCATCATCCATGGCCTGCTCCCACTTAACCCGTATATCTGACTGTAACGCCTCTTCAAAACACTCTGGCTCACCATTATCCGTCAGTTGTAGATAATGTAAGGAGGGTGAGTATCGGACCGTGGGTCTCCTTTACCGAGTAGACCTCCTCACAACCGGTGTATGCGGCTCTGCCTCATCCTGTGGCACTGTAACACCCATGTCCGGTAACTCATCCAACTCTACGAATTCCTTTTTCTTGGCCTTATTTTCCTGCACTGTCCTTATGTATCACTTTTTCATTGAAGACTACGTCCTTGCTTCTGATGATTTTCCTGTTTTCTGCATCCCAGAACCTGTAGCCAAAATCATGCTGCCCATAGCCTATAAACGTGCACCTCCTGGACTTCGCATGCAGCTTGTTTTTGTGCTCTGCATCAATGTGAACATATGAAGTGCAACCGAACACTCTGAGATGTGCAAGGTTCACTTCTTTCCCAGTCCACGCTTCTTCTGGTAGCCCACCATCCAATGGTGCTGAGGGACTTCTATTGATGAGATATGCGGCAGTATTCACAGCATCTGCCCAAAAGGTCTTGGGCAACCCTGCATGTAACCTCATGCTCCTGGTGCGCTCAAGGATGGTCCTATTAATGCGCTCAGCCACACTATTCTGTTGTGGTGTCCCTGGAATCGTTTTCTGATGTTTGATTCCATTTGCTGCACAATACTCCTCAAACCTCTTATCACAATACTCTTCCTCATTGTCAGATCTGAGACACTTTATTGTTTTACCTGTCTTATTTTCTACCATAACTTTCCACTTCTTAAATACATCAAATACATCAGATTTATGTTTTAAGAAGTAGACCTACAGTTTTCTACTAGCATCATCAATAAAGGTAACAAAATAATGTGAGCCACCAAGAGATAATACCTGTGCCAGTCCCCACACATCAGTGTGTTTAAGCTTCAACAGATGTGTCTTTGGAGCGCGTCCCGTCTTCTTGAAGCTTACCCTCTTCTGCTTGTCATACACGCAGTCCTCGCAGAATTCCAAGTTAATAGACTTCAACCCTGGTAGCTTCCCTTTTGACAATAGCACTTTCATCCATTTCTCACTCATATGTCCCAGCCTCTGATGCCATAACTGCTCATTCACTCCAGTTGATGCGACTGCGAGTGAACTATACGATCCTGAAGTCACGTACAAAGTACCTTCCTTTTTGCCTCGAGATATTACCAAGACACCTTTTGTGATCTTCCAGGAGTCACTGGTGAATGTCGTCACATAACCAGTATCGGCCAACTGTCCCACTGAGATCAGATTACGTTTCAAACTCGGTACATGTCTGACATCCTTCAATTTCAAGACCGTTCCGTCTTTCTGATTTATATGAACATCCCCCTTTCCAACAATATTGCACGGCTCATCATCACCCAGGTAGACTCTCCCAAAGTCACCTGACACATAATCACGCAGAACTTCCTTACATGAAGTAGCATGAAACGAAGCACCCGAGTCTATAACCCAAGACTCATTCCTCGCATCAAGAGACAAGATCAACGCCTCTGTGTCGCTCTCCTCAGACAGATTCATTGAATCCTTCCTGCCTTGAGAGCTTCCTTCTTATTTCTTGAGCACCCTGCAATCACGTTTCATGTGCCCCTTCTTGCAGCAATGCCAACACCCGTCTTTGTCTTTCGGTCCATTAGACTTCTTCCTCGACTTAAAACGCCCGTGTTTATTGCCTCCTTTGTTCAGCGATCTTCCTCTTCCTTCAACGTTTAGAGCATTCCCTGAATCCCCTTAAACTCCCGATGCCTTCCTTCTAGATTCTTCGCTGAGAATTAGACCGACCACATCATCAAATTTCAGCTTTGTTGATCTTGAAGAATTGCTCACAGCAATCACCAAACCATCCCAACTGTCTGGCAAACTGAATAAGATCAATAATGCCCTAACCTCATCCTCAAAAGCAATGCCAACGGATTCCAACTGGCTCGTGACTGTATCGAACTCATTTAGATGTTCAGCCACGCTCCCACCATCTGACATCTTCATGTTGAATGGCTGTTTCATAAGATGAACCTTGTTGGATGCTGAGGGCTTTTCATACATGGTAGCTAGGGCTTCCATTAATTCTTTTGTCGTTTTTACCTTGGATATATTGAAGGCGACGCTCTTAGACAAAGAGAGTCGGATCGTTCCTAAAGTCTTCCTATCCAGTAAAAACCATTCATCATCTGTCATCTTTTCTGGTTTCTTCTATTTTCCTCCTAGAGGAATATAGAAGTCCTTCTGATACAGATAATCCTCCATCTGCATCTTCCAGAAGGCAAAGTTTGAACCATCAAACTTCTCAATTCTAGTTTTCCCATCTTCCGCCATCGCTCCCAATAGAACTAAACCAATAGCTCTGATACCAGTTGTTGCGCAGCACGCCAACGACACAGTGAGCCTAGATCCTATCTCAGGCATCACCCACAAACGATAAACAGGAAGAAATATAAACTAGAAAGGAATAAAAGCATTCAAACAAACCACAAGACAAGATAAACGTGGAAACCCCGAACTAGGGTAAAAAACCACGAATGCAAAATTCCACTATCAAGAACAAAGATTACAAGGCAATATGCTAACCTCTCCCTTGGAAGTACAGAGAAAATCCCTTGCCCACACCTTAGAAATATTTCTCAATATTCACCTTAACCCTAGAATAACCCTAGGGACCCCAATTTATAGTTTTGGCAACTTCCCTTTTGCATCCCAGTTGCGAAAGGACTTGCGACACGAAATCCGCGAAACTCCTTTCGCATCCCAGTTGCGAAAGGACTTGCGACACGAAATCCGCGCAACCTCGACTGGTCGTGGGCAGCCCCAGATGTGGCTCCACTTCTCAACATTGGGGGCCGATTTTATTGCAATGGCACACACATATGGGCCACATTTTGATGAAACAGCTTGGAACTCACACATTCTAAGAAACCATCTTTTTATCTTGGAAGTTTATAACTGATGGCCCTTCAAATTTCTTCCACTAACTTGGTTGAGATCAACATAAAAATTCACATTCATGAATGGCTGAGATTTATCGTGACAATTGAAGAAGACATGAGATTTGATTTCCTGTATATTTTTGCATCAAAAATGTCACTTCCACAGAGTGAAAATACAGCTATGGAGATTTGGGTCGACAACATATCACTACAGCCCTTCACCAAAGTGCAATGGAGATCTCACAAGTCTGAAAGCATTGAGAAGTTACCATTACTAGCTCTGATCTGTGTAGTTGTAGCAGTAGTAGAAATCAAGACTTACCGATTTTCCGACTCTTATGCTTGCTTGAGAAATCACACAAGAACCATATGATTCAATAAAAATCAAAACAGAACAACCCCAATAAGACTAGCAATGCTTCCAGACCGCCCATGTTGTGGGCCTTGCTGTGGAGGGAACAACTCCCGTAGATTAAATTGACTAGATGATCCACACCTTTCTATCAGAGGCCACGAAACAGGTGGCTTAAATGGAAAAAAAAAATGCACCAGTGGAAAATTTGAAATGGTTAGGATCTTTGATCAATGTTCGATTTTTGGATTGAAGTACAAGATGGATGGTCTGGATCATCTGACCATGTAACTTCGTAGGCTCGCCGTAGGTGGGCCAAGGGCCATGGACCTCAATGGAAGGCTAAACCTCTTTCTCCAGGAATCAGTATCCTTTTTACTTATGTGCCTATACACCAAAACCAAGCTCAGTTATCAGATAACATCATCAAACATACTTCAAGTACTCAAAAACAAACTCCACTCGACTCAACCAGATTTTGATCTGACTCAAGAAAAACTCGATCTGGTCAGTCTCAATCAAAAAATGAGAGAAATTAGACTCAACTCAGCACAACTCGATGTTATTTGAAAAATTCAGAAAAACCCATACAGGTTTTTGTAGAGCTTATCCCAGTTGCCGAGTTGACTCGACTCGACTCGACTAGGTTTGCAGTTGAGTTTTTGTGTTTTAAAACCATGAATCAAACACTCTCAAAGCCTCAATATCATCTCTTTGATGCGAGTTTCAATTCAATTCATGCAGATACGCAAGACCAAGGTGGCATTCCATGCAACTGATGACCATGGAAATCAAATGGTAGGGACCACACTCTCCATCAACCAAATCAGGCCCACCTTCCCATTCGGCTGTGTGATGAGCCAAAACATCCCCGTGAATGCGGCCTACCGCTCCTGGTTCACTTCCCGATTCACTGCCACCACCTTCGGCAACGAGATGAACTGGTTCACTTCCCGATTCACTGCCACCACCTTTGGCAACGAGATGAAGTGGTACAGCACCGAAAGACAGCCAGGCCATGAGACGCAATGGTCGCATTCGCTGAGCATCACCGCATTTCCGTCCACAGCCATAATGTTTTCTGGGACAACCAGAAGTTCCAGCCATCTTGGGTGAAGAACCTATCATCTATACAACTCAGAGAAGCATCGGCTAAGGGGATCCAATCTGTTGTTTCCAGGTATGCAGGCCGGCTTATCACATGGGATGTTGTCAATGAGAACCTGCATTTCTCCTTCTTTGAGGATGAGCTTAGGCGTAATGTGTCTGCTGCATTCTACGCCAGAGCTCAGGAACTCGATCCGATAACGACCATGTTCATGAATGAGTACAATACAGTGGAAGACAGTAGAGATAGGCGGGCCAGCCCCGATAAGTACCTAAAGAAGATCAGGGAGATTAGGTTGTATCCAAGTAACGAGGATTTGTTAGCAGGGATCGGATTGCAGGCACATTTCGGATCAGGCCCGCCAAACATTGCCTACATGAGAGCTACCATGGATGTGCTGGGTGCAAAAGGATTGCCTCTGTGGCTTACAGAAGTGGATGTTGATGAGGACCCAAATCAGGTGATTCATGTTCTTTTTTCTTTCTTCTTTTTTTTGAACTGTGTTTGAAGGCGACTAGTTACCAAAAAAAGAAGGCAACTGATTGCACAGCTAGGATCATCTGATCAGCTTGTTTTTCAAGATTGGGCCACCCACATATAGAAAGATATGGATGGATGACCCAGATATGACACCCACCTGCCAATTGGATTGTACTTGGCTACCTATGCATAAGCCCTTGAGGAAAGATGAACTCATCTATAGCATAGCTGAATGGAATTAGTAGCCCATCATTTCAGACAATCCTCACCATCCAATTTGTGGTCTTTTAATTCACATCCTAATCATTGCGTGATATTTTGGGCCAGTAATCCTAAACATCCAATTAATGGCCTGATTTTTGGGTGTCCATTCATCCTTGTAGGGAATCTTCTGAAGGGATTGAATGGCATATATGGGCCGGCCCCACACACAATGTAGAAGGTTTTTAAGTCATCTCCATCACAACTGTTCCATGCGATTTGGACTGCAGATTTTTGGGTCGGCCCTATTTTTGGGCGCCAAGGAGAACATGAGTGGGTTCTCATGATGGATGGATTGGATGCTTGGTGGGCTCCACACATCACCTTTTAGGTTAAGCTTAACATACAAAGCTTTGTAGTGGATGAATCAATCAACTTCTCCTTGATGTAGGCCATCAATGGTGGGGGCCACTGAATTACATCTCTCATCGCGAAGGCTGGGTCCCCCATGATGTTCATGGCGGACCTCACAGTCTACAAAATCAAGCACTACTGCAATCCATCTGCCTTTCACCATTCCTCCCCATGGCTAAGGTGGTTTCTTTGTGGCTATTTTGTTCTTCTTTGACATCAACAGGCCCAGTTCTTGGAAGAGATACTAAGCGAGGGGTATTCACACCCTGCTGTCCGAGGCATAATCATCTGGTCGGGCCCGCAACCTCCGGTTGCAAGGCCGTGTGCTTAACAGACAAAGATTTTATGAATACCCCATCTGGAGACATCGTGGACAAGCTCATCTCTGAGTGGAAATCCAGGAAGTTGATAATCACAATTGATAGCAGTGGCCAATTTGAAGTCCCACTCTTTCATGGAGAATATAAGGTAACACACACACCCACTAATGAACTCATCTACCACCCTAAATTTCAAAGTGGAAAAGGAAACTTCACGAGAAGCGGGACATGTACAACATGTTCATATTCATGCATGAAACATCTGCATTCAGAATAAATCACATCGATGAGTTAGCATGTGTTAGAATTATTTATGAAGTTGATTGGATAGTCCGGTTTTTTAATTTAAGTTCAATACTATTAGATGAAGAGCATGGTAAGTAGTTTGATGTAAGACCGGTCACCAATGTCTTTATCTAAGGCTAGGATGGAAAGACATCAGGCCATAGGGGACAGCTATTGATGAGTCCTAATGATTTTGCAAAATATGATTATGGTCTAACTAGAAGTAGAAAGATTGATTCTCTCATTTATTATTATTTTTTAATTAGCATGTTAGTACACACCCGACTGTTAACCACACCCCACTTGGGAATCGATACCAAGACCTCAATGTAGAAACTAGGTTATCTTCACTCAGTCTACCACATGAGCTATAAATTTGTGTGTGATAGCAAGTTGATCGGTTAATTCACTAAGAAATGGGAGGTAACGCTTGATTTTGTCAGTGCTATCCAACTGAATCCAATTCAATCGTTTACTCAATGAGTGAATTTTCAAGTTTAACTAACCCTTTTTCTATGATTATATCAAATTGGAATCTGCTCATCACCAAAAATCAAACGGGTGTGAGCTTCACCAATTACAAAGACCTGCCTTTGGCATCCAACACTGTATTTTTAAAAAAAAAAATTTTACACACGAACACACACCCCCACACACTCACGCTAGTGGAATTTCACCACATATGGGTACTCGAAATCTTGACCAGGCGTTGAAACTCCTTAGAGTCTACCACCGGAGCAAGAGTAAGGACCCGCATCCAACGCTGTATTGATTCCAAGTTTCTAAGGAAAAGGACATCAGAACCTCACCAGTAAGAAAAAACAAAAAACAAAGAAGAGCCCAAATGAAACTTTCCTTATCTCCTTGCCCTCAGAACAGATGAATATACAACTCTAATAACAGAACACAAAGCAGAGCTTACAGCATCATAAATCAACGACAATCTCCTCTCTTGCAGAGCCCAAATAGTCGACGCGCAGAGAGCCAACCCTTCAATTACTGCCAACATGATCTCCATCTAATCAATAAGACCTTTTTCTCTAAGAACCTCCTTCCACGCTCTCCTTTAAGAAATCATGGAAAATGAGACATGGGTTTTGAAGAACAGATCATTCTCTACAAAACCCATGTCCTGGAAACGATTTTAGATCTAAACCGTACGAGAATTTTGGTTCAAAAAGCAATGGTTTCTGATAAGGGGATGCAGATAAGGACTGAGGCGTGAGCGATTTCCAAGAAGCTTCCAAAGAGATATCTTTTCCTATCGGTTAGGGAGATAGATTACCATGATGGCATGGTGGTGACTCTTCTTCCTCACACGTGGCATCATGTACGGCTATCCGGACCATCCAAATAGTTGGAAAGATCGTGTATGGAGAGTATGTCTAAAATCATCCTGATCAAACAATCCTAACCGTTCGTTACATGGCTAACAAATGGATGGTTAACACTAAAATAGTGAGTCGTCCAAATTCAAGGGTGAATTCAGACCGTTATTGTTATAATCTCAACCTAAATTTTCGGTTATTGATCCATACATAAACGGCCACCAATATGGACGGTCTGGATTTCCATGATAATTCCACGTGTACAGTTGACCATTCATCCTCACTTTTAGAACGGTGGTCAATTATCATAGGCGTAAAGACAGACAAGATGCTGAAAACTGCACCAATCCGATTTCTCAATCGATAACAAACACAACTTCCGAGGAACGGTCACATACGTCCGGACGTATGTGAGTTCCAATACGGTCGAGCTGTGTGGGGCCACGGCCATGTTTACGTGAGATCCAAACGGTTAATCAGATGAGACCCCTCTTGATAGACATCCAAAAATTAGCCTAAGAAAAAACTGACGTGGGCCACATCACGGAGGACAGCAGGGAACAACGTATGGAGAAGCCTACCTTAAAAACCATGACAATTTATCTTAGGGACGGTCCAAAAAAATTGAAGCAATCCAAGACTCAGGTAGATCATACCATGATTGACCATTGGGCATTTTTAGAAATAAAGATTAAATGGTATGAAATTACATTAAAAGTAATTAACACCATTATTACACAGTCAATCTTTGTCTAAAAATACTAGGATTTTGTAAGCCTATAATATTATATCAAGTGAAACTTGTGTTTGGTTGATCTTTCAATTATAATCAATGGACTAAATTTTACATCCGATATATATATATATATATATATATATATATGCAACTCAATGTCACATTTAACGGCATGTATGGATAAACGGCATAGATAAAACAAATGGGGGTCACAGATGTATTGAACTTTGAAATCCACCAAAAATCTTGCAAAAGATGAATGCTATAACTTATAATACTCAATCATTCCTATCGGAAATGGCGGATGGAATTTGCATGGGACCGAATAAAATTCCGTATCACCTCGTCCCACGTTCCAAACATAAAAACTTCCCATGGGCTAGAAAAGTTTTGGATTAGGTTGATATTTGTGTTGTCCCTTTATCAAGATTTCTTAGAGTCCATTTGGTTAGTAAAATGTATTTACTCCAGGGGTAACTTATCTTAGTTTTTACTTGTTAAGAAGATAAGTATGTTTTGCAAACAACATACTTTTCACCTTTTCCTCTCCTCTCTCTTAATGCCTCTCCAAAACTAATGAAAATTAAAAATGCTAAGAAAAATTAACTATAATGATTAAGTACTTCTAAATAAAAAAATAACTCATTCAGTGGTTTCCAAACGGGCCCTTAGAAAGTTGGATGGTAAATAAACGTTCGATCACCACTGTTTCCTATAATGTGGTCCACCTGAGATTTGAATCAGCTTCATTTTTCATATCACGCTCTAAAATGAGCTGTCAAAACGGTGGAGGTAAGGCACATACATCAGCATGGCACCACAGTCAGGGATCCACCGACCCCAGCGTTCCTGGACAAGGTATAACCAAACTTCAGCCTATTCCATAACTCCGGTGGGCCAGACCAGCGCATTTAGGGGTCTTTTAACATTGTTCCCTGTGATGTGATACACCTGAGTCCTCGACCAGCATGAATTTTTTGAATGTAAGGCGACCATCGATCAGCTTACCTGATGCACGGTTTGGATTCCACAAACAACGCTGTGGGCCTGACAGAAGCTGGCACATATGGGATCATTCCAAAAAACAAACCAAAAAAATGGCCCGATAGTTTGAGCCATCCATGTTCCTGGTATTACAATAAAGAAGCTATGGTACATTAATCAATCTTCAATGATGATTCGTACCATTGATCTTTTGAGTGTAATGTGAACCATTGAAAATTTTCATTTTAGTGTTCTAAATTAATCTACACATGGTGATGGTCAGCATCATCCCCTCAGCGTAATTTTTCTTTTAGCACAGTATCCACAACATGTACGGTCATGTTCATCTGAATATCTATACAAGTGGGCCCAACAAACAAGCAGGCGACCAGAGGCGCCACATGCGCATATTCTCCCGCGTGGATTCCCGTTTTCAGGCTGGGAGATCTAGGGGCGAAACGAAACGAACTGTTCCGAAAGATTCCGGAGAATTAGAACCGGAACCAGACCGTTTGCACCATCGAACCGACTTGGAACCGGACAGTAAGAAACTAGTTCTCTCCTGTTCTTGGCTTTTTATAATCCATACCCAATTGTATAGTTTGTTTTTATAATCCAGCCCAATTGCATGGTTTTTTATATAATCTAGTCCAAGCTTCACTATTAAAAATTTTCTCAAAGAGTAATCTTGTCGTGGTTTGTTTCCATGACCCTTTCGTGTTCCCAAAATGATTTTGCTGTCAATATCTATCCGTATTGTGACCCATTTAATGAATGGTATAATTTTGTATGTATTAAAAAGAATAAATATTTATTGACCAGGGGGCTGGTTCCAGGTTTGGTTCCACGGTCTGGTTCAGTTCTACAGAACTCAAAACAGAGAACCTAACCGAACTAACCGATTCTTTGATTTTCGGATCCAGAACCGAACCGGTGCACTTCAGAACGGACCAAATCATGCGGTCTGGTCATTCCGGTCCCGGGGAACTATAGGAGCTTCCCCTTCTGTAAAGGTTGCCTGAGCTCAAATATGAACCGTCCAAATAGTGGGACCAACTGTAGATTGGTCCCAGTCCATGGACAGTGACTCCCACTACTTGGGCTGTTTCGATTGGTGGTATACAGTACTAGTCGCCCAGCTATGGAGTGGAGCACCCTGGCACTCTCGATCACCAGCGTCTGTTCCCCTAATGAGCCCACATGTTGCGATGGTGAGATGAGCGTAACTGTCCATGTTCTCGATGCTGTGCGTTGTGGTGTTGTAGGCCACCATAAGAAACATCTGCTGGACGAATGATGCTGACCATCACTGATGAATGTATAACATTGAATCTCTTTCTTTCTCTCTCTCAAATAAGGGCCTGTTTGGATTTGGAATTACTGCTGTAAAGTAATGGAAAAGTGGCAGTCAGTACGATTTTACCGCCACAAAATCAAATGCCGCAATCGTCAGTCAAATGCACACGTTTTGGAATTACTGATGTAAAGTAACGGAAAAGTGGCAGTCATTATGATTTTAACACCACAAAATCAAATGCGGCAATCGCAGGTCAAATGCACACGTTTTCAGGTGTAAAGGAATTTGTAAATCTCAAACTCAAATATGCACCTCAATGCATAAATTTAATGATTTGATATTAAAGTGGTTGTGCAATATGCTTTGCATTTCACCTTCAATTTGGCTGCAGGTGCAGTTTAGTTGACTGAGAAATATGAAGGTCGATGAAACTATGCTGTGATGTTCTCAGTCGATCGAAGAATATTTTGATTGATCAAAAATTTCTCTTGATAGCTCAGTTGACCGAAGGTCAATCAAAGGTGCGACCAATGGTTTGCACATTTTTTGCATAAGGTATTTAACGCTTGTTTCAAATTAGGGCTCGAATCGACAAGTGTTTTCTTTCAAGGGGCAAGAATTTTGTTAAGGGAGAGAGTTTCTACACTAGTGAGTATTTTGGAAGAAATTTTCTCAAGAGATATAGGGTTTCTTAGATGTGTGCATCGCAAGAAGAGATTTGGATTTCGTCTGTAATCGAAGAAGGTAAGTGGTGTAATCTCTAAAGTTTTGATTATAATGAATTTCTGACACTTTGTGCCATATTTTTTCATAAGGGTTTTCCACGTAAAATATTGTTGTGTTATATGTGTGATTGCTTTATTAATTATTCTGTTTTATTGTGATTGTTTTATATTCATTATATATACTTTCGCAAAACCCATAGACTGACAGTGGTCTTAAATCCGAATTTCTAATACCTAGGGTTGATCTAAGTTTGTTAGGGGGTTCGAATCCCAATAAAGTGATATCAGAGCGTCAGGTCCAAGGACGTTTCGAGAATTTAGTGAAGATGTCATGGTCAAAAATTGATATACAGAAATTCGATTAAAAGAACCATTTTAGTTTATGGATGTGAAAGATAAAGGATATTCTAGTCTCACAAGGGATGAGCAAGGCATTGTTGAAGACTAAACCAGAGAAAATGTCGGATGATAATTGGAGCGATCTCGGAGAGAAATTTATGAGCACCATCCGTTTGTCTGTCGGATGAGGTTATATACAATGTCTTGGATGAAGAATCTTATTGGAAAATATGGAAGAAACTAGAAGACATATACATGTTGAAGTCTCTCACAAATAAGTTATCTGTCTGCAGATGAAGGAAGGATCGGATATTCTGGAGCACATGAACTTCTTTACAAAGCTATATAGTGAGTTGTTAACCCTCTATTAGTTGCATTTGCAAATGCAAAATCAACAAATTTCACAACTCCACTTAAGTATGCGTTTTTCACCCTATATCATCCAATGAGATTAAAGGACATGTCAAAACAATGCATCTTAACGATTGGGCCATAACAATTGGAATGAGAAGTTACTAATTGAGGTACCTTGATAAATGAATCCAACTCTTATCCATCACGATGTTCCTCAGCCACTCCGACAAGATAGTAAAAATACAGCAAAACTATAGTTTGACAAATTTCTAGGAAGAAGATGACGAAAAAGAGACAATTGTTAGTTAGCATGTTTAGTACCCTGAAAAACCATCAAGCACACCACATACTAGATTTTAAGCATTCCTCTTGTTTGTGTGTGCATGTGCATATGTTACAACCCATTTTATGGTAAACCAGTCATGGGCCATTGGATTTCAAAAGGAGACAATTGTTAGTTAGCATGTTCAGTACCCTGAAAAACCATCGAGCACACCACATACTAGATTCTAAGCATTCCTCTCATTTGTGTGCGTGTGCATATGTTACAACCCATTTTATGGTAAACCAGTCATGAGCCATTGGATTTCAAACATTCATCGTGTGTGTGTGTGTGAGATGGCTTCCTAGCAACAATTGCAGATTTAGAATTGGTTTTCCAAAATGAATTTAACAATCCATTTTTGTGTTCCCACCTTTTGCAGCAGATGGGTTGCAATGCACTTAAAATATCCATAATGGATAACTTCAAGACCCTCCTGAAGTTATTTGCTGTTGATATGGGATACTTTTTATGATTTGAATATGAAAATGGAGCATACATTGAATATGTTGTTATTTGGATGTTTATCTAAAATCTTGTAACTGATATGTTGTGATTTATGTTAAATTTTGATGTTTAGGAAAGTGGGAGAGGTCATTATTATGAAAAGAATACTTTTGGAACTATAAAAAAAAAAAAAAAAAAACAAAACAAAACAGTTATCCCGACCATACACATCATGCTAAAACAACTTCCTTGACCTGCAATTCCATAGAAAAATTTAAGCAACTCCGATACCACGAGTGTAATTTCATCCTACAAAATGTCATTCTGACTACCTACAAAATTATTAAAATTTCTCGATTATTAGCTGTCATAACCGACTAATTTTCCATATGGTGTGTAAATGTCCTAAAGCCAGTCCCATTTGAGCTTTGCTTTATTTTTTTGTTCTTTCATTAACTCCAAAACTAGACTTATTAAGGTTTCTTTTAACTTTTAAATCACCTTAAATCGAGTTGTATTGAAGGAGATAAAATTTTGAAATCAGGGTATGTAAGTTGCCCATTGCAGTATTTTACAACCACATTGAGCTGCGTCAATAATATATATCCAGACTACTTAAATCGAAGAGAAAAAAAAAAAAAAGTAAAAAAATATGATCGCACATACAAGGGATTGAAGAAGGGAAATCAAGATTGAGGAAATCATCTCTCATAAAATCCACCAAAGAAGGAGAAGAGGATTGAGTAAGCACTCTCCCAATTCTCCTTCAATTCTTTAATTCAATTCTCAATATCCTCAATAACAGAAAATGAAGTATTTATAAATCTTTCTAACAAATCTTGGGGATTAGTGTGCTAATAACAACTAACCCTCAACTAAATGCAACTACCTTAGCTAATCTCCAAACTTCTTAACTAATTTGCACAACGAAAGGACTAAACGATACGGGACAACTAACCACTTGCTTTAAAAGCTCGAACTGATAGAGTATGGAGAATCAATCCCTTTATCTCATGGCCCAGGCCCCACATCCCATGGGTTAGATCATCGGCCGAACCCCCCTCGTGGGCCCCACATCCCATGGGTTAGATCATCAGTTGAACCCCCCTCATGCGCCCTACATCACATGGGTTCTGCCTCACACTAGCCACCCACCTCACACAGGCCGCCCAGCCCCCGAGTGTGCCCCTACATCCCATAGGCCACTCCACTCAAGCCCGGTGTGAATATGTCATTGCATTAATCACTCCCGGTGAGGAGTCTCAAACACAAGACATCCTGCTTTAATACCACTTTGACACAAGACCACTAACCACTTACTCTAAAAGCTCGAACTGATAGAGTGGCATCCCATAGGCCACTCCACTCAAGCCCGGTGTGAATATGTCATTGCATTAATCACTCCCGGTGAGGAGTCTCAAATACAAGACATCCTGCTTTAATACCACTTTGATGCAAGATAACTAACCACTTGCTCTAAAAGCTCGAACTGATAGAGTGTGGTGAATCAATTCCTTTATCTTATAGCTCAGGCCCCACATCCCATGGGTTAGGTCATCGGCCGAACCCCTCTCGTGGGCCCCACATCACATGAGTTCCGCCTCACACGGGCCGCCCATCCCAAGTGTGCCCCCACATCCCACAGGCCACCCCACTCGAGCCCCGAGTGAAAATGCCCCCGCATTAACCATACATTAAATATTCCTAAATCCCAAATGTAGTATAAAATAAAAATAAAATTTAAAAAAAAAAAGATTTAAAAAAAAAAAAAAAAAATCAGAACAAGACACAAAAGCATGCTAGTCCTAGCAGGTGGGAATACCATTGTCATGAGTCATGGAAGGGTTGATCACTAGCGAGAAAGATTATTTCTGGTACCCAGTAAAAGTTTGCCTCTATGCTCATGCATCTAAGGCAACCAAAGAGATTACTCTCACATGCAACAAGTTGGACTGCTTAGTTACAGATCAACTAACACATGACTACCGACATGGGATTTTTGTATGACTTGTCCAAAATGGTTGACCCCACCATGAGTATCACCTAGCACAAAAATCAGGCCAGTCCACTTATCATGTGGGCCAGGCATGTATAAGGCTAAGCCTCTACAACCACATGGTGACTTGGTATGTGGGTGCAAGATCCAAGCTGGTCCTAGCATGTAGATTACATGGTCCCTCTCTGAGCATGATCCCAGAATGACAAAGAATGGAAAGAAGCTGATCGACATTATAGTTATGAATCAAAGCTTCTTGGTGTATACTGCAAAATGCAGACAGATCTACAAAAAATCCAGATCTACAATGGTGATTAGGAAATACATAAAATTTGGGTGTGGGCGCTTTAACCAGATCTACAAAAAATCCAGACATCATTGCCTAAATCACCATTTGGCTGAGAGATTCAAGCAGAGCATATCCCATCTGCCCCCAAAAGGCAGAAACACCTAAACAGTCTCAAGAAAACATAATCAACTGATAAACCAAGAAACACCTAAACATAGTCTCAAGAAAACATAGTCAACTGATAAAGCAAGACAGGAATATTTCTTCCTCTTTCGAATCCCTCAATTTTGTACAGAACATCAAACATTCTTGTTCGGACTCTGAAATTACACAAACTAAGAACAGAACAAACAACAATTCACAGAAATTTGAATGAAAATAAGAAAACAGAGAAAAAAACAAGACTCATCACAAAACAAAGCAATAGACCAGCTAAGAAAAGCCTTGTGCACAAAACCCTAACAGAAACTTAGCAAAAGGTTAAAAAAATATCATCTATGGACCTCGAAATTCCGCCTGCAGCGAGCAAAATTGGACGTCTGAGATCAGAGCTGGAAATCGATGTGTGGATGTTTGGAGGAAGCCAAACCCTAATTGCTTTTCTTCTTGATTTGGGTCTGTTTGGAGGAAGCCAAACCCTAAAATGATTGTTACCATCACTATCTATAGATGAATTAAAAACAATGTAAAGAAAATTTTCAATGACTCTCATTGAACTCTAAAAATCAAAGATAACGATCATATTTAAATCATGACTACGGGTCCATATCTACCTCTGTATAAGGATTTATCCAATTTTCAAACCATCAAACCATACAATTCATGCACAAAGGAAAATGGATTGTCTTTGAAATTCACATGCTAAGTGCCAAAAAAAAAAAAAAGAGAGAGAAAGAGAAGAAGAGAAATTTAAAATAGATCAATCTCTTTTGAATCTAAGTTGCATCCTAACAGAAGGAAATCTGTGCTGTGGACAAATTATGTGATATGTGACCGGCCTCTTTTCTCAACATACAACCGGTTTTTCAATTCTAAAAGTGGGGTCCATGCTAAAGTTATCTAGACCATCGTCTGTTTCATCCCACTGTGGATGGACTGGGACAGAGCATTCACCTTTCAATCTGTGGCCTACAACTAGACAGTAACGAAGAGGAAAACATCAACAGTGCGCATTCAACTGAAAAAGAAAATGCCAAAATGGGTGCACATTCTACCTCTTTCTACTTCTTCTTCTTTCTTCAAAACCCAAGAATGCCCAGACTGAGCTCTAGGGTTTCTTATTGAGAGATTTCAGTGTTTTCAGTATGGGGATGGCAGGGAGTGGGGAAGTTGAGAAATATGAGACAGGTGGTCTCAGCAGCGATGGAGGAATTGGGAGGATCTAGTCATCTGTTTGATGTCATCATACGAGTAAGAGAACCAGGGATCGAGAGTCTTGCAAAGAAGATGCAGAAGAGAATAGGAGCACCAGGGATCGAGAGTCTTGCAGAGAAGATGCAAAAGAGACTAAGAGTGCCAGTAGTCGAGAGTCCTGAAGAGGAGTTGGAGAAGATTTGGGGGGCATGGGGGAGAAGGAATCGGTTGTTGGAGATGCAAGAGAGAGAGAGAGAGAGAGAGAGAGAGAGAGAGAGGGGGGGGGGGGGGGGGGGGGGGGGGAACGGGGGATTTGGGAACGTCAGTTTTATTCATCACCGGCGGTTATTGCTTATTGCCGGTAAAAGTCCACTGGTAAAGACTTTTAGGGGCGGTATCTTTTAAATTAGGGGCGGTCATACGAAAGCGCTGGTAATTAATACCTACACCGGCTGTGTATGTTGGCCACCGGTAATTTCCCTATTTCTTGTAGTATGCAGTTGTGTGGGAAGATTCAATTTTGAATTATGAATGACTGAATGGGTGTTGCCCAAACAGGCCTTTTGTTTTTGTTTTGTTTCCATAAACTGAGTCCCAAAATTGTAGGATAGAGAAGAAGAGATCAAAACTGTAACTTATTCATCCTATTGTTTTGTTTCCGGTACTAACAAAACTTACTTGCATTTCTCTACCAATGGAAGGTAGCCATTCCTCTCCCCTAAGCCTTTTCAGTTCTGTGACTCTTTCTTCCTCCTTTTTTGCCGCTGCTTTTGCTGCAGCATCTTTAGCTTCAAATCTAGCCAATGATCTCTGGCATGCGGCTTTTGCTGCAGCCATTATGGCAATGCCGTCAACAGAAACAGATTCAACACGACGTCGAAACTGCAAGAGAGGCAAGGCAAAATTATATTAGAAGCACAAGAAATGCAAAGATTACTTTCGGGAGTTGAATATTGAATCTGACTCTCCAAGACATGCCAATGTGACGTGTGTGAATGCAAGCTGTTCAGCAGGTAGGCCCCAACATGGGTTCCAAGGCCTGAAAGTCTATCTGGTCACATATGTGAAATGGATGAGTAAAAAGCATTGACCCGTAGTACCCATTCAATGGACATTTGTCACTGCCCTTGATGACCCAACTCGCCAGACTTTCAAACGGTGGAACATAAATGCTGAGGCTCACCTGAAGAATAGCATGCAAGGGTATGGAGGCGATGAATTCTGTGTTGCCGATACGAAATTCTACTCACGAAAGTGGCCTCAACAGTGCTCCACAGGAACATGATTCAAAATCCTACTCAAACAAGTAGGCCTTAGCAGGACTACAGAAATGGGTTGGAGCAGGACTACAGAAATGGGTTGGAAAACAATAATAAAAAGAAATGAATTCTCAGAAAAATAATGAACGGCTTCAACCTTCTTTGATTTCTCATCAACTTCTTCTCCAGGAAGGATTCTCGGTCTTTTAGTTGGCCGTGGATATGCATCTGATAATAAACATCAAGCTTGAATTTCTTCTTGAAATTGGCAATGAGCTTGCTTCACAGATCATAGCATCATAATACAGTTGAATATAAAGAAATATGCATACCAACAGGATCGAATATTATTCCAGGAGGTGCTTGGCTGAATAATCGAATGCCACCATCGCTTCTCTCAGGACTTCCATCCAAGGCTGGGGTGGGATCTTTTACCATCACCAAATTCTTATCAACGAGATCATCCAAAAGCTTTTGTGCCTACCATCAAGTGCAATAAGAATTACAGTTCCACAAAAACTAATACAGTATAAAATTTAAAATCAAGCACCTTGGTATGATGGCATTATGGTCTGGAGATAAGTTCTCATAAGATATTGATCTCTCCACCAACACTCTCCCAACAACCTCCAATACTATGGCAACCTATGTAACTTGGACATGAATGTTTGTGTTGTGAGTCTCAAATGCAGATATGGTGGATATGGTGGCTTTTAAACGTCAGAATCAGGGACACATTTGTACAAATATTTAAATAATAAAATATTGTATTAAGATAGCATTGTAATTAGCTACGGCTGTATTGGCGGCTCACTAACGACAGCTGTATTGGCCCAAAACAACCAGATTCAGGGCAATACAAGGTGATATGACCCCATATCAATGGTGAATGATAAGGTACATTCTTTGCCAAGGTGGACCAAATAATCAACCCAATCATACTCCCACTTCTGTTAGATGCACTTGGGCTTGTTCAGCAAGTTCAAATTCAGGGAACCTACGCCCATAGGCTTCCCTTCCAAAGAATCTGGCCGAGATGGCACTCTTCAGATCTAGCAGACCTGATTCCAAGGATGTTGAAGTGGCCGCTTTCCAAATTTGGCTCCTCTTGTACCCACATGACAAAGTTCTCTCCTGAGGGCACTCTCTTGATTAGTTGAGGTTGAGAGCATTTGTACTTGCCACTTTTCATCAGCTTGTCCTGCCAGACCCCTTCAGCATCCAAGGTTGCTCATTACATGATTGACCGAGTTACAATGCCTTTAGAAAGCGTCAGCATTAGAGTGATCCCCTCTAAGCCTTGCTGCATGTACCATAGGCCTATTTTCTATTATGGGAATCATATCTCTAATTGATCCAGTTGGCTTTCCATTTTGGTCATCGTCAGCAAGAAGGCAGCTCAATGATTTCAAGTGGTAGCATCTTATTAGTTCAAGCCGAATGTCCTGGTATGTACTATGGCTAGTCCTAATTCACTAAGCTACAACCGACTCCACTTTTCATCTATAAGAGGACCTTCCTCTTATTAACTAATTTGAGAGATCAAAAGCGGAGACTCTTATGTCTACAATCGTTGAGTTAGATAGTGATAAAGCCCCTAGTCCCTATGGCTATCCAATAGCTTTTTTTTTGTATCTTTCTGGCATTTGATTAAAGATGATTTGATGAAATTCATTGATGATTTCTTCTGCTCTAGTTGTCTTCCCTCGTAAATGGGTTGTACTTTTATTGCTTTGATCCCAAAGTTAGAAGGGGCTGAAAACCTTAAGGATTTTAGACCAATTAGCTTAATCAGCAACCCTTACAAGATCCTCACTAAGGTCCTTAGCTAGAGGGTGAGAAATGTGCTCCCAGATATTATTTCCCCTAATCAAAGTGCTTTTGTTTATGGAATGTAGATTCTGGACAGTGTTTTAATTGCTCATGAATGCCTAGATTCTTGTTCGAGATCAGATTGTGTTGGAGTTATGTATAAGTTAGACCTAGAAATGGCTTATGATTATGTTGAAAAGTCTTTCTTGGACAACAAGATGGTCCGGATGGGTTTTGGGGGGAAATGGAGACATTGGATTTCAGCTTGTGTCTCTTCAGCCAAGTTTTTTGTTTTAATTAATGGGTCTCTTTTGGTTTCTTCAAAGCCTCCCAAGGTTTAAGATAGGGGGATCCTCTTTACCCCTTTCTCTGTCCTTGTTTTGGAGGCTCTTAGTTGCATGCTCTCTAAAGGGCAGGAGGAGGTTCTTTTCCAAGGATTTATGCTGGAAATTTTTCCTAATAGGATTAGTTATCTTCAATTTGTTGACGATACTTTTCTCTTTTGCAAGGCTAAGGATTTCATGGTGGATTTTTTAGGTATGGCTATTTGTTGGTTTCAAGTTGTCTCAAGTCTAAGGTTAAGTTTGCTAAAAGTGAATTTTGTGGGATTAATTTGTCTAGTGAAGAGACTCCGTCCTTTGCTGAATCCTTTGGTTGTAGTGATGGCTCTAGAGTTGTACACAAGCCAAGCTAGCTCGAAAAGCTCGCTTCAACTCAACTCGGTTTAACTTGGATCGCCTCGTCCCGAAAGGGGGATTCCAGACGGGCCAAGGCTTGTTTGACTCAACTAGTTAAAAAACAAGCCAAGGTCGAGCAACAGGTAGCTCAGCTCGGCACGACTTGGCTTGGCTTGAAGCTCAACTCCAACCTCGACTCGGCTCAACCTCAACCCTGTTAATTTCATCTATTTGAAGGAGGTTAATTATTCACATTATTTTGTTATTAGTAGTGTTGAATGGATTACACTTTTAAATTACTGGTTTAACATTTGTTATTTTTTGTTAAACATATATTTCTAAAATATTGATGGTGTTGAATGGATTACACTTTTGGCTTTACTATTCTTTAAATTATATAAATCGTTCATATCTTGTTTTTAGGCTTTTAGCTGTTACTAAAGATAGCTCGGCTCAACTCGACTCAACTCAACTCAATCTAAGCTCAACTCGGCTCAAACCATCGGGTCGAGGCGAGCTAACGTGTTGAGCTAGAAAGCCAAGCCAAGCTAAGCTCGAGCTGGGGTTAGAGTGGGGCCAAGCTGAACTGAGCTTGGCATAGCTCAACTTGATGTACAGCTTTCGTTGGCTCTCTCCCTACAACTTATTTTGGTCTCCCTCTATGTATTGGCAAATCTCCTCTTCACCTTTGGGACAAAGTTATTGAGCGGCCGGAGAGAAAGCTCTCCCCCTTGGAAGTGTAAAAGGTTGAGGGGTGCAGGGGATGAAGATCTTTTCCCGTATTTCAATGTTCTTTCCTCAGCGAGTGTGTCCCATTTCCCTAGACTAATGACACAATTCACGAAAATATATATATTACCCCAAACGAATTAGGGCTTACATAAAACTCTATGTGAAATTACTAAATTGCCCTTTGGACATGCGAAAGTGCTAGCTGGACGAACAGTACACCTCTGATGATCAGGTCAGGCTCCATAGATCCTAACACAAGCCTCCTTAGCATTTCACTAAACAGATGACAAATACTATTGTGCAGCTCATATCATAGAAATTCCAAGCAGCTCCCTCATGGCTCAAATGGCAAACATGTGAGGTGATCAGGAATGTTCATCTGGCAGGCCACTGCATGGATAGGCCACATCCCAAAAGTGAGAAAATTGTACTGGCAACAGCCATCAGTGGCTGGGAGAAGGAATGGTTACCCCGGGCAACTGTTAATATTCAACCAGAGAAAGCGGCAAAAACTGGCATATCAGATTTGTCCAGCCACTGCATTGGCCCAGTCAATTGACAGTCCCGATCACAATAACACATGCTTGCCACGTATACTGTCAGCTGTGAGGAGGGCGCTGCATAGAACTTCCACACAGCGATACAATCGAATGGAACAGAACAGAACTTATGAACACATCTCATCGGTTACTTGTCAGTTACAAACTTGTGTCGTTGCTGTTTGAATTACAAATAGCCATGGAAATGGAATCTCACTCAGATTATTGGCACAGATTATCAGAATCTTAAGGGGGCGTTTGGATGCCTGTAACTTCCTAAAATGTAATAAGCCACTTACAGGTGGTGTTTGGGAAGGGGATTCAGATGTAAGTAACTTGCTTAAAGGCTAACGTTCGATTTTTCAAAAAGGGGGGAAAAGCAAGTAAGATGCTTTCAGTGCAACTAGTGATTTCAGGCTAACGTTCGATTTTTTTCAAAAAGTGATTTCAGTGCAATTACAATCTCAGTAAAATGCAATCAATCACAGTTGTAGAGAGAGAGAGAGAGAGAGAGAGAGAGAGAGAGAGAGTTACCTTGATTTGGAAGAGCTTGAAAGTACGAGATTCTGAGTTCTTCTCCTTTCGGGAATTGTCTTCGGCTGTTTTGATTGAACCGCTTATGTTTGGAGTAGTGAGATTGAAATCTGAAGTAACGGAATCGATGGCTGCTCTCCAATCGGCATCTCCATCTTCCTCTCCGCTGCTGCTGCTGTTCCCGCCCATCCTCTCTCTCTCTCTCTCTCTCTCAGGAGAAAGAGGAGAACTAACCACCTACAGCCGGCTGTATGCTACAACTCCATTCATCAGGCGGCCTCACTATCAGAATATATGGACGAGCGCGCTTCGGTTGATCCCTGTGGAGCCCACCGAGATGTACGTGCCTTACATCCACGCCGTCCATCCGTTTTGACAGCTCATTTTAGAGCATGATCCTAAAAACGGAGCAGATCCAAATCTCAGTTGGACCATACCATAGGAACCAGTGGTGACTGAATATCCACCATTAAACACTTCCTGTGGGTGTCTAAAGTTTCGGATCAAGATGATATTTGTGTAGTCCCTTCATGCATGTCATTGTGACCTTATTAACAGGTTGGATGGAAGATAAACATTCCAGTGGCCCCCAAGAAGTTTTTAATGGTGGCGTGTCAATCACCACTGTTTCCTTTGGTGTGGTCCACTTAACATTTGGATCCACTTTATTTTTTTGGATCATGCCCTGAAATGAGCTGTCAAAACGGATGTACGGCATGGATGTAAGGCATATACATTAAGGTGGGCCCACAGTCAGAATCCACCGAATCAGCTACCGTATGGACGGCTTAGGTGTACAAGGTTAATTAATCCCCAATTATAATGTGTAAAAGGCCCTTACTTCAGCATTGGGAGTCATTATTGTTTCAGTCTCCTTACAGTTGACACTATTCAGCTTTCTAAGATGAAAATGCCCATCTACTGACTCTCTCCTTCTACTCGCTCGCATGTTCGAAAGCCCGAGATACAATGTCCATCTACATAATCAATGATCGGAGCTATCCCGGCTAATCTGATCCGTGCACTTTAATTAGATAGTCTTAAACTTACAGTAAAATCATTTCAAAAGAAAATAAATAAATAAAAATTTGAAGCTATTTTTGACCTACAATTGCGTTAGTATTATGCACTGATGCACTCAAACTTTGTCTTATGGTATGAAATTAAAATACATTTCATGTGTACGACTTGAATTTATTTCGACACAAGCCAATGAGCCCCACATAAGACGTGATATGAGTTCAATAGGTGCGGCCCTTGGATGGGAAATGCCATTTGGCCTTTTCTACTCTCACTTTCATTATTTAAAGCATGCGTGGTTGCCTTAGAAGTTGAATAAAAGAGGTGATTGCTGGTCATATTCCTTACTTGATTTGATCTGTTAACTTATTTCGAAGAATCATGGGACATTGATGGATGTTGATTTCATTTCCATCCCAAGCCATCTTGGACATTGTAATAGAGATATTGGTGGACTTTTAGTCAGAGTTGTTTCCTATGTTGTAGTACACCCCTAATGTCTTCTTTCCCAAAGAAAACACCAAAATGGCATTTTCTACCCAAGGGCCCTATGTAAGACGTCCACTCTTGTGATGGGTTTAATAAGTGGGGCATTGGCTTGTTTCAGAACAAACTTAAGTCATCTACATGAAACGGGTTTTAATTTCATACTATAGGACGAAATTTGAATGTAGAATTCATGACCAATGAACCACACTAGTGGAAACAGTTTGTAGTTAGCACACAATGCTTATGTAGTTATAGGCCACAAGCAACTTCAAATTTCTTTTGAAATGACTTTATTGTAAGTTCACAGCTATCATATTAAAGTGAGCAGTTCATATCGACCAATTAGTGGTCCAAATTGTTTATTTAATGGGACCATACACCCAATTTCAAAAGGCCTCTCGACTTCTGCGACATGCTAGCACCGTACAAAAGATTGTTGGCAGGGACATTTTCATCATTAAAAAAAGCCAAACAATGCCTAGGGGTATAAAACAATAATGAATTCAAATACTGAGGCCAACATCATTATGATGTTATAATTGAAGATTATTTTAATTAATAACCCAGTGGGGGAGTGGATTAGGTGAGACCTCGGATCCACCAAGGTGGGTGAGGCTCCTGAACTGTAGAGCTCACAATGTTATATTTAACTACATCCATGCCATCCATTGTATTGAAAGCTCATTTTAAGGTATGATCTTAAGAATGAAGCAGATCCAAATCTTGTAAGGACTATACCACAAGAAATAGTAGGGACTGAATCCCCACCATTAAAAACTTCATGGGGCCACCGGAATGTTTATTTGCCATCCAACCTGTTGATAACGTCACAAAGATGGGGATAAAGATACCACACAAATATCAGCTTGATCCAAATCTTTTGTAGCCCAGGTGAAGTTTTTATTGTAGTCACATACATCATAGCGAGCCCCACAATCAAGGGTCACACCCACGTCGGTGGATCCGGTCTCTCACCTAATCCGCTCCCCTCTATCTGATTTCGGAAACAGACGATTTTCAAGTGGGGCCCAACTTCTGCACGGGGCAGATGTCTTATAAATCTGACCAGGAAACAACAGACCTGCATGTTAAGCTAGCATACAACAGGCTGTAGGCAATCGATTCTTGAAAGGGAAATGCTAATTGCAAGCGCATCAAATGAACAGGAGTAGCTCGTCAGGCAATCCTAACCGTGTAGATTCCACGCATCCCAAATCAGATGAGCATGATCATCTCGTGGAACGACAAGCGTATACACAAAATTCGAACCGATTATCAGTTAAGTGTGGGCCACCTGATGATCATATAGGCCTGGTCTTTTTTAATACGTAGAATCTACGTTGCTGGGATCACCGATTATTTCATGAGGTAGCTTAAGAGAATAGCTAACAGTCTACATTCAACAAAGATCTGTGGCCCCATCTAATGAACAAACTGACCTGATTTTCAGGCCGCATGTAGCTTATCTTAAGCAACTTAAGATCCAAATGCCCCCTAAGGCCTGTTTAGATAGAATAATTTACTTTTTCTACTTACATCAGTATGTAAGTGACTTGTTTTAGATAAGGAAGCTTGATTTATTATTAGTTACAACTTTTTTTTTTTTTACTTAAAAGTGCTTAATTACTTCAGTTAATTTTTTAACTTTTCTATTATTCATAAGTTGTTGAAAAGAGGCAGTATGAGAGGAGAAAAAGAGATGAAGACGATACGTATGCTGTTTACCAAACATACTTATCTTCCTAACTCGTAAAAACTAAGATAAGCTACTTATGGCATAAGCAATTTACGAAAGAGCGTTTGGATACCACTAAATAAGTTATTTTTTTTTACTTACAACAGTAGATAAGTAACTTATTTGAGATAAATATGTTTGGTTTAAGATCAATTATAAGTAAATATTTTTTACTTGAAGGTACTCAATCACTTCAACTTAATAAGTAGAAACCAAGATAAGTTAGTTAATGCATAAGTAGCTTATCTTAAATAATATAAGGGTGTTTGGATTATAAGTTACTTTAGGCTTATCTGGGTTTCTACTTAATAGTAAACAACATACTTATCATCCAAAAAGTAGAAAAGCATATTTGAGTTTTTTTTTTGTTTTTTTTATTTTTAACACACACTCACACCCACAAGCACCATAATAGGTACTTGAACCCATGACCTCTGTGTGAAACTCTTGTGAGTCTAGTCTAACATTAAACCACGAGTAACATCATAAGTAATTATCTTGAAAGTCTATTTGATCCCCCTCACATCCACCATCCATCACGCGGGGCCAACCTTTGATGTGGATTGTTCATTATGTAGGCCCCGCCTTTGGTGTGGGTCGTCCATCATGTTGGGCCCACCTTGGCTGTGGGTCATTCATCGTTAGGGGCCGACCTTTAATATGCACAATTCATTAGGTAGGGCCCAGCTTCGATGTTAGTCATCCATCATGTGGGGCCCATATTCAATATCCACTACCCATCATGTGGATCCCACCATTGATGTGGGCCATCCATCATGCAAGACTGCCTTGGATATGGGCCACTCATCATTAGGCTGACCTTTGATGTGGATTGTCCATCATGTGGGGCCCATCTTTATTAATTGCTCATCATGCAGGGCTCGCCTTGGATGTGGGTCATTCATCATTAGCAGTGAAACTTTGATGTGGCTTGTCCATCAAGTAGAGCCACCTCGACATGGGTTCATCATCATGTGGGGCCCACTAGATCATCTACCACTTCATTGAATGATTTTCTAATCTAATGAACTTAGAAGGGGTTCATGGCCATGAAGAGCACCAATGTAAATGAAGGATATAAGTTACTTTTGGGAGTTGAAAAGCAATAAAAAATAAGTTACAAAAATAAGTTAACTTTTTTTTAAAAAGCTACTTATTTAAGCTTAATAACTAAACTAACATATTTAATAAAAGTAACTTATTTAACTTAGATAAGTTTAAAAAGCTACTTATTTGGTAGTATCCAAACGGACTCTAAGAAACTCGCCCACAAGATCGACTCGGTTCCAACTCAGCACGAATCATCAAGTCCCAACTTGGTTCACTGGACACAACTCAACACGGAGTCAATACTGATTGATTTCATTTTCAATAAAAAGGGAAAGTGAATTGCAATATCTCAAACAGGAGAAAAATCTACCCGCAGGCCATGTGCCATTTCGTGATTTAGTGAGGAAATTTTTACACTCAATTCATTCCAAACATCTATCATTAGCCAAATGTTCTTCCTAATTTAATTATTAAATATCGAGTCAGGTTGAATTGAGTCTTCGAGTCAACCCGAACCGGCTCGATATTGAGTTGAGTTTCTGGGTTTTTAAATTATGGTTCCATGTAATAATAACACCAGATAGATCGATATTTTCTTTTCTTTTCTTTTCTTCTTTTTTCCCCTGAAAGGATCAATCGATCATTTCTTACAGATTCAAATATTACAAATAGCAAACACTATATTTATCCTAATTCAAAATCCTGGGTCATTCTCTCAACATGATCAAGGGGGTGAATTAGAAGCCTTCCTCCCGCTGAATTAGAATTGTAGAGAAGAAGCCATGCACCACTCACCTGCAATAAGAGGATAGCAAGGGAGTACAACATCAGACAACAAGTTTGACCAGCTAAAAGTTTTAACCATACAATGGCAATGTCATGAGTTCAATTCATTTTAGTATCATAATTATGTATTAGAAATTATATTTTTTAGTTTGGTAAGGATTAAAAATAATAAGAGATGTTCCAGTGCTCTCAGAGCACTATAAGTTATAGTGCTCCTAGTTGCATTGGGATAGTTAGACAGTCCAACCATTGATCAAGACTGTTCATTGGGTTCAGTGCACATTTCATGGGCTATCATGCAAACAACACATCGATCTGACAAAAAAGAACCATTTGATCAATGGTCTTTAATATAGATGGCAGAGACAATTTATAAAAAAGCAGGTCCAATCAACAATTGATCCATCTATTTGTTAGGGGCTGTCATGGATTGCTTATGAACCCAAAGAATCACTTTTGTTAGGCAATTGTAACCATCAAAGTAAGGCCAAATCAAAGATGGATAGGATCATCCAATCCGTAAGATTTGCGTACAATACAAATGAAAGTGTTCTGGACTTGATGGACGGTTCAGAACAACCGAATGGACTGTCCAAGCAAACCAATGCAACTAAGAAGACTCGCCGAAGCAAAAGCTAGGTGAGGAAAGTATACAACACCGAAGTACAACCCCAAGATGAAGAGAAGATTACAAACATCCACTGCTTTCACACTGGATGCCAACCCACCACTTCTATCTTGATCTTCCTCACCACCTCTTCCACAGAAGTACTCTTCTGGAAATATCGCCAATTCCGCTCCCCCAAATCACCCAAAGCACTGCCATAATAATGGGCAGCCACATCTTCCTTTCCTAACTCCGCCGTTGTGCCAAGCCCAAAAGAGATTTCCACAAACTTGGACATCACTCCATGAATTATTGAATATTCCCAAAAAGCACTCCCACATCTTTTGAGAGAATGGGCAATGGATGAAAAGGTAATCAACCAACTCCGCATCGCTCACGCACATAACACAAATGTTGGGGAGGATCAAATATCTCTTTTGGAGATTATCAATGGTCAACACCGTTTTCCTACCCACCAGCCAAACAAATGCCTTGACTCTTGAGGGAGCAACAAAGAACTAAGATTGGGAAGAATAATTGGACACTGCATTCAGGGGCGATGTCAAAATCAGGCTGTAGAAAGATTGAATAGAGAAGCATCCTGAGCTATGCACATGCCAAATCATGGAATCCTTTTCTCCTAAAGAGGGGTAACAACCTTACAACCAATCCAACGGTCTAACAAGATTGCCGACTTCCTCGTCCTTCATGTCAACCACACCACAAAACCTCTATAGATGGAATAATAGCGAGCTACTGTAATGTTCCTTTCTGTAGAAAGGTGGGGCAATCTTGGAAAGTCCTTTTGCAAGGTTCTATCTCCACACCACGTCTTCCCAGAAATGGCCACTCTCCCATTACCTAGAGAAGCATCCTGAGCTATGCACATGCCAAATCATGGAATCTTTTTCTCCTAAAGAGGGGAAACAACCCTATAATCAATCCAATGGCCTAACAAGATTGCTGACTTCCTCATCCTTCATGTCAACCACACCACAAAACCTCAATAGATGGAATAATAGCGAGCTACTGTAATGTTCCTTTCTATAGAAAGGTGGGGCAATCTTGGAAAGTCCTTTTGCAAGATTCTATCTCCACACCACATGTCTTCCCAAAAATGGCCACTCTCCCATCTCCTAGAGAAGGACACCGCTCACTAAACTTAGAGGATATCAAAGCCACCGCTCTCCACAATCCTAAAGCCTGATATAGCGAAGCTCTCTTTACCCCCAACCTCCCTCCCGAGTGTCGTATTTACAAGCTATGATCTCTCTCCACAATCTCCTTTATTCTGAACCAAATCTCCACAACTTACCTAATAATGCAAGATTCATGGCATCAACACCCTAATGCCCGCACCACCCTCATCAAGCGGCTTGCAAACCTCTTTCCACTTGAGAAGATAAAACTCCAATCCATCCATAACAGCGTTATGGCATTTGAAGACGGACATAAAGAACAATGGCATATTAGTAACTTTGATAAGGGTCAAGCGCCCTCCCAAAGAAAGATGGCGATGCTTCCAACTTGAGAGCTTCCTCTCAATGACCTTATCCTGAAGGTTCTTTGTCGGCTTCCCGATACACAATGTAAGGCCGAGATACGATGAAGGAAAAGACCCAACCCTGCCCCCAAAGACAGCAGGAATCTTCAGCACCACATCCTTGCCCAAACGAACACCCAACATCTCACTTTTAGCCATGTTGACCTTCAATCCAAAAATCACCTCAAAACATCTATTTTTTGTAAGTTATCCACCATGACCATATCAGCATTGCAAAATAAAATGGAATCATCGGCATAGTGGAGATGATTGATCTAAGTAACCACATTTGCCCACCTTAAAGCCACTACTTAAACCAACCTCCCGGCCTATATGTAACATTTTGTTGAGGGCTTCTGCAACAACCACAAACAAGAAAGGGGATAGGGGGTCCCCAATCTAATGACCCTTGAGGCCTTAAAAAAGCTTTTGACGACCCATTGACCAATACAAAAGAAGCAGCTGATTGAACCATAGACGACCTCAGTAAAACAGATCAAATTGATTATTGCTGAAATTATTCAAACTGTTTCAAAAACCCAACATTTTTTATTTTTTATTATTTATTTATTTTTATTTTTTTGCTTTTTTAGGCATTGGACTTTTTCATTAACTAATATAAAGAATCAACTAGTCATCTCTTTGCCTGCACATCCCAACCTACCTTAACATATAATTAAGGAAATCCCAATCTACATGGCCATGCGCCTTCTTGATGTCCAACTTGGACATCAATCCTCTTCTCCTCTTTTTTTTTTTTTTTCTTTCTTTTTTTTCTTTCTTTTTGAAAGGCCACACTAATCCTCTTTTGGCTTCCCTCTGTCTGGAATAAGTGCACTCATGGGCTTATGAGGGCAGTATCCAGAATTTGCCTACACACAATGAAAGCACCCTAATTCTCGGGAATGATATTTGCAAGAAACACTCAAAATCTCATGGCAAGAATTTTAGCTAATATCTTATAGGGGCCCTCAAAAATTGCTTTTCAAGGGATTCTGCCACCACATTTGTCAATTGGTTAAAACCCAGGTTATCAAGCTGTGGCCCTTGTCCAATTTTCACAAGATTGCAACTTCCTATAGTAGTTCACTATTGCATCACCGACTTATGACTTCTCCTCAACTCTTTTACCATCTGCGACCAAGGAATGCCAAATCGGTTACGTATCGGCCGATACGTAATGGTAACGGCGACGGCCGATACGCGATTCGGGGTCGTATCGGCCGTTACTGTTTTTTGTACCCATATCGGCCGAATAACGGTAACTTTTTTTTAATGGTTGTTTTGTTGTATTAATCATGCCATATGATGTGCTAATCATAGTAGAACATGTTAATGTGCATTTTACAGATTTGAGGTGCCATTTTATATTTTTTTTATATTTTTTTCTATTTACGCATTTATTTTGGCCGTTTTTTTGAAAATTCGAAAAATCATTTTTTAATGATTCTTTTGCTGTTTTAATGATGCCATATGATGTGTTAATCATAGTAGAACATGTTAATGTGCATTTTATAGATTTGAGGTGCCATTTTATATTTTTTTATATATTTTTTTCTATTTACGCATGAATTTTGGCCCCTTTTTTTAAAATTCGAAAAATCAATTTTTAATAGTTGTTTTGTTGTTCTAATCATGCCATATGATGTGTTAATCATAGTAGAACATGTTAATGTGCATTTTACAGATTTGGGGTGCCATTTTATTTTATTTTTTTATATTTTTTTTCTATTTACGCATTTATTTTGGCCCTTTTTTTGAAAATTCGAAAAATCATTTTTTAATAATTCTTTTGTTGTTTTAATAATGCCATATGATGTGTTAATCATAGTAGAACATGTTAATGTGCATTTTACATATTTGGGGTGCCATTTTATATTTTTTAAATATTTTTTTCTATTTAGACATGAATTTTGGCCCCTTTTTTTAAAATTCGAAAAATCAATTTTTAATAGTTGTTTTGCTGTTTTAATCATGCCATATGATGTGTTAATCATAGTAGAACATGTTAATGTGCATTTTACAGATTTGGGGTGCTATTTTATATTTTTTTAAATATTTTTTTCTATTTACGCATTTATTTTGGGCCTTTTTTTGAAAATTCGAAAAATCATTTTTTAATGATTCTTTTGCTGTTTTAATGATGCCATATGATGTGTTAATCATAGTAGAACATGTTAATGTGCATTTTACATATTTGGGGTGCCATTTTATTTTATTTTTTTATTTTTTTCGATTTACGCATTTATTTTGGCCCTTTTTTTGAAAATTCGAAAAATCATTTTTTAATGATTCTTTTGCTGTTTTAATGATGCCATATGATGTATTAATCATAGTAGAACATGTTAATGTGTATTTTACATATTTGGGGTGCCATTTTATATTTTTTAAAATATTTTTTTCTATTTACACATGAATTTTGGCCTTTAAAAATAATTACAAATACCTAAATGTAAGATATTTTCATATTACATTCATTGTAATATATCTATCATTGATAGTAGATAGTTAGAAAACGAAATATATGAATTTTGTAGTCAAATTCAGGTTATCTGGTTCATAAATCCATCAGACAGTCCGATACAACTTCTCACCAAAGAGTGGACTGTTACACCACCATAAACATGTTCCAATTTATAAATGAATGCATATTTGGAATGCTTAGAATATTCCGGATTTAATCCATATTCTTTCATATTGTTTTGGCAAAAAAAAATTTTGCTCCGTTACGGGCCGTTACTCCCCCATATCGCCGTTACGCCCCCGTATCCGTATCAGTTTCGGAGGGCACCGTTACGCCAACCGATACCGATACGGGACACCTTGTCTGCGACTAGACTGCCAATCCTGTTGTTTCTCGCCCTTGCGCTAACTATACTATCGAAGAACTTCTTGGCACCTTCCTTTAACCAAATTGCTCTTGAGCGCTATCTCCACTTAATTTCCCCTTCTTTTAGGTGGTTGGAATAATCCAAAGAGAGCTTAGCACGCTTCTCTTTTTGGACAGCCGACAGTTCTTCCCCCTCCTCTTCACATATAAATTTCTTTTAAAATATTATCTAACTCAGCCTCTTGAACCCCAAACACTTCTTTCTTCAAAAATTTTAGCTTCTCTTTTGACATCTTGAGCTTCTGACTCATTTTGAACATGGTGTAGCCTTCAACCACGAAAGATCCTCACCATTCTTCAACTAAGCTCATGAAGCCATCGACTTCCAACCACATGAGCTCAAACCTAAACAGTTTTGGGCCCCAATTCTCCTCTTCTACCTCTACCACAATTGGGCAATGATAGGAAGCGGGCCTAGGAGACCCTGTTACTGAACTAGCAGGTATTTCTCTAGCCACTTGGGAGAAACCAAAAACTTGTCAAGGCGGGAAAAGATAGCTTTCTCCTACTTGTTCATCTTGCGCCCCCAATTGGTAAATCCACCATTTCATCTAAGAGGACCCAATCAACAAAATCCTTCATACTTCATGTGATGCAGCCATCGTTAGACTTTTCATGGATGAATCGAATCATGTTAAAATCTCCCCCTACACACCATGGCATCCTCTACCTATCTCTGGTGGTGTTCAACTGCTCCCACAATTGCACTCTCTGATCTAGTAGACAGGGACCATAAACAACAGTAAATAATCAACCAAAAGCCAATGCAACCACCCCAAAACAACTAAGATTGAGAATGCACCAAACCATCAATCCTCTTACCTCCATACATTTGAGTTCCGACCACCACAATGCCTGATGCAGGACAGAATGATCTAACCTAATATGATGCCATGAAATTAAAAGACAAATTAACTAGAGCAATGGAACAACAAAATAAAGCTAATTTACCATAAATTCAGAACTTTTAGATTCATGACATGTCCACATTCAAGCCTACAACAGTCTCGCAATGCGAATCTCATAAATTACTGATTAACCAAGACCTATGGGAGATAGAACCCCCAACCTAGCATATGAATTGATCTAATCCTAAAAGGAATCTCTTGGTTTGTTAAAGGGTTTAAGAACTAGGGTTTTTGGATTTTGGAAAAATTAGGGTTTTACGAAATTAGAGAATTTTGGGAAAATTAGGATTATGGTTTTAGAGATTAGGGTTAGGGTTTTAAGAATTTAGGATTAGGGTTTGATTGAATGTGGGTTCTAGGGAGACAAAAGAAAAATCAAAGAAGAGAGATTGCAGAAAGTAAAGAGATAAAAGAAGAGAGAAGAACGACGATAATACCTTAATGAGAAGAGAGAAAAGTAGAAAAGATAACTAGGGAATCGCTCTCCGTGGCTTTGCACCACCAATTCAATCACATGATGAAATTTTGCTCAAACTCAAAGCAAAAGGAGAGAAATCTCTTTCATTCATAACATGCATATTGGCTAGGGTGGGGAAGTCCAACCCTTTATAATCTCAAAAAAACATTTTACAAAAAGACACTATCACATAGTATTTTCAACATAAAGACTCTTAATAAATTAAAAGTTGTTCCTAACTCCTTAATCTCAACACAAATATGAACTATACAAAAAATAACGAAACATGTAAACAAGCTAAACAAAAAATATTTCGTGGCTCATGGGGATCCACGATCAGGATGTCCGATGATGATAAGCCAACGATTTGATGATCGTGTCCACTCGATCCAACTGTTCGATATGTCCATCAAGCTCCTATATACAGCCCACGTGCATCTTCCCAGTGTGGGTTCCTCAAAGATGCACGAACATGCACGTGGGATCTTCAACGTGGCTAGGAATGTGAATTGGGCCAAGTAGGCCCCCATGTAATGGTTGTTTAGTCAATGTCCCAATAGTCTCATTACGTCTAAAGCAACCCACTCCTTATTTTTAACCCCCCAGACCGAATCCAAAGTGGCTCAATCAAGAGACTGTAATATAGTTTCCTAGAGAAACATTACCTTAGCTTTTGCTCTTCGACATGTATCCCTAACCTGAGCTCTTTTGAGCTTGCTCCCCAACCCCCTAACATTCCAACTCAGCACTTCCATTGGACAACTAATCTCACCCCTCATCCTCTCTTCCCCACGCCGACCTTGGTAGCCGAATCGTAATTGATTGAGCACTCCAAGCTTAGCCGCTCCCTCCAACCCCTAGGTGATCTCCTAAACTTCATTTATGGGTTTCCCATTGTTTCTACGACTCTCTTTCCTCTACAAATTGGAATAGGGCAAAAATATCCTTGCTGCATGCACCAAAAGGGAGACCCACCCGATCTTTCACATCCTTAGACCCACCCGATTTGTTATTTCGTGAGAACACGATTACCCTCCTTATCAACTTGAATCCTCTCCAACACAGCTAAGGTATCATCACTGATAATTATCACTCCATCCCTCATGTTCATGACTCATAATGGCGTCCCATCCAAAGCCTCTAATAGATTGTCATATGTAAATATTATATTCCCCAAAATTAGAACCTCTCTTTCCTCTTTTGAAAGCACTTCTTGAAAAAGAAAAAAGAAAATCCTTAAATGGTTAACATGGGCACCATTCCTAGTCTTGGAACCATGGTAATTTTTTAATAGCCTTGGATTTATCAGCTAGTCACCATCAACTGTGTATCTCATCATGTTACTAGGTCAGATCAACAGATTGTGGAACATGACCCTAGAACCAACAGATCTAGTCATTGACTATCCTAACTTTACTGTTATAATACAAAGGGACATTAGACGGAAGTGCCACATGAACCAGCATTTGGGAGAGCCATATTTCCATAGCACGTGGAAGGGTGATTTCCAATGGGATTCATCCATCTAATGAGCCCTATAATGGATTTCTTATATTTCAAAGATCACACCTATTAGAAGCTTATCCATCACATTTTTCTTTGATTTCCCACTGAATTTTTAACTCTCATCTTTGTTTTCTACCTCACTTTGAGGGTCACCGATTGGATGACCAGGATTGTCTGATTGGTATATATTTTGAGACATCTGCCATCCACAGTAGGGGTAAATTGATGAACAACTTTCACATGTAACTTAGATATGACTCTACCATACTCCAGTTCTTCCCATTCTAACATATCATCTCCCATAAGCAAAGTGTATATACAAGGAAAACAGTTAAGATGAAACACGATCATGGAAACTTACTTACTTTGGACCCAAGCAAATGCAACTTTCCATTTTCGGATGCTGCTAAAACTATCGCTGAAATAATATGCTTCACAGAAGAAATTTTAATTTCTGAAAATGGTATTTGCAAGACGCTCGCTGAGGTTATTTATTTACAACATATTGCAGTGCATGATATTTTTAATCATATTGCTGGAGAGTAACATAGTAAATTTTTAATCATATTTTTAATCGTATTCGGGAACAGCTTCCTCTTCAGATTAGAGACAACAGAATAGAAGTAGCACAGACAGTTTCCCCTTCTCACTGACCACAACACTTACACAACATATATAACCCAATCTAATTACGATCAGTTTCCCCTTCTCACTGACCACAATACTTACACAACATATATAACCCAATCTAATTACGATTTCAATTTTTTTCATCTATAGTTAGTATATTTTAGTTCATTCCTAGATCTCAGAATAACAAGCAGGTCTCTCCAACTTCAATCAATCAAGATTCAAGAAAACTTTCATAAGCTCGCTCCATTTTTACCAAAAAAGAAATGAACTATCAAAAGCAGTGACACTTGATTATTTTTTTTATACTCGAAGTGTGCAGATGGAATGAACACATGGATTTGTGCTCTTAGAAGTAGTCATAAACTATTCAAACCAGTTTATAACAATACCATACAAATTCAATACAATGACAACAAGCTGTGTGGGATAACAATGTCAGATACATTAATCAACATCCATTAACAGATAAATAGTTCTTTGCAGAAAAATGCCACTGACTCCCTAAATGTACAGTGTCAATCAAACAAAACAAAATATTTATAATCATAAATGTAAAAAGAAAAGAAAAGAAAAGAAAAACTGAAGAGAGATTCTAGAATGTCAGCTCAAATGAACACATTTTAGTGATCCAGACCATTCATCGACTCCCCTTACCTTATAAAAGCAATGGACCAAAACCATCTATCCAACAATCCCACATATCTGATTGGTAACTTTCTCTTGTTGCATATTGACCATTGAACCTATTTTATTTGTGATCATCCATCCATATGCTAAGCATTGGATGCCTTGGATTGTGCAAAGGGGGCATAATCTGCAGGCTGCAACATTGCCCTTCGCAGCAGAGACCACAAGATGAACAGCCTGGATGACTGAAGAAGGGCCCCACTTGTACAGAACACTGGCCCAAATGAAAATCCTCACCATAGAGCCTAAGCATCATATACTTCCTCTAAAGCAAAAGCAATAAATTGAAGCAAGAAAACAAAAATTATTTATAAAATTTTAATAAAAGGTCATACACTATAACTCTTAAGTGCTTCGAAATGACATCCATTCCAACATCACACTACAAGTAGTCCATGAAATGTGAAAGAAAAAATACACAGATAAAGAAATCCATGAATATTCAGTAAATGTGCTGTTGAAATCAAACCTTAAATCTGAAATATACACAATGCAGATAGAAATCCCACAATACAAATAAAAAGAGAGAAACCAAGGAAATAAATGAAGAAACTAAAAATGAAAATATTGCAATCTAATAGCAAAATACAAAGAGGAAAAATCATCTAAATCATGTATCTCTACCTTAAATCTGCAAGATTATCAAGGTCTGTGAACAATATACACAAACCATAACTCAATTAAAAAATGAGAAAAAAATGGAAAAAAATTGAAGCAATAAATTGGAAAAAAAACACAGTTTGAATGGTTTGTCAAAAAAATATAAAAACCCTCACTCAATTCAGAGATGAGGAAAGAAAAAAAATTGATGGAGAAAGTGCGTATTCAGAGAGTGACTGTGACACTTTTATCTTTCAAAAGAAATGAGTGACACTTTCCCTCCTTTTCCAAGCTCTGAGGCCTTTCGATGGCCAAAAATAGGGGGAGGGATTTGCAGGGTTAAGCATGCATGAGAGAGAGAGAGAGAGAGAGAGAGAGAGAGAGAGAGAGAGAGAGAGAGAGAGATGCACCAAGGCTTGATCTTCTTCTCCTCCTTCCTGAAGAAGAGAGAGAGATGCACCAAGGGTTGATCTTCTTCTCCTCCTTCCTGAAGAATAACAGTTGGGTAGTTCAACAGAGGGGGGAGAAAGAGAGCTCCCTACTCTTATAGATCCCCATCAAGATGAAGGGGATCAAGATCCACAATGAGAGATAGATCTAAGGTTTTGTAAAGGTTGAAGAAGGAAAGGTAGAAATGACTTTCTTTCTTGCATTTTAATTGGTTACGACTTACGAGAAGACCTATATGCAAGAAAGGCTTCTGTACACACTTTTGTTTTTTGACGAAATTACCTCTTAAGAGGTGGGTTAAATGACAGAAGTTCATTTACCCTGCAACAGGGCTTTGTAGGATAAGGTTTCCAACAAAGCTTGTAGTAGATCCAGCCAAAAAAATATTAGTGGACAACCATACTTAACACAAAAGATAATAGATGTTTTCTTTTAGGAATATAACAAAAAGATAATAGATGTATGATCCACTGCGCCTGTCTGACATGACAAGTTTATTTAAAAATGTAAGTAACCGTGCCAAATAAACATCAATCTCTGTTTTAAGAAGTGAAAGAGAAACTCAATTTGCTTCCAGTTCTGAGCCAGAATTGAAGGAACCAGAACATAAGACTAAATCTGAATTGTAAATCCATGATTGGAATTTTTACCAGCCACCACCCCATCTCTCTTGCATCTCAGCTGCCTTGTCTTCTTTCATCTTCTTCACAATCTCAAGTATTTTTGGATTGGTGAAACGTTCACGAACATATTTCCTTTCCTCAGCTTGTATTTCCTTGATGGCACTCGGATATGGATTCGGAGGTGGCCTCTTCCCTTGGAGTCGTGCAATTTGCTTCAGCCGGATGTATGCCTTCTTCTTTGCCTTCTTTTCTGCCCGATATTCCATCTACATGGCATGTACAATAAATTGAAAATGCCTCATGAATTATGTTCTATTGTTATCGAAGGGAAGAACCATGTGGAGAGACAAATGACTGTTCATGTTCTTGAGAAACAATTAACTGAGTAAAGATTTGAAAAGATCAATACATACATCAGCTACAGCCAAGGCTTCCTCTTCACTAACACCTTGCTCCTTTAACTCGAGCACACGCCAACCAAAAACACGAGCCGGAGGAGGATCAAAACCGCTAAACCTGTTGAAATCATGAATAGAAGACAACGCGTCATTAGACAATGCATGAAGAAAGGCCAGTCGTAATTTCATTAGAGAAGCAATTTTTCAACACTCAACATAAGAAGATCTAATTTCTTGAGGTTTGTTAAGCCCACTCCCACGTACAGCCAGCTCATGCACACTCCATTACACATGCTAGTGTCGCACATGTATACAAGATCCGAGGTTTCCATGAGATGGGCCTCATTTCTTAGATCAACAAGTCCAAAGAATCAGGAGGATTCACTCCTCGGGGAGGCTGGAGTATGGGAAACGTGGCAAATCAATCCCTTTATCTCATAGCCTAGGCCCCACATCCCATGGGTTAGGTCCTCGGCCGAACCCCCCTCGTGGGCCCCACATTACATGAGTTCCGCCTTATAGGCTGCCCACCCTGAGTGTGCTCCTGCATGTGAAAATGTTTCTACATTAATCACCCTCGATGAGGAGTCTCGAACACGAGACCTCCCACCCTAATACCACTTTAATGCAGGATAACTAACCACTTGCTCTAAAAGCTTGGACTGATAGAATGCAACGAATTAATCCCTTTATCCCATAGCCCAGGATCCCATATCACAGGTTCCGCCTCACATGGGCCACCCACCCCGAGTGTGCCTTGCATCCCACGGGCCACCCCACTCGAGCCCGGTATGAAAATGCCCCTGCAGTATTATGGATAGCTAGCATCATGCCCACGTGGTCCTGTAGTGCAATGGCGTGTGCATGAGTAGGGCTCTACCCTAATGTTGGCTCAACAAACCTCTAATCTCTTTACAGATAGTCTTAGTGCAAGTATGAAAGACCTTGTAAAACCAACAAACACGAGAGGTTATAGCCAACGTCTAATTTCTTTGTAGACAATTTGAATGCAAGTATCAAATGCCTTATAAACCAATAAACAACAGACCCATGCACCACCTCGTATAACTGAGGTTGCATCAGTTCTCCATCAAAATTAAGCACACCCAACAAACCCAATATAAAATCAGACAACACTATCTACGTCAGATTGTTCAAATGGAGAGATTGGCATTTTAGATGCGTGTGTGTGTCACAACCAACAAACCCAATATAAAATTAGACGACTCTTATCTATGTCTAATTGTTCAAATTGAGAGATTGACATGTCGAGTATGTGTGCATATAAGCATAACTGCATGTGTGCGTGTAATCGGTGTGATGCGGACCTACAAAAGACCATTGATGCTATGAAATTTAAATGAAGAATAAGATGCTATTATCACTTTGTGGCTTTGAGAAACAATGAGTTTGCCAGAAGGAAAGGCATCATAATCATGTAGCAACTAATTCAGGCACACTGTCTTGGTTACATGCCTAAGACACTTCTTTTTCACAATTGACACAAATATGAAACATTGAAGTCTCGTGTTAGAGCTAGTGCCAAAAAAAAAAAACTGTATAGGATGTGGTAAAACAAATTAGCCAAGGACAGTGGCATTTGGTTCTTTGTTGAAGGGCTAGTAAAGTACAATGGATGATACAATCATTCAAGGGGAGTGTTGGCCTCTAACATAGGATGGACAAGAAAGAAGAAAAGAAAAGGGAAGTAATGGATGAAAAGAAAAGGGAAACAACAGATTTGTGCACAACCCTCACAGTTTAAAGATGTTGACTTTTATGGTTTTCTCCCTCTGCAAGAGAATACTTTCACCCTTATCTCAGACTTTTTTTATTCCAATCCCACCATTCATCAAGTATCAATTTTAATAGAAATCCGAAGTTGGAGTCTTAGATTTCTAATTAACTTCGTTGATGAACCAACCCTTGAGTAGAAACTATTCTTTTTTGTAGGACCCTCATTTAAATGGCCTTCACCGACACTTGTAGAGTAATCCTTTCTCTTTCAGTAACATTGTGTCCATCTTGCAAGCTATCTTTCTTATGTTCTTCACGACAATGTTTTGATAGTTTCAACTTTCTATTCTTTTCACGTATTTCTTTTCCTAAGATAAATGTGCCACCTTCAAATGCAGGACATGACTCAACTCTTTTCAAAATTTGAGTAAGCTACTCATGCAATTTCTTTTCATCTTGAGTCTTGACCAATCATCATCATGTTACTTCTTGTAGAAGCATCATCATTTTCTTTTAAGCAAAATAGAGAATCCAAAAGGGGCGAAAGCAAACAACTCATTGAAATTACAAATGACACCATACCTTGCAATATTCATCAAAGACCCCAAGATGATTTGAGACATTTCACCCTAATCTCAGACTTTTTTTTATTCCAATCCCACCATTCATCAAGTATCAATTTTAATAGAAGCCCGAAGTTGGAGTCTTAGATTTCTAATTAACTTCGTTGATGAACCAACCCTTGAGTAGAAACTATTCTTTTTTGTAGGACCCTCATTTAAATGGCCTTCACCTACACTTGTAGAGTAATCCTTTCTCTTTCAGTAACATTGTGTCCATCTTGCATGCTATCTTTCTTATGTTCTTCACGACAATGTTTTGATAGTTTCAACTTTCTATTCTTTTCACGTATTTCTTTTCCTAAGATAAATGTGCCACCTTCAAATGCAGGACATGACTCAACTCTTTTCAAAATTTGAGTAAGCTACTCATGCAATTTCGTTTCATCTTGTGTCTTGACCAATCATCATCATGTTACTTCTTGTAGAAGAATCATCATTTTCTTTTAAGCAAAATAGAGAATCCAAAAGGGGCGAAAGCAAACAACTCATTGAAATTACAAATGACACCATACCTTGCAATATTCATCAAAGACCCCAAGATGATTTGAGACATTTCACCCTAATCTCAGACTTTTTTTTATTCCAATCCCACCATTCATCAAGTATCAATTTTAATAGAAGCCCGAAGTTGGAGTCTTAGATTTCTAATTAACTTCGTTGATGAACCAACCCTTGAGTAGAAACTATTCTTTTTTGTAGGACCCTCATTTAAATGGCCTTCACCTACACTTGTAGAGTAATCCTTTCTCTTTCAGTAACATTGTGTCCATCTTGCATGCTATCTTTCTTATGTTCTTCACGACAATGTTTTGATAGTTTCAACTTTCTATTCTTTCACGTATTTCTTTTCCTAAGATAAATGTGCCACCTTCAAATGCAGGACATGACTCAACTCTTTTCAAAATTTGAGTAAGCTACTCATGCAATTTCGTTTCATCTTGTGTCTTGACCAATCATCATCATGTTACTTCTTGTAGAAGAATCATCATTTTCTTTTAAGCAAAATAGAGAATCCAAAAGGGGCGAAAGCAAACAACTCATTGAAATTACAAATGACACCATACCTTGCAATATTCATCAAAGACCCCAAGATGTTTTGAGACATTTCCAAAACAATTTCGAGAGACTTTTACAAAGAATCTAGCGCCAAATTTGGTGAATATGGATAACTTTTCCAATGTTTCAACTTCATCTTCTTATGCAATCACAAAATAAGATTTTGATAGGAGTACAAAGTGGTAGTATCGACAAATTGCGCAAGTAATTGGAGTATATCTCTTGAGCTCCGAAATTATTCTTGCGCTCTTACACTAGCAAACTATGCAAAAATGTACCATATAAAAATGCCAAGCAAGATAAATTCTCATAGCCTTCTCGAATCTATAAAGATTCTAACCTTAAAAATGAGACTATTAGAAAACTACTGTGTATTTAACAGAAAAACACGAAAAGTCTATGTGGAAGTTTGCATTGGCTTGGCAAAATTATTATAAAAAATAAAAAATAAAAAAATCATACAAGTCATTTTAGTTTTGGATTTTAATAACCACTCGTCTTCTTCGTTTGAGAGTATGCTAGAAAATAAAGATTGACATCATGGATCACCCTCGTCAATATTGAAAGCGTCTATCTTTATTTTCCAGGAAACTCTCGGATGAAGAAGATGGTTGGCTACTAAAATCCAAACTACAATGACTCGGACCTTTTTTGGTGCGTTGCAAACACCAATTTTAAGGCGAATTTTTTGTATCTTCCTGTTACAATCTTGACTTTTCCACTATAGCCTCATTTTTATAGTAGAATGTTTACGCATTTGAACAAGCAATGAGAATCTTTTGAAACTTTTACATAATAACTTTTCTTAATAATTTGCAATTGCTAAAAGTAAATAATTATTTCCAGAACTTAAGCACATATGCTATAACTTCTTATGCAATTAAGGATATTGTTACTTTGTGTCTTACAAAAATCTTATGTTGCAATTGCATAAAGGGGTGGTGTTGGAATATTAACATTATTTGTATTCACCAAATTTTGGCCCTAGATTTTTTACAAAAATCTCTCTCAAAATTCTTCTAGAAGTGCGCAAAACATCTTAGAGCTTCCAATCAATGTTGCAAGCTACTATGTTGTTTTTAAGTCCCACAAATTTTTGCTTTCACCCCTTCCAAATTATCTACTTCTCCTAGAAGGAGAGGAAAATTCTTCCAATGAAACAAATTGCACAAAATAATTGGCTCATGAACTACATTTGAAAGAGATACATTTATCTCAGAAAAAAGAAATGCGTGAGCAGAATAAGAAGTTAAAACTGTCAAAATGTTGTCATGCATGAAGAACATAAGAAGAGTTGCATGCAAGATAACCACAACATTACTAAAAAGATAAAAAGAATGCCCTTAAAGTGTAGGCAAAGGACATTTGAATAAGAGTCCTATAGAAAGAGTGGTGTCTACTCATATGCAAGTTCATCAACTTAGTTATTCAGAAATCTAAGATAACCACTTCACGCTTTTATTAGAACTAAAAGTTGATGGATGACGTGGTTAGAATACAAAAAGTGCGAATCTAGCGAGAAAAGATTCTCTTACAGAAGGAGAAAACCCTAAACTCAACACCTTTAAATTGAATTGCGTGGGTTATGCAAAAATCCATATAATAACAATAACAATAACAATAAGTTTTTTTTTTTTTTTTTTTTTTTTTTTAATGAGTCACTCTTAAATTGTTGAGGGACTCATTATCAGTTGCCCATGGCAAATCTCGTAAAGTGAAAAAGAAGCCATTTGGAGAATCGTGCCTATTTGTTGGTGGAGGTTCAACTTCAATGGCTCTTCATTTGAACATCCAAGTCCACGTGGCATTGGAGGTGCTTTTGAGAGATGATAAAGGTGGGATGCAAATTGTGTTCTCCAGCCTCGTAGAAGTGAATGTGGCTGAGAGGCGCTTATCTCTTGGATCTCTTGCAAATTGGCTCTTAGTAGTTGTCTTTTGTTTTTGGTGAAATTTTTTGCCTTTGTTCTTTGTTAAACATCTTGTTTTCCCATGTTGGAAAAGAGACTCGTGAGGTTGTGGATTTTGTAGATCGAGAGGGAATGAGCTATTCGTCTCATTGAAGGGGAATTCCCTTCCACATCCTTGATGTATTATGCTTTGTTGTCTCAAAAAATTCTAGTTACCTCAAAAAATAAAATACTCACAAAAATGGCAGAAAAAAAGCACCAAATAGATACATAACCAAAATGAGAATTGATCACCTGCAAGCAAGCAACAGTACCACAACTTGTGATGCCATACCATCTTTCCTTCCAGCATGTCACTTCCATAGGAAATTAGTACCACGGAAACAATAAGCCTGACCGTGGAGGTCAACATTCTCAAAAATCAATCTAATTGGCTCGTTAGGTGGGTCACACTTGTATGTTAAGTTAGACCGTTGGTTGCGCATTACCCCAACAGTATAGCCCACCTGATAATTTTGACCAGCTTCATTTTTGTGCCAGGTGATCTTCATGGTGGGGTATACCAGTTTCATGGTACCAACATCCTCCGTGATTGGCATGAAAGACAGCATGGTGCCAAAACTTGTGGTGCCTTGCCTGTGGGTGACAATTCTCCATTGAAATAAAGGTTAGCAAAGCATGTCATGGACTTCAACAGCTTAAGGTAAACATCTGGATACTCAATGTGTATTAAGAACCAATAATTCACGAAATTAAACATGGGAACAAAAGATAAGCACAACTCTTCCTGAACAAAACGGATTAAGACAAGTTGAACATTCCCAATAGGTTACTGTTATTGCCTCAATAGCAGTTTCCAAAAGAAATAGACTGGAAAACATTAGCACCAGAAATACATATTAAAGTAAGCAATACCTAATGGCATCTTCATATTTAGAATCTGGGTGCTTCTGAAAGAACTTCTTCACATAGATATCTTCAGGGAGAGTAATTGGCTCAAATTTTCCATCAGTACGAGGAAATGTCACAGGCGGTGCCCTGTCATCAAATTTACACACCATCAAAATATCCATTTTGTAGTACACAGATAATTCACTTTGATAATCAGATTAAAGCAGTGGACATTTGTTCTTAATCCAAACTTCAATGCCAGTTGTAGATACTCTTAATACAAACACCAAAGAACAAATAAAATCAATGAATTAGCAGATTTTCAAAACTGTATTGCAGCAATTGAGAGATGAGGCAGAATAAAAGACACCCAATAAAAAATAAAAAGCAAGAAAATGGACTATTAGGCCACGTAGAAATATTCAGTTAAAGGACAAACTGGTTTTCATCAATGAAGGGAAACAAAAACATCTCGTCCTATTCTATCAAAACTATGATACATGTTTCGAAGGCCCTCCTAAGTGCACTTGCAGCCCCCACGCACCAACATTATCCAAGAGGCTCATCAGGCAGGCTCAAACATGCAGACCAATAATTGGGTCAGTCCACTTGTTCACAAAAGAAATTGAAGATTAAATAACTGACTGATGATCCGAGTTCAAAGTACCTGTCTTGCCACATTTTCGACCAAGATCCCAAAATCCAGCCTGATCCATAACTCAGGTGGTTCACAACAAAGGAAACAACGGGGGACATAGGAGAGGATGAAGCACACCATAGACACTTCCAGATGGAATGTGCCGTCCATCATGTCGTGGATATGCCATCCAACCTAGTCATCAAGTGCACCCCGCCAGGATGAAGGGAAGCATCAAAACTCATGTGGGCCACACCAAGTGAATATATAGGTTTTCAGCATTATTGTGCATTGTTCACTGTGGTGTGTCCCACCTGACTTATGGATCAGGATGATTATTGGGATGTACAGCGAACATGAGTACGAGCACCAGATGCAAAGTTTGAATTCCACATACATATCATTGGTGGACCCTACACCAGCTAGAACACATGGTAATTACCATATGTTCAAGAGACCATATCCACTACAAAGCTTTGTAGATTACCCTAACCTACAACCCAATGTATCGTGTGTGTGGCCCACCTCAATGTGTGCATAGCATCCAATCCATCATGTGTGCCCCCTAATATCCTCCTTGGATACTAAAAATCAGGTGGATCCAAAACTCTGTTGGGCCACATCATGTAAACTCGTGCCTAAAACCTCTAAAATTGTGTGGTGTGGGGTACCTGATTTTTTAAATGGCCTGCCTTTTTCAGGGTGCCTGTTCATCTATATCATATGCATCTTCTGATGGATGGGATGGCATATAAAAAAATGATGGGCCCCACACACAATCGTCATGGTCATTGTCATCATCATCTCACCCTCATCCCAATTAATTGGGTCAGCCACATAAATCCCATTCCTTTGAATTCACGATGAAACGAATGGCGTAAGTTTGATGCTGGCTGCCAACCTGACGCAACCATCCTTTATCGGGCTAAGGACCAGCAATGAGAGCACAAAACTCCCACGGGCGCAATGAAATGGATTATTGCATAAGTTGATTACGATCAAGCGCTGTCTAATACCCTATTAGATAAGTTGATTACAATCGACGAGATGCCCCACACACAATCCAGAAGCTTTTTAATGGTGGTGATCCCAGTCCCACCTTTTCCCTGTGGTGTGGCCCACATGTTTTGGATTGGCCTGATTTTTAAGCACCAATGATCACATGAGCAGTACATAGGATGGACGGATTGGATGTCATACACACATCAAATTGTTGTAGGTTGAGCTTAACCTGCAAAGCTTTGTAGTGGATGCGGCCTCTACACTTGAATGAGAAATTTTCATGGCTTCAATCCATTCATCGCAACTCACTCCATTAACTGATAAATATAAAAATAGATAATTAATAAGAAGAAAAGAGAGAAGAAAGGAGAAGGGATTTGAGGTTGGGTAGGTACTCTTCCATGGCTTTAAGCCATAAGGGCTTGGCCTTGGCAAGACCATTCACCAGCTTCCTCGTCTTTGTCAGCAGATCTCCTCTCATGAAAGACATCTCTCTGGTTTTGTTGTGGGAGCAGCTCCGTCTCCAGGCAATGAAAAAAGAAAGGAGAGTCGAGTGAAAGAGAGGAGCGAGGGTTATTTGATACTCGGACAACGTGTTACGCTTGATATGAAGGCACACGGAAATAGTGCACACGTTGTACGGTCGGGCCCTGTTTCAATTTGTTGAACTATATAGTCAGTATCTATTTTAAAAAAATGGTGCTTCCGTTTCGTCTGTAATCCGTTTACATGTTATTCAGTTTGACTTTTAAGTGATAATTTGTTTGCAGATAAATAAATTGTATGATTAGTAGCATGTAAAGTGTTTTAAAAAAATAAAGTTGGTATTTGTATTAGAAAGCTTAGATGGGGAATTTTTCAAAATCTACAAACATAAAAAATACTTGAATTTTTTAGGCTCTTCACAGGGAATTAAACTATGCACACATTAAATGGATTGAATGTCTTCCACCCATTGCAATAGGCCTCAAATGCATTCAAAAAGCTTCTAATCGTGGATGTCTCATCCTTCTCTTGTATGGTCCGTTTATTAATCGACGAGCTATTTTTTTGGGTCATAGGAGAGCATCAAGGGAAATATATAATTAATAGATTAGATGTACCATACACATTATAGTAGGCCCCACATAGCTTAGTGTATGTTAATTATTATGTTCTAATATATATAAGGCAGTTTTAGCGGTAAAGACTTTACTCATAATTTGAAACATAATATTTACCTAGGTTCTAAATTACAGCTAAATTTTGCAATTTGTTTACTGCATGTAAAGTCTTTACAGACAAGTACATGCATCTAAACAACTCATGTAATTGGATTACCGGTGATCCCCTTACCACTTAAGGACTTTATAGGTATCTAAACAACCCTTTAACATCTACCCCTTCAAACACTTGTTTTCTTGTAATTTGACTAACAAATATTTTCCATTCCCGGCTCTCTAGTGTCCACAAGTCCTATAAGTTAGGGGGGTCAATTAATCTTAAATTTTGGTCCATGAAACATTCGGGTCCAGTAATTTGGATGATTTATCTTGAATTAACTGCATCCAAGTGAAAGTGTTGAAATTTCGTAGAAATTTATAAGCGCCAGTGTATAATCCATCGCACTCTGCCGAAGTATTGTCTCGATCGCTCCACCCTAACTCGGTTGAGCTGGTAATAGCAGGGAGTCAAAGCTCGGTGGGCCCACCATGATGTATACTTCTGATCCCTGCTATCCATCCAATTTTCAAGTTCATTTTAAAACATGAGCCCAACATTAAGTCAGATCTAAATCTCCGGTAGACCACACTATGGGAAATAGTGGTGATTAAACTCTCATCATTAAAAACTTCCCAAGACCAACCACAAAGTTTATTTGCCATCTAACATGCTGATTAGATGACATAACTATCAATGAAGGGAAAATACAAATATTAGCCTGATCCAAAACTTTTATGCTGTAGGAGGCTTTCAACGGTAAGAGTTCAATCACGATTATTTCCTGTGTTGCGGTCCACCTCATACTTATATCTGTTTTATTTGTTACTCGTAGCCTATAATAAGTTAGAAATTAGATGGGCAGCATGGATAAAACACATACATCACAAAGATTCTCATGGAGCTTTGAAACTAGCTAGCTGGCTGGTGCTGGGGTTGCCAGCCAAACTCCATCGGGAAGCAGATTGCATGATAACCTGCTATGCTTAGCATACAGAGTAAACCCCAGTCTTGCCCCGGTGGTAAATTCTAGGAGTTTCAACTCCCGGTCAAGGGTTCGGGTACCCATAGGTGGTGAAATTCCACCAGCATGAGTGTGTGGGGGTGTGTGTGCATGTCAAAAAAAAAAAAAAAGAGGCATACAGAGTAAACCTTATGAAGTTGAGCATAAAAAATGAAGTATATAGAATGTTCAAATGGGCCACACCACAGGAAACAGTTGAATTCAACGTATGGAGGTCAGAGAAGTCTCGGATCAAGCTTATAATTTTATTTTCCCTTCACCCACGTCTCCATGATCTTATGAACGGATGACAAATAAACATTATTGTGTACCTAGAAAGGTTTCAACAGTGGAGATCATTATCCCACTGTTCCAGTGGTATGATCCACTTGATCTTTGGATATGCTTCAATTTCGGGCTTAACCTCTTAATGGAAAAACGGATGGACGGTGATAGACCGCGTACATTCAAGGTGGGCCCAAATGAGTTTACTCAGTACGATAAGAGCGTACTGAGACGATAAGAGCGTACTGATCCGATTTCAACCGCGTCCCCTTCCTTTCAAACGGTCTCTTCCCATAGCCAAACTCTCGCGCCCTCTCTCTCTCCAGCGTCTTCAAGGAGAGATTTTCAGCCTATCCGGAAAAAGAATAGAAAAGAGAGAGAAACCCTAGATTTTCCAGCAGGGGCTCGAAGAACCGACGCAACAGGCGGAGGAAAACCACAAAAGCCCTAGATTTATTTTTTCTCTCTCCCCTTCAGACAGAGATGGGGAAGAAGCAGCACAGCAAAGATCGGATGTTCATCACCAAAACGGAGTGGGCCACTGAATGGGGCGGGGCCAAATCCAAGGATTTATCTACACCCTTCAAGCGCTTGCCCTTCTACTGCTGCTCGTACTCATCCCTTCCCATTCTTCTCTACGTTCCTTCATTGTCCTTTGTTTTCTATATCATAGCATCCTCTAATATTTTGATTTTGATTCAGTCTCGTATTCACTCCGTTCGAGGATCCTGTCTGTACAAGCGATGGCAACGTGTTTGATGTAATGTGAGTATGCTTTCAAATCACGACTTAGGTTGCGTTTGAGTTGACTTGCATTACTATATTAGTTGAATAATGTAGCAATTATTAGACTGTAGTCGGCCCAGGTGCTATATTAGTTGAATAACGCCGGTTCCACACACGTTTTTGACCTTCAAAGTTGTAGGCCCCATTGCAGATGGAACATTACCTGAAAATCTCACTGATTGGAAAATCTTTTAACCATCTGATTTTTGCTTGTTAAGTTTGGACCATTGACCAATTGCTGTTTAATCGTCCATTTGATGGATGCCAGTTGGACCGTTAATATCATATGATCATTGTATTTTTGGGCTATGCTCCATCCAAGATTTGGGGGGTTTGACATTGGTGTGCATGTTTCCACATGTACAGTGTACCATAGTCTTGAGAGCTAATTTCTCATTGTGAATGCATAATTACAACTTATCATTTCCTATTTGATCAAGCTGGACGTTCACCGCTCAATTCAGTTGTGTCCCCAATAACAGCCTTGCATTTTGTTTGTTGTTTGAATTAGTATTTGTTGATCTAGTTTGATCTGTTTGGGTTCAGGAGTATAATCCCTTATATAAAGAAATATGGGAAGCATCCGGTCACAGGAGCTCCTCTCAAGGAAGAAGATCTCATCCCACTTAACTTTCACAAGAACTCTGAGGGTAAGTGATGTTTTTGTCTCCTCTAAGTCTATTTCATTTTATTATCCGGCAAATTTTATTTCCACTCAAGGCACAGGGAACAGGTGG
>JAJHSJ010000012.1:12028498-12136160 GCA_021015155.1 Magnolia officinalis | reverse complement strand
TGGCGTATGTTGCGCAGCACGCCAACAACGCAGTGAGCCTAGATCCAATCTAAGGCCTCACCCACAAACGATAGACAGGAAGAAATATAAACTAGAAATAGATCAAAGCAATCCAAAACAAACCACAAGACAAGATATACGTGGAAAAACCCCAAACTAGGGTAAAAAAACCACGGATGCAAAATTCCACTATGAAGAGAAACGAAGATTACAAGGCAATATACTAACCTCTCTCTTGGAAGTACAGAGAAAATCCCTTGCCCACACCTTAGAATAATTTCCTAGAATTCACCTTAACCTAGAATAGCCCTAGGGACCCCAATTTATAGTTTTGGCAACTTCCCTTTCCGCATCCCAGTTGCGAAAGGACTTGCGACACGAAATCGCGAAACTCCTTTCGCATCCCAGTTGCGAAAGGACTTGCGACACGAAATCCGCGCAACCTCGACTGGTCGTGGGCGGCCCCAGATGTGGCTCCACTTCTCAACAATCTCCCACTTGGAGACACATCTCCATAAACCTTTGTCTTCTTCATCCGGAGTGCACCACCTCCCCGTCTTCAAGCCTGAAGACCAATCAAAGCTGAACAGAGCTTCAGCTTCTCCCTTGTGACCGCCTTGGTCAGCATATCCGCAGGATTCTCACTTGTATGAATCTTCTCCAGAGCAATCGATCCATCTTCCAGTAACGAACGTATGAAGTGATATCTGATGGCAATATGCTTGGTCCTTGAATGAAAGGCTGAATTCTTAGCCAAGTGTATTGCACTCTGACTGTCACTGTACAGCTTGCAATCTGCTTGCTTCTTACCCAACTCTTCCATAAAACCTTGCATCCACACCATCTCCTTGCATGCTTCTGTAGCCGCAACATATTCTGCTTCTGTCGTACTGATAGATACTATCTTTTGTAACTGAGAGACCCAACTGACTGCAGCACTACCCAGAGTAAAAACATAACCCGTAGTGCTTCTTCTGCTGTCGATATCTCCTGCCAAATCTGAATCCACGTAGCCTTGTAACTTGATTTTCGATCCACCATAACACAGCCCTACGTCCTTAGTACCTACCAAGTACCTAAGGATCCACTTCACAGCTTCCCAATGTTCCTTCCCGGGGTTGTTCATGAACCTGCTAACAACTCCCACTGCTTGAGCAATGTCTGGCCTCGTGCTCACCATAGCATACATGAGACTCCCAATAGCTGACGCGTATGGGACTTTAGCCATGTAGTCCTGTTCCTCCTGCGTCTTTGCACCTTGCTCCTTAGATAGCTTGAAGTGGTTGGCTAATGGAGTGCTAACCGGCTTAGCACCTCCCATATTGAATCGATCAAGTACCTTGGCTATGTACTCTGCCTGTGACAAAACTAATTTCTTGTTTTCCCTGTCACGCTTTATCCTCATGCCTAGGATTTGTTTTGCAGCTCCTAAATCCTTCATGGCAAATTCTCTAGACAATTGTCTTTTGAGATCTGAGATGTCCTCCATGCTTGAGCCAGCCACAAGCATATCATCAACGTACAGAAGAAGGATGATGTATGACGTATCAAACTTCTTCAAGTAACAACAGTGGTCTGCATGACATCTCCTAAAACCGTTTCCCGACATGAAACTATCGAACTTCTTGTACCACTGCCTCGGGGCCTGCTTCAGGCCATATAACTCTTCTTCAGTCTGCACACCTTGTTCTCATTACCTGGTGCCACGTATCCTGTCGGCTGATGCATATATATCTCTTCTTCAAGGTCCCCATGAAGAAAGGCTGTCTTAACATCTAGCTGTTCTAGATGTAAGTCCTCTGAAGCCACTATACTCAAGACCATGCGAATCGTAGACATTTTCACTACCGGTGAAAATATTTCAGTGAAATCGATACCTGCCTTTTGTTGAAACCCTTTCACAACCAATCTGGCCTTGTACCGTTTCGAACCATCGTGCTCCTCCTTCAGTCTGTAAACCCACTTGTTATGAAGAGCTTTCTTACCCTTGGGTAGAGTGACTAGCTCCCATGTACGATTAGACTCAAGAGAGTCCATCTCATCATCCATGGCCTGCTCCCACTTAACCCGTATATCTGACTGTAACGCCTCTTCAAAACACTCTGGCTCACCATTATCTGTCAGTAGTAGATAATGTAAGGAGGGTGAGTATCGGACCGTGGGTCTCCTCTCCCGAGTAGACCTCCTCACAACTGGTGTATGCGGCTCTGCCTCATCCTGTGGCACTGTAACACCCATGTCCGGTAACTCTTCCAACTCTACGAATTCCTTTTTCTCGGCCTTATTTTCCTGCACACTGTCCTTATGCATCACTTTTTCATTAAAGACTACGTCCTTGCTTCTGATGATTTTTCTGTTTTCTGCATCCCAGAACCTGTAGCCAAAATCATGTTGCCCATAGCCTATAAACGTGCACCTCCTGGACTTCGCATCCAGCTTGTTTCTGTGCTCTGCATCAATGTGAACATATGAAGTGCAACCGAACACTCTGAGATGTGCAAGGTTCACTTCTTTCCAGTCCACGCTTCTTCTGGTAGCCCACCATCCAATGGTGCTGAGGGACTTCTATTGATGAGATATGCGGCAGTATTCACAGCATCTGCCCAAAAGGTCTTGGGCAACCCTGCATGTAACCTCATGCTCCTGGCGCGCTCAAGGATGGTCCTGTTAATGCGCTCAGCCACACCATTCTGTTGTGGTGTCCCTGGAATCGTTTTCTGATGTTTGATTCCATTTGCTGCACACAATACTCCTCAAACCTCTCCCCCATTGTCAGATCTGAGACACTTTACTGTTTTACCTGTCTCATTTTCTACCATAACTTTCCACTTCTTAAATACATCAAATACATCAGATTTATGTTTAAGAAGTAGACCCACAGTTTTCTACTAGCATCATCAATAAAGGTAACAAAATAACGTGAGCCACCAAGAGATAATACCTGTGCCGGTCCCCACACATCAGTGTGTACAAGCTCCAACAGATGTGTCTTTGGAGCGCGTCCCGTCTTCTTGAAGCTTACCCTCTTCTGCTTGCCATACACGCAGTCCTCGCAGAATTCCAAGTCAATAGACTTCAGCCCTGGTAGCTTCCCTTTTGACAATAGCACTTTCATCCCTTTCTCACTCATATGTCCAGCCTCTGATGCCATAACTGCCCATTCACTCCAGTTGATGCGACTGCGAGTGAACTATACGATCCTGAAGTCACGTACAAAGTACCTTCCTTTTTGCCTCGAGATATTACCAAGGCACCTTTTGTGATCTTCCAGGAGTCACTGGTGAATGTCGTCACATAACCGGTATCAGCCAACTGTCCCACTGAGATCAGATTACGTTTCAAACTCGGTACATGTCTGACATCCTTCAATTTCAAGACCGTTCCGTCTTTCTGATTTACATGAACATCTCCCTTTCCAACAATATTGCACGGCTCATCATCACCCAGGTAGACTCTCCCAAAGTCACCTGACACATAATCACGCAGAACTTCCTTACACGAAGTAGCATGAAACGAAGCACCCGAGTCTATAACCCAAGACTCATTCCTCGCATCAAGAGACAAGATCAACGCCTCTGTGTCGCTCTCCTCAGACAGATTCACTGAATCCTTCCCACCTTGAGAGCTTCCTTCTTGTTTCTTGAGCGCCCTGCAATCACGTTTCATGTGCCCCTTCTTGCCGCAATGCCAACACCCGTCTTTGTCTTTCGGTCCCTTGGACTTATTCCTTGACTTAGAACGCCTGTTTTTTGCCTCCTTTGTTCAGCGATCTTCCTCTTCCTTCAACGTTTAGAGCATTCCCTGAATCCCCTGAAACTCCTGATGCCTTCCTTCTAGATTCTTCGCTGAGAATTAGACCGGCCACATCATCAAATTTCAGCTTTGTCGATCCTGAAGAATTGCTCACAGCAATCACCAAACCATCCCAACTGTCTGGCAAACTGGATAAGATCAATAACGCCCTGACCTCATCCTCAAAAGCAATGCCAACGGATTCCAACTGGCTCGTGACTGTATTGAACTCGTTTAGATGTTCAGCCACGCTCCCACCATCTGACATCTTCATGTTGAATAGCTGTTTCATAAGATGAACCTTGTTGGATGCTGAGGGCTTTTCATACATGGTGGCTAGGGCTTCCATTAATTCTTTTGTCGTTTTTACCTTGGATATATTGAAGGCGACGCTCTTAGACAAAGAGAGTCGGATCGTTCCTAAAGCCTTCCTATCCAGTAAAAACCATTCATCATCTGTCAACTTTTCTGGTTTCTTCTCTTTTCCTCCTAGAGGAATATAGAGGTCCTTCTGATACAGATAATCCTCCATCTGCATCTTCCAGAAGGCAAAGTTTGAACCATCAAACTTCTCAATTCTAGTTTTCCCATCTTCTGCCATCGCTCCCAATAGAACTAAACCAATAGCTTGATACCAGTTGTTGCGCAGCACGCCAACAACGCAGTGAGCCTAGATCCAATCTAAGGCCTCACCCACAAACGATAGACAGGAAGAAATATAAACTAGAAATAGATCAAAGCAATCCAAAACAAACCACAAGACAAGATATACGTGGAAAAACCCCAAACTAGGGTAAAAAACCACGGATGCAAAATTCCACTATGAAGAGAAACGAAGATTACAAGGCAATATACTAACCTCTCTCTTGGAAGTACAGAGAAAATCCCTTGCCACACCTTAGAATAATTTCCTAGAATTCACCTTAACCTAGAATAGCCCTAGGGACCCCAATTTATAGTTTTGGCAACTTCCCTTTCCGCATCCCAGTTGCGAAAGGACTTGCGACACGAAATCCGCGAAACTCCTTTCGCATCCCAGTTGCGAAAGGACTTGCGACACAAAATCTGCGCAACCTCGACTGGTCGTGGGCGGCCCAGATGTGGCTCCACTTCTCAACAGCGTAGAGTGTAATGACCCCGGTGATGATCCCAAAGTGAAACCAATGATATGTGGACTTATTGAGCAGGAGTTGCATACTCATTCATTATTCATTCATTCACTATCCACTCAGGTGATGGTGGCAAACTAATATTGTGTACCTTCGCATGGCCAGGATTTCGGTTGGGCGCGCGAGACACAACCTGAAATCAGGGTTTTACCACATTGAGTCTGACTATCCAATTTAGGATGGGACTGGTTTGGATAGAAGTCCCTTGTGATGGACCCCATAGCCTGCGATACTGCATATACTATCATCCCGCTTCACACTCCAGCAGGTCATTACATTTGCACCGCATATCGCATTACATCCGCAGCCATATGAATTTTGGGTTGCTAGTTTCTGCATTTATACGCCTAGATACGATGACGGTATTCGTGGACTCATCAGGATTTGCATATTGCATTGCATCATCGGCATCTGATATTTGGCTTGCTGTCTCCACATTGCATAGCTGATCTGCATTGCTTCATCAGTATATGATATTATTTTTATTATATTTCTGCATCGCATAGCCTGGATAAGCTGATGGTATTTATGGGCCTATCAGTATGTTTTCGCATTACTATGATATTGTATGATTCATAATCTTACCAGTATTTCCGATATTGTATGATTATGGCATGACAATACGATGATGATGATGTGATTACGGATGCATGTAATACGGTTATGGTTGCGGTATAGGAGAAATGAAAATATGACTTGGTGATGTTGGTAGCATTGACTCGGAGTATTATTTTGATGCATATGTATTGCATTGGCATTGGCATTGACATCATACCTTACGTACTATATGCCTTTCGCCATACATGATTTCTTCATGACATATCTATCTTGTTTGCATGTACGACACACTGCATGCACGTGTGTACTCACTAGGCTTTTTGCCTAAGCTTCCTATTTCCCATTTTTTTTTCAGGGCATGAGTAGCTTGGAAGACTTAGCTTTCTCGATGCATTGTATATATTTTTCGATTTGGCAATGTTGACATCGTGTACCCTTGGAAAACATTGTACTTCTAACCATTAAGATTTATAATGGAGAGTGTTGCTTGGTATTTTTATCATGGATCTTCATGCTTAAGTATTATTATATGTATATACAAAAAAAAAAAATAGTCAAAATCTTCCTTGTGGTGCACCAAACTCGGGACTTGGTGTATGGAAGTCGATGAGTGCCGGATTCAGGGCATCACGGAAGTTGTCCGTCCCCGGGCTTGGGGCGTGACATCGCCCTTTGGCTCGGGACATGTAGGCCCCAATCAGGCTTAGCGCCTGGCGAATCCGGCTCATGTCTCTCCTTTCGGCGTTCTGGACATGTGGGCATCGGTCAAGCTCAACGCCTAAGAAGTCCGAACCATGTCAATATAGTTGGTCCGCTCCATAAGCTGACTCATCTGACTTGTCATATTTTTCCCCCAACAATAGCTATGGTAAAAGGTGGTGCCCTATCAAGACCTTGGAAAAATATTATGTTATATTGGATATCTCTTGGGGGGAAAAAAAAAAAGAGAAAAAGAAATAAATATTAAAAGCACATTAAACTCATTAAGGGGGTATTTAGATGGTAAGTTATTTAAGATAAAATACTTTTGCCTCAAGTAACTTATCTTGGTTTCTTATTAAGTTGAAGTGATTAAGTAACTTTACTGAAACCAAACTTACTTATATTAATAAGTTACTTATCTGCTGTTGTAAGTAGAAAAAGGTAACTTATTTGGTGGTATCCAAACGGGTCCTAAATTGACAGACTGTGCACATGGAGTGAACTACTTCTCAAGAATCAATTCTCTCTGCAGTACATGCTTAAAAGTAGATGTAATTACCATTTAAAGATGAAATCCTAATGTAGGACAAAGTAAAGGATAATTACAATAATGGCTATGATAAAATGAAAGTGGGTTAGAAATTCAATCAAGCGTCTAGCTCACATTATAGCTTCCAACAACTACAACTTTGTCATCGGTTTTCCATGTCGTGCGCATGATATATTGTTGGAAAACTATTAACAACTTTGGCGTGTTAACAAATGGCAAAGGCCACTAGTCCCTAAACCGTTTTCCAAAAATATATTGTTTTATTGGTTAATTTTGAATTTTTAATTAAAACTTACTAGTTTTAATAAATTATGGGGGTTTTCACTTTTAGAGTATTTTAGGATTTGGAGAATTTTGAAATTGCTTAAAGTCCTCATTTGAGTCATAGCACAGAGTTTGAGTCAATTTACAAATCGTATTACTTTTTAGTAAATTTAATATTTTGAGAAAGTTTACTATTTTAGAAAAGTTACGAATTTAGGATTTATATGTTATATAAGTCATAGAAAAGGCTTTGTAAAGAAACTTTCATTAAACGCTTATTTCTCATTTTCCACATGTTTCTCTCTCAATATGTATTCAATGGCTATTTTTTAACGAAGACTTTGATATCTTTTGCCTATCCAATAGGCATCGGTTATGTTAGATCTTTAGTACGAATGCCAGTCAATGAGGTAATGGTGATTCTTCAATTGTACATCCAAACATGTCATAAAGAGAAGGAAACAAACATTCAGACATTAAATCAAGACGGCTACAAAATGAAAATCTTGAATGGGCCCAACCTAAATATCTCAATATTAAGGTCACAGCCAATCCCTTGCCCGGCTGATTGACAACCCTACATTGGCTCCTCTCATAGTTGCATTGTTCTTATTAGGATGTTTGGTATATTTGATGCTTGCCTTTATTGATTAATGTTGAAGTCGTTACATGCAGAGCTTGCACACGTCATCTTCATTGTCTTAGGACCTATTCGGTAATGCCTAAAAATGAGTTGATCTCATTTTAATTTACAGGAATTGCGTATTATAAATCTTAATATCTAATACAGAATGAATTTATGTTAATAGCGATTATGTTTTACATATCAAAATCTCTAATACATAACTGTTGTAAACTAAAATAAGATGAACTCAGGCTCTCTTTTTTTTTTTTTTTTTCCTTCTCAAAACTAAGTATGAAACACTCACAAACAACAAGGGTCATGTTTGGTACAAAATGGCACCAAACCTGTTTATACATAGTTACCGACATGTTTGGTGGACCGATGCACTAAAGCCCCACACTTTGGCTTTAGCACAATTACACTGCCGCCGATACGTCTAGACCATGCATTATCGAACAAGCTCACCAACCATGAAGCGATTTTTCCCACAATGAAAGAAAATTATAGTTGTGTGTAATACTAAGAATGTTTGAACTTAATCGATTCTTTCTCCGCCTTTACTAGGGTGAGCTCACCTCTTGGATGAATCCTAATCCAAAATGCACAACAATTAGATGACCCTTTTGATGGGTTTTTTACCCATTGTCGACCGGTCGTGAGCCTCGCTGGACCGGTTGAAGGCTGGTCTCGACCAGTTGTAGGAGTCGAGCCATGGCACGACTCAAAGTCCATCGACTGTGAACTATTTTTCTCCGGGGTGCTCGACCAGTCGAAGGAGGTGCTCGACCGGTCGAAGGTGACTCTCGACTGGTCGTGGACTTGGTTCGACCAGTCGAGGTTACGTAGATTCATTTTGTGATTTTGCGCGGATTTCGTGTCGCAAGTCCTTTCGCAACTGAGATGCGGAAGGGAGTTCCCTAAAACTATAAATAGGAGTTCCTAGGGCTTTCTAGGTACAACAAGAGGGTTTCCTAAAGCTTTACAAGAGATTTGCTAAAGGGTTTAGGGCTATCAAAGGTGAGAGAGAGAAAGAGAGAGAGAAAAACTTATAGAAGGGAGATTATGCTCGTGGAGGCTATTTACTGTGCAACCTATATCTCAACGCTTCTATGTCCTCGTAATCGGTGAGATCTCTTCGTTTTCTCTGTTTCTCTTATTGTTTATCCACTCTTGCGTGAGTGAAGAAGGTTGTAACGTTCTACTTCATAGTGGATTGTTGATCTGGGACGAGGTCCCGTGGTTTTACCTCTTTGAGGGTTTTCCACGTAAAAATCTCTTGTGTGGTGTGTGATTGATGCATTGATTTATTTCATTGCTTTATTATCCATAATTCTGGTTTGTTCTGGAGGGCTAGATCCTAAGGTTTTGTGCAAGGCCCCCAACACCTTTACTAGGGTGCAGTGCAACTCAGGCAGATCAGGTTGAGGGTCAACCCAAACCCATCCCAACCTAAAGAGGCCTGACCCAACTCAAGACCCAACCCGAGGCATTGATCATTCAACCCTAACATAAGTTAGGTCAGGTTAACACCCCAACCATTAAACTAATACACAAAATTAAACATCTGAGCATCAAATAACGCCACCATTAAACATCTAACCATCAAATACAACTAGCATTTCCATATATAATTCTACAGCTATATCTTTAAACATCCAGAGTCAGGTCGCAGTTGAATCAGGTTGTCCTTCGACTTAAAAGGCAAAGCTCAATCCAACGTAGGGTTGGGTTGGTTTGAAGATTTTCAGCCCAACCCAACCCGACCTAAAAGTTCAAGTTCAGCTCATGGGTTCAGGTTGCGCCCGACCCAAGTTGCACTCCTACCCTTCTACCACTAATCATTGGATCTTACTTAGGCCAGTATCAATAATGTCATCCGATTTTGAACTATATAACTAAGTGAATTAGCAGCCTACCGATTGGCAATCCAGGCTTGATATTCATTCACTCTTTCACAGAGTTAAATGTGTAATGTGTCCCTTTTCATGGCAAAAATCTGTGTATGTGCTTATCATCTGGACAATTCAGGTGGTTCCTATCTTCCACCTCGAAAAAATCCGACTGACCACAGGCGGGCCTGGGGTTGGTTCCAGCCAATCTTGAACTAGTCGAGCCAGGCCTTCCAGGATAGGCCTATTCAAAATATTGAGTTGACTAGTGCAAGCCGGACCATTGCCAACCCTGCAGAGAAATTACATCAATGTGGGGAACTAATTGCCGAATCTATAGAGAAATTTCATGGGCTACTTCGTAATGGTAAAAGTTAAGGCAATAGATCAAGTGAATGGGGTCATACTTGCTGTGAGATTTATGGGGCCATAGATAATGAAGAGGTGTCCCATCTACTGAATGGTATGGATGGAAGAGCATTCTCACTCAGTTTGTCCACAGGGAACATTAACATTGTTCACCCACTCAGTGGGTCCCCTGAATGAATGAATATGTGGATGATGAATATGTAGAAATCAAACCAAATTTCTGGGAATGGGAAATATTTTATAAGATGCACGAACAACCGCCCACTGCCATATGAGCTCCATCATACATATTAACTTTGAATGTGGACCATCGATCGTTTTTGTTTCAATCTGCTTGATGACCAACATGAAAAGGATTGTCACTGTGGCTCATTTAAAACAGGGCCCACCAAGTTAGAGTACCCAGATCAATTGACCGTGAAACATTCCTGAACAGTAGGCAAAACATTCTCTTAGAAAACATGAAGAGTATGAAACGTATGAACATTAGGCATGGCAAATAGATTTTGAATGTTTGAACTGATATTCCCATAAAATTTTACAACAGCCTCTATAGAACATCAAGAGAAATCCACCTTGATGGGATTGGACTATTTCCTCAGCTGCCTAGAGAATCAAAGGCACTCATTATTCCCAAAAGAAGAAAAAAAAATCGCGTTAGCAATAATAAAATACAAAATTACAACTTTTGAGCAGAAACACATGGATAAAAAGCACAGCATTTCCTGGACTGACTCATCTTGATGGTCACTCAATCAAACTAATCAATGTAGAACTACATTGAATCACTGGGCCTGAAATTTGTATCTATGCTTATAGGATGTCTGCAATGTGGATAGAGTAGTTTCAGCCATTCAATACCAAAATATGAATTGCAGGTAATTTGTTAAGCTTGCAGAAAACCATTCTCCTCTAAGTAAGATATCACTTGTTCCGCCATGGCACTCGGCGAAGCACAATCACCATCTTGCTGTCGTATCTCAATCTGAGAAAACCAGCTCAAAATGTCAATTTGAACAACAGCGAGTATGTCTGAATTAAAAGGCCATGGAATTGTGACTAGCTACTTCAATTTTTTTTTCTGTACATATTATCAAACACTGAGAAGAAATGTGAAATTGAAGGTTATCGGTGCACAGGTTACTGCTGTAGGAACAAAGTTCTAAGCAACTGCAACGATGAATTTGCAAATGTATTCATGTTGCTTGAATACGAGTTGCGAGCATGCAGATTGTAACTGATGCACACATACATAAGCCCTGGTAACGGAACTTGCATGAGTGCTCTCATGGGACTTACAGCCTACATGTGCCCATGTGGCACACATTTGTGAGATCGAAGCCACTCATCATGCAGGCCAATGTGTGGATGCCCTAGATCTATATTAGACTAATGTGAAAACACATGGTTAAAAAGGATTGAACAATAGTACACATCCAACATAAAAATCCCACAATATGCCTGGAGCTCCTTGATTTTTGGGCCAGAACATCTGCACAGTGAATCCCACCTGATGAGTGCCTTGGATCTTACCGCCACATGCCCTGTCGGCAGGTGAGAGCTGCAAATCCCATGAAACTGCACTCAAGTGAATCCTGTTTGCATCAAAAACAGAGCAAACGATGCCACTTTTGGAAGAAGTGGTATTGTGTATGCTTGAATATGAAGTGTCATTTCAAACAGATAACATGTCAAAGCATATGAAAACTGTTAAGTGTATGCACATCTACATCTGTTATGCTCAATCATGTTGGAAAGTGTCCTTTTAAAACTGATGATACATATCAATACACGCACCTCACATTTCAAGGGAGGCTCATATGGGTCATCTATCCCAGTAAAACCTGCAACATAATGCGAGTTAGAAAAAAGCAAGAAAAATGACTAAATAAATATTAGCATATTGCTCCATATTCTCTAGTGGGTTTTGCTAACATCTCCACCTTCATGGGGGTGTTAGCAACGTCCCTAAAGCTTTTAAATGGCATATGGGATGACCTATCGTTGATTTGAACTGTTTATTCATTCATACAACTAGGGGCAAGCCATGGTGCAAAAATCATGGCAACCTAAACATCATGAAAAATGGACAGTCTGAGTGAGAAACAAAATAGGTCTGAATCATCATCTTGAAACGTCTATTCGACAGATTGCATTTCGTATTGCTTATGATTCCAACATGTGAACTATGGCTTGCAAACAATGAACGGAGGTAACAAATTGGCCCTATTGAAAGGGTACAATCATCTGTTGGCGTTATTCATGCACCATAACATGTTCCCAATGGTACTATTGAATGTGCAGTTCGGATTGATGATTGGTTATCCCATGTGTCACTCAAAAGGTTTAGGGAAATTGTTTACTTCCCCATGAAGACGAGGATGTTAGGAAAACCCTTCTCTAATAATTGCAATAACCAGCATTACCCACTGTAATCCAGTTGGAGGCGTTGATTAGAAAATTAGCAACTTCAACCATACAAAAGAGGTGATTGACCGACTCTACCGTAGATCCGTGGAATACCATGTACGCAGGAGTGTGTACATTTCCTTGGGACTACGAGAAACTAATGAATAATGGTGGAATATAAATGGCTTCTATCAGCCATATTGTGCATAAACTTCAATGTGAGAACAGTGGATTCATGACCATTGACATGGAAGAGAGACACAGGGATCTTGTCCTTCCAAAAAAAAAGAAGGGAAATGCCTATTCAACAAGGCAAATTATAATACTACCATCCCTCATATTTTATAAGGACTTGGCCCATAGCGATTGGCGACAACATAGCTTGCCAGCGTCAGATTTAGAAAATGATTAAAGGAAACATGATTAAACAGTTGAAAGCTACAATGCAGTAACAGACCCAACAATCGGTGTAGGGTTGTCAATGGGCCAGGATCACTTGATATTCTGATTTAGCTCAGCCTAGACCTGGCCACTGATCCCTTCAAGGGTGAGTAAATCTGGGAACAACCTGAAACCAGACAACGCACACCCTCACAGTGCTGCTTGTGGAACTGCAAGTGTGAAGTGATCAAACTAAGTGAGAAGGAATAGTTAGCCACTTCCATGGTACCACTGATAAGTGACTCAGTTCCTAACATTGAGGACCAATTCATGTTTACAGTATGATTTGTATTCAACAAGTGAATCTACATTCCTAGAGCATACCTTTGATCTTTCCTTCGCGTGCGAGCTTGTACAGGCCTTTTGGATCCCTTGACTCACATAGTTCCAGTGGTACATTCATGAAAACCTTTGATAACATGTTTTGTTAGCACATTGCAGCAGTAGAAAAAAATTATACGTATATACCCGAAAGTCAAAACAAAAACCACAAACCTCGATAAAACTTTCCTTCGGCAAAAGTGCACGGCAGGCTTCCCGGTCTTTTCTATATGGAGATATCAAGCTAGCAATACAGATCACACCAGCATCTGCAAAGAGCTTTGCCACTTCCCCTGTATGAAGAGAACGGGTTGCTTAGAAATAACTGGAACTAATGGTTTTAGTAGAACTAATCCGGTTCACAAACATGTAATTGACCACGTTGGATTAAAACTTCACGACAAAGTACGAATAAAATATCCACACTAAGAAAGGAAGCCTAGAAGTTGGGTCAAATGCATGTGGATGCACAAAGGAATTGAATTGCAGGCATCAAGTTCAAAGGAGAGGAAACATCCAACGTCTAGTGAAGTTTCCCAGTATTCATGATCAGGAAGTAGTCCAACTTGAATGCACCCATAAATTTGGAGCATGACTCCTTGATTGAAATACTGGAGAAGGTAACTACAAGTTACTCTTTATTGAATTGAATATTGCATTTTAGTTCATTACGGCATCCAAAGACTTACCTTTGTCTCTAGAAAAATTGGATCAAAGTAGAAATAGTGTCATGACGAGAAAAAAAATCAGATGAGTGGCCATTTTGGAAAGCATGTTCAACTCGTCATATAATTTCTGTATGATCTATAATGAGGAAAAACAATATAAATAGCCTTTATGGCAACTAACCGATCCTGCGAATATTTTCTGCACGGTCTTCTGCTTTGAAACTAAGATCCCGATTTAGACCATGCCTAACATTATCACCATCAAGAACATATGTTAGCTTTCCTCTATAGTGCAACCCTCGACTCAATGCACAGGCCAAAGTGCTTTTCCCTGAAATTCAAATTCAAGCTAAACATAAGAATTATCAAATAAAATAACGCCCAAATAGATTATTGTTATTATTTTTGAAACAAAAACAAAAAGGTACAAATATGCAGGGGAACGTTCACAGGTCCAAAGAATGGTGCCACCCTCAAACCTGACCTTCTATCTAAGATTCTAAATGAGTTGAAAAATGCCAATCAGCTGTGGATAGGCAACTGGAGCAATTCAGAAGTACATGAAATGAGCTTCTGAAATGTTCAAAAGAAAGACTCAGATAATGTGACTGCAGCAATTATGGTTGACCCCATGATATTCATCTGATGGGATTCTCTACGTATTTTAGTTTGATTATAGCCACTGTCAGCGTAGCATTTGAAAAATGCTTCCCCCCCTTTCTTTGTTTGTTTGTTTTTTTTTTTGTGTTTGTTTTTGATTTTTGATTTTATTTTTAATTTGGTTGAAATTTCAACTTTCCTTCGGGTTAAGCAGATGGAGGCAGAGGGATGCAAGTACAGAACTATAAGACATAAGAACACGGGCTCATCCATCAAAGCAACCACAAAACAGGCTCAGCAGATCTACGAACAGGCCTCGGTTGTACGGGCTATATGCATCAGGACTCTATAATTCCACTTTATAATATCATTAGAGGCATTTCTGTGCATTTTACATCCACTATCAGGTTTACCGCTTTTCTTAAGATAATAAGATGCTTATATTCATTATTTTAACATTGAATTAAATGTATCTTCTGTTGTCCAAATTTCAGAGGACTATAATTTTGTTAGGTACGTCAGCGTAATTCTTTGATCAGATCTGCGCTTTATCCAAGACTGCTATATTTTCCATAGGTTAGTTCATTTCCAAACACTAGTTTCCAAGAGTTTAATATGTTTCGATGGGGACCAAAACATCTGTTCCCATTGGATCATCCCAATATGCCATTCTTCTTTTTATTTTCCCAGATGGCCTTTCCATCAAATCCAGTTATCCCTTTCATTCTTCTTGAATATTTTCACTTTTCACCATTAGCAGAAGTTCAAGGCTTCAGGCTGCTAGCTTGTATCAGTAACTGAGTGTAATGATGTATTGCACATAACACAAAATTCTTGTTAATAAAATAAAAATACACCACACAATTAAAAATAAACGGCACATCATACAATGCATGTGAGGTCCACAGCTCAAAGAAAACTGATCGCACCTGCTAGAATCCAATCAATACCAAAAGAAAACAAAGATAAAATAAGTAAAGAAAACATGCCATATTGCTATGGTCATGGTTCCTCAAACTGAATAAGATTTCAATATGGCAAAATTAATGAGACCAACTAAATGATGAACATGTAGGCCAAAAATATCGGACCTGTTCCTTGTTATTCTGAACATTGGCATGCAGTTGTGTTATATGCCAGGTCTTTTTTTTTTGGTTATTAATGCTAGCATTCATGATCCTCAGAAAAAAAAAAAAAAGAAAAAAGAAAAAAGAAAGCACCAGTTTGCATTAAAATATCATTGTCTTTGTCATTATCACCACTGCAATCTTGCCTTTCTCCAAGAAATTTGGGGAGTTATTTGATACTCCTGGCAGAGTATAACACTTGATATGCAGGCATTGAGAAAGTGCACATGTGGAATCCAGTAACTTCAATTAAACCGACTAAATTTCAAACACATCGTCACTAAAGTCACAGTCCCAAATTCAGATTGGTTGAGCAATCCAACCTCTGATTTGTGGACTCTAGTCTGTTGAAAATAGGACCTTTTTCTTAAAGGGCTAACCTCTGACCATTTTGTTGAAATAGCACAATTGAATATTTTTTTTTTAACCATCCAATAAATGTCCACCAATCTGATAGTCAGGTAATCAAATAAGCATATTTTTGTTTTTTGATAAATCTAAACTAGGACCATAATTTGGACAGTTCAATTCAACTAACTTGTATGTAAAGTATGCAATTTCTAAGCACTGCGAATCATCCATCACACTTTCCTGAGTATCAAAGATTTTCTCAAAGTTCTATGATAGGTAGCACCCCAGACGTTGACTTGCATCTTTTACCTGAATTCTAGAAGTGGCCATGGAAAGAGAGGTCACATTTTTGCAATAAAATGATACCATTAGACATTTGCATTAGACAAGGTAGACAAAATGATATTTCATTATTAAAAACCTGAACCGCTGAGACCCGTAATCCATATGACGCATCCTTTTTGCCGAAGTAACTTTTGCCTTTCAAGTTTCCCAACTGAACATTCTTGCCAGACAATGTTTTGTCGAATTTCCCACAGTAGACATCAAACACCATTTGTCCCTAGACAACAGAAGAACAAACCCTCGTCAGATTCACACAACAGTAGACATCACAGTGCTCATATCATTCCTCTTTCTTTATCCAGGCTTGAGACTGGCTGGTGCAACTGATACCAACATGTGCAGTTGCTATTCTCTGTACTTATTCGCTTTTCAACTTCCAAGAACTCTTTAAGTATTTTGAACCTGGAACGAACCGGATGGAAAGACCAGATAGGACTGATATGGGTTGTATCACTAAGTATTTTATTGATTGGATCGATCTGGGTCTTCTGAGTTTAAAATGTTATAAATGTTATTTCTAGTGGTTAATGAACTGGCAAAAATGGTATTGTTCTTTTGACTAGTTCATGCCGCTTTTCGCAAGATATGGTTGTAGGGAGGTTATCCAAGAAAAGCCCACATGTAGGAACCAGTTTTCTATTTATAACCACCATCCAAACAATGGGATAAAAATCTTGGAATGTGTTCTGAAAAAATAAGAGATGTGGAAGGTTTTCAAGGAATTATAGGGATCCCAAGATAGAAGACATGTAGTGTCCTGATCTGGCTTAGCCTGTGCAGGAGGACCCATGGTTAAGCAATCCATAATTGTTAATCTGATGAGGCTCACCATAAACTCAAAGATCCCAGATTGGGAAACCTTGACCTTTTGGCTTACCTTTGATGTGGGCCGTTGCTATATCTTTTCTTAAAGGGGACTGATTTTAGGCAACTGATCAAAAGGTTAGGACCTACCAATCAGGGAATTCTTGGGGCATCTTGTACAGACATGAACCATTAGTACCCTATAATTGTTATTCATTAATACATTGAATTGAATACTAGGGCCTGTTTGATTGGAGGTAAATGGTGGAAAAATCATAATGATGGTTTTTAGCATCTGTTTGGAATTGATGGAATTCCTTATAGAAAATAGTGCGAATTTCAACTCTTTTCAAAGCAAAACTTTGTGGCCCTACCATGATGTATGTGTTATATCCACACCATTCATTCATTTTTTTTTAGATCACTTTACAGCATGAGCCAAAAAATGAGGCAGATCTAAAGATCGAGTGGACCACATTATAGAAAACAAGTGAGTTCACTGGTGGACGTCATTATTCCCATCGTGGGCCAATTGAGCTTTGGATTTGCTTCATTTTTGAGCTCGTGCCCTAAAATGATTTGGAAAAATGAATGGACAGCATGGATGAAACACAAATCATGGTGCAGGCCACAGAGTTTTGCCATGTACAAAGGTACCCAACACACAATTGGGAGTCTCTCGGATGGGATGTCATACTTGTCCAGAAAATGCCTAGTAATAATTATTAATTATTTAACTTTGACTACCTGTGATTACAACCAATCAAATAGGCCCATCGACCTACAAGCTGGATGTATGGTGGCTTGATGCACCATGTACATACAGTGGAGCCACAGTTCAGTTTATCAGACTGTTGATCTGATAAGCTCCACCGTGGATGGGGGAAAGCTGAAAACCCTCCTAGATTAGAGATCCTGGCCATTCAATTGTTTGTCCCGAAAATAGACGGCTCAATAAAGGCCAAAGATTGCAACGAAAAGATCTCATGCAAATGACTATCAAGGCATCCCCATCCATGACACAGACCAACTGATCAATGACCCGGATAAAAGAACCATTGTCCCAACATAACACTGTTCTAGTCTTCTACTGTATCATCATCATCATGACCCTATAATTCCCCACATCTCTACCTCACAGCAATCGGAGGTCCTTTGGATGCATGCAAGTTGGGTTAGTGATATGTGACCTATAACTCACTTACAGGTGGTGCTTGGGTTTGAAATTTCACTGTGAGTTACAATTTGTAAGCCACTTATAGGCAACTTACATGGCGTAGAGGTGGGATTTCACTTATCTATATGTGATTTACACGGCCCGAGATCTCTATTTTTATTTTTATTTTTATTTATTTATTCATCGACTTCTCCCTTTCTCCATCTTTCCTGACCTTTTGCAGTGCAAGGTATAGCTTTTCTTTCTAACTCTTTTTTTTTTTTTTTTTTTTTTTTTTTTTTTTTTTTTTTGCAATGAAGGGGTAGGGAGCGAAGATCTTTACCTCAAATCTCAGCCATGATTTCAACAAATTGGATTTTCTCCTCCTTTTACATAATAATGTTTAAATAACGATAGCGTGTTGTGTAGTGTAAGCTACATGGTACTTTACTTTTTAATTATATATATATAATATATATATATATATATATATTATATATATATATATATATAATATATATATAGAGAGAGAGAGAGAGAGGAGAGAGAGAGAGGAGAGAGAGAGAGAGAGAGAGATGCTTGGCTGCACACCGATTCGCACGTCGTTATGTGCATGCAAACCTTGCTATCAACTATCGGATAAGGCAAACGGTCTGGATGAAGGCGCTCTTATGCGTGACTTTGAAAGAGCGAGTTTCATTCTCTCGCACGCATCTTCACCATATTCTCTAACTCTCCGAAGGACGCGACGGAAGCTTTTTACATGAAGTTCTTCTCTGGGATGCTGGGATGCTTAGGTGGGTCCCCAAGATGTTAGTTATAAATCCATGTCGTCCATACATTTTTAAAAAATAATTTTATGGGATAAACCCAAAACTGGTAGATCAAAATCTCAAGTGGGCCACACAGTGTTCATTGAAACTCTCACCATTAAAAAACTTCCTGGGGCTACCAAAATTTTGGATCAAGTTGATATTTGTTTTTTGCCATCATCCAGGTCTGTATGACCTAATCTACAGGTGGATGTCAAATAAACATCACGGTGGGCCCTAAAAAAATTTAATAGTGAGATCATGATCACCGCTGCTTCCTGTGGTGTGGTCCACTTGAGATTTGGATCTGCCTCAGTTTTGGGATAATGCCCTGAAATGATAAGGAAAAATGGATGGACGGTGTGGATAAAACCCATACATCACATGACCACTCAAAGCTCCTACCCATTCATAACTGGAGACGGGCGGCGATAGGTCGCGATCCGCACGGATTTTGCGAGAAGTTACTGGATGCAGATTAGCTACTGATAGGTTGAGCAGCGTGACTGGATACTGAATTGACGTCATCAATTTTTGTGGGATCCATCATGATGTAGTGTACATCCACACCGTCCATCCATTTGGAGAGATTATTTTAGGGCATAAAGCAAAGAATAAGGCAGATCCAAAGTTGTTGTAGTGGACCCCACCACATAAAACAGTGGGGAGAGTGATGCCCACCGTTGGAAACTTCCTAAGGATCACCATTATGTTTATTTGAGATCCAAACTGTTCATAAGTTAACACAGACATGAAAGAAGGGAAAACATAAATATCGGCTTGATCAAAAACTTTTGTGGCCCTTAAAAGTTTTTAACGGTGGGCATCACTCTCCCCATTGTTTTTTGTGGTGGGTTCACTAAAGCTGTTGTATGTGGCTTATTCTCTGGGTTATGACCTAAAATGATCTCTCTAATGGATGGATGGTTGGATACAAAATATGCACCATGGTGGGGCCCACGGAACCTAGTGACGTCACTTCAGCAGCGAGTTTGGCTACTCAACCTATCCGTAGCTAATCCGCTTCTGAAGTCACCAGACACGCTTTCGCCAAGAAGCTCCTGCGCTGGAAACCTAAGTGGGACCCACCATGATGTTTTTGAGAAATCCAATCGTCCATTTTTTGTGAGATCATTTTAGGACATGAGGCCAAAAATGAGAAGGATAAGATACTCAAGTGGGCTGAAAACGTAAGGATTGAACACACACAGTTGAAATATTCCTGGGGCTCAAAAGCTTTAAATCAGGGTAATATTTGTGTTTCAGCTCATTCATCTTAGTGGTAATGACATACGAACGGTATGGATAACAGAAAAAATCATTGTCGACCCAGGGAGGTTTCAACAGTAGAAAATTCCCTACCCACCTTTTCCTTAGTTCGGCCTACTTGAGTCTTGCATCTTGCTAATTTTAGTCTTAGGTGCTTAAAATGAGCTCAAAAAATGGAATGGACAAGTAGATTTCTCAAAAAACATCATGGGGGGGCCCCACTTAGCATCCCAGCGGAAGAACCTCATGCGAAAGGCTTTTCACCACATCTTTGGAGAGAATTAGAGAATAGGGTGAAGAGGCGTGCCAGAGAGGAAACTCGCTCTTTCAAACTTGCACATAAAGAGCCTTTTATCCAAAACCGTCTGCCTTATCGGACATTTGATAGTAAGGTTCGCACGTAATGATGTGCGAACCGGTGCGTAGTTGAGCGTCTCTCTCTCTCTCTCTCTATACACACACACACACACACACCACACACACTAAAAGATGATTCATTTTTTCAAGTATAAGCATATTCAAACAAACAATTAATTATCATTTATCAAAAAGTTAAGCCACATGTATATAAACCAAATCAAATCATTCAACATCACACATTTTTGATCAAACTGCTTTAATCAATAATATTTAATGAAATCGCTACTATGAAAAGAATTTAAAATCTCAAAGGTGAGAGTATTTAAAACACAAAATACAATCAATAAGCTTTTATTAAAGAAATGTACTACATCATATTGCTAACACTGGCTAGCGTTGTAGCTATGCTACGAGCAGTGATTCAAAACATTGTTACATAAAAATGCATAGCATAGAGAGTGAGGGGATGGGGTTTTTGACGGAAACGACTCTAATGTTGTGTTTATTACAAAGCTCTACCTTCAAGGTTTGTGTATATTATAGTTCGGGATTTTCAATTTTTATTCAAATAGGGGTTATTTACAAGCCTTTTTCGGTGCCCTGACGTGGACTCATAGGAGGATGCCATGTGGAGATATTTGTGTGGCATATGCAGAACTTATACTCTCACTTGAAGAGATTTTCGTTTAATCTTCCGTCGGTGTTATGTATTCTAATATTAATGATAGTACAGACTCTTATCAGGACTTTAAGGGATGGAGATGATGAATGTTCATGTGCCACATGGCCACGATTAACGTGCCCATTAAATGAGGCAACATGCCTGGCATGTCTATAAAAAGACCCGTCGATGCGAACGTATCCTATCTCACAACTGGATATGATCTCATCTGTGAGGCCGTTTTCTACGATCCTTTCAAAATGAGAGATTTTCCAAGAGATGTTTGGAGAACCAATAGCGATCTAGAAGATTCCGAAGACCAAGGGGACGACTGAACCCATATCCAGTCTCATTCTACACCATGATCTGAATCAAGAGAATGGGGAGATCTGGTCTGTCCAAATGACAAATGAGTGTCTGGGGGTCAAATTCCTCTAGCACTCCAGATCACTGTTTGGAGGGTGAACGAAGGAGGTGGTTTGATCTAGACCGTCCAACACCTTAAAGTTGACAAGTGGGCCATTAACGGAGATGTTGACTGGCCATGTTAGATAGAGATCAACCATTGAGCTCACCCGGAACTTGGCCTAGTTATCTTCATCAGAGAAGAAAAACTTTGGAGGTTGCAGGCAGATCTCTAGTGGCCCATGAAGATCTTCACAAATGATCAACTACTAAAGAGATCCGAGAAGCCAACAAGTCCGGAGCCTTTCTTTCCAACGCAAGTCTCGTTTTGCTAAGAAAATATTACGTACCTGGAAAGCTCCATGAAGCATCCAGAAGCCAAGCAAGGGCCTTTCACCACCTCGAAAAAGCTATGAAAGGAGCACAAGAAGATGAACTTGAGACCCCATGCTAAACACATCTACCTACTTTTATATCTACCTAAGTTTCATATTTATTTCACTTTTCCTAATCTAGTTTGCTACTGCCCAACGGTTTCCGTTGGGGTACATTTATCTTATGAGTAGGCTAAATATCTACGGCCTTAAGTCACTGAAATCCCATGTTCATCCGAGTTCTGATTCAGTTGTTCATACCACGGTCATATCCACCTGCCTTGATTCTCAGCAATGTTTCCACACAACGTGCACACACTGGTAGAAAATCAACACTAGTAGAACACCACATCAAGACACTCGAGGTCCAATTGCACCCCCCTGCGCGCGAGTACACGCAAGTGCACATGTCCACACACGCCTGTTTAAAGGCTTCCGAGCTAGATTTCCCACTGGTTGCACCCTGCGCGCAAGTAGGGCTCGGGCATAGATCAACACACTTGACAAGAGTGATATATAAGACATTTTTCTTCTTCCATTCTATTCAATAGGACTAAAAAAAAGCATAAAAGGATAAAAAACAAAATCAACACTTTAGCCCCTTAAAAAGACTGATGGGTTTGTTGAAATATACATAATAGGTTTAGCTTAAGAATGAGCTTAAAGATTTATTTACATGGGCGTAACCAAATAACATATCTTGTGCCAAGCTTTTTTCCATGATAAAGAGATTTTGGAGTGATTTTCGGTATAAAACTACACAACTACTTATTTTAAGAGGGGGGGGGGGGATGATCTTCCCACGAGGTTGAGCTATGTGGGCCCCACTGTAATGTGTGTCGAACATCAAGACCATGCATTTATGGGTCCCCTTTAAATTATGGGATATCCCAAATTCAACCATATATGGAACTCAGGTGGGCCATACCATCTAAAATCATGTGAAGACATGCTCTAAAACATATAAAAGCACTTAGTGGGGCCAACCTGAAATTTGGATAAGTCTGAAACTTGGTCTAACCCTCATCTAAGTGGGACACACATAATGAAGGGCTGGATTTGTGAACCACATCTCGGTGGGCCCAACAAATGATTATGAATTTTTAATGGAGGGTAGCCCCTCTCAACTTTTGTATGTGGCTGTGGGCACACAGCTCTACGATAGAAGCTTTTCCACACACACCACACACACACACACACACACACACACACATATTATATATATATATATATATATATATATATATTTATATATATATATATATATATATTATATATATATATATATATATAACTTGCATCCAAATAGGTAGAATATAGGTGAATTGTAGGTGCAAGTCAATTACAACTTAAAAACTTATATGCATCCAAACGACCCCTGAAATTCAACTGATATTTCCAAAATCTTCCCAATTTCTCTAACTACAAAACACAAAAAGAAAATGCGCGAAAGGAAAACAATACCGGAACCTGCAGCTGCCTGATCGCTCTGCCCGGCTGCCGCCGCTTCCGAATCCGATAAAATCCTCGACTCGGGCATCGCCTTCGCCGTAACCGTCGATCTGACACCAGAAATTCTCAAACCCTTGAACTTTCGAGCAAATCGGACAGCTTCCGAATCAGCTACGTCTAGAAATCCGATCTTCGGCGATGGTTTCGATACGAATCTTGAAGGAGGTGAAACGAATCGTACTGAAGCTGCATTCATCTATCGACGGACGGACGGACGGGGAGACAAAGAGAGACGATTGCGGTTTTCGGATCCGGGTATTTATGGATTAGGCGATTGATGGGGAAGGGTTTACTGAAGAAAGCTGGAATTTCGGGTTTTGTATGGTATGGGATTTTCTAACGAGGTCGTATTTGTCTAACGAGGTCGTATTTGTCTCCATCGCGACTAAGGATACTTGTGTGTCGCAACCCCGGTCCACGTGCTTAGACGGTCTGATGATTTGAATCGTCCGTATTTTCGTTACTAAAATAACTAAGATAGCTTCATATAATAAAGTTTTGTTGAAGATCCTAACCTATTATTTGTATAATCCAAGCCATCAAAAAATTTCTTTTTATTGTTCTAAATTAATCTAGAGATAGTGGTGGTTACAATCATTTTTTCAGTATAATTTTTAAATTAGTACGAAAATATTAGGTTTCACAATATGGACAGTTCAGATCATCGGATTAAAAAGCATGAGGACCCAAGTGGGCGACAAAACACGCTGTACGCTACGTCGCGACAGAGGCAAAGAGTTTCCAGCGGTGGGAATGTAAGGGACGTGGATTACCGCGTGCACTCGCTCGAGTGAACATTGCAAGTATGAACACCTCGCACGTGAAAATTAACAACACGTATGAGAGATCTAAATCGTTCCTCAGGATATACCTAAATGATATATAATATTATTAGAAATCACGATTATATGATCGTACGGTGAGCCATAAGAATTACAACATATACCAACGGTTAAAAATTTTCACAAATGATACGAATTTATGTAGAATTTTGGCCCCTTTGACGATCGTATCGGGACGAACTACAGACGGATGTAATGTAATCTTCAGAGTAAATTATCTTCCGGTGAGCGGCTGAGGTTCTGACACGTGTTCTTTTATTTTTCACGTGCAAGGCGAGGGCGCTTTCAAACTGCATTCGTGCAATGGGTCGTATCTGTCAATTTGGATGAGGCGTGACAGCGACGGGAGTGGATTAGGTGCGGCCCTGGCTACACCCATGATGGTGCGTCCCTTACCATGGGGCCCACAATGAAGTATATATTATACATCCAATCCGTCCATCTGTTTTTTCATATAATTTTATGGAAAAATAAAGCAGATAAAAATCTCAGGTCGACCATGATTTAAGAAACTGTGGTGATTGAACACCCTACCATTAAAGTTTCTACATCCCATAGTAATGTTAACTTAATATTTATTTCCCATACAACCTTTAAGTGAAGGCCAAAAAACCCTAGATGAAGGGGAAAAAAAAAAATGATCTGAAAGTTTTTTGGCACACAAAATGTTTTTAATGGTCAATCACAACTGTTTCCTGTGATATGGTACACCTGAGATTTGGATAGGGTTATTTTTGGATCATACCCTAAAATAATCTAAAAAAACGGATGGACAGCGTGGATATAGAATACCTACATCAAGGTGGGCTCCACGGTGAGGGCCGTACAATCTTGGGTGAGGCTGGCGGCCGCACCTGATCCGCTCCCGAAAGCGACGGGTAACATACATGGAGATAGATTGCACTAGGGGACGCGGATTGCGTCCTACCCCCGCCCGGACAGTAATCCGTCAGGGCAGGGCTCTGTGGGGCCCACTGTGATGTAATTGCTTTATCCACGCCGTTAATCGATTTTCTCATATCATTTTAAAATATCATAAAAAATATGAGGTAGTTCCACGGCTCCAATGGACCACACCAAAGGAAGCTGCAGTGGTAATGACACCACCGTTGAAGCCTTTCTAAGGGCAACCGTTATGTTTTTTTTACCATCCAACCTATTAATAAGTTAATGTAGACGTGGATGAAGTGAAAACACAAATATTATCTTGATCCGAAACTTATCCAGCTCCCGAGAATTTTTTTAATGGTGGATGTTCAATGCCCATTTTGTGGTCCAGTTAAGACTTGGACCTGCCTTATTTTTTGATTCATATCTTAAAATGATATGATAAAAACGATGAACGGCGTGGATAAAATACTTACATTATGGTGGGGCCCATAGAGCCGTGCCCGGACGGTAATGGGTAGTACGCAATCCGCGTCCTGCACTAGGTTTCTATTGGCTGGCGTCTGATGTTGGGGACGCGGATTAGGTACCACCCCTGCCCTTTCCGAGCTCGGAACGACCACGGCCTCTGAGGGGCCACCTTGATGTATGCGTTTCATCCACTCCGTCCATCCATTTTTTTCATATCATTTTAGCGTAGAAACCGAAAAATGTGAACAGATCCAATACTCAAGCGAACCACACCACAGGAATCAGCGGTGATAATGGTAACACCGTTGAAACCTTCCTAAGGTTCACCGTGATGGTTTATTTCCATCCAAGCTGTTCATAAGGTCACGTAGACCTGGATGAAGGGAAAACACCTATATCAGGTCAATCCAAACTTCTGTGGCCTTCGTGAAGTTTTCAACGGTAGTTGTCTAATACCTGGTCCACTCGAGCCTTGTATCTAGCTATATCTACACTAAAATGATATAGCAAAATGGATGGACGGTGTGGATAAAATGCATACATGGTGGCCCCTCAGACCCCCTGCCCGTTCTGAGCTCTGGACGTGCGAGGTAGTACCCAAACCGCGTCCGGACGCTGGATGGATCGGCTGGTTCATGTGGGGACCATCGGTTAGGCCAATTAAAACAGCGGGCGTCCATGCATCGCAACGTACATTTGTTTTCCATGTTTTACTAGAAACTACCTCGCACTAAACATACATGAAATGAGAAACTGTCCATCACTTGCTCCACCACCATTGAGTCTGATTCCAGAAGTCAGGATGATGTAATACTCTCAGGTGGCCCACCAAAACAATTTATACTTAAAACATATAAATTCACCTCTTATTTCCTACCTAAGTTTTTGAATACAGTGATTTTTGGATAATGCTTTCGTCTCATGATGTACGTCAGATGAATGGATTGACACCAAGGTGGGTCCTACACAAAATTAATGGTAGGCGTTCCATCTCAACCGTTCCTTCTGGTCTGGCCGACATTAGTTTTGGATGATAATAGTTTTTTTTTTTTATTAAATGGTTAAAATGAGGCATCAAACCTGATGAACGGGTTGGACCTAGTGAAAGTTACACTCACATGGCTCTCGGTTGACTAAAGTAACCCTGGTGGTACGTAGTGATCCTAGCAGCTCTTTTTTTAAGTCATTTTACCAAATAATTTTAGTGATGCCTTAGACCTAAAATGAAACATATCCAAATCTCAAGTGGACTACACTACAAGAAAAATGATTGAATTAAATGTCCACCGTTGAAATATTCTCAAGGGCCAAGTATGTTTTAAATAAGCCGATATTTGTATTTTCCTTTTAATTCATGTTTGTGAGATCCTACGAAAAGGTTGGATGACAAATAAATATCACTATAGGCAGCTATGGAAATCATTATTCCCATTGCTTCATGTGCTTGTGCTGTGGTCCAGGGAGGTTTGGATCTACTTCGATTTTGAGAACCCTGAAATGTTCTGGAAAATTGAATGGACAACATTATTCCCATTGTTTCCTGTGGTGGTGTGGCCCACTTGTGTTAGAAATGTAAGTGTTTCTTGTACACAACGAAGGATAGAAGAAAACGATAACGAAATAATCAAATCTATCGGATTCAAGGCTTAACTTGACTAGTCAATTTCTCATGACAAATTTGCTGTCCTTTTTTTCGAAATTTCTGGCAAGTGCAAACGAAGAAAATCTGCAAATTGTCTTAAGGATACAATGAACCCTCAATCCAATTTTCAATATGAAAATTTTGCACATTTAAGTGTTGAACAGATCTCTAGTTTTGACACTGATATGCCTTAAGACGTTCAGAAAAAACTCAGCAAGAGATTAGATTGAGAGTAATTGCACAGAAGATGATATAATCTTAAAGATTAAGAGTATCTTCTTCTACATTATAGTATTCAGGATTTATATCAATTGAAAGGTTATGGATTTCTTCCTGAAGAGGTGCTGAAGAGCCTCTTCAAGAAATTCATACTCATTCACAGTAAATCCAATAGGAAAAACTGTATCCACATAAGCAGCATAGGTGCCACATGTAAAATCATGTCACAATTACTCTCAATCATAAAAGAAAGCAATAAAACATCAGGGTAGACCCCGGTTCAATACCTTGAACCATGTACTAAGTGCGCCTAATAAAGCGCCCAAACTGCGCGCTCAAGGAGATTTGAACCTTGGTTGCATAAGCAAAAACTCATTCTCTTACCAACTGGATATACATACTATTTATGAAAAATTTAAATAATTAATATATTTATTTACTTTCTAAAAATAACTTTTATTTTTGAAATTTATTTTTATTCTAAAAAATACAACTTAACCTTTAGAACTGCTTTGATTTTAGGGTAACCCCTAAGGGCCTGTTTGGGTAAATGTTTTGAGGTGTATGGAATTGGCTGATATGACGCATTTATTTATTTAATGCTTGTCAGTGTGTTTCGGGTGGTTTGGGTGTAGATGCCAATTCCATGACCAGCTACGGTCTTGTTTGGGTGCTGTGGTATGGGCAGATGGATGTCCCAGGGAACGAATTGGTCGGTGCTCTTTGGGGCCCATCATGATGTATCTGTGTCATCCATGCCGTTCATCTACTTTTATATATCAATTTATGATATGGTAGAAAAAAAAAAAATGAAGTAATCTCCTCTCAAGTGGACCACATTACAGGAAATAGTGTCGAATGAATTTTGACCATTAAAAACGTTTTGGGGGTATAAAAGTTTTGGATCAAGCTGATATTTATTGTTCCCTTCATCTGGGTCTTTATGACCAAATAAACAGATTGGATGTCAAATAAAGTACAGTGGGCCTTAGTAGGATTTTAATTGTGAATATCCATTTATTAATTTTGTCCTCTGGTGTGGCCCACCTAAGATTTATATCCCTATCATTTTTTTGTATCAAGCACTAAAATGATCTGTAAAAAATGGATGAATGAAATGGATGAAACACGTACATCATGGTGGGGGGCCACAAAGCACCGACCACCAATAGCTTGGGTGTAGACGCCAATCCAATGACCAGTTCCAGCGAATATGACGGAGGATGATCGAGTTCTTATAGTCGATGCTGCCCAAACACGCAGGGGGTAGGCTCGGTGGGATTTGACAATCCTATCCTACTTAATACTCTTTAATATACCCTAATCCATTTGCCCAAATAGGCCCTAAAATGATTTGGAAAAACAGATGTACTTCGTTGATAAACCATATACGTTCACTGTGGGCCCAAAGGAGTTTACGAGTAAATCAGTACGGAATCGGATTTCCTTTTTTTTGTTTGTTTTTTATTTGGTCTTACCATCTTGGAAATCGGAATAGCAGATAATGTCTTAATGATAGGGAGATGACAAGATGCTGCTGCTGATCAAACTAAAATGCGCCGGGTTAGGTGAGGCGGGTGGATCCCTGACTGTGGGGCCCACTTGGGTGTATTTTCCTTAAATCTATGCTGGTTATATGAAACTATTGGAGCTTCCTAGCCGTTAGGGTCAGAGTCTCTTGTTTTAGGTTTATTTCTGTTAAGTTGAATAAGTCCTCCCTAAACTTGAGGAACAAGATTGCTTTCTGTTAATGTAGTTATGCACCACGATTATAGGACCTGTAAAGTCGTGGGTGTTATTTTTCTATCTTATTGTAAGGCTATTTATTAGCCACAACAGTTGTTAGTAAAATAACAATTCTCCCAGCTTTCGTACAATCAGACTTTGCAAGTCTCTCTGCTATCTCTCTGATTCTAACATTTGGTATCAGAGCCTCCTCACGAGGTCTGATCAAAACTTGTGATTCAGGTATTAGAGTGAAGAACCAGAGACATGACATCCGAGAATAGCTTCATGCAACCTGCCATTCCAAGGTTTGATGGTCACTATGACCATTGGAGTATGCTGATGGAGAATTTTCTGCATTCCAAAGATTATTGGAACTTGATAGAGACGAGGATCACTGCTGCAGCAGGAGGATCAGATCTTAGTGAGACACAGAGGAAGACCTATGAAGATCAGAAGCTGAAAGATCTCAAGGCCAAGACTATTTGTTCCAAGCCATTGATCGTTCGATACTGGAGACCATTTTGAAGAAGATACGGCGAAAGATATATGGGATTCTTTAAAGCAAAAGTATCAAGGAAATGCACGTGTCAAGCGAGCTCAATTGCAAGCTCTTCGCAAGGAGTTCGAAGTGTTGCATATGAATGTTGCAGAGTCGGTCAATGATTATTTTGGCAGAACTCTCACCATAGCTAACAAGATGCGAACGCATGGGGAGCAAATGGATGATGTGGTAATCGTTGAAAAGATATTGAGGTCTATGACTTCAAATATTGATTACGTTGTTTGCTCCATTGAGGAATCCAATGACCTGGACAAAATGTCCATAGACGAGCTTCAGAGCAGCCTCTTGTGCATGAACAGCGAATCAGCCGACATGTGAACGATGAACAAGCACTCCAGATCACTCATGGTTTCCAGCAAGGAGGAAGAGGTGCAGGCAGAGGCACTTACCGAGGACGAGGAAGAGGAAGGGGTAGGTTTGGGTTCGACATTCAATGGGAATGTCCTAAGCGAGACAAGAAACAAAAGAAAAACTATGCTGAAACAAAGGAGGAGGTGCTGTTGATGGCTCTTGTAAATTCCAACGAGACTGCGACGGAGCACATTTGGTTCCTTGACTCTGGGTGCAGTAACCATATGTGTGGGAGAAAAAACATGTTTTTTTGATCTTGATAGCAGCTTTCGAGAATCGGTGAAGCTTGGTAATGACTCGAGTATTAGTGTACAAGGCAAGGGTAAGATTCGAATGGAGGTAAATGGGTTTGTGCATGTAATTACAGAAGTCTTCTATGTACCAAACCTGAAAAATAACCTGTTGAGCATCGGTCAGTTGCAGGAAAAAGGGCTGGCAGTACTTATCTAACATGGAAAATGCAAAATCTTTCACAGTGAGAAAGGTTTAATCATGGAAACAGATATGACACACAATGGGATGTTTGCTGTGCCTGCTCGTTGTGCACCAAAGGAACAACAATGCTTCTCCTCACTGATCACAGATCAAGCAGACCTTTGGCACTGCCGTTATGGACATCTCAGCTGGAATGGGCTCAAAGTGCTCCAACAAAAGAACATGGTGGCAAGGTTACCTCAGTTTAAAGCCTCTCAAAAGGTGTGTGAAAACTGCCTGGTGGGAAGACAACACCGTGATCCATTTCCTAAAGAAAGCATGTGGAGAGCCTCCAACATTCTTCAGTTGGTGCATGCTGACATATGTGGACCAATCAACCCTATTTCAAATGGTAAAAAACGGTATCTTATCACCTTCATCGATGACTTCAGCAGAAAGACTTGGGTATACTTCTTGGTGGAGAAGTCAGAAGCTTTTTCCACATTCAAATCTTACAAAGCCAGAGTTGAGAAGGAAACTGGAACATACATACGGAGCCTTAGAACAGATCATGGGGAGAATTTACATCACAGGAATCACCAACTTCTGCAATGAGCATGGAATCCATAGACAATTAACGGCTGCCTATACACCCCAACAGAACGGTGTCGCGGAAAGGAAGAACCGTACCATTATGAATATGGTGCGAAGCATGTTGACAGCAAAGCAAATTTCTAAGACCTTTTGGCCTGAAGCAGTGAATTGGACAGTGCATGTTTTAAATCGATGTCCAACTCTTGCCGTGAAGAACAAAACACCTGAAGAAGCGTGGAGTGGGCACAAGCCATCAGTGGACTATTTTCGAGTTTTTGGATGCATTTCTCACGTCTATGTACCTGACAACAAGAGGGTAAAGCTTGATGCCAAGAGTTTCAAATGCATATTATTGGGGGTAAGTGAGGAATCCAAGGCTTATAGATTATTTGATCCACTTTCAAATAAAATAATTGTTAGCCGAGATGTGGTATTTGAAGAAGATCAGCAATGGAACTGGGATGATGGTCACAAACAGGCCATATTGGCTGAGCTCGAATGGGAGACTGAAGAAGAAGCAGAAGTGGAAGACGAGGGAGATGGAGAAGAGTCTGAAACCAATGAAGAATCTGGAGAAACTGAACCCGAGTCTGATGGAGGTAACGTTTCAAATGAAGAAAACTCACCTTGTGAAATACGAGCTCGGAGACCACCAGTGTGGATGCGGGACTATGAAACTGGACAAGGCCTCTCAGATGAAGAAAATGTTAACCAGACACATTTAGCCTTGTTCACTGACGGGGATCCCATTACATTCGCAGAAGCTGTGAAGTCCGAGAAATGGAGGAAAGCCATGGATCAAGAAATACAAGCTATTGAGAAGAACGACACATGGGAATTAACAGTGCTGCCATCGGGAGGAAAAACCATAGGAGTAAAGTGGATCTTTAAGACAAAATACAACGAAAATGGAGAAGTGGACAAGTATAAGGCTCGGCTAGTTGCCAAGGGGTACTGTCAGCAACATGGAATTGATTACGCTGAAGTTTTCGCACCAGTGGCTCGCTTGGACACTATACGAATTGTTATATCCCTTGCTGCACAGAAAGCTTGGGTGATTTACCAACTTGATGTCAAGTCGGCTTTTCTGCATGGGGAAATTACTGAGGAAGTCTTCGTTGAGCAGCCTCCAGGATATGAACAGAAGGGGCATGATTCTAAGGTTTATCGACTCAAAAAAGCATTGTATGGACTCAAACAGGCTCCCCGAGCCTGGTATAGTCGCATTGAGGCATATTTCATCAAAGAAGGCTTCACCAAATGCCTTTATGAGCATACTTTATTCATTAAAACTGCAGCTGGAGGTAAAATTTTAATTGTGTGCCTTTACGTTGATGAACTTATTTTTACTGGCAATGATGAAGTGATGTTCGAACAATTTAAGAAGTCCATGAAGATTGAGTTCGACATGACTGATCTTGGAAGAATGAGATATTTCCTTGGCATTGAAGTATTACAAAAGGCAGATGGTATCTTCATCACTCAATGGAAGTATGCTCAAGAGGTCCTGGAAAGGTTCAATATGGGTCAGTGTAACCCAGTACATAATCTAGTGGTTCCTGGCTTCAAGCTCACGAAAGATGAAGGGGGAGTGGAAGTTGATAGTACTGTCTACAAGCAAATGGTGAGAAGTCTTATGTATTTGACTGCCACACGCCCCGATTTGATGTTTATTATTAGTTTGATCAGTAGGTACATGGAGCGTCCTACTGAGTCTCACTTACTGGCAGCAAAAAGAGCTTTGAGTTATATAAAAGGCACGGTTAGTTTTGGGATGTTCTACAAGAAGGGAGGAAGTGAAGAACTCGTAGGGTACACTGACAGTGACTATGCTGGCGATCAGGATGACAGGAAAAGTACCTCAGGCTATGTTTTTGTAATGAGCTCGGGAGCTGTCTCTTAGTCTTCAAAGAAACAACCAGTGGTTACTCTCTCCACCATCGAAGCTGAGTTCATAGCTGCTACATCAAGTGCATGCCAGGTCGTGTGGTTACGAAGAATTCTGAAAGTTCTAAATCAAGAGCAAAGCAGTCCAACGGTAGTGTTTTGTGATAATATCTCAGCGATTAAACTTTCAAAGAACCCTGTGATGCATGGTCGGAGTAAGCATATAGATGTAAGATTCCATTTTCTTCGAGATCTTGTCAGGGATGAAATTTTGGAGCTAATTCATTGTTCTACACAACAAAAAGTTGCAGATGTTCTTACAAAGCCGTTTAAGCTTGATGTTTTTCTGAGGATGCGAGGCTTACTGGGTGTATGTGAATATCCAGGTATAAACTGAATGACAATGGCATTCAGTTTAAGGGAGGATGATGAAACTATTGGAGCTTCCTAGCCGTTAGGGTTAGAGTCTCTTGTTTTAGGTTTATTTCTGTTAAGTTGAATAAGTCCTCCCTAAACTTGAGGAACAAGATTGCTTTCTGTTTAATGTAGTTATGCACCACGATTATAGGACCTGTAAAGTCGTGGGTGGTTATTTTTCTATCTTATTGTAAGGCTATTTATTAGCCACAACAGTTGTTTAGTAAAATAACAATTCTCCCAGCTTTCGTACAATCAGACTTTGCAAGTCTCTCTGCTATCTCTCTGATTCTAACAGTTTATCCATTTTGACAGATCATTTTAGGACAACAATATTTCAAAAATGAAGCAGATACAAATCTCAGGCGGACCACACTACAGGAACCAGTGTTGATCGATTACCCACTGTTACTAACTTCTTAGGGGCTATCGGAATCTTTATTTGCCATCCAACTTGTTGATAATGTCACAAAGGCCTGGATGAAGGGACCAAATAAATATCAGCTTGATCCGAAACTTTCGTGTCCTACAAACAGTTTTTAATGATAGATAACCACTTTTTCCTGCTGTGTGGTCTGCGTAGATTTTAAGGAATATATACCGAAGCAGCGCCCAATTTAAATAAGGTAGAGCCTTTTCTGTATAGCACAGGAGCCAAGTTAATGAATCAATCTGAACCGTCCATCTAGTGTCGTCCCTTACATGGATAGTCCAATTGCAAGAATCAAACCTATATGAAAATTTTATCCATCACCTTTTGTCAGTTTCTCACACTTAAATGGCCTTTAATGATATTTGCTCCACCGTATCTTTGAACGCAAATAATCAGGGCAGAGGAATCGGTCGGGTCGGGATAACTCAGAACGACATGGGGCCCACCTTGTTGTATGTGTTGTATATCCGCGCCGTCCATCCGTTCTTCCAAATCATTTCAGGGTATACATCCAAAGATGAAGCAGATACAAATCTCAGGTGGACCACACCATAAGAAACAGTGGTGATAGACCGTTAAAAACTTCTCGTACTCCACTAAAGTTTTAGATCAAGCTGACATTTGTGTTATCACTTCATCCAGGTCTCTAATACCTTTATCAATGGGTTGAATGGAAAATAAACATTAAGGTGGATCATAGGAATGGTGTGCATTCAACTGTGTTTCTTGTGGTGCGGTCCACCTTAGATTTGGATCTACTTCATTTTTAAGTAGATGGACTAAAATGATCTGTCAAAAGGGATGGACGGTGTGGATATACAATATATACATCAAGGTGGGACCACGGTCATGGTTTAACTGAACTTGGAGTTACCCTGACGCAAGCATATCCACTCCCGATAATCAGATGGATAGGATCGAACATGGCGTAGGGAGAGCTTGAAAAGTGAAGAGAAAGATCACCGTCTTCCAATAGTAATTAAAATCTTAAACTCACAAGAGAGTTCTTAAATCCACCAAAAATTAAAATAGAAAATTTATATATTTTATTGAAGAATGTGTATATGATTTTCTAAATTACACCGTTAATAAAGAAAACCCAAATGCTAATTCAAAATTATCAGAAGTAGCAAAAAATCTATCCAAAGAGTAAATTTGTCAAAAATATAATAAATCTTACGGAGTATTCTCGACATTATTACAAGTAATTTCTAAAAAAAAATGAAGGGAATCCTAAAACTCTAAAAATAAGAAGATACGATAAAAATTGGAATTACTACAAACAATAATTTTTTCCTCTTGAAAATCGTAATTTCAAACATGAAACGTGTGTTTTCTTGCGAAATGGACGGACGTTACCCACCATGTGGCACAGTTGACTCCGAATGGCCCACTACATAAAGATTAATATGTTATGTGTCCTGTGACGATACCGAGATCAGAAGTAGTGACCGATTTATGGTTCACACTTTAAATGATACTTTTCTTTGAATCGGAAGTGCCTAGGGCCAATTACATTATGCTTTACATAGGACTGTGGGCCCAAATTTAACGAAATACTACTACTTTCGTTTGGTCTTTTTTTAGGTCCAACCATTCAAAGAATACATCTATGATATGTCCTACATCAATTCCCTCAACTTTAGAAAGAACTCGTCCCTATGTTATCCAATAGATTCGACTCATGATACTTATGTAGATCTATCACATTGAAAGTCTGTGGGATCTACATGCCTTTGAGGAGATCAACAACGTATGTATTATCATTGATTTTCTTAAGGATCGAAACATGACTATAAAATTTTCTTATTCCTCAACTTGTTATACATTGGGGTCGAAAATCTCTCCTTACATAGGTAAACTAACACATTATCATCCACTTTAAACACTTTTTTTGGGTTGATGTTTGTCAACCTCTTTCTTATGCTTAACATTGGACTCCTTTAACTTCTTTTGGATCTCGGCATGCACTGTCATGATCTAGTCCATGATATCTTTTATTGCAACATTTATACCCTATAACTTAGGAAAAGAGATCAATTCAGGTGTACGTTTGGAAACACGATCATATACAACCTCGAATTAAGAGCAAGTGAATCAGTCATGTACGTTATTGAAAGCAAACTCTGCTTGAGCAAGAGCAATATCTTACATGGAGGATAATTTGTCATAAATTTCTTTAAGCATAATTCCCTCAGACTTCTTTATTTCGTTAACCTCCTTGATCCATCCAATCATGTATGAAGAGGGATGTTTTTTCTGTCTGCATGCAGTTGTAGCTTTTCTACTATAGTTTTTAACATGATACTCTCACTACTCCCACAATATATGATCATATCATATATTGTTCACAGTACACCTCGTTCAAAAGATGTTGTGCCGCTACGGATCTATCTCATCCTTCTTCAGTGTGTACAATAGCTTCCTTATGATCATAGACTCATTATAATCTTCGTGAATCCATTTGCCTCCTCCATCATCCTCGGTGTGTTCAGCGTCATTGACTCCCAAACCGTCATGTCCATCTTTTGTTCCTCCATTGTTAATGGCCAGATTAACCATTAGCCTCTAAGGACACATATTAAATCGATGACTAGGTTAGCCACATTTATAACACTTGTATGATTGAAGCGGAGCGTAGGGATTAAGGTTTTACTTGGACCAACAACAGTGGTTATTGCTCTCTGAGGTCTAACTTGACCACTTCCCAAATTTTGGTTCGTAGTTGGAGGAGGTCGAGGACACCCCCTAAAAGGATCTTATCCCTGGGATTGTGCCACATCCCGTGAAGATTCAAAAGTAGTTACCATGTTCGGAACATAATTTCATATATTGGGATGCTCCAGTTGCATCTCTACTCGTGGTGGCCAATTTGACTACCTCGTTCATCATCCGGAAGGGTTGTTTCTACACTTGATCTTGGATCTTCATACGTAAACCATCGGCGAATCTAATAACCTACTATGACTCAGTCTCAACCAGACCATTTCTCGCAAACAGGCAATAGATCCCTCTATGTAATTTCATAGTGATTGGCTAGCCTGCTGATAATTATGGTATTACTGAAATAATTCCTGATTATAATCGATTGACAAGAATCATGTCTGCATCAACTGCTTCATCTGTAGTCATGTGCGGATCAACGCTTTCATCTGTCTGGTCCGTGAAAGTTGGAGTTATTCCCATCGAGCTGAGGCTCCACCTTTCGATTTGTAGGCCACAAGTTTGACACTCTTTTCCTAAGGAATCTCCATATAATCAAAGACTCGTTCGACTTTAAGAAGCCAATCAAGTTCTCCATTGAAGTTAGGGAGATCAACCTTCATCGATCCTATAATCTCTATCTCGATCCAGCCTGACACCTCTTTATTCTTCTCGTTGGAGAATCATATCATCAATCTCCTCATCGTTAGATCTACAATTATTGGGTGGTGGTCTATGATTTGCCACCGGAATTACACCATGAACTTGATAAGTACAAGCCCCAACACTATTCTCAAGCCACTCATCATCACGAACATGGGTCTGTCCTAAGGCCTCCATCAAACAATCAATCTCTACATGTAGTCCTTACATGGCTTGTAAATTCTCTAGCTAGAATGCTGTAAATGCCACTATTGCCATAGTATTGTCCCCTGTAGCATTGTCCGTGGGGTTATTACTCAAACCATTGTTAGAAGCCATCGAACTGAGGAGAAACTTCGCTTTAATACCAACTAACATGGGAAAGAACATGAAAAGTGAAGAGGAAGATTACTGTCTTCCTCAAGTGATTAAAACATTCTATAAGGAGAGTTATTGAATCCACAAGAAACTAAGATATTTTATTGAATAATGATGTTAATGTGATTTTCTTAATTACACCATTAATAAAGAAAACTCAAGCCTTAATTCAAAATTATCCAAAATAGTAAAAAAAATTCTAATTAAACATTAAATTTGTCAAAAAATATAAACATCAAATAACCCTTATTAGAGTATTCCCGATATTATTAAGCATTTTTAAAAAAAAGAAGAAAATCATAAAACTCTAAAAATAAAGATATACAACAAAAATTGAAATTATTAAAAATATTAATTTTCTTAAAATCGTTGTTTTGAACAGGAAGCGTGCATTTTCTCACGAAACAAATGTACGTGACCCATTATGTGGGTTGGTTGATCTCAGAAGGTCAACTACATAAAGATCGATAGGTTGGGAGTCCCGTAATGATACCCGAATAAAAGGTTGTGGTTGATTTGTGGTTCACACTTTGAACGACAATTTATCTATATCCAAAATGAATTTCTTCAAACCAGATGTGCCTAGGGCCCAGTTACATCATGCCCTACGATATCAGGGTTGGGAGAATCTGAGTTGCTCACCTCATATTGTCCTTTTGGGTTTGGTTGAGGTTTGGCTAGAAAAATTCATTTCTCTCTAATGTTGAGGTGAGAATCAATTTTCTCAACTGAGGATTTGAGCTCATATAGTGCTTGCATGGTGTTTTGAATTAATTATGTTTGGCCTTACATGAATGCTTGTAATGTATCATCTAGGGTGTTCATCGGTAAGGACACATATGGAGTACTAAGAAAGGGCCCGTGATGATTATTGTTAGCATTCGCAGTATGTCTATTCCTTCAACTAAAGTTCGGATGATTTTGCCAATTAGGAGTGTACGTGTTTGACATGGGAGAATTGAATGAGTGTTGATAAGCATTCATGGCATTCGGTTGTTCATGCAACACTTCATGAAAAGCTGAAATTATAAGACAATCCTTTGTTAAGTGTGCATTGCTCTCACAAATACCGCATACGCGTTTAGTAACTTTATTGGGTTTAACCATCTTTACTTTCCTTAATTCCATAACCACAACTTTTCGTGTGAGGCCCGCTATTTTTTTATTTATATCGTCATCTTCTCTTAAGATGTGCATACCTCCTTTCTCCTTGGCCATAGGCTTGGTATTACTAGCTTTGTTAGATGTATCTCATGATTGGGCCATTCTCGGCTAGAAGATCACAGTAAATCTAAGCCTATTTCGGATCCTTGCTCATGAACTCACCATTACACATCATCTTTATAAATTGGCGCATGTTTGAGTTCAAACCATCGTAGAGAAAGCTAATTACCTGACATGTTTCGTAGCCATGGTGAGGGCATGCAAGCAAGAGCTCTTTGAACTATTCCCAACATTGAAAAAATATTTAATTATCTTTTTGGGTGAAAATCATGATGCTCCATTTCAATGTGTTGATTTTATAAACCGAAAAATTCTTTTTAAAGAATTCCTGAGTCATCTCTTGCCAAGTTCAATGCTTCTAGGACGTAAGGAGTGAAGTCATGCCTTGGCTTTCTCCTTCAGGGAGAAATGAAACAATTTCAATCTAATAAAATCATCAATGACATTATTATAATGCAAAGTGGCAACAATCTCGTCAAACTCTTTTAGATGTAAATATGGACCTTCAGAATCTAACATATGGTACCGTATGGGCATGATTCAAAGATTGATTTAGCCACTCAACCTACTTTTTTCTCACACCCTCTGATAAGGTAATTCGATTGTGGATGGTCTAGCGAAGATTGCAAGCGACATGTGCCCAAACAAGCTCTATCGTAACAAAGTCGACCTTCCAAAAAGCATTAGAGACTCTTTAGTACTGGATAAAGAAGGTGTGGGACTGATTAGAAGTAAGACAACTAAGAAGGGAGTGGGTTGAGAATCTCTATTTTTTATTTTTTATTTTTATTTTTATTTTTTTTTGCAGATGGGCCCCTGTTTTTTGCACATGATTTAGGTTGAGACTGAGCTACCCGGGGGTAGCAACCACAAGTGCTATCAGCTACCTGCCACCTAATGAGACAATTTGGGTTGGTTGTGGCTTTACGTGTTGATTGCCTACTTCCGCGAGAGCAAATAACCTTACTGAAAGCGGCCTTCTGGAATGACGGGATTCAAACCTGCTACTACTTTAATAATGACACTACTTTCAAGCCTATACCAGTGAAACTGAAGGAATGTATGTCTGAGATACTATTACCGTGGATGACTGACAATAACAGTATGCTAACAGGTCTGATACTTGACTAGGTGTGTGCTGTAAGGCTGCTAGTTGATGGGGCTGATGTTTGAGTTGGGATGAAGCGTTGCAGCTAGCGGTGTGAAAGCATGTGGCTGTCAGCTATGCAGCAAGGCCAATCACTTATCTGAGCTTCTCCAATTGAAGTTTATGTGGGGTAGTTGGGGATCCCTGACTCGAGCGAATTCAAATGCTCCTCCGTATTGACGCCTGAAGCAGTTCCCCTCCTCCAATTTCTTCTTTTCCTTTGTTCTCCTATTTTTCTGTTTGGTAATTAGGCGAAATGATAGGTGAGGCGCAATGTTATTGTGGAGCCCACCCGATAGTCCAGTCTTTACATCATTGTTTCAAATTAACAAAGATACATGGGGCTAGTCCCCCTTTAAAAAAAGAAAAAAAGAATCTAGCCCATGAAATTTAGGAACTAGTTGAATAATACTAGGTTTAAAATCAACTTTTCCTGCATTGGTTGGAAAACCTATGCAGGAAGGAGTGCTCGTTCGCGAAGGTTGTAGATAATCACGTAGAGTCCAAACTGGTGGGATGTTATGTACATCATTCTCATCTTGCATGACCTGATTAGGTTGGTTCAGTTGGTTCTTAGCCATGGTTCTAGTTAATTCACAAGTATCATGTTGTTTTCTAACACGATGATCGGACAACCCTTTAACTAGAATTCCATCTCTCTGAAGTCGAATCGAACTATTGCGTGTCCACTCAGGCTTGAACACACCAAAAACCTAATACTAATTTCTACTTCCAGAAAATAAAAATGAAAGAAAATTTTTTTACTAAAGCAGTAAAGAGTGAGTTGGAAGGATGGTACCTAAGATGAAGAACTAGGATTAGCAAAACCCTATAAAACAGAAAACAAAAATCGATGTTAGTAATCTTAGAAAAATAAACCATAACCTATAAATGCAGAGAAAACCTATAAAAACAAATTTTCAAAAATAAAATCTAAATCTTAAAGTGTTCTAAACGCACAGTCCCCAACAACGATGTCAAAAACTTGTTACAACCTTAGGGTTGCACACCCAAGTGCAGGTTGTGAAGTACCAAAGCTCGGTGAATCCAAGGTCAATCTATAGGGACTAGAATTTGGTTAAGAAAACTTCTATAACTAAAGAGAATTTTAAGTTTTTAATACAACAAATAAAAGAGTTGTAGAAACAATAATTAAAAGCAATTAAGGATCCAGGGATCCACTTTTTAATCAATTCACAATGCTTAGTTTATCGATTCAAGTTTGATAACTCAATTGGAATCGAATAAAGATTCCTTCCAATTGAAAGATAAAACTGTTAATTCAAATCTAAAATTCCCAACAAGATATGATTCTCATCCTCTCATAAAGCACTTAGAAATTGATTACAGGAAATTTCAAGCATCTACCATGCCCGGAGTCGATAATAGATCAATGAATTTTACAGATCAATATCTTCTTTAATCAAGCCAATTAATTGCAATTCCAAACATCTAAAGTACTTGTGGTTCACAATATTGGATCAAGGATTATATAACTCAAAAGGTTCTAAAGTACAATTCAAATCAATTCATCTAAATTTCATCATTCAAACCAATGTATGGAATCAAATAAAATAGAACATTAAAATTAATTAAAATTTTCACCCATTTAGCCTTAGCTACGAGATTAGCCTACCATAATGCAATGGAAAACTAAACTCAACCTTAAAACATAAAAAAAAATAATAATAATAAAAAAAATGAAGGAAGAACGTGAAGTCAAAGCCAACGAAGCCACTCCACCCTTGCTCTCTCTCCCCAGTTGTGTCTAGGACCCTTAGGATGCGAATAAACTATCCTTTATATAGCTTTCAGTCCACCAACTTTGAGAAAATTGTGAACTTTCTCACCAACCACCACTATTGATCGGAATCTTCGATTAATCGATATTAATTAACACACCTTCGATCGAATTGAAACCTATTTTTAATCGATCGAACATCTCCAAAACTGTCCATCAACCAAATTCAAAATTTGGTTGTTTTCTCAATCGATCAAAGCCACACTTACGATCAATCGAAAGTGCAAAAAATAGTCCAAAGTGTTTAGTTATCAATTCTATTTTTCTCGATTCTTCTCCCGATCGATCGACATCAATCGAAGGTTGCTCGATCGATCGAAAACTCTAGTTAATGGATCAAAAATTGCTAATTTTCTTCAATTTAATTGTACTTTGATCTTTGGTCTTCTTTTTCAGGAACTTTGGTTCTTTTAATCTTCAATTGTCTTCTCCTTTAGTTCTTCAGTTCCTCCATCGCTACACCTTCACTTCTTTCGAACTTTAAATCTTCGTTTTAGCTCAGATTTGTCTTAGACTTTGAAATTCTTTTGCAAATAAAAATTCACCTCATTAGAGTAATTCAACATTTAAACACATTGGAAAAGGATGCAAAACATGGGATAAATATGCAATATTTAGTGTTCACCACCCCAAGTATAGGGTCGCGATGTAGTAATAATCTCGGTAAGACCGAGGTCGAATCCACAGGAACTGAACCTTGTACGTAATCTGAAAGTAACTAGAACTAGAACTAGACGAGGATGAAATCTAAATCTGAAAAAGTTAAGAGAATAATTATAAAGTATGCAACTAAAACTTGTAAAATTCAAAGGTGAGAACTAGGGTTTACAAGGATCAACTTGTAGAGATCAAGGTGATCAATGCTTGATTTACGAATACAATTGGAATCAGAGTCCCATCTTCGTCCAGTTGGAAGATATTTCATTTAAAACCAATTCTGAACTTCCTTTGATCTAGTTTTCAATGGAAGGGAGGTATGAGAATTGGAATAGATTCCATCACAAAACCATGCCCATGAGACAAAGTAAACAACAAAATTTAACTAATCCATAACTAATCTGAAAGAGTTATGAACGTTAGGAGGGATTCCATCATCCAACCATGCCCATGGGACGATGGTGAACAACAGGATTCCTAAGTTCACCATCCCTATAATGCAAAGAGCATACTCAAAACTATTGCAGATCTATTATAATTTAAGTCACAACAAACCATTAAAAGCTAAAAGTATCTCTTATAATCAAACTAAAATCAAAGATAATTTAACTTAAACATGAATTAAAACCATAGAAAATATCCCATCACGATACAAGCTTCACTGTTTAGCCCTAGCTAAGAGGTTTAGCCTATCATAATTATGATTAAACTAATCTTTTAACAACAATCATCAAAGAAGAAAACTAAAGAAGAAGGAAGAAAAAAAACTCAATGAAGACGGCCCGCTCCACGGCTCTCTCTCTCTCTCTCTCTCTCTCTCCTCTCTCTCTCTCTCTTGCCTATGCACGTCAGATCTGATGACCTCCCTCTCTCTCTCTCTCCTTTCCTTTTATAACAGAAGTATGAGTCGGTTTAGAGTAGGACGAACCGACTCTGTTTTCCGCAACTCGTTCGTAAAAGAACCGGACGCAGCAGTCTCTGTTTTACGCAGCAAAAGAACGCAAAATATTGCGTTTGATTTGTTTTTGGGAGGATGGATTGCTTCGTTCACAAAATCCGACTGCATAGGAAGGGTCAAGACCCTCCTCTCCACCTTTTGGACGGTCTGGATCATTGATTCGACCCTGTATACGAACGGACAACAGCCCGGAACGTCCGGGTTTCTTGGACGCACGCCTTGCGCAAAAACCTGTGCTGTGATGATTGGTGGGTCCCTGATCAGTACTGGCAGGGAAATCCATTCCGTCCATTGGATTCCCCTTGAAAAATTGGTCGGAAATGGACGGTTTGTGTGGCCCACTGGATTTTCTTGCTGTCATCCATCCTACATTTGAACGGTTGAAAATCGATCTCCATTGTTTGTCTTCAATTTCTCTCCCAGGCATGGATCAGATGGTCTATTAGAAGCTATTGGACAGTTTAGATCGGACGTTTGAGCTAGGATTGATGGCCCATAGAGATCGCCCAGATCTGTTCGTCCATTCGCAGCGGTGGGAAGTAGGATTTTGAATCCTTGCAGGATTATGCGGGTCAGCGGTCTTTGGCCTCTCTGGCCAATTCAGTGCATAGCTGCCACACCCCTGTTGTGCACTTGCACAATGCAGGTTGTGGCCCGCTGTAGAGTCTTTTGCAAATCTACACCGTCCATTCCTTTTTCCATCTAATTTGAGGGGTTGAGCCCAAATTTGAATCGTATCCAGAGATCAGGTGGGCCCCAAATTTGCGATTTAAGGCTGATCTATCCGTTAGACCACTTCCACAATGATCCAACAACTGAAAGTTTACTTGTACGGTTAGTTTATGATCTTCAGACCAGATATAAAGTTTCGAGCTAAACTGATGGTGGGAACCCTGTGATTTTATATTCAGGACGATTTTCAGGCCTCCTTACCATTAATCACTTGGTTTTCTCAGATCTTTAGCATATGAATTCTTCAATCTCGGTCTCTTAAGATCTGTCCCTTGCCTTGGTGATTCTTGAGCATCAAATCTAAGCTTTTAGCACTCTTTTAAGTCCAAGCTCCTAAATTCACCTTGCAACCAAAAACATGATTAAAATGGAACGTTAAACATTATCATGTACGTAAAACCAAGTAATAACTGGGGTCTAATATGCAATATTTGACCCTCAACATTTAGTACTTAACAATCACATTTAATCAATGTTTCGAAATTGCATAAAACATAAAGTAATTGAACTCAGATTCATAACTTAATTGCTCATGCTTTCACTCCACCCTTTGTTCATATTAATCATCTTCCAATTATTATCACAATTCTCATAATTCTTTTTATGTAGTTAGCCAACCTTCCCTAATATAATACATGGCCTGACCATAGGAATTTTTTGTATGATGCTTATCCATCCAAAGGGCACTTGCCTAACAATGGAAACCTTTTCTACAATGCTCACTCATCCAAAGGGCATCAATCCTGCCGACGGGAACCTTTTGCACTCATACTCAACCATCCAATAGGCATTTGGCCTGACAATGGAAACCTTTTGGACTCATACTCACTAATCTAAAGGGCTCACTGGTGAGGGCCCATCTCATATGGTCAAGTAACACATACAACCCTTACTCAACCTAGTAGTAGAAACTTTTTGCAACCTTAACATGTTCACTCACACAAAGGGTTTACAGTAGAGGTCTAATATTAAATAAATCACCTATCGAGCTTGGCAGCGACAACATTTTAAAATCCTAATATGCTCACTCACCCAAAGGGACTATTATAAAGATCTAATATCTCCATTATATTTTCGATGACTAATTACATTGCAAGAACTACATGCCTTAAAAAAAATAAGCTATCAACTTTTTACCCTTTATAAGGCATAAAAATTCAATCATAATCAAAATTAAATACAAGATTTTTCAATGTACAATGAATTTAACAAATTCTACTTAAATTGTCAAAATCATCGCAAATTATAATCCTCGGAGAGCAATTTCAAAACTGATCAATATGAAAAATTGAACTTCTAGTGATTAATCATGGAAAATACACCTCTTAAATTCCCAACATAACAAATCATGAACTTTAATTTCATCATTCAATAAGATAAACTGAAGAGCAGAATTTTATACAAAAGCTTTTAACGCTGAGTTAGCTCGATCTCTCTCTCTCTCTCTCTCTCTCTCTCTCTCTCTCTCTCTCTCTCTCTCTCTCTCTCTCGGATTCGAATTTTAGTTTATAAAGGGTTTCTCAAATAGTTCTTACATTAGGATGATTCTAATGCTTGAGTTACCACAACTAATTGGATGATGCAATGCATTAATGAATTTCGATCAGATTTTTTTGTTAAATATTAGTGCTTTTATTTTGATTAGATGTGCCTTAAAATAGATGAATTAGATTTCAAATAGGTGACCCCATAAGATCTAGCGATTGGATCTCTCTGATGGAGAAGATGGTGGTTGTTAATGGCGGATTTCAACCCGGTAGGTATTTCTTTGTTTCACTTCTTCTGGATAGTCTAGATCAATGTAAGGAAGCTTGTGAAGATAGATTTTTGTAGCTCTACCTCTGTTTGATTAGCGGGTTCAAAAGAGAAAGTTTTCACTTGCCACAAGCTTCCATCGAAGAAAATGGAGAGAAAATAGGCGTCTTCGAACTGGTTATGTGTTGGAGGATGTAACATCCCAAAATTTTCGCGGCCCGAGTACATACTCGTGTCCGAGAATTTCAGATGTTAATAATGTAAAAATTGGATACTTCAAAATCGTACCTTATATATATATTATAAAAATTGGATACTTCAAATTCTCACGAAGGTAATTAACTATTCAAGAGAATAAAATCGACTATATTTTTTATTCTATTATAATAAAAAGCATACAAATAATTCTTTAATGTCCTCTCAATGGGACCTTATTCTATTATCAAAGTTTGAAGCAAAAGATAAATAAAATGATTCGTGGTGCTATTTTTCTTCTTTATTCGAAAGAATATTTCATATAATGATTATTATCCGTATCATCAACCTGTAAGTCACCTGCAATATCTGTACGGTTGAAGAGGGTCAATGCCCTACTCGTAGTGGAGGTTGTCCTTTAAAGTTTACAATGATTCAAGTGATTCATAAGAATAATAGAAGGGTTCCGATACATCTTATACTCCACAAATACAAGTGGTATCGGCATGCGCAAACATTTTATATAAAATGCATGCCTAGCAAAATATGTGTGGTCCATCACACTCAGCGATTATGATCACAATGTGGAAAGTAGTTTAAATTATTCGACTCGCCTCGCATTCTCAAACTACGGAGATTCGTCAGCGTGTCCAACGTTAACGTGGATTTATGCGAACATCTCAAGGCGACACAACAACGCGATTGGGGAATTTACGTGACACGATGTGTTCATGGAGTGATTATTTGTGACATTCAATCCCGAGAAGTAACGTAACACGTATGACGATGTACTTACATCAATTATGCACCACTCACCAACCCACGAGATTACGTGCCGACCAAGAGGTCCGTTACCCGAAACACATTACGTCCATGATATTATATTGATCACTAGTAGTGGAATTTCCGACATCATACTTGCGTGCAAGATAATAATATAGTAATGTGAATTATATAACACTGATTCATATTGTGAAGATAAATAATAAATAAATCTTAGAATATGTGAGAGAGATATAATCAATTAAATTGTAAAGTTTAAAGGAAAAACCCTCACCTCTTATATTCGATCACACTCTAACGTTGTTAGATTTGAATTTACGCATTGTAGTGCCCAACTCTAGCATAATTAAGATGATTCATATGGTTAGATCGTCATATTACATGGATTGTATGGTTAGGATTAAAACTTAGGCTAGAGTTTAGTATAGATGTAGATTTAGGGTTATGATTGAAGTAATTTTCCAATCCGATTAGGGATTTTAAGCAAAATGGAATGTAGATACCCTCTTACATTAATCAACAACTCTTCTCAGCCTGACCAAACTCTTGATCAGGAACTTTCTTCTGTCGCGGCGGGTGGAAGTTAATCCTTTCAGTTCGGTTATACGGAACAAGTGGGGTCCACTGATCAGATGTCTAGGAATCCTACAGTTGAGATTGACCAAATTCAATGTAGTTTTCTAGAGTTTTGATGTAAGAGGTTAAGAATAAAGAAAGAAAAAGATTTCGGGAGATTGTCAATTTTCTCTGCATTGTGATGTGCATGGCTACCTCTTAGCCGTTGAATTAAAGACTGGAAATGTGATTTGGACAATTGTGATCTGTTGGTGGAAGCTCTCTTGGATTTACAGGTGATTCGATCAAAGAAAACGGAAGAGAAGCCTTTCGAACGCTGATTTCGCAAGCACTATAGTTTTTAGATTTTTCGCTCGCACACGTAAGCTCTAGTGTGTCTTAAGAGCTCAGTTCATACGTGTACAAGGTCCGGGTTAGGTAGTAAATCGGTCAAAGAGTCAAGGGGTCTAGTGGCCCATTTATCGCGCATCTTTAAATTATCAAAGAGGCTTCCAATTAGTTATTTTTGAGTGAATGGCTATAAGAGATTGGGTTTGTAACTAAATGCCAGATAGCTCTTTACCATCATAGATCGAGCAGTCAACAGAGTCTTTAGGGTGTTCAAATGTAGATGCGTTATTAATTTTCTAGATCAACGGTCAAGGTGGAGATATACAGTGTAGAGTATAATGCGATCACGATATTCTTTTTTTTTTTTTTTTTTTTTTTTTTTTTTTTTTTTTTGTTTTAGAAATTGGAGATTCTGCATGATTCTTCTTATAGGAACTGAGATATTCGGAAATAGGTTCAGATGTGACACAATGTGAAAAGTAAACTAATAGATTCGTCTCCTGTGAATCACAATGATGGTTTCTATCTTATTTTCAGGTCGGTCATCTACCAAATATGATGAGAATTTCAATGAATGGTTGATCTTGTGAATTGAATGCTAGGATTGAAGATATATGGTTCAACTGGGTTAAATAAGCATTGCTCAACTTTTTATCACTATCAGACTCGTACAATTAGGTTTTATGAAGAATAACATCAGGTAAGAACATGTACACTATAAAAAAAACTTTAGAGACCCAGGGTGTATTTGTAATAATTGAATTTGGATTTTAATGATATAAAATATTCCTTAGTATATTAGTAACAGGATGAAAGGTTCAAAGTCATAGCTGATTGATTATAAATAGCTTAAATGAACTATTTCTCGATTTAATGATGATGTGATGGTTCAGATTAAAAGTTGACGGTTAGATCATTAGATCGAAATCTAATTAGGTATCTCTATGGTTGGTTTAGTAAATAATTACTTATATGAAAAAATGTGAAGATTGATGAATGAATGATCCAAAATTAGTAATGGAATTGAAGGATATATACATGTCTGTTAAGGGCAGGAATTGGGGATTTGTTCATCTCTTTAATGAATCATTTTAGATGGTCTAGGTATGTTATCACATAGCTCGAAATGTTTATATAAATCATAAGTTTAACTGTCATTAGTAATGCGGTTCTATGGTGGAGATCATGTATCAAACAAATGTGGATCAATATCTAATTTATGGGTTCGTTTTAACTCGTTATAACTTGAAATTAGACAGTTTTGAATGGACTGATTTGATGTTCAAGTGAAAAATCTATTTGGACAGAATTTTAGTGTAATTATAAGGTCCTAATTGAGTGATTTTGATAAGTCAAGATCAGGTAGGTTTAGTGTCCGATCAACGGTTAGATTTAAATTAGATTATGGATGAACTCGTGATCTTATCGGTGCAAGTGGCAAGAGTATACATGCACATACCTATACACACACAAAGTCATAAAATTATAAATTATGTAAATTTATGGTTAACGAATTTGTACAAATTAATGGATGCATGTAAGCATGAATGCATGGATGAATGCAAGTGTACATGTACGCATATACATCAAGGTTTACAAAACCCAAGGTCATCGTTTCTTTAAACGTTCCTTATGTTCTAGATAATTTAGGTTAGTACGTGCGTGAGTATACATACGTGCCTACATAGACTCGAGTTTTTACAATCGGTCACGCTCCAAAAGCAACACAAGGGACAAAACAACCTCTTCTTTTAGTTTTTATTTTTTTTTTTTGAAATATTTTTAACATGTGGTCCATCTAACCTGTGGATTTAGTTGATTGTTGCTCTTAAGGCCTAAAATCAGGTACAAAACCTGATATATGGAGTGAATTTTATATATACAACATAGTGGACCCCCACACATTTACACACTAGGTAAAATAGGTGTTGTTCAGGATACCCTACGGTGTTCTCTCTCTCTATAGAGAAAAATACATGGATGCTCTAATAGAGTGTGACTGGCAGGCAATTAGATATTACTTAGAAATTGCTTACGTGGAGACCAATAGTTAAAACAATATGGACGAAACTACTCTTATTTGGTTATTGAAATTCTAGATTGTTGGACATTTTTTGAACGGTTAGAAATGAAAAATATCCAATTGCCTTATTTCAAGAAACAAGTGTCCAATAATGAAAGGCCATGATTGTTCAAACTTCATTTTTTAAAAAAAATGGTATCCAAGATTAATTTAGTCAGTGATGATTCTGTCTATTCTTGTAATACGTGTGGCCTAACTGTTAACTGCCTTGATTTTTTGTCCAGGAAATTCATAGAATAGCCCATCCTTATGATAAGATTTTTATATACGTAGGACATTGATACTTGTTAGAGAGTGGACTCTAGTTCCCACCCTTCCAACCAGACAAGGTGGTTTACCCAGAATATCTTATTACATTTTTGCTTTGGGTTGGGCCAAATGAAGATGTGGAGTTATTATGAGGACGGTTGATCTACTTTAATGTTTGTGGAATAAGATTATATAATACAACAAGATCTATGGGCTGCAGGGGCTTAGATCCTATTTGTCCATTTACTATACAAAAAATGACACCAATCTAAAACACGGATGGGTCACGTGCACCATAAGAATAATTGAAAATGGGATGCCTACCGTTAAAGCATTTCAGATTTCCTATGGACCCACTTTGTTTTTATATGTCATTCAACCCATTTAAGAGATGTGTCGGCAAGGTGAATAGATAACCCGGTATTTCAATAGTCAAGTTGGCCACACCATGTGATTTTAATAACTTCCTGAATAGATAATACGGCCCATTTAAGAGATGTGCCCACAAAGGTGAAAGGATAATCTGGCATTTCAAAACTCAAGCTGGCTACACGCGTGATTTTAGTAGTTTCATGTATGATTTTATATCATGTGGTCCACCTTTTCTCTTAAAAGGCTTGATATTTTCTGTCATAAGGAGAAGACGAATGAGCACAAATGCTTACGTATTGAACAAGGTGTTCCAAATATGGGCAATATTGTTGATAATATTGTTAGGTCCACTTATTGGGCATGGGTAATATTATTGCTGATATTATCGGTATCGTTAGGTCAACGATATAGAAATTGCTAAAAATTTAAAAAAATTCAAATATTTATTAATATCGATAATATTCTAAGAAAGAATCTTTATAAAAGCTTCTTGGTATTGTAAACATTGGCAATACCATTGAAATACTAGTGATGATATATATCTCTAATACGTTGGAAACAACCTGAATATATATATATATATATGTGTGTGTGTGTGTGTGTGGGTGTGTGTGTGTGTTGGGTCCTTACTCTTGCTCGTGTGGTAGACTCTCAGGAGTTTCAACTCCCGGTCAAGGGTTCGTGTACCCATTGGTGGTGAAATCCCACTAGCGTGAGTTTGTGGGGTGTGTGTGCATGTTTTTTTTTTTTTTTTTTTTTTTTAAAAAACACCTAAAAATATGTGAAAATTAATATTAAAAAAATTAAATTTTTTCATAAAACCTAAAATTCTTCATAAATTTATTTTTGAAAATTTGTTCTTAAGTAATTTTGATCACTTTCGGTTTTTTGTTGAATTAAAGTTTGAATTTGGTGAGAAATCTTGACTAGAAATGAAAACGGTCCAAAACTTGAAGGTAATAAAAATCTATAGAAATATTTTTTTTTTTCAAATAATAGTATGGATTGCAATGGAAATCTCATACATAGATATGGATTTTAACATTTAAGTGAAACTTAGAGAAATTGATGAAATCTTAAATTTTCATTTTTAAATGTTTTATCAAAATTAATTAATGTGAAAATGTTTAAATATTATTACGTGTTGGCCATATATTGATTGGCTATGGCCATATATTGATTGGCTATAAAATATATATACTATTTTAACAACATATTGATAGACTCTTATAAGCTGAAACTTCATTATATATAGTTTTTTTTAAAAAAAATATTTGTAATACTTTATGCAGAATTATAAAATGACTTTGATGTACATTGAGTATGAAGATCAGATGAATGAAATAGGGCGTACCTTATTGGGATGTCATTGCTCTATTTGGGATGTTGAAGTCTTGCTCTCCTTACACCCTTAAAGAAGATGTGATGGGGCCGAAGCTTCCATCGACTATGTTGGATTGGAGACCCAGCCTAGTTTTATAGTTGTTGAAGGCAGAGGAGTTTGAGACCCATCAAAACTCCTCTCCTTATGGATCCACACGAATTGGCAATCCCAATTCCACTTGAATACTATTTGTGTGTTACAGTTCTAGCATCCCACTCCTTACACGAAATTTCTGAATGTATCACAACTTAGTGGGATCCATTGGTGCACCCGATCATATTATCTAAGCTTTATGATAATTCAGACCATTGATCAATAAGGCCCACCTTATAGAATTCTTACATTATCCACTTGGGCCACATTGATCATTGTCAATGATTAATCTTTAAAAAAAATATTTTGAAAACATGTTTTAATTTGAAGAAACATCTAAATGGTTAACTAATACAATTGTTGGATAATACGGGCAATGCTATGGCAATTTGGTCCATCAAGACTGTCAATATTAGATCGCGGTAGCCATTACAATATTTAATCTAAACGAAATGAGACTAAGAGCGGTTACAAATACTATCAATCTTAACGACATAGATCATGAACTTATAAGCTGAAAACTCATTATATATAATGTTTTTTTTTTATTATTATTTTTTCTTTTATTTTTTTTTAATATTTTGATTCTTACATGTGTTTTTAAACATCTTTTCAATGTTTCTCCAATATTTCTTTAAGAAGATAATATTTTTTCTGAGTATAAAAAAGATTCAGTATTGATGTCAAAACACGCTGATTTTCTCTCTCACATATGGATTGCATACTAAACAACCCAACTTTTAGCGTGTGGAACTTCTCTGGCCCAACATGATTTATGTGTTAGATCCACATTGTCTATCAAAAATTTCAGATTATTCTAGAGCATGAGCCCAAAAATGAGTCACATCTAAAGTTCAAGTCGATCAAACCACATAAAGCAGCGGGAATTAAATAACTAACATTGAAACCTTCGTAGGGTACATTGTGAGGTTTATTTACCATCTAACCTCTTCATAAGGTGACATACACTTGGATGAAGGGGAAACACAAATACCAGCTTATTAGAGCCTTTAATAGTCTTAAGAAGTTTTCAAAGATAGTCTTCCAATTCCTACTATTTCCTGTAGTGTGGCTCAATTGAGCTTTAGATCTCCTCTTTTTTAGTCCCATGCCCTAAAAGTTATTAAAAAAAAATGGATGGACAGTATGTATCTAATACATACATCATAATGGAGCCCATGAAAATTCCACATGTCAACACTTCCCGGTTTGGATGGTATATGAACATCATGAGAGCACTAAAAACTGCATTATGTAATGGGCCTATTTATTCTTAAATTGTAGAGAGACTAATCCCATTACAAGGAGAGTTGTAAAGGCAACGGTGCTACTAATAGGGGTGTACATCGAGTCGAACCGAGTCGAGCTGGCCTCGGCTCAGCCACTAGCTAACCTCAGCTCGAACTCGACTCAGCTCGGTCCTTGAGCCTGACTGGCCAGCTCGGCTCGGTTCGGTCAGCAGCTCGGGCCAGTTCGAGCCAAGATCGAGCCGAGTTCTACACTGCAGCATTTTCACAAATACCTAGATTGCACCTTCAAAATCTCACTGTATTTGAGACAACAACAATGGTTTTATAAGTATTTCATCCAACACCTTCTAAGCACCTTTTAAGCAACATAAAAATTAAGGAAAAAAAAAAAAGGGTGTTAGTTTCATATACATACCTTCCTTGCCACCGGCCACACTTCTTTGAGTCATTTCATCAAACACTTGGTGAGCAACATCAATATCAAAGTAACCGAGTCACCAAACTGGTTCGATTAGAATTTGATTCAAGCTGGGTTAGATCCAAATCGAGTCGAGTTGGGCTAGCTCGAACTCATTTTCGAGCTAAAAAAGTCAGCTCAACTCGGATCAAACTCGGCTTCAAACCAATTGAATCGAGCTTTTCGAGTCCAGTCGAGCCGAGCGAGCTAACCGAGCTGCTAGCTCGGTTCGTGTACAGCTCTAGGCCTACTAACTTGTCAAAGACGCTTCTTGGAATGCATCCCCACGAATTGCAACTGTATACCTGAGGACTTTAGTCATCGAATCTGGTTTATCTTCAAATGATCCAAACCGTTTATAGGATGGGTCTCACTTTGTACGGTGATCCCAATAAATAGAAGTTCCAATTTTGGATAAATTTGGCCCTCTTGTAATTTAGCTCTTTAGCTTTCAATGTGGAGGGCTACCATAGCCTTTGCATAATCAACGAATTAAAATACTAAAATACCGTAACCGCCTTAGAATACTGAGAGATATACAGGCAAACACCACACAATATCTTTCCCACCAGCATGCCACTTGTGTGGGACATCAGTGCCATGAAATTGGTAGGCCCCACTAGGAACACCCTAATGAAAGATCAGGGTCATCATCTGATCAGTTAGTGGGACACACCTCCATGTTGCGTGAGACCATTGGCTGGCCATTGATTTCAACGGTCTAAACGATCTGATGTGATCTTCATGGTGGGACTTTTCAGGTAAAGGAAATCGACTCACCCGCTTATCATTGACTAATCAAAACAGAGTAATGGGAAGAGGGTTTTGCCGGCTATGACTTTTCGGTGTCATCAGGTGGGCCTGCATCAAATCAACGTCTTATCTTGACGAGATAGAGATAAGGATCACCAACAGCAGAGATTTGTTGTTGGTGCTCCAACCATCTCGGGTCCTTTTCAACAAATCTCCGTCAGTCCCATTTCCACGCGTTGTCGCTGCTACAAAAATGAGAAATGTTCAAATACAAAATTGTTTTAGACCGTTCACATGCAACGTTTTCTTTCCCTTCAATGTATAACTTGCATAGAACATCGCAAATATTGGCCTGCACTACAAAAAATCACCCGACGGAAAAACCAGGTTGGTCCACTGATCAGATGGGCCACACCATCAAAGTCCATTGAGAGCCAAAGGTCTAACTCAATGTACAGGTGTGGCCAATCTAACGAGTGTTTTAGTTTGAATTTCAACCCAATCAATCTTTATGGTGGGCCCTGCCTTTTGCATGGCTCTGATGTTCGAAAAAAGCGATATATATGTTCCAGAAATGGTTGCATATGAACATTTGTTCACTATAGTCATGACTTTTCAGTTGACATTAATGTAGACAAATGAATAATCTAGAGAAAATTAGGTCTGTGGACCCCACCTTTTAGCCGGCTGGTTTTATGAAAGAAGACAAACCTTCTTTTGCAAGTTGGACCTCCAGTACGGAGAGCAAATTTGAGGATGAAAATACCCCTCGCTTTCGAAGAAGAGCGCTGACGCTCCTCCAGCCAAGAGTTGTACGAACGGCTCAAAAGATATCAAAGTTACATGCCCCACAATTATGTATTTATTATATCCACAACGTTCATCCATATTTAGAGATCATTTCGGAGCATTATCCAAAAAAAAAAATCATATCCAAATCAAATGGACCACACCACAAAGACAGTGGGAAAACTGATTTTCACCGTTAAAAATTTTGTAGGGCCCACCACTTGATAGTTAAATCTGTCTTATTTTACGTCTCAAACTTAATATGAGCTCGCCAAATCGATGGACGGTTTGGATATAACACAAACCTCATAATGGGACCCACAAAAGACGGTGGGATTACAACAGCAAAAAAAATTAAAAAAAAAAAATTTAAAAAAAAATTTATAGCTACGGATTATAACCGTAGCCATATCCGTAGCCAATAATAACAGCGAGGCAAACTAGAAAACGGCGGGGTAAACTAGAAAACGGCGAGGCAAAAACGGCGGGGCAAACTAGAAAATCGGCGGGGCAAACTAGAAAACGGCGAGGCAAGCATGAAAAACGGCGGGGCAAGCATGAAAAACGGCTGGGCAAGTATGAAAAACGGCGGGGCAAACTAGAAAAACGGCGGGGCAAACATGAAAAACGGCGGGGCAACTAAAAAAACGATGGAGCAAACATGAAAAACGACAGGGCAAGTATGAAAAACGACGGGGCAAGTATGAAAAACGGCGGGGCAAACATGAAAAACGGCGGGGCAAAACTAGAAAAACGGCGGGGCAAACTAGAAAAACGGTGGAGCAAACATGAAAAACGACAGGGCAAGTATGAAAAACGGCGGGGCAAGCATGAAAAACGGCGGGGCAAGTATGAAAAACGGCGGGGCAAGCATGAAAAACGGCGGGGCAAACTAGAAAAACGGCGGGGCAAGCATGAAAAACGGCGGGACAAGTATGAAAAACGGCGGGACAAACATGAAAAACGGCGGGGCAAACTAGAAAAACGGCGGGGCAAACATGAAAAACGGCGGGGCAAGTATGAAAAACGGCGGGGCAAGCATGAAAAACGACGGGGCAAACTAGAAAATCGGCGAGGCAAGCATAAAAAACGGCGGGGGAAACTAGAAAATCGGCGAGGCAAGCATGAAAAACCGAGGGGCAAACTAGAAAACGGCGGGAAAAAAATTTCATGTAACGTCGATATATCGACAATATGTCGATATATCAATATATCGGCGGGGCAAGCATGAAAATCGGTGGGGCAAAAAAATTCCATGTAACGTCGATATATCGACAATATGTCGATATATCTATATATCGACAATATGTCGATATATCGATATATCAGCAGGGCAAGCATGAAAATCGGCGGGGCAAAAAAAATTCCATGTATCGTCGATATATCGACAATATGTCGATATATCGATATATCGGCGGGGCAAGCATGAAAATCGGCGGGGCAAAAAAAATTCCATGTATTGTCGATATATCGACAATATGTCGATATATCGATGCTTGATTTTGTCGATATATCGACATATGGTCGATAATATCGAATTAAGTCCTCATTTGTCCAGCGACTTAACCAAAAAATTTCATGTAACGTCGATATATCGACAATATGTCGATATATCGATGCTTTATTTTGTCGATATATCTACATATTGTCGATATATCGATGCAGTCTGTGTTTTTTTTTTTTTTTTTTCCTTTTTTTTATATATGTTGCGTTGCTTTTGTGGGTCCCATCATGATGTCTGTGTTATATCCAAACCGTCCATCTATTTGGCGAACTCATATTAAGGCTTGAGACGAAAAATAAGATAGATCTAACTATCAAGTGGACCACACTGTAAAATATAGTGGGGAATTGAATGTCTACCATTGAAACCCTTTCAGGGGTTACAAAAGTTTGGATCATTATGAAATTTGTTTATCCTCTTCATCCAGGTCTTTGTGACCCTATGAATGAACTTAGATGGGGAGGAATTCTCACAAACATCACAGTGGGCCCCCAAAAAGTTTTTAATGGTTGATGCTCATTCAACACTGTTTCCTGTAATGTGGTACACTTGAGATTTGCATATACCTCATTTTTTGTCTCATACCATAAAATGATGTGGAAAAATATATGGACGGCATGGATGAAAAGCATACGTTATGGTGAGGCTCATAGACCACCGAACATCCACCATTGTGTGGTGGCAGGGGAGTACCCAATCCGTTTACATGAAAGGAGAGGTATTTTCGTCCAAAAATTCTGTCACCTCACGTGGAGGTCCAACTTGCAAAACAAGGTTTGTCTTCTTTCATAAAACCAGCTGGCTAAAAGGTGGGGTCCACAGACCTAATTTTCTCTAGGTACGCGGATTTCCCGCGACTTTAGCTGCTAGTTCGTGCGCTGGGTAGCTAGGTGGGGCCACCGTGATGTTTGTGAGAAATCCACCCCATCCATCCGTTACATGCGATCAAACATGAGCCAGATACAAGACTCACGAGAGGAAAACTGAGGAAAGAAATGCCTACTGTTGAAACCTTTGTGGGATACACCTTGATGTTTATACGCCATCAACACCGTTTATAAGCTCATTCATACTGAGATGAACTGAAAATACAAAAATATAAACCTGATATAAAACTTTTGTACCCATTCAAATTTTGGGCGGTGGTAGTTCAATCCCCACTGTTTATTCTCATGTTGCCCACATGAGTCTTGGATACGGTTCATTTTTGGTGTAATGTCTTAAAATGATCTCTAAAAATGAGTGAAAGGAGTGGATTTATCACAAACATCACAGTGGGCCCACCCAAATTTCCAGCGCAGGAAATCCGCGTCCCCAAGCATGGGAGGTGATTCTCCCACGGATATCAAAAGAAGACAAAACAAGGAGAATAATCTTGCAAGTGGAAATGAAACCATAATCTAACAGAGTATGGAACAACCATACACATTCACATACCTAATGTACACATGGCATGCATTTACTGCAATCCAAGTCATCTGCCCGCCGTGTATAATCCATCTATGGAAATCTTCTAGCTGATATTGAACTATGGACAATTTATGATTTTTGATCGTCCATTAATGACCACTGATCAGACGGTTTAGAAACCTCCAAGTGCAGTTATGTATTTGGGTTTCGTCCATGCCCTGGGTGTCTATGGTTTGGACAGTTTGGATTGAGGTTGATGCATGCCACGTGTACAGTGGTGATGTGTATGATATGTAATATGCCAGCTATCTTCTCATTCAATATTCTTGTACGAATAGACTCCTCTTTATGTTGGAAATTGATAGTCGGTCTTCGAAACAAGACAAACAGAAGCTGAGAAAACCCCACCTCAAGCTTCTTTACTCTGTAGAAACTATCCTCGACCCGATGTGTTGCACCGTACCATACACGGTTTTCGCCTTCTGAAAAGTGGGGCAATGATTCAGTGATCCAGTCCATTATTCTGCTTTGTCCTGACATAGATTGTCTATATCCCAAAAATCTATGAGATAGGATGATCGGACGCGGATTAGCTACTGATGGCTTCAGTAGCTATCTCGCAACTGAATTGACGTCACCAAGTTCTGTGGGCCCATGTATGTATTGTATCCACACGGTCCATCCATTTGGCAAGATCATTTTAGGGCAAGATCCCGATAATGAAGCTGATTTAAAGCTCAAATGTACCACATTAAAGAAAACAGCGGGGACAGTGACGCCCACCATTGAAGCCTTCCTAGCGCCCACCATGATGTTTATTTGGGATCCAGCCTGTTAATAAGTTCACATGGAAGAAGGGAAAACACGAATATTAGATTGATGGAAAACTTTTGTGGCCCCAAGAAGTTTTTAATGGTAGGCGTTCAAACCCCGCTTTTTTCTGTGATGGGGTCCACTTAAGATTTAGATCTGCCTTATTCATTGGCTCATACTCTAAAATGATCTCTCCAAATAGATGAACGGTGTGGATACACTGGTGGGGCCCAGAGAACTTGGTGAGGTCACTTCAGTAGCGAGATAGCTACTGAAGCCGTCAGTAGCTAATCCGCGTCCAGGATGATCGTAACCTTTCAAATTTTCGCTAACAAATAAACGGTCAAAAAGAGATATACAGCAGTTGCCTCGCTGTCAACCGAAAAGGCCCAAGATTGATGGTTGGGATCTTCTAACTTGGAAAGCTCCGATCCACCAGCAGTAGGACGTGACAAGCCAATGGTCTGGATCACTGAGACTTGGGCCCCACTAATGAGAACGGAAAGTCACGATATGATGTGCACCCACCAACGGAGACTATGAGTTGAAACCATGGCCATGCAATTTCATAGTAGTTGGTACTTCCATATCTGCTCACATCTTAAACATGATTTAATTACTTATCCGACCTCGAGTTGAAGGGTGACTCATCCGAGTCAACTCAGTCAGGCAAATTTGGAGGTGACTCATGGTGTCACATTGGATCCGGTTCGACCCATTTTGACTAAGATGAGGCGAGTCACAAACCGAACATATCGTTATACGACGCACATCACTAGCTACATATCTATGTCTTAGCTTATGATCTTAAGGGCTATCTTGTAATGCCATTTAGTTTAATTTTTGTTGAAGTATTTCCAGGAAAAAAAATTATTTCAATTAATATTTTAAAATTTAAATTCAAAAAAAAAATAATAATAATTCAAAATCCGTTGTTAATGCACTACCATTTTTATCATTTTTCCTTTGTTTTGATGAGTTCCAACAATAACTTAATCCTTTTCATTGTAAGAAATGTGTCACATAATTGCTAACTCATTAATTGTAATTAGAAACGGTTCATTCATAAATAAGTTTCTTATAATGGTCCATCTCTTGGGTGATCCATATAAGGGATCACATGGGTAGGATCTTTTTAAAAAGATAACACAAAAAGAAAAGAAAGAATTATTTTCTCTTCTCTTCTATCATGGGTAGAGGTGTACACGGACCGAGCTAGCTCGATTAGCTTGAAAAAACTTGATTCAACTCAGTTTGAAGCTGAGTTTGAGCCAAGTCGAGCTGATTTTTTGAGCTCGAAAATTAGTTCAAGCTGAGTTTGAGCTGGCTCCAGCTCGACTCAACTTGGATTGAACCCAGCTTGAATCGAACTCAGATCGAACCAGTTCGGTGACTCGGTTACTTTGGTATTGATATTGCTCACCAAGTGTTTGATGAAATGACTCAACGAAGTGTGGTTGGTGGCAAGGAAGGTATGTATATGAAACAAATACCTTTTTTTTCTTGATTCTTATATTGCTTAGAAGGTGTTTGATAAAATACTGGAAAAACCTTTGCTGTTGTTTTACATATAGTGGGATTTTGAAGGTGCAGTCCAGGTGTTCGTGGAAATGCTGCAATGGCGAACTCGACGAACTGGCCCGAGCTGCTGACCGAATTGAGCCGAGCCGGCCGGTCAGGCTCGAGGACCGAGCCGAGCCGAGTTCGAGTTGAGGTCAGCTAGTGGCCAAGCCAAGTCGAGCTAAGGCCAGCTCGACTCAGTTCGACTTGATGTACACCCCTAATCATGGGCATACAAAGATACGTTAACGTAGTGTTAGATGTTAGGTTTATTTACTGTTTGTATAAATTGAGAAAAACTATACCATCCGTTGTATCCTGAAAGTAGCACGTTGGGAGAACCTATTGCATTGGTCGAATCAACTAAGAGACGCGAACAATCTCAAAGAAAATAACATTGTCCACACCTCATCCTAGCATTAATCTATATTTGGCGATTCTAATTCTTCCAAACAGATCCAGAGTTCCAATTATTGTTTACTAATTACCAGCAACAACAATTTGTACCTTTAAAACAAGTTCAACTCTAGTTAATTAAGTTGTCCAAATCAAGATTTTGGTCTAGTGTTTGTTAAATGTTGGAACTCATAAAATGCAAGAAAAACAAGAATAGCTTAGTCTTTATTTTTTATTAGTAGGAATTATCCTTTTTACTATATATGATTGGGGCTTATTTATTCTCGTTATGATATAGATTGGAATGGTCACATGCAACACATATGCACTACAAGCGCCACATACAAATGTGACATAAGTGCCAAAATTCATCATTTAGGGGCATTTGGATCTTAAGTTACTTAAGATGAGTTTCTTATGCTATAAGTAGTTTATCATGGTTTCTACTTATTAATTAGATAAGTATATTAGTATATTTGGTAAACAACATACTTATCGGCCAAAAACTAGAAGAGCATGTTTGGCTTCTAACATCATAAGTAATTATCCCTCAAGTATGTTTGGTCCCCTCACATCCACCATCCATCATTTAGGGCCAACCTTTGATGTGGACCATTCTTTCTATGGTCCAAAGATGGGGCTATGCAGGGTACAGTGCCCACCTTGGTTGTGGGCCATTCATCATTATGGACCAACCTTTTATGTGCATTATTCATTATGTTCATTATGTAGGACCCGTCTTTGATGTTGGTCATCTATCATGTGGGGCCCACCATTAATGTTATTGTCTATCATGTAAGGCCCACCTACAATATCCACCACCCATCATGTCGAGCCCACCTTTGACATGGACCATCCATCATGTGGGCCATCCATCATGCAGAGCATGCCTTGGATATGGGCCACCCATCATTAGGGCCAACCTTTGATCTGGATCGTCCATCATGTGGGGCCCACAATGATGTTGATCATCCATCATGTGAGGCCCACCGTCATTAATTGCCCATCATGTGGAGCCCAACTTTGACGTAGGGCTCGCCTTGGATGTTGGTCATTCATCATTAGGGGCTAACCTTTGATGTGGACCGTCCATCATGTGGGGCCACCTTAATATGGGTCATCCATCATGTGGGGCCCAACTTCAATGTCCACTGCTGTAATGTCCTAGATTTTTGCTATTTTGAATTTTCAAAAACCCTTGAAAACTTTTGATATGACCAGCCTACGTTATCACTTATTGGCCCTTGATGCTCAAAGTGAGCCTATACGAGGGTGGTATCGGTAAAGAACCGTACAAACCCGATTAATCAACCGTAGGAAGTCAATGAATCCGCCCGATCACTTAAACATCGAGCTTACCCTTGAGATTTGTTCACGTAGCGTTCAAATTTATCTGACCTATCACTGACTAATTGAGATGACCATAACTAAATAAAGACCTGCCAAAAGCTGTGACAACTAGGAGTCAGATCTTAATTAACAAACTAAATCAATCCAGTTACTCCTTTAGCCTAAGAACCAACGGATTAGACTGACTTTAACCGAATCGTCATTTTCGCTAATTGCTAATAGGACACACTACAAACTTAACTAATCCAAACCCTAATCATTGTGCACAAGAAATCTAGATACCCAATTTATTCCAAAAATACTTTGATTATCTAAACAAGCTCTAAACTGCTCGTTAGCGGGCCACTAAACCTGAGACTATAGAAAGACATTCATCTTAGTGGGCTTGACATCCATCGCGAAACATCGAGCTGATGTCGTATCTCAAATTGTTCAACTATAATGCCCTGAATTTCGAGGGTCCAGCAAAGCTCGACTCCCGAGATTCCGAACATCACTTATGTCCTCTAGAAGATAGTTTTCTGATTTCTCACATTTTGATTGATTAAGCATGCATAGAATTTTACTAAACGACATATCATACTCCAAATTTAATGAAGTTAAGCAAATGCGTAAATCCAAAACATATCTACTTAAATATGTATACGTTCGACAAAATTTCTTTCAGATATGAGTTTGCGGCTAGGTTCAATATACACATGTATAAGTTCATAATGAACAAAATGTAGCAATGTAAATGTATTCAACTAAGTCCAGATGCCCAGCATTCCCTGTGTAATGACAGGCGGCCTACGTCGGCCTGCCCGAGAGTTGGAAGTAGGAGAACTCCTCCTCCTCATCTAAGAAGTCCTGCTCCAATGCATAGATGTCATCCGTACCTGCATCTACATCAGCGTTTGGTTGGTGTCGTCCCATAGTGGGAATGAGTGATCAACTCAGTAGTTCTATAAGGCAAAAGTTACACATGTTATCAAGTCAATCAATGCAGTAATGATAAGGTAGTCATAACAATCACTTCCTAACTATTCTTTTTAATGCAGGAATGGAGTGTAAGTAATGATGTATGCCCTCACCCATCAACACTCTCTCAACACGCGACTCCAACCACCTATTTCGCATATGACAACACTTCATCAAATGTGCAACTTCAACACCTTTCGTCACATTCTAACTAATGCGATGTGATGCATGGTCATATTAACCAAGTGATTAATTATGCTCATTCATCCAATAAGTTTGGGAAGCTAGGGTACCTCCCTTTTTAATATTGACCCAAATCAAACAATAGGCATCGGACAACTGCAGGGGTCCTTTCCCTGTGTTCTGGATCCATCTAGGCTCGTCACTCCTATATACAATGCATACGATAGGCAAGTTGTAAGAAGTGGTGCCCGTGGTCACTATGGGGAGGCTTGTCACCCCAGCGTAGGCCGACAGCACGAACACGGTGTCCTATACCATTATTCCCGGCTCACGAGTCTTAAGGATCGTGGTACCATGGTTAGAGGTGGATCTTTACATTGGTGAGGGGTACCTTAGATTCAAACAGTCGCATCTATATATGGTAAACACATAATAGGTCAACCGGTTCGTTAGGCAAGCTCGATTGGTACGGGCGCATGCTGACTTAATCGACATGGAGCGCATAAGTTCCCCTCGTGACCTAGCCACTATCTGCAGTCGTAGTACGACTCGTATTCATCGAGTTTACCCAAAGTGGCCAGACTATTTCGGCCACCCAAACATGGACGTTTACCGATTGCCTGGATTACGATTGTAGCCCCAATCCTATTCAAATGCTGCTAACAGCCATGTGTAATATCTATCCCAGTATTCGACAACCAATCCAAGTGGATTTCTCATTTGGGCATTTCATCAAACACATAGACCATATTAACTACAACTTGCATTTTATCAATTGATTACATAGAAAAAATATACATATGCATAAGACCACAAATAATCCTACCTTAATAATCATAACAAGTGCAAATCATCAACTATTTTTCATTTAAACAATTTATCAAACACATAGACTACGTTAGTTATAACTTACATTATGTCAATTCATTACACCAAGAAGTACATATGCAAATGACAACAATGAATCCTAGATTAATAGTCATGGCAAGTACTAATCATTTTCTATTCCCCATTTAGACATTTCATCAAACATATAGGTTGCTTCATTTACTTATTACAGTTCATAGATGTATCACATATAAAAATCGACGTGTTTAAGACAAGACGGTAACAATCATGGCAAGCATAAATCATTAGCTGAAATGAAATCATTAATAAACCGTAACCTAAGCGTTTATAGTCTGCACCTTTCGGTAATACGCTCGATTCGGACTCGGTCCTAAGACTATGTTTCCAAAAACGATACGTCGGGCACCTAGACGATTAAACGGGTTAGTCAGGTTGGAGAAAAACCATTCGGGAGATTTATATCACTATTAGGGTTGGTATTTTTTACCCTACGTTGTAGTTGGAAGTGTCTCGGTAGTGAAACGCGGCGGTGATTAGGCCTATGGATGCGTGGGGGAAGATCTCCCACAGTTACAGTGAATTTCCCCAAGTTTTCCTTTCTTTATTCTCTCTCCCCCCTAAGGTTTGCAAAATTCGTATGTGGGAGAGAGAGAGTGAGTTGGGAGCTATTTATAGCCCCAGATGAGGTGCAAATGACCCAAGGCCACTTTGTACTATGTTTATACCCTGTGGGTGGCCATTTCTGACGAATAGGACTCTTAGGGAGGCCCACGGCTCATCTACGTCATGGGGTACACTCCCTGACCATGGATCAACACTAGGACACGATTTCGGTGTGATCGGATAAGCCGATCGACCGTGGAGAGCCTGTGTCAGATCAACGGTCATACGTATCCAATTAGGGACACGGTTATACGGATATATGCAAGAAAATTTCCTTTCTTCATGTGTGAAGTTTGATCATAAACTAACGGTCCGAACTCCACAACTTTACATAAGAGCAAACGGCCTAATTCACTTAAGTTTCAGTTCATTTTCTTAGGATATTTGCATTTCTCACGCTCTCAACTCACAGTTCAAGTTAGGCATTTCTGGGCGCTATCTGGGCTTGGTTCCCACGATGGTTGTCAAGCCCAGCAGGACGGACATTGTCCTATAATTTCAAGGTCATTAGACCCCCGACATGCGGTCTGGGTCCCTTAAGGAGTTTCAGTGTACTCCCGAGAGCGACAGGCCCTTGGGATTTTTCCTAGGTCTTCAGGTGGTATTGAGCCAGTGGTACTCTTGATTCTAGGGCTCCCCATTTGTGAAAATGGTGGTCCAAGCTTAACTCACCGACTGCTTAGCATTTAATTAAATTCTGTCTAAATTATACAACCGAGTGTGGTCCTTGGGTTGTTCCGCCTGAGGTTGTACTCGGGTCTTTGTACGGATTTTTTCGGGACGTTACATCAACTTAGACCCACAACCCAAGTGCATAAGATGTATGAATGCCTTAAGTGAAAATCTGGAACTTAAGTGACACTAGTTACTTTGTTCTTTCATGAAGTTATAACTTTGTACCGTCAATTCAGGGCCAAATTTGGAGTACCGGCTAACGATATTTTCCCACACATATCCGTATGGTCGTGGCCCCCAAAGGGTAGAAAAACACTCCCCTAGGGCTAGTATAGTAAAAATTCAGCCCTTAGGGCCATGTATACCAAATCTGGCACTATATAAAGCCTTCATTTGGGTACCCCCTCCTCTCATACGAATTTCAACAAGAGAAAATGGAAAAAATGGAGATGAAAAAGAGGAGAAAGGAGGAGAGAGAGAGAGAGAGAGAGAGCTTGGGAGAGGGGTGTTGGGTGCACTTCCACCCTCTCATCCCCACTTTGACCGCCTCGCCGTAACAAAAGTCATTGTCGGAGCTTTCTTAGTAATGATTGGAGGTAAGTGTTGAATCTCACTTGTAATTTAGGGTTTGAACAGGTGGTATTGAGCCAGTGGTACTCTTGATTCTAGGGCTCCCCATTTGTAAAAATGGTGGCCCAAGCTTAACTCACCGACTGCTTAGCATTTAATTAAATTTTGTCTAAATTATACAACCGGGTGTGGTCCTTGGGTTGTTCCGCCTGAGGTTGTACTCGGGTCTTTGTACGGATTTTTTCGGGACCTTACATCAACTTAGACCCACAAGCCAAGTGCATAAGATGTATGAATGTCTTAAGTGAAAATCTGGAACTTAAGTGACACTAGTCACTTTGTTCTTTCATGAAGTCATGACTTTGTACCGTCAATTCAGGACCAAATTCGGAGTACCGACTAATGATATTTTCCCACACATATCCGTACGGTCGTGGCCCCCAAAGGGTAGAAAAACACTCCCCTAGGGCTAGTATAGTAAAAATTCAGCCCTTAGGGCCATGTATACCAAATCTGGCACTATATAAAGCCTTCATTTGGGTACCCCCTCCTCTCATACGAATTTCAACAAGAGAAAATGGAAGAAATGGAGAAGAAAAAGAGGAGAAAGGAGGAGAGAGAGAGAGCTTGGGGAGTGGGTGTTGGTGCACTTCCACCCTCTCATCCCCACTTTGACCGCCTCACCGTAACAAAAGTCATCGTCGGAGCTTTCTTAGTAATGATTGGAGGTAAGTGTTGAATCTCACTTGTAATTTAGGGTTTAAATAGGTGTTTGTCCCTAATCTCACAAGCCTGTATGCTTGTTTAAGCCTTTCAACGATGTTTTCCTAACACCCTAACCCTACGAGCGCCATGAGTTGAGCAGATCATCACAAGGTGCGAACCATTATGCCTAGGTTTCCATTTATCGACCCTTGAGGGTCTTAGTTAATGATCTCTTGTGGTAAACGGTTTGTAATAGCTAGCATGTTCATATTTCATGTTTGATTGTATTATGTGTCATTGGTTGTTTATGGATACCTACATATTTGATAAAATGCATATGTGATTAAAAGTGTTATTCTAATGATGCTCATCTGTTTGATTGAATGCTTGATTAAACATGTTGATTTGTTGATGTTTACATGTTTGATTAAATGCTCTAGTGAATGTATTACTCTATTGATGCTCACATATTTAATAAAATGCCCAAGTGATTGTGTCATTGAATCTATGTTATGAGGACATGACGAATTGCAAGTCCGTAATGTTATTTAGGATTGCTTATGATGTGGGGTCAGTTGACTAATGTTCACAACCTAAAGTGTAGGGTTGCGATGCAGTAATAATCTCAGTGAGACTAAGGTCGAATCCATATGGACTAATCTCGTGAGTAATTCTAAAAGCAACTAGAAGTAAAACTAGAAGAAGATGTAAACCTAAATCTGAAAGTGTAGAGAGAGTAATTGTGAATTATTTAACTAAAACTTAAGAATTCAAAGGTGGGAACTAGGGTTTCCAAGGATCCACTTATAGAGATCAGGGAGATTTATGCTTGATTAAAGGACACAACTGGAATCGGAGTCATATCTTATCTAGTTGGAAGATTTCTCAGTAAAACCAAATCTAAACTTCCTTTAACCTAATTCTCAATGGATGAGATTTATGAGAACTGGAAGTGATTCCATCACAAAACCATGCCCAACAGACAATGGCTCACAATAGGATATACCAATCTCATAACCAAACATAAGATGATCATGAAGATTAAAAGGGATCCCATTATCCAACCATGCCCAAGGGACGATGGTGAATAACAAGATTTCTAATTTCACAATCTCAATACATGAAAAAATCATACTAAAAGCTATCGTAGATCTATTGTAATTTAAGTCACAACAAACCATTAAAAAATTAAAAATATTTCTTAAATATCAAACTAGAATCAAAGAGAGTTCAACATAAACAGAATCAAAGCAATAGAAAACATCTCATCATGTTACAAGCTTCACCTCTTAGCCCTAGCTAAGAGGTTTAGCCAACCATAGATACGATTGGATCTAAAACCCTACAAAAAAGCATGAAAAACTAAGGAAGAAGAAGAACGCTTGGCGACGGCTCTCCATGCTTTTCTCCACTCCTCAAACCCTAGATTATTGATAGATGCCCAGGGATGCCCTAGTGACTCCTATTTATAGTTGTACAACACCTCCTTTCGCACCTCTTTGGAAAATTTTGAAAATTGCCTCAAATTTATGCACTCTACGTAACTTCGCACGATCCGTTCGATGACATCGATCAGGCTTCGATGTCATTGAAGGTGTCTTTTATACATACTTTTTTTTGTGCTTTTGTAGCTTCATCCGAACTCTGCAACCTTCGATGTCATCGAACATTGTTCGAGGAATCGATAATGTGTCCAAAACAGTGCAGAGAGTTATTCTAATTTCTTCAATAAATTCAATGTCATCGAACAGATCTTCGATGTCATCGATGAGTGCTTCGAGTAATCGATGTCATCGAGCAGATTTTCGATGTCATCGAGGAGTGCTTCGAGTAATCGAAAATGGTGCCCAATATGTCCAGCGAGTTTTGTCGAAATTCCATGAAAAATTCGATGTCATTGAGCAAAGCTTCTATTCATCAAACAAGTTCTCAAGTCATCGAAAAACGTCTTTAATGTGTCTAGTGACCAACTCGATTTTCCTTCATAATTGCAATGTCATCGACCTGTGTTCGATGTCATCAAATGTGTCCTCGATGTCATCGAACAGTGTTTGATGACACAGTAAATCTATATTTCGCACTTGGCCTTTCGGCCTCGTTCTTTCTCCACTTGGTTTTCTTGAATCTTCGGACCTTGAAATTTTCAATCTTTGTCTCCTAAGATCCATTCTTTGCCTCGACGATCTTTGAGCGTCAAATCCATGCTTTTAGCACATTTTCCAATCCAAGCTCTTAAATTCACCTTGCAACACAAACATGAGTAAAATAAGACATTAAGCAGTATCATGTTCATAAAACTAAGATATAAAAGGGGTCCAATATACAATATTTAACCCTCAACAGTTAATCGCCTAAACTAAAAAGGGTGGCCCGAGTTAGGGTGGCCACCCTAGGCTTGTTTGATCGACCTGGGTTGAACACGGATGACCGACAGTAGGTGGATAACACAGGTTGTTTGCACCCAATGCTGGTTGCATCAAGATTCTCCCAGGTCAATCAAATTAGTCCACTAGTAGTCTGATCATGTGTGCTCATGATGTATGACACAACCAAATTGAATCTAAGATACCCCGTTCCTAATGGATGAGTCCATTAATAATCGTTAGTGCGATATGATCTCACTAAGACTCATGAACCGGACATGGTGGTATGGAACACCATGTCCAAGCTGTCGGCCTACATTGGGGTGACGAGCCTCCCCGTAGTGACCAATGAGCACTAATATAGGTGATAGATCATTGTTCGAACGACCCCTGTCAAATTACCCAGCCGATGGTTCCATGCTAGAGTATTGTTCGAACGACCCGAGCGTGAATGGAATTGGGTGATGAGCCTTTTTCTTTATGTATTTTGGTTTTATGCGACAACCCTGTACCTCAGAATTGAGTGATCATACCCAGTATTGGGTGATGATTCATATCGAGTTAATCCTTATACATTTAGGTATCATTCCGTACATTTAAAATTGTTAATTCGTGATATACACAGGTGATACTTAAATTTAGATCAAGAGACACTGGTGAGGAGCCGCTACGTGCCCCAACCAGCCATGTGATCCGAATAAAGACTAATGATATTATGTCAATATCGTAGCTTCGTCAATATGTTGGATGAATTACTCAGCTAACATACGCATCAATCGCATTGCATTAGATAAGATGCGGCGATTTAGCATTAGAGTCGGGTGATGAGGAAGTATTGGCATTTGCAAAATAGGCATTGAAGTTGCGTGTGAGGGAGTGTTGGATTGAAATTTGCATGCATCATTACGTAATCTCATTCGTGCATTTAATAAGAGTATTTAGAAAATATTAGTTTTCTTGTTTTATCATTATTTACGCTAATTAGGTTCATAACATGTGTAACTTAAAACTAATGGAACCACTGAGTTAACTACTCACTCTCACCTGGGACGGTGTTTTAAAACACCAACTAGGCAATATTATTTATGCAGGTACGAGTGAGACCTCGGATGGGTAGGCATACATCGGCTCGTGCCACCGTCGTTATGTTTTGGAGGATAGAGTGAAAATTGAAACTTTACACTTTTATCATCTTGGGTATGTATATTGTGGCTTGTATAATCCTCATTTGGGTGAACACTACTTTTTCTATTGAATTTTAACTGTTTGCCCTAAATTCTGAATTTTTCATTATCTCTACCTCGCTTTGGATCCGTTAAGTGAATTGCGTTACTCTGATTATCCGTGTGTGGAATGAATGTAAATCTGAATGAGGTTACGTGTGCATTTTCAATGGGTTAATACCCAGGAACTCGAGATCGAGGTCTTTGTACTCGGGTGCTGATTTTTAGTGTCACACCCCAAAATTCGGGTACCCGAATAGGGTGTTCAGGACCCGAATTCCAGACCCGTGACCTAATATATATATATATATATATATATATATATATATATATATATATATATATATATATATATATATATATATATATATATATATATATATATATATAAGGTATGACAATTTCATATGCATTTCCTTTTTTTTTTTTCACACCATAGCCCAACACTTTAAAATCAAAACATAAAATAAAATAACTAATTACATAATCTGTTATTATATCGATGCATAATTATTTAACTTAACATAAAGTAAGAAAATCAAGCCAAATATTACTACATTCAAAGTTCTAAAATAAAATAAAATTTATCCTATGTAGAATGACATGCCACATGCATCTAACCACATTACACGCTCCACTACTAATAGTAGTACCCTGCATCTTCAAAATATTCATAACCTGAAACGGTTAAAACATAATGAGTTGACAACTCAATAGGATCACATCAATCCCGAGTTGAAAATCTCACAAATATTACCAAATTTAATCTCGACATATTAATCAAAATAAGACGAACATTAGACGTAAAATCATAGTAAATAATTTGACATTCATGAATATGGAATGAATAAATTGTTTGACATAGATTTTCTATAAATACTAAGATTTGGGGTGTCCAAAACACTCATGTTTGCTGATCCTTTTAGGGGATGACCCACGACAGAGCACCGGTGTTGATCCTTTCAGGGTATGACCTTCGGCAGAGCACCAGTATAACCTTTTAGGGACAAAACCCCAGGGTAGTGCACCCGTGTGTACTGATCCTTTTAGGGAATCACCTAAGGCAGAGCACCCATGCCGATCCTTTTGGGAATGACCCTGGGCAGAGCACCCATATGAATCATTGCATAAAAGAATAATTGTTCACATACGATGCATCTAATTTACAAGGAAACATTGTGACAAATAATATCAGAGCACCCATAACAAATAATATGGTGATCCTTTTAGGGCACAACACACGTAAGAATAATTGCATAAAAATAATAATTGTTCACATAATAAATATTCGTCATCACCATTAAATAATATCAAATGCAAATAATAATAATAATAATATTTACATTGGTTCAGTAGTAAAATAAAGAATTTATAACTCCTTTCATTGGGGAAAGCTTCTATGAACACATGATCTCCCACACAAAACTCTAAGTCTCTGCGTCGATTATCTACATATATATTTTGGCGACTTTGGGTAGCGTGCATACGTTCTCGAATGATGTCAATATTCTTGAAGGTCTCTTGAATAAGTTCTGGTCCCAACAATGTCCTTTCTCATACTTCGGTCCAGCAGCTTGGTGATCTGCAGGGTCTTCCGTATAAAGCTTCAAATGGTGTCATACCAATGCTGGCTTAGTAGCTATTATTATATTCAAATTCCACTAGCGGCAGATGATCGTCCCAATTGCCCTTGAAGTTGAGAATGCAGTTGCGTAACATATCTTTTAAAATCTTATTCGTCCTTTCTATTTGTCCATCAGTCTGTGGGTGAAATGATGTGCTACAATCGAAAGTAGTTCCCAAAACTTCCTGTAGACTTGCCTAAAACCGTGATTTAAACATAGGATCTCGGTTGGAGACGATGGATACTAAAGTACCATGAAGTCGGACGATCTCTTTAATATAAATTTTACTCAACTCCACTACAGATGCAAAAAATTTAGCGGAATGAAGTATGCGGATTTGGTTAACCTATCCACGATCACCCATACAGTGTCATGGTGTCGACCTGTCTTCGAAAATCCAACTACAAAATCCATGGATAGATGCTCTCATTTCCACTTAGGGACCGGTAACGGTTGCAAGAGTCTTGGTAGTCTTCGATGGTTTGCCTTCACTTGTCAACAGGTCGCACATTTAGATACGTACTCAGCGATTTCCCGCTTCATGTTGTTCCACCAATATTGGCGCTTAGCATCGTGGTACATTTTAGTCTCCCCTGGATGGATAGTGAATCTTGATCTATGAGCCTTATACAAATCTCTTACTTCAAATCAGGTTCGTTTGGAACACATAACCCTCTACGAAACCTAATCTCTTCATCAGTGCCAATTCGCCATTTTGCATTCTCCTTCTCCATTCCTTCTACTCCTTTTTGTAGCCAAACGTCTTCCTTCTGAGCTTCTAAAATACGCCGAATCTAAGAGAAAAGTTTATCATGATCTAATCTCAATTCTAAAGATTAATAAGTTAAACTTAGCTATTAAACTTAAGAAAATTAAAATAAAATTACACACCAGGGCAGGCTGTGCTACTAGGTTACTTAGATGCACCTAAGCAAGCTGAAGTTGCAGATCGAAATCCTTGATGACATTTAACATCTCCCACTCTTTGATCATTAGGCTGGCCACAAATCTTCGTGTCTTTCTGTTTAGGGCATCGGCCACAACGTTTGCTTTTCTTGGGTGATATGAAATATCGAAATGGTAGTCTTTCAAAAATTTCATCCATCTTCTCTGACGCATATTCAATTTATTATAATTAAAGAGATACTTTAAACTCTTATGGTCTGAATATAAGTCGAATTGTTCCCCATATAGGTAGTGCCTCCAAATTTTTAAAACAAAAACTACTGCTGCTAACTCCAGATCATATGTCGGGTAATTTCACTCGTGAGTCTTTAACTGCCGTGATGCGAATGCAATAGCTTTGCCTCCTTTGATAAGAACACATCCTAATCCCTGATATGACACATCGGTATAAACGACGAATCTTTCTCCTTCGGTCGGTAATGCCAGAACTGGGGCTGATGTCAACCACTTCTTCAGTTCGGTAAATGCATGCTCATAATCTTGATCCCACTTAAAGTTTGTATTCTTCTTAGTTAGATTAATTAGGGGTCTTGATATATTAGAGAATCCTTCTATAAATTTTCAATAGTAACTAGCAAGGTCGAGAAAAATTCGCACTTCTGAGACATTCGAGAGCTGCTCCCATTCTAATATTGCTTCAATTTTCGCTAGGTCCACAGATATTCCTTTCTCTAACACCACATGCCCCAAGAATTTTACTTCATGCTTCCAGAAGTCACATTTTGATAACTTGGCATACAATTGATTTTCCTTTGACGTTTGCAGAGCGGTCCTGAGATGTTCCTCATGCTCTTCATGAGTCTTGGAGTATATAAGAATATCATCGATGAATACAATAACGAATCAATCTAAATAAGGTTTGAATATCCGATTCATAAGATCCATAAATACCGCTGGAGCATTTGTCAATCCAAATGGCATTACCAAGAACTCATAGTGCCCGTAACGATTCCTAAAAGCCATCTTGTGCATGTCCTCATCCTTTATTTTCAACTGATGGTAACCTGACCTCAAATCTATTTTAGAAAAGAACCTTGCTCCTTTAAGTTGGTCAAATAAATCATCAATCCTTGGAAGATGATATTTGTTCTTGATTGTTACTTTATTCAACTGACGATAATCAATACGTAATCTTATAGTTCCATCCTTCTTCCTTACAAATAAGACCGGTGCTCCCCATGGCGACATGCTTGTTCTAGTGAAACCTTAATCTAGCAACTGTTGGATCTGATCCTTTAATTCTTTTAATTCTACAGGAGCCATGCGATAAGGTGCTCTAGAGATGGGTGTAGTTCCGGGCATTAGATCGATACTGAAGTCCACATCTCTCTTTGGAGGTAACCATGGAATGTCCTGAAAAACTTCTTGAAACTCTCTAACCATGGGTATTTGTTCAATCCCTTCTTCTGATTACTCGATTCCCACAATAGCCGACAAACCAATCGGCGCTTTCCTTCTTCGTGTCCCACAAATTTCAGTGGAGATCGTCCTTCTATGTTCAACGTAATCGTCTTCTTGAAAAATCTATCTTGGCACGATACTGGGACAACCAATCCATTCCTAAGATGACATCATATTCCCTCATAGACATAATTATGAGATTTTCTAGTAGTATTTTATTTTTAATTATGATAGGGCATTCTTCACATATTTGCTCTAAATTCATGGACTTACTGAGAGGGGTTGCTACGATAATTTTCTTATCTAATCGTACGGGTGATATACCAAGTGAGTATACGAAGAAATAAGATATAAATGAATGTGTACCTCCTGAATCGAATAATGCTCTGGTAAGAGAGGTGTAAGCCAAGATAGTACCTTCCACCACATCGTTAGTAGTTTTAGCACCATGTTGAGGAGTGATATCTGTAGGTTGTGTTGGGTCCTCATAAGCAGAAGCAGTAGTCTCATACATTTGTGCAACATCATCTTAAGGTGGCGTTGGATCCTCATACTCCTGAAGTTGGGCTGGATCATTTGTGAATGAAGATAGAACATAAACACGTCCTTGAGCTTGAGGTCGGGGCGCCTGACTTTCTGGCCTCAGTTGCTGATATTGGAGAGGCTTGACCTATTGTTGCGATTGTTGAGGTGGTCTCGGATAAGCTTGGGGGGTCCAGGCTGCTGGGATCGTGGATGTAGCTGTGCAGGCCTCTGAGGATAAGGTTGTGTTGGTCTCGCAGTTGGCTGAATGATCCGAGGGGGTGGTGGAGGTCGTTGATACGATGTAGACGGTGCATAATGAAGAGGCGGCCTGTAAAACGATCGTGGCGGTCCTTAATTCCCTGGATATTGATGACGAGGTGGTAGAAGACAATGGCGGGCAGGATGACCCACATTTCCGCAGTTATGGCAAGTCCTAGTGAATTGGGTTGAAAGTTGCATAGTGGCATGCCTGGGCACTGATGTTGGCATCATCTTCTGCCGCTTAGTTGCTTCATGTTGTGTGAGAGATGAATGGGGCGTGGTCCTGGCTCCACTCCTCATGTCCTTCCTCGGCTCGCGATTCTTCCAATGCTCATTAAAGTCCTTTTCTATTACCCTGGCACGTTCCAGTGCTTCTCCATACATTTTAATAAGAAATAGCGCTGGTCGAGTACGGATAGAAGGTTTCAGTCCCTCAACAAACTTGTACCCTTTACGAAGCTCATCTGGTATGAGAAATGTCGTAAATCGTGCCAACTCTGTAAACTTTGCATCATATTGACGCACGGTCATATCTCCTTGTTCTAATTTCATAAATTTTGTAACCTTTTGAGCACACACGGTCATATCTCCTTGTTCTAATTTCATGCTGGAAAGTATTTATCTTCAAACTTTGTGCAGAATTGGTCTCATGTCCACCTTTCTATTCTCGGGTTCTCCCTGGTCATAGATTCCCACCAATGATCGGCTTCTCCCTCCAACATATATATTGTTAATTCAGCCTTTTGTTGCTCGTTACATGTCATAGCTGAGAAAATTTTCTCCATTTGCCTTTTCCAACCTTCAGCTTCACTTGGGTTAGGCCCACCTTTAAATGTAGGCGGTCTTTGCCTCTTAAAGTTTTCCAACAAGGACCCCGTCCCTTCAGGGGATACAAGTGTCAATTAAGTGTACTCCTGAGATTGAGTTATAAGCACTTGTGTTCCCATAAATTAGGCAAATCCTTCCATCGCCTGGAGGATCTTGTCAATAATTGCTCCTTACCGAGCTGCATCGGTTACTTGAGTCTTCGATGTGGCCCCGAGGTTCATACTCTGACCCGTCATAGCCTAGGATAAATAAAGGGAATTATAAATTTTACTAAATAATTTTAAGATTATAAGAAATTAGATGGTTCAATGTAGGTATACATGAAGATTTAAGAGAAGTTGAACTAAGATGTAGTTTAGAATTATGTGTAGAAATTTCTGGTCATAAGGGTGTTATTCTAATTTATATTTTTGATATTTTTATACGTTATTTTAACTTAAAATTTTTTACATAGATATATCTATAAGTCTACTATATCTTTGTAAATTTTAATAATATTTTGAAGCCTATAAAATTTTAAAAATTCAGAGAGTACACGCTGTCCAGATTTGGATGATTTCTAGACAGGTTTTTCTTAACCTCAAATACATATATCAAGGGTTAGTATTTTTAATTTTTGTCTATTTTTTAATAAAATTATACTTATCAAGATTCAATTGAGTTTTTAAATCACCTCAATCAGAGTTTTAGTTAAATAGTTATGATTTTTCAAAGTCAGACATTTTATATTGATTATTGCTGCCCAACCTAAGAAATAGTTAGAAAAATTCTCAAAAAATTCTTAACGTCTAGATTTGATTTTGTATGTTAATATACAGCCTAAATGGGATCTAAGTATTATATCACAATAGATTAAAATGTCCTACGTATGTATTCTAAATTTCTCATCTTCTAATTAAGGCAATTTAGAAAGACTTAGAGCGAAATCTCTATTTTAGGTCCAATGTTAAAGATCAACCTAGCTTTGATACCAACTTTGTCACGCCCCAAAATTTGGGTACCCGAATAGGGTGTCCAGGACTCGAATTCCAGACTCGTGACCTATAAAAAAAATATAAGGTATGACAATTTCATATGTATTTCCTTTTTTTTTTCATACTATAGCCCAACACTTTAAAATCCAAACACAAACTAAAATAACTAATTATATAATCTGTTATTATATCGATGCATAACTATTTAAGTTAACTTGAAGTAAGAAAATCAAGCCAAACATTACTACATTCAGAGTTTTAAAATAAAATAAAATTTATCCTATGTAGAATGACATGCCACGTGCATCTAACCACATTCCACGCTCCACTACTAATAGTAGTACCCTGCATCTTCAAAATATTCATAACCTGAAATGGTTAAAATATAATGAGTTGATAACTCAATAGGATCACATCAATCCCGAGTTGAAAATCTCACAAATATTACCAAATTTAATCTCGACATATTAATCAAAATAAGATGAACATTGGATGTAAAATCATAGTAAATAATTTGACATTCATGAATATAGAATGAATAAATTGTTTGACATAGTTTTTTCTATAAATACTAAGATTTGGGGTGGCCAAAACACCCATGTGCGCTGATCCTTTTAGGGGTTAACCCACGGCAGAGCACCGGTGTTGATCCTTTCAGGGTATGACCCTCGGTAGAGCACCGGTATAACCTTTTAGGGACAAAAGCCCAGGGCAGTGCATCCGTGTGTACTGATCCTTTTAGGGAATCACCCAAGGCAGAGCACCCGTGCCGATCCTTTTGGGAATGACCCTGGGCAGAGCACCCGTGTCGTGCTGATCATTTCGGGAATGACCCTAGGTAGAGCACCCGTAAGAATCACTGCATAAAAGAATAATTGTTCACATACGATGCATCTAACTTATAAGGAAACATTGTAACAAATAATATCAGAGTACTCATAACAAATAATATGGTGATCCTTTTAGGGCAGAGCACCCATGAGAATAATTGCATAAAAAAATAATCATTCACATAATAAATATTCATCATCACCACTAAATAATATTAAATGCAAATAATAATAATAATAATATTTACATTGGTTCAGTAGTCAAATAAAGAATATCCTTCAATAGTGAATTGCTTATGAATCTTTCAATGTCTAGATTATATAAAGCAATTTCTTATGAATCTTTCAATAGGGATTGATCACCTACCTGCTATGGAAAAATTGTGTGATGGGAGAAAAATAATCTGAAGCGATACTTATTTTTACATATACTAGCTTGGATTGATCAACTCTGAACTCGATGTTGAACCCTCACGGATACTCTCCCTTCTCCTGAGCTCTCTTTTTCTTCTCATAGATTTTTCTATGGTTTTCTCTTGGTAACATGAGAAATAGGGTATAAAAATGATGTCAGGTAAGTTGGTGGGTTCTGAGTTTAATGGAAGGTTTAGATTGAGGAGTGAGTCCCACCATGATGATGGCAATCATGGGTGATGGGTTCCCATCCGCAACCGTACCGCGGAGAAGTGGGAAAGAGAGAGAGAGAGAGAGAGGAGAGAGAGAGAGAGAGAGAGAGAGAGTCGTGGAGGATATGGATGCACATGGTGACGCACGTCACTTTGCTTTGGTTTTTTTTTTGAGAATGGGCCCCACAGGAATCATGTGATAAATCCAATCCACACCGTTCATTAGTTTTGCCATTCAAAGTTAGGGCATGAGCCCAAAAATGAGGGCCATCCACAGCTCAGGTGGGCCACACCAAAGGCAACAGTGGAACCCACTGTAAATAAAAACGGAGTATTACATTCAGGGCGTTATAACTGCCCATCATGTGGAGCCTACCTTTGATGTGGATCGTGCATCATGTAGGCCCCACCTTTAAAGTGAGTCATCCATCATATCGCCTGCTTTGGATGTAAGCATTTTATCATTATGGGCCGACATTTGATGTGGACAATCCATATGTGGGCCTACATTAATATAGAGTCATCCACCATGTGAGGCCACCTTTTATGTGGACCGTCCGCCATGTGAGCCCCGCCCCCAATGTGGACAATCCATGTGAGGCCTCCTTTGATCTAGACCATGAGAGAGAGCCTCCGTTAAATGTATGTTGATCTCCTCCCCGTACGTATCCTCACATACATACTACGGTGCAAGTGAAGCATAGTTCCTCTAGGATTTGTCAAATGCCCTACAATGTGGTGGTAGGACTGTACAGTTAGAGAGATGTATTCAATTAAATAATGTTTTGGGTATTTCTTATACCGGTGAGAAAAGGATGTAAGCATTGAATTTGTGTTTTTCTTGTTTTAGTTGAGAAATTTTTATTTTGTTTTTTGTTATTATTAATGTCATGTGAAGTAGATATGAACATTTGTTCACCAAATTCATGGTTTTTCAGTCGACAATCTTTCTTCCGAAGTCAAGTCGAAATGAATAATCTTGCTATGAAAAAAATAAAAGAAGAAAAATAACCTTACAACTGAAAGTGAAACCATATTCTAATAAAGTACGGAACAATCATACACATTCATGCACCAATGTACACATGTCATGCATGTACTGCAATCCAAATCATCTGCCCACCGTGTATAATCCATCTATGGAAATCTACTAGCTGATATTGCACTATTGACAATTTATGATTTTTGATCGTCCATTGATGAACACTGATCAGACGGTTAAGGACCTCCAAGTGCAATTATGATTTTGGGTTCTGTCCGTCCACTGTGGATCTATGATTGGAACAGTTTGGATTGAGGTTGATGCACGCCACGTGTACTACGTCCATGTGTCCGATATGTAATATGGCAGCTATCATCTTATTCAATTTTCCTATCCTAGTAGGCTATTACTGTTGAAAATTGATAGTCGGTTCTTCGAAACCTGACAAACGTGAGCGGAGAAAACCCACCTATCAGGGAAACGGATTGGCTACTCCCCCTGCCACCAGCCAAGGGCTGATGGTTGGTGCTCTGTGGGCCTCACCATGATTTATGTGTTTCATCATCCATTCCGTCCATCTATTTTGCTAGATCATTTTATGGTATGAGACCAAAAATTAGGTATATAACAATCTCAAGTGGACCACATTACAGTAAACACTGTTGAATGAATGTCGACCATTAAAAACTTTTTGGGGGCCATAAAAGTTTTGGATCAAGCTGATATTTATTTTTTCCCTCATTTGGGTCTGTATGACCTAATCAACAGATTGGATGTCAAATAAACAGTACATTAGGCCTTAGGAGAATTTTAATGGTGGATATACAATCACTATTGTTTTCCTGTGGTGTGGTCTGCCTGAGATTTATATTCATTTCATTTTTAGTATCAAGCCTTAAAATGATCTATAAAAATGGATGAACGGAATGGATGAAACACATACATCATGGTGGAGCCCACAAAGCACCGACCATCGGTGTAGGGGCTGGTGGCAGGGGGAGTAACCAATCCGTTCTCACCTATCAGGGCCATCCTCGGCTCAATATTTTGCAGAGTACTATACTTGGTTTTTCCCTTCTGAAAAGTGGGGGCAATGATTTAGTGATCCAGACCATTGCTTTGTTGTATCCTAACATTCAGTGTCTTTATCCCAAATTTTTCGAGATAGGATGATAATAACCTTTCAAAATTTTGCTTACAAATATACGATGAAAGAGAGAAAATACGGCATGGTCAACTGTAAAGGGCCAAATTGGTGGTTAGGATCTTCTAACTTAAAAAGCTTAGGTCCACCAATAGTATTACATGATTGGATATTGGTCTCGATTACTGAGCCATTCGCGGATAGGATTCTACTCAGTTTGAACTGCCTTAGGCGAATTACATCTTATTATAATAAATTTATTAAAATATTATTATGAGTTGAACTTCTTTTAAGCCCATACATAAGAGTAAATAAGGCAGAAGTGATTATGGATTCTTGGAGAGCTATTTTCGATATTTTACTCATAAAAAAGAGGCTTTTAGGATACGTTTCATAGGAGGAAAAGGTATATTTATGAATTTGATGGATAATTTTCACTTATTACACTAGTCAAAAGAGGATTTCAAGAGGAGTTTTCTTCTTAAAAGAACAAGGATTACTAATTCAAAGACTTCCTCATGATCTGTCTTGTTTTCAAGATGAGAAGATTTATGCTAACATATGTAATGATTGAGGGTTTTCTTTTTTAAGTTTAGATATGAAGGGATTTTGTTATATTATTTGAGAATGTATAATTTATACTTTATTCTTTGTAATTGATCTTTAATTATAGTGGATTATTCTTTCTTTGGCCTGCATGTAGATATAACCCAAGTGGTAAACCACGTGTACTCTGTATTTTTGTAATTGATTCTTTGTTTATTCTCTTCTTTCTATTCATTATTACACAATCCTTACATATTCAACGTATCATTGGAATTAAATGGTATTTGAATTTGCTGGCGAGTTGATTGGCCGATGGTTTTAGCCACATCAATATTATTAATCAAATTATTGATATTGTTATCACTTATCACTATCTACATATTTATATCTTAGCCGTTGATCTCGAGGTACTATCTTGTAATAACAGTAGTTTAATTTGTACTTAAAAAACTATAAGTTCATCTCTGGTTAGTGTTGTATTATATTTCTGACCATTTCTGGATCTAGATAATTAAGAAAGGACACGTGTCATTACATGGAAAGATGTATCATGTGAAAGATCTTTGAAGATACTTGGAACACTTTTTACGGAATTACAACTGTCGATGTTTGAATGATACATGTCATCTGATGATGAGGCGCAGTCGAGGCATCCAGAAGTAGAGCGTGAAAAAGTGAAAAGAATGGCTAAAGGGACACGTATCGATAAAAGATTGAATGATATGGAAGACTGACGTGATGACGAATCAACTATCATAATCGTTGAATGTAATGAGAAATGTCTGAAAGTTAGCCACGAGAGAGACTTATAAATTTTAAGGAATCTAACAAAGCAAATCGTCTCATACCAATCCAATCAACCAAATCACATTATCTTTCCTTATCATAATTAATGTCTTAATTCTATTTTAAAAGTAATGATAATCCAATAGCAATAATCCTTAGTTGTAATTTAGTAGCAATAATCTTTAATTGTAATCAGTAGCTGTAATCCAAGTCTTTGCTTATACACTGAATTATTCATGTTTTCAAGTCTTTGCCTAGTTTTATTTTAAGAAAGACGCCTTGCAATTGCTTCAAATTCCCGTGATCGATTGTAAGTATTTCTGTAACATCCTAAATTTTTGCTATTTTAGATTGTCAGAAATCCTTTTAAAAAAATTATATAACTAGTCCACGTCGTCACTTAGCGACCCTTGACGCTCGAGGTGAGCCTATACGTAGGTGATAACAGCAAAGAACCGCATAAATTCAATTAATCAATCGTATGAAGCCAACGAATCCGCCTGATCACTTAAACCTCAAGTCTAGCTAGCCTCATGAATTGTTCATCTAGGGTCCAAATCTAACCGACTTATCACTGACTAATCAAGACAACCGTAGCTAAATTAAAGATCTACCCAAAGCCGAGCCAACTCTGGCCCGGATCTTAAGTAACGGACCAAGTCAACATATTTACTGATTTAGCCTAAAAACCAACGGTTTAGAGTGATAATGATCGAATCACCATCTTTGCTAATTTTGAATAGGCCACACTGTGAACTTAATTAATTCAGACCCTAACAACTACGCTCAAGAAATTTCTCTACCCAATTCATTCGAAAAATGCTCCGATTATCTGAACAAGCTCCAGACTGCTCGTTAGTGGGCCACTAGTTTCAAAATTATATATCATCGCTGGTGGCGAACCAAGAAGGTGCCTAGAACTGCTCAACTTGGGCTAGAAGCCAAGTTCTTGAAATGCGCGAATTCCTTAGGCTGAAATCTAAAAACTTAAGTGAAATATACCTTCCGCTCTTTCGCGAAGTTATGATTTTTCAACCATTAGATTGCAACCAAACTCGAGGTATGAGTTAAAGATATTTCCCTGCTCATATCCGTATAAATGTGGGCCCGATCGATCATCAGTAACCATTGATTGGAAATCAGGTCCCTATGACCAATCAGGCCATTCGTTTGCCGCCAAACTCGAACCAACCACTCATCCGACAATGGGCACTTGCCTCATGACACAGATGGGCTAGGGGGTTACTGGAATCGCCATATGGGCCAAAATTCACCCCACTGAGGCATGTATGTTAGAATGTAACGCCCAAAAATTGGCACCCAAGTACAAAGACCTTGATCCCGAGTTTCCAGGTGTTAACCTAATGAGAATGCACATGTGACCTCATTCAGATTCACATTCATTCCGCACACGGATAATCAGAGTAACACAATTCACTTAGCAGATCCAAAGCGAGGTAGAGATGACAAAAAATTCAGAAATAGGGCTATGAGTCAAAAATACAATTTCAATAGTGATAATCACCCAAAATGGGATTATACAAGCCACAATCCACAATATACATATTTAAGACGGTTAAAGTATAAAGTTTTCAGTTTACACCTAATTGTCCAAAACATAACGACATTGGCACAACCCGATATAATCCTACTTATCTGAGGTCTCTCTGGTACCTACATCAATGAAACGCCTGGTTGGTGTTTTAAAACATTGTCCCAAGTGGTAGTGAGTAGCTAACTACCTCTTGGGACAATGTAAGTAGCTGTAATCCAAGTCTTTGCTTATACACTGAATTATTATAAAAGATAAAAGATTGAATGATATGGAAGACTGACGTGATGACGAATCGATAAAAGATTGAATGATATGGAAGACTGACGTGATGACGAATCAACTATCATAATCATTGAATGTAATGAGAAATGTCTGAAAGTTAGCCACGAGAGAGACTTATAAATTTTAAGGAATCTAACGAAGCAAGTCGTCTCATACCAATCCAATCACCCAATCACATTATCTTCCTTATCATAATTAATGTCTTAATTCTATTTTAAAAGTAATGATAATCCAATAGCAATAATCCTTAGTTGTAATTTAGTAGCAATAATCTTTAATTGTAATCAGTAGCTGTAATCCAAGTCTTTGCTTATACACTGAATTATTCATGTTTTCAATGCGCCTAGTTTTATTTTAAGAAAGACGCCTTGTAATTGCTTCAAATTTTGTGATCGATTGTAAGTATTTCTGTAACATCCTAAATTTTTGCTATTTTAGATTGTCAGAAATCCTTTTAAAAAAATTATATAACTAGTCCACGTCGTCACTTAGCGACCCTTGACGCTCGAGGTGAGCCTATACGTAGGTGATACCAGCAAAGAACCACATAAATTCAATTAATCAATCGTATGAAGCCAAGAATCCGCCTGATCACTTAAACCTCAAGTCTAGCTAGCCTCATGAATTGTTCATCTAGGGTCCAAATCTAACCGACTTATCACTGACTAATCAAGACAACCGTAGCTAAATTAAAGATCTACCCAAAGCCGACCCAACTCTGGCCCGGATCTTAAGTAACGGACCAAGTCAACATATTTACTGATTTAGCCTAAAAACCAACGCTTTAGAGTGATAATGATCGAATCACCATCTTTGCTAATTTTGAATAGGCCACACTGTGAACTTAATTAATTCAGACCCTAACAACTACGCTCAAGAAATTTCTCTACCCAATTCATTCAAAAAATGCTCCGATTATCTGAACAAGCTCCAGACTGCTCGTTAGTGGGGCACTAGTTTCAAAATTATATATCATCGCTGGTGGCGAACCAAGAAGGTGCCTAGAACTGCTCAACTTGGGCTAGAAGCCAAATTCTTGAAATGCGCGAATCCCTTAGGCTGAAATCTAAAAACTTAAGTGAAATATACCTTCCGCTCTTTCGCGAAGTTATGATTTTTCAACCATTAGATTGCAACCAAACTCGAGGTATGAGTTAAAGATATTTTCCTGCTCATATCCGTATAAATGTGGGCACGATCGATCATCAGTAACCATTGATTGGAAATCAGGTCCCTATGACCAATCAGGTCATTCGTTTGCCGCCAAACTCGAACCAACCACTCATCCGACAATGGGCACTTGCCTCATGACACAGATGGGCTAGGGGGTTACTGGAATCGCCATATGGGCCAAATTCACCCCACTGAGGCATGTATGTTAGAATGTAACGCCCAAAAATTGGCACCCAAGTACAAAGACCTTGATCCCGAGTTTCCAGGTGTTAACCTAATGAGAATGCACATGTGACCTCATTCAGATTCACATTCATTCCGCACACGGATAATCAGAGTAACACAATTCACTTAGCAGATCCAAAGCGAGGTAGAGATGACAAAAAATTCAGAAATATAGGGCTATGAGTCAAAAATACAATTTCAATAGTGATAATCACCCAAAATGGGATTATACAAGCCACAATCCACAATATACATATTTAAGACGGTTAAAGTATAAAGTTTTCAGTTTACACCTAATTGTCCAAAACATAACGACATTGGCACAACCCGATATAATCCTACTTATCTGAGGTCTCTCTGGTACCTACATCAATGAAACGCCTGGTTGGTGTTTTAAAACATTGTCCCAAGTGGTAGTGAGTAGCTAACTACCTCTTGGGACAATGTAAGTAGCTGTAATCCAAGTCTTTGCTTATACACTGAATTATTATAAAAGATAAAAGATTGAATGATATGGAAGACTGACGTGATGACGAATCGATAAAAGATTGAATGATATGGAAGACTGACGTGATGACGAATCAACTATCATAATCATTGAATGTAATGAGAAATGTCTGAAAGTTAGCCACGAGAGAGACTTATAAATTTTAAGGAATCTAACGAAGCAAGTCGTCTCATACCAATCCAATCAACCCAATCACATTATCTTTCCTTATCATAATTAATGTCTTAATTCTATTTTAAAAGTAATGATAATCCAATAGCAATAATCCTTAGTTGTAATTTAGTAGCAATAATCTTTAATTGTAATCAGTAGCTGTAATCTAAGTCTTTGCTTATACACTGAATTATTCATGTTTTCAATGCGCCTAGTTTTATTTTAAGAAAGACGCCTTGTAATTGCTTCAAATTTTCGTGATCGATTGTAAGTATTTCTGTAACATCCTAAATTTTTGCTATTTTAGATTGTCAGAAATCCTTTTAAAAAAATTATATAACTAGTCCACGTCGTCACTTAGCGACCCTTGACGCTCGAGGTGAGCCTATACGTAGGTGATACCAGCAAAGAACCACATAAATTCAATTAATCAATCGTATGAAGCCAAGAATCCGCCTGATCACTTAAACCTCAAGTCTAGCTAGCCTCATGAATTGTTCATCTAGGGTCCAAATCTAACCGACCGACTTATCACTGACTAATCAAGACAACCGTAGCTAAATTAAAGATCTACCCAAAGCCGACCCAACTCTGGCCCGAATCTTAAGTAACGGACCAAGTCAACATATTTACTGATTTAGCCTAAAAACCAACGATTTAGAGTGATAATGATCGAATCACCATCTTTGCTAATTTTGAATAGGCCACACTGTGAACTTAATTAATTCAGACCCTAACAACTACGCTCAAGAAATTTCTCTACGCAATTCATTCAAAAAATGCTCCGATTATCTGAACAAGCTCCAGACTGCTCGTTAGTGGGGCACTAGTTTCAAAATTATATATCATCGCTGGTGGCGAACCAAGAAGGTGCCTAGAACTGCTCAACTTGGGCTAGAAGCCAAATTCTTGAAATGTGCGAATTCCTTAGGCTGAAATCTAAAAACTTAAGTGAAATATACCTTCCGCTCTTTCGCGAAGTTATGATTTTTCAACCATTAGATTGCAACCAAACTCGAGGTATGAGTTAAAGATATTTTCCTGCTCATATCCGTATAAATGTGGGCACGATCGATCATCAGTAACCATTGATTGGAAATCAGGTCCCTATGACCAATCAGGTCATTCGTTTGCCGCCAAACTCGAACCAACCACTCATCCGACAATGGGCACCTGCCTCATGACACAGATGGGCTAGGGGGTTACTGGAATCGCCATATGGGCCAAAATTCACCCCACTGAGGCATGTATGTTAGAATGTAACGCCCAAAAATTGGCACCCAAGTACAAAGACCTTGATCCCGAGTTCCCAGGTGTTAACCTAATGAGAATGCACATGTGACCTCATTCAGATTCACATTCATTCCGCACACGGATAATCAGAGTAACACAATTCACTTAGCAGATCCAAAGCTAGGTAGAGATGACAAAAAATTCAGAAATATAGGGCTATGAGTCAAAAATACAATTTCAATAGTGATGATCGCCCAAAATGGGATTATACAAGCCACAATCCACAATATACATACTTAAGACGGTTAAAGTATAAAGTTTTCAGTTTACGCCTAATTCTCCAAAACATAACGACGTTGGCACAACCCGATATAAGCCTACTTATCTGAGGTCTCTCTGGTACCTACATCAATGAAACGCCTGGTTGGTGTTTTAAAACATTGTCCCAAGTGGTAGTGAGTAGCTAACTCAGTGGCTCCATTATTTCTAACTTATACATGTTATCAACCCAATCAGCACAGGTAATAATAAAACAAGAAATCAAACATTTCCTAAATACTCTTGTTAATTGCGCATATGAAAATATGACACGATGCATGCTCTCACTATTCGCACTCCCATAACACGCGACTTCGACCACCTACTTCGTAAATGACAACACTTCCTTAACATGCGACTTCAACGCCTGTTTCACCACATTCTAATATAATGCGATTCGATAAATGATCATGTTAGCCGAGTAATTATTAAGTTCAATTCATCCAGCATATTGGCGAGGCTAGGATATCGACGTCATATTACTAGACCTTATCTGGATCACATGGCTCGTTGCGGCACCTAGCGGCTCCTCACCAGTGTCCCTTAATCCAAATTTAGGTATCACCCATTTATATCACGAATCAACAACTTCAAATGTACGACATGATACCCAAATATATGAAGATCAACTCGGTATGAGTCGTCACCCAATACCGGGTATGATCACTCAGTTCCGAGGTGCGAGCTTGTCACATAAAACCAAAATACATAAAGGAAATGGCTCGTCACCCAATTCCATTCACGTCAGGATCGTTCGAACGGTACTCTGACACGAAACCATCGACCGGGTAATTTGATGGGGGTCGTTTGAACAATGATCTATCACCTCCATTAGTGATCACTAGTCACTACGGGGAGGCTCGTCACCCCAGCGTAGGCCGACAGCTCGGACACAGTGTCCCATACCATCATTCACGGCTCATGAGTCTCAGTGGGATCGTATCGCACTAACGGTTATGAATGGACTCATCCATTAGGAACGGGTATCGTAGATTCGATTTGGTCGTGTCATAAATTGTGAACATACATAATCAGTCGGGTAATAGACTAATTTGATTGACCTTGTAGAACCTTAGTGCAACCGGTATTGGGTGCAAGCATCTCATGTAGTCCAGCTACTGTAAGTTGTTCGTGTTCACCTGGGTCGATCGAACAAGCCTAGGGTGGCTGCCCTAACTTGGACCACCTGTTAATTTGAGCAATTTACCTACTGACCCAATATCTTAGAAATCATAAGCATTATTATGAACTAAACACTACATTATGCAATTATAGCATACATACTACTACACAACAACCTAGGCATTTCATCAAACATGTAATCATCAATAGAGCAATACATTCACTTAGGCATTTCATCAAACATGTGAGCAACAATATAGTAATACATTCATTGGAGCATTTAATCAAACACATGAGCATCGACAAATTAACGCATTCAATCTCGAGTTCAATCAATCATGTGAGCATGCATAGACAAGAAATGACACATATTACAATTAAACACGAAATATGAACATGGTAGCTATTTACAAATTATTCACCACAACGAATCATTAACCGAAACCCTTAAGGGTCGATAAATGGAAACCTAGGCATAATGGTCCGCACCTTGTGATTATCCACTCAACTCACGACACTCCTAGGATTAGAAATTTGAGAAAATGATTCCTATACCAATTTAGAAATAATTAGGTAAGATTCATGCAATTTATCCTAGAAAAACTTAGGTTGGGAAGTAGAATTTGTTTCTTACCTCTCAATCGCGAGTGAGGTGGATTCAGGGGAGGAAAATGATCGATGCTAGGGCTTTGATTGGAGGAAACAGATGAAAGGAAGCACTAAAGTCTCTCACTCCTACTCTCACTCTTCTTCTCTTCTTCTTTCTCTTTCTCTTTCTCTTTCTCTCTTTCTCTCCTTTGAAAAATACAAATTCGAATGGAGAGATGGGGTGCCCAAATGAAGCCCTTATATAGTTCTAGAAGTTGGGCAAATGGCCCCAAGGGCTAAGTTTTCATTATACTAGCCCTATGGGAGAGTGTTTCTAACCTCTAGGGCCCATTATGGGGTGTACATGTCTATATACACCGTATGATAGTTAGTCCTAATGTTAATCTACGTATGGATATGATCGACTCGCCATTTGGATAAGTTGATTGACGGGTATGATCAGAAGTCTGTTCGATGGTCACCGATGGTCGATCGAGGCCGCGACTATACGGATATGTGTGAGAAAATATCTTTAGTTGGTACCTCGACTTTGGTCGTGAATTGACGGTCCCAAAGTTACAACTTTGTGAAAGAACAAATGAATTTATTTCACTTAAGTACCATATTTTTATATAAGGTATTCACACAACCCAAGCACTCGATTTGCGAGTCCAAGTTGAACTATTCGAGACGCGCTCTCAGTTAGATGTCCCATGGTGAACGTCAAGCCCATTAAGACGAACATATTTCTATAGCCTTAGGTTTAGTGGTCCACTAATGAGTGGTCTAAAGCTTGTTTAGATAATCAGGGCATTTCTAAAATGAATTGGGTAGCGAGATTTCTCGTGCGCAATGATTAAGGTTTGGATTAGCTAAGTTCATAGTGTGGCTTATTCGCAACAAGTAGAACTTACAATTCGATTATAATCACTCTAAACCGTCGATTCTTAGGCTAAAAGGATATTAGGTCAGTTTGGTTTGTTAATTAAGATCTGACCCCTAGTTGTCTCAACTTTGGGTAGATCTTTAATTTATTTGTGGTCAACTTGATTAGTCAGTGATAGGTCGGCTAGATTTGTGCCCTATGTGAATAAATCATGAGGTTATACTTGATGCTTATGTGATCGGGCGGATTCGTTGGCTTTCTACGATTGCTTAATCAAATTTGTGTAGTTCTTTATTGGTACCGCCCTCGTATAGCCTCACCACGAGTATTAAGGGTCAGTTAGTGATAACGCGAGCTAATTATAACGAAAAAATTACAAGGGTTTTTGAAAATCCAAAACAGTGAAAATCCAGGATGTTACATAAAAAAGGGCCCTCAGGGCCATTTAGACAAAAAAACTAGATTATATAAAGCCAAAAATTTCACTCTCTCACTCCCATCTAAATTTCTAATTACAAGGGAGTGAGAGGGAGGGGAGAAGAGAATGAGAGAGATCCTTAGGGAGCCGATTTGGGGAAAATCCCCCTTACCGCTGCCCACAACGAACCCCGCAACTGCACCCCACCATAAAGAGTGGCCCACCAGTGACAGAAAGGTAACTCTCCAGCCCTCTCCAAATTTCAGCATCATAGAACCTTGTACAAGCGCCCTTATAAGCTAATTCCGTCATCGCAGGGCCTCGATACGCCAATCCGCCAGGACCAGAACCGTAGGAGCGGCGTTCCGAACTGTTGAAACCATTCCTACGTGTGGACCATTGTCCTCAGGTGGCCAATTATCAAACCTATGATGAAATTAATGATGTGGTGTGTGTGTGTGTGTGAAATTTGCTTCGCATGTTGATTTATAGGAAGTCCGTGGTAATTACTACTCTACGAATCTGCCTAAGCATGTTTAGAACAATTAATGCTTAATTCTAAGCTAGATTAAACTAAGTCATTAAAATGTTGCATTTTCCCTTGTTTTTCCCTTCCTATTATATGAAATTGAATTTGATTCATTCCCAAAACTGCGACAATTTGGGGAAAGTGTGCCGCATGTATTCTATACGTTTAGATTGGGTCAAATGTTTACAATTATCTACATGCATGCCTGAATTTTCTACAGCTAGGGAGTAGTTTATAATCCTCCTTATGATGCTAAGTAATTTAAATCTTATTTACATACATACCTGAATTTTCTACCGCTAAGAGTAGTTTATAATCCTCATTATGATGCTAAGTAATTTAAATCTTATTTACATACATGCTTGAATTATCTACAACTAGGAGTAATTCATGATTTCCTTTATAACATTAAGTTATTTAAACCCTTTTCTGGGTTGGCTAGCGAAACTACAAGGCTCATGAGGGCAACTTCGCCAGTCAAGCCGCCCAACGACCAATCTGACCAACTTAGGTCGAACACAGATAACTGACAGTAGTTGGACCACGTGGGATGCTCGCTTCCAATGCCGGGTGTTCCGCGGTTCACCTGAATTGAACAAATTGGCCCACTAGATGATCAACTATGTATGATCGCGCTTGTTTGAACCTGAGACACATTACGCCCATGTAGCTCCCACTAGTAACAGCTATGATGTGATCCACAAGCCTCGAGAGCCGGACATGGTGGAATGAGACACTATGCTGGAGCTGTCGGCCTACGCTGGGGTGACGAGCTTCTCCGTAGTGACCGCGAGCAATCCAGGGTATAAACCCGCCTCATGAGCTGGACATGGTGGAATGAGACACTATGCTCGAGCTGTCGGCCTACGCTGGGGTGATGAACCACCCTGTAGTGACCGCGAGTAAGCCTACCTTACAAGCCGCCTTTCGTATACGTTTTCTGGAAGTGATAAACCCAAACGAATCAAGGATCATAGGCGTAAGGCCCCGCGGCCGGCCTCGCGATCGGGTTAGGGCATTGATTTCGTTAGGGTGTCCTGGTTTCCCCAAAACTACTGGATGAATGAATGTAATTAAACACTTGACTAAGTATTCTCAATCACATGCGCATTAGTTAAGTTAGCGACTCGGCAGTCGAGTTCGATTTAAGAGAGTATTGGGCATTGCGAACGTAAGATGGCGTCCGCTCGAGGGAGTGTTGGATGGTGAGGGCATGCATCATATCATAATAACATGCATATGCATGAACAAGAGTAATTATGAACTTTATGTTTAATGTTTTTCGTTAATTGCACTTATGGAATTGATCACTTGTGTAACTTATTGCTAATGGAACCTACTGAATTGATCACTCACTCCCACTCTGGGATGGTGTTTTAAAACACTGACCAGACACTTTCATAGATGCAGATAATAGGAATCTGACGCGTTGGATCGGGCATCCATAGATTCGGAGGAGGAGTTATCCTATTGCAAGCTCCTGGGGGGGCCACTATAGTTGCCCTAGGGCCAACGATGGGGCCATAGGTAGTAGAGGTATTTGTATATTTTTGCATATTTATATTTTTAGAGCTGTTAAACTTTCCTCATGTAGTATGTACTCTTAAATAGACATATTTCACTTGTCAACTGATTTACTTACACTAAAATTATATTTATTTTAGTGTACATCACATAGTCTAGTTTAATTCTATGAACTGCTTAAATGTCAGGTGAAACGAATTATTAAAATTCCGCTTCCACAAAGCATAAGTGGCACCTGAGAAATTCGGGAACTAAGTATCACTCGATCTACGAAATTCGAGGTGTTACAATTTCCTTTTGGTCTGAATGTTCCCGCATACAAAAGTCTTCTCGTATGGAAGGTAAGATACAACCCATCTTTGGAGGAAGAACTCCACGCTCTGATAATAGTCTAATTATCTAATAACACTCTTGTGAGGGTTAAATAGGCGACTGATCTTCTCATGTCTCGGTCATATATGACCGCACTCGACATATCAACCTATTTTTGACACTATGGGTCAAGTTATTCGATTTGAATTGAACCGTACAATTAGTTCTAACAGCCCCATATACACCACACGTAACCAAAATAAGCCAAGAGTTAGGTCGTCAAAATAAGGACTTTATTTGAGCAATTTTTTAGTAGTCCAAATTTACGTAGCTTAATGATGAATTATGGCACTTGTGCCTCAACTGCATGTGGTGCTTGTGTTCTGTATCTAGCCATACTGGCATGTACAGTAACGTGAACAACCGGATCCTAAGCATTTATAGAAAAAAAGATATTAGAGATAAGAAATAGAAGCTAACTCATTTTTGTTTTTCTTGAATTGTGATCCTTACTTTTGCTGGAGTGGTAGACTCTCAGGAGTTTCGGCAACCGGTCAAGGGCTCGAGTATCCATACGTGGTGAAATTTCACTACTTCGGTTTCAAATCTCGTTGTAGGCTAAGTACAACCCTTCCTCATCTTGATTGACAAATAATATTAGTACAAGCTACTTGATATTAGCTTTGTTGAATCCATCAATTGGCGGGCCGCTATAAAGATGATTAGACATCAAAGTCAGGCAACCGGCCATTTACTAGGTTGGCACAGGCGTCCAAAACTTTCAATTATTTGAGCTAAATATTCAAACGTTCAATGATCAACATTTCAATGGCCCCACCAGATGTGTGGACCGACGTGGCTTTCAGGTTAGGTCATCTATCCATGGAGGGAATTCACATGGGCCCCACGTATGCAAAAGATACGGAAAGTTAAGAGAAGTCCAAAAACTGTCCGCATTCAAAGAGAACTTCTAGTCATAAACCTTATGGCTTATTTCTAAGGCAAGGCATATGTATGGTGGGACTCTCTGATCAACGGCTTGGATCTCACACGTGTGTGCCAAGTTGTGATTAAAAGTAATTAACCGTCTGATTTCACATTGAACAAATTTTCTTTTCTGCCCAACTCATTTGATTACAACAAATTGGTCCGTTAAGAATGTCTAATCAGTATCTACAATGGACGAGTATTGCCTGCAGCCAGTGGGCCAACCGTGATGTATGTGTCATATCCTCTCCGTTCATCCATTCCACTCCCTCATTTTATGGCATGAGCCCAAATATGAAGCAGATCAAAATCTCAAGTGGACCACGAAATAGTGGTGATTGAAGGTCCACATTTCAAAACTTTTTAGGGGCCACAAAAGTTTTGGATCAAGCTCGTATTTATTATTTTCCCATCATCAAGCTGGAGTCTCTTATGAACGGGTTGGATGGAATATATACATCACAGTGGACTCTAGGAAAGTTTTTAATGGTGATCGTCATTATTCTCACGTTTACTATGGTGTGGTCCACTTGAGCTTTGGATCTGCCCAGTTTTTTATGTTCACGCCTAAAATGAGCTGGCGAAATGGATGAATGGTAGGGAAAACACATGATCGTGGTAGGCCTTAAAGAGCTTAGGGCTACAGGAATCCACCGTAGTCCGGCAATGCAGCATTCTACAGTGATGCCGTGATGTGGATGGTACGGAAATATTCCTTGTACATTTTCAAAGGGGGAGAGACGTATTCATGGACTGTCCAATAGTCCAGTGGTAGGTAAGATTGGGAGCGAATTAGGTGCGGCGGCCGGCTCCACCAAGACGGTGGCGGGGAGCGAATTAGTATCTAAACCCACCTCCAACTGGCTCAACTGGGTCCTCAATCTTAATTGGCCAGCTTGGCTTGGTTCCGACAGTAGCTAGGGCGAGTTCAAGCCGAGTTAGAGCCCATACGCATTTTTTCAAACACATTAAAGACGGATTTTCAAATTTTCACATAATGCAAAACAGTAACTGCAACTTGCAGGTATTTCATCAAACACTAAGCAGACAACATCATAATCATGATTTCGGAACAATTTTATAATGTGAAGTTTGTCTATGTTTTTTTTTTTGCCATGGTTTATTTTGTACCTGTTCCTTCCTCACGACTAGCTAATATCATGGAGAATATATTACACATGAAACAACACTTCATGAGTCATTTCAAAAACACTTGGCGAGCAACGTCAATATCAAAATAACCAAGTCACTAAATGAAATTGAGTTGAGGTTCAATTCGAGCAGCGCTCGAGCAAGCTCGAACTTGACTTGAAATTTGTTCAAGCTAAAAAACTAAGCTCGATTCAGCTCGATCTCTATTTCGAACCGAGCTTTTTTCGAGTCGAGATGAGAGAGGGAGCTAACTGGTTCGTGTACACCTATACCCTACTCTAGAATTACAGTTATTTCTGTATTGGATGGGTACAGTTGTTTATGGCAACCAAAACCTCGCCTATTGCCTATCTTGGTGGGGCCGACCTCTTGAACGGTTCTGATCATCAGTAGACTGGTTCAAACTGGGGGACAGCCAAACCAGGCGTATGGGACATTTTCCGCCCCATACGTGCGATCTACGCATGTTTGTACATCTGCGTCAAATGTCAACCGTACATAATGCAGATGACGTGGCAAATATGGTAGGTAGGTGCACTCGTCAAGTCGGACACACGTGTTAATTTTACACGTGTGTAGATCCATACACTCACATGTGGCACACTTAATATAAAAACGTGCGTGACATTTGGCTTCTGGAAGGTTGAGAAATGCTTATATCTTCTCTCCAAAAATCGGACTGACGTGGGCAACGGCGAACAAAGGCAGTTTTCTTTTTTTTTTTTTCAACCGTTCATATGTTTGCTATGCTGTGGCCCACTTGAAGTTTGAAATAGCCTAACTTTTATGCCAGAAGATCTCAACAGTGTAATTCACCTGATGGAAAGCTCAGATCATACACCCGTGTCACATTGTGACACGTGTGCATGAGTGCAGATGTGTAAGGCTCCCACGCGCATGTGAAAACACACACATGTAAGAGCTGGACACACCGACATGCAGGTCCATGTGCCACAGTTGATGTTTGGATTAGATCTGAGCTTTCCATTCGGTGACCTACATTGATTAGATCTTATAGCATAAAAATCGGCCTTTTCATACCCTAGGGTGGGCCAGATCATATCAAAGCAAATGAATGGCTGGAATTCTTTTGGGTGGGCATTATTTTCAACCTTATGTAAAGCTCACATGTAAAACACAGTGTCTCATTTTTGTAGGTATCTCCGTGTGTGGATGTGTCCGGGTGGACACTCGTGTGGAAGTAGCTGACCTCTGGCTTTACGGGATTAATAGTTTTCCGGCCATCGGGCTATTTCTACAAGTGGGGCCCATTTAGGTGACAGTTGTTGTGTGTGTTGAGTGTTGGGTGCTGTGGGGCTCAACGTGATGAGGATGTATTTTATATCCACGCCGTCCATCCATATTGCCTCTTCATTTTAGGCGTGATCTTGGCAGATCTGAAGCTCAAGTGGACCACACCACAGGAAACAGTGGGAATATTAACATCCACCGTTGAAACCTTTCTAGGGCCCACTATAATGTTTATTTGTCATCCAACCTTTTGTCAAGGTCATTCAGACCTGGATGAAGGGAAAACACAAATATCAGCATGATCCAACACTTCCCTGATCTCTATTAAGTTTTTAACGGTGGGCGTTAAATCTCCGCTGTTTCCTACGGTGTGGCCAACTTGAATTTTAGATCTACTTTCTATTTGATTTCATGAGCTAAAATGAATGGGAAAAACGGATGGACGGTATGGATATAAAACACATACATCATGTTTGGCCCCACAGCACCCCAACACACAGACACACCAGTGCTGAGGGTGCAGGGCAACCCCACCTGATCTGCGTCCGTTGATATGAAGTGTCCGACCTGGTGCTGAGGCTCCCTCACGAGAAGTTCAAGATTAGATCGTGGCCATTCAATGTGTTGGCCGAGCAACGAGCATCTCGAGACAGAGATCGGTGAAGGTGGCTAACCACACGCTTCTTTCTTCCTGGCGCGTTGAAAAACTTCTGAAAGATCCAACCGGTCTCTGTTTTTTAGAAGGACTCCTAACGGTACGGACTATTGCCTTCTGCGGGCGCAAATTTCAATGCAGGGATTCCGTATTCAGTACTCTGAATTTTGGCGTGTCTTATGCACCGTCCATCCAGCTCATATATATATATATATATATATATATCTATGGAAAAGGTTCTATAAGCTCGACTGTTTTATAACTTTCATGAGGTCAAGTGCTGGCATCACATGATTGTATTGTAAAATTTTAAATAAATTGAAAAATTTTATTGAAAAATTGGATAAAGATAACCGGTGTGTAACCTGCACCTTTATCTCTCACGCTTATTTATGTCAAAAACCTTGCGTAGAAACTTATGTGGGGCTTACTGTGGTTTGGTTTGGTTTTTTTTTTTTTGTGAGAAATCTATCCCGTCCAATCATTTTCCATATCATTTTAGCACAAGGGGCTAAAAATGAGTGGGATCCAAGACTCAAGTAGGCCAAAAACGTGAGGATTGAACGTCCATGGTTGAAATATCCGTGGGGCAATAGAAGTTTTTAATTAGGATAATATTTTTATTTTCAGTTCATCTCAGTATGAATATTGTTATGAACGACATGGATGCAATTAAAACATCACTTTTGACCTAGGGACATTTCAATGGTAGAAATTTTTCTACCGACCTTTTCCTTTAGTGTGACCCACTTGAGTCTTGGAACCGGCTCATTTTTGTCCCGGTCGCCTAGAATAATCTCCAAAATTTGATGGATGGGATGAACACTGGTTGCTAGTGACGGAAAACAGTGCAACACTGACACGCCGTGAATTTCTCAACTATAGAAGTTCAAGTCCCACTGATTCTATCCGCTTCAAGTGCAATCGCGGATTCGAAGCAGATTGCGTACTGATAATCAGTACATCAGCGTATGAATTGATAAACTCTGTGGGTTACACCACCGTATTTATTTAGTTATCCACTCCATTCATCATCTGTGTTAACAGATAAGTTTAGGTCTCGAGAACAAAAAGAAAGCATATAAAAAGCTCAAGTGAACCACATCATAGTAAATAGTGTGATTAAACCTCTACCATTGAAAAATCTAGGAGGCCATGGAAGTTTTTAGATCAAGCTGTTTGTGTTTTATCTTCATCCATGTAGGTTGGATGGCAAATAAACATTAATGTGGGTCCTAGGGAAGGTTTCAATGGTGGAATCATTATTCCACACACTGTTCATGTGGCATGGTTCACTTGAGCTTTGGATTTAATGTAATTTTGGGATCAACTCCTAAAATTAACAGAAAAATGGATGGACGGTGAGGATAAACCACATACATTCACAGTTGGCCCAACTGAGTTTAATCAGCATGATAAAAGCGTACCTGAGTAACTCAGTACGCAGTCCGATTTCTGCGGATTAGCCATGACAGGTTGAGTAGCGAGACACGTTGCTGAAGTGATGTTTCTGTAGGCCCTACCATGGTGTATATTTTGTATCCACACCTCCATCCATTTGAAGAGATCATTTAGGGCAATATCCAAGGAATGAGTTAAATCCAAAGCTCCAGTGAACCCCAGCACAGAAAAGAGTGGGAACAGCGACCCCCACCATTAAAAACTTCTAAATGCTACGAAGTTTTTCATCAAGCTGATATTTGTGTTTCTCTTATTTCATGTCTTCTTTTAACTTTGAACAGGTTGGATTCCAATAAACATTATGGTGACGTGGGATAGTTTCAACTGTGGGAATCACTCTCCCCACTATTTTCTATAGTGGGATCCACTACAGATTTTATCTTTCTCATTCTTTGTCCATACCCTAAAATTATATCTTAAAATAGCTGGACGGTGTAGATAACAACACATACATCGTAGTGGGGGCCACAGAACTTCGTGACAATCTTCAGTAGCCGACTTTCTACTCTAAACCTGTCGGACGCGGATTGCGTCCTACGTCCCGTCTTGGCCCCGAACGGGTAGTTCTAAAGCAGACCCACCGTGATGTATCCGTTATCCAAGCCGTTCAACCCTTTTCTAAAATCATTCTAATACATGAACACAAAAATGAGTCAGATCCAACGCTCAAATGGACCACACCACATAAGACTCTTGCATTTAATGCAAATAGCTAATGTGTTGTGCATTTAATGCAACCAAGCTTATTATTGGTGTGGTCCACTTGAGCGTTGGATCTGTTTCATTTTTGTATTAATACTTTAATATGATCTTAGAAAAGGGATGAACGGTTTGGAATAAACAGATACATCATGGTGGGTCCACCTACAGAACTGCCTGTGTACCGGGCTAGTAGAGATGAGTGGGGGTAGACGCAATCCGCATCCACCTCTTAGTATCTAATCCGCTACATCCACTTCCTGTACGGAACACGCATCCTACTCCATCCGGGCAGGGCTATGTGGGCCCAACGTGATGTAAGTGTTTTATCTACTCCGTTCAAAGATTTTCTCAAATCATTTTAATATATGAACCAAAAACTGAAGTAAGTCAAGACTTAAGTGGACTACAAGGTAGGAATTGAACGTCCACCATTAAAAACTTCTTGTGAGCTACAGAAGTTTCGGATCAAGTTGATATTTGTGTTTTCAATTCATCCATGTCTACATGACCCTATGAATAGGTTGGATGGTAAAACAACATAATGCTGGCACTTGGAAAGTTTTCAACGGTGAGTGTCATTATCAGTACAACCTCCTTATTATGGTCCACTGGAGCTATAGACCTGCCTCATTTTTAGGGTAATAATTTAAAACGATATGAGAAAATCTTGTAATGGCATGGATAAAACACTTACCTCACGGTGGGCCCCACAGAGCCCTGCCCATTTAGACAACCCTATTAACGTCCTATTAAAAGTTGCAATGGACTCCAACGCTATCTAGACGCAAATTAGCTCCGACAAGTTACATCACTAGACCCACCATGATGATGTATGTGTTATATCCATACTGCCCATTCACTCGGAGATATCAATTTAAGGCATGAAACAAAGAATGAGTCAGATCCAAAGTTAGAATGTACCCACCACAGAAAACAATGGATAAAGTGATGCCCACCGTTAATATTTTCTAAGGGCACAAAAGTTTTCGATCAAGTTGAAATTTGTGTTTTCCATTCTTTCATGCATGTCTTAACTTATGAATAAGTTGTATCTCAGATAAACATCATAGTGGGCCTTAGGAAGGTTTCAACAGTGGGCGCAAGGCTTTTGCAAAAAATACGCATGAGAGAGAGGTAGATGGATATTTTAATAATCTGTTTCACCGTTTTGTTCTCCAGTTTCCCTATAAAATCTTCTCATTTGTTTTAAAATTTTCACCATCCGATCCAATAACATGCCGCCAACACTCGACCTTATGGAAGGTATAATACGGTCGAGCGTATGGTACCTTTTCCCTATATATATATATATATAATATATATATATATATTATATATATATATATATATTATATATATATTATTATATATAGCCCAAAATTAAATCATATCCAAAGCACCTACAAAAGTTATGGATCGAACTGGTATTAGTGTTTTTCCTTAGTCCGTTTTAATCAGTGACCCAACATCAGCTACCTAATTGGTGTCATAGATCTGTGGGGCTCTCATGATGCATGTGTTTGATCCATGCAATCTATTCATTTTCCAGTCTAAAAGTGAAGCATATCCAAAGTGGACCACACCACACAAAGCAATAATGGCAATGTTATCCGTGGCTGAAATTTTCTTGAAGCTAATAATAATGTTTATTTATCATCCAACTTATTTATAAGGTCGCATAAGGAAAAACACAAATATCAATTTGATCCAAAACTTCAGCAACTTAAAAAGTTTTCAACTGGAAGTATTTAATCAACATCATTTCCTATGGTGAAGTTCATTTGAACTTTGTATGTGATTCAATTTTAGGTCATGCCCTAAAATGAACTAGCAAAATGATAGCGGTGATAAAACACATACATCATAGTGGGTCCACATAGCTTTGACACTAACTAGCTAGATCGTGTTGGACACGGTTGGCATCCTACCCGCCCATCTCTAGCCCCGAAGGGGCAGTTTCGTGGGCGAGCCCAAGACGCTTTATTTGTTTATCCAGGCTGTCAATTCCTAATGTAACTCTTGCATCTAATGCATTTAGCATTTAGTGCTTTATGCATTTAATGTAACCCAGCTTATTATTTGGTGTGGTCCACCTAAGCGTTAGACCTGCCTCATTTTTAGATTTAGCCTGTATTTTTATGATTACGCCATAAAATGATACGAGAAAAAAGACTAGTAAACAAATACATCAGGGTGGGCCCTCCCACAGAACTGCCCGTCCAGGGCTAGAGATGGGCGGGGTAGGACGCAATCCACGTCCAATGGTACTGGGTTCACTAGCCAAACCACGTCCATCATCAGGTTAGGATGATAAAGGACCGTATTTGGTACTTACCACGTCCATGGCTACAGAAAGCAGGCCTCTGAGGTGCCACTCTGATGTATCTGTTTTATCTAAATTGCACATCCATTTTGCAATATAAATTTCAGATAGAAGCCCAAAATTAAGGGAGTTAGAAGACCCGAGTAGACCACAAAATGGAGATTAAATATCTATCATTAAAAACATTTTACGGCTAGTAGAAGTTTTGGATCAAACTAATATTTGCACTTTCCCTTCATCTAGGTATACGTGACCTTATGAAAAGGTTGGATGGAAATTAACCATCATGGTAGACTCTAAGAAGGTTTCAACGGTGAGTGTCATTATTACAGTTGCCTCTGATAGCATGGTCCACTTGAGCCTTGGATTAGCTCATTTTTGGGCTTGGACCCTGAAATAATTTGGCAGAATGGATGGATGGAATGGATCAAACCCATACATCCCAGTGGCCCCTAAGAGCCCCTTGTGAGGCAGGGCAAGGGTAGTACCCCATCTGCATCCGATGACAAATAAACAAGCATACGAAGGTTTCAACCCAGACTGTTGTTATCTCCATTGTTTTCTTGGTGTGGCCCACTTGAGCTATGGATATACTTTAAGCTCGGTTAGCTCCCTCAACTCAACTCGAAAAAGCTTGATTTGACTCAGATCAAAATTGAGTTTGAGCCATGGCAAGTTGTTTTTTTAAGCTTGAAAATTTTTAAACCAAATTCAAGCTAACCTGAGCTTGACTCAACTCAGATCGAACGCCAGCTTGAATCCAACTCGGATCGAGCTAGTTCCGTGGCTCGGTTACTTTGATATTAATATTGCTCACCAAGTGTTTGATTAAATGACTCATAAAAACGTATACATATAAAACAAGTACCATTTTTTCTTGATTTTGATGTTGCCTATAATATGTTTGATGAAATACATATAAACAGTTGTTGTTTTAAGTTGGTAAGAAATCGAAAGTGCTACTCTATTTGTAAATGTCGCAAAGGCCCGATCTTGGCTTGAACAGACCCGATTTGCTGCCCGAAACCAGCTGAGCTGGCCAATCAGGCTCAAAGATTGAGCCGAGCTAAGTTCAAGCTGAGTCAGCTAGTAGCTGAGCCAAGTCGATTTTGAGTTTAAGTCCTGAAATGATTTGGGAAAATGAATGGGCGGCATAGACAAGACATATACATCACCGTTGGGCCCTACAGAGATTATTCAGCACACTCCCACGTAGTTTACTCGGTACAGTACATGAAGATTACTGAAATAGAAAATTAATAATTTCAGCCTAGGCCTGGGCAATTGCCAATCCTAAGGCCCACCTGTACCTACTGAAAACTTCAGTGGGGCATGATCCTAGATCAAAATGGAAATGATTGAACAATCTTGACCATCCATATGGTGTCTTTTAGATAGACTAAATTCAATGAAAAAGCAGTGATATGATCTATCCACAGTGGCCCCCACAAATTGGACCATCCAATACAATGGTTATTTTGTCTTAACCGTCATCCGCCTGCCAACCACAGGCTAGAGATCACTGCCTACCTGGCCCACCTATGGTGGCCCGCTCTAGAAATCTGGAACTTGCTATGCTTTGAGTACTTGTACGAGGTAAGTTGGACAGTTAACCAACTGGGCCCACATATTTCTAATTAAGTCCCACCCAAAATGACCAAACTGCCATGCCGTCTACCAAATGCTAAGTTTGGCTGATTCCACACGCGTGCAGAGCCATATACATCCTCACGCAGGATTAGGTTCAAATATTAAATACGTGTGTGCGATCTGAGCTTTCCATAAGTTTGGAAAATATAGTTAGATCGTCTATGTAGAAACATAGGCAATTTATTTATTCAGGTGAGCCACAATTCATAAAGTAAATTAACAGTTGTATATAAACTTTCTAGCCATTCATTTGTTTTGATATGCTTGGATCACCTGAAATGTTAAATGGCCTGATTTTTTAAGTTAGAAGATCTAAACTGTATTGCTTTACTGATAGAAAGGTCAGATCTTACACATGTGTTGTATCCTGATACATGCGCTGCGTGGGGATGTGAAGGACTTCCACACGCGTGTGGAATTAGCAAACGACATCGCCCCATAAAACACTTCACACCGGAAACCAACTTTCCAAAAAATCGTCCTATCGTTCCTCATCCTGTCATCCATATGACACAAATCCCGGCGAGGCCGAGTTGTCAGATCCCGGCGAGCAAGTCCCCGGAAATGGATCCCGGGATCTGGAGCAGGTTACCTGAAGAGCTCCTGGAGCGCATTTTAGCTCTCCTCCCTATGAAAACCTTCCTTAACCTGCGCACCACATGCAAGCACTTCAAATTCCTCCTCTTCTCTCCATCTTTCCTCTCTCAAACCAAGACTCCTCCCCTTTCCAGCTTTATCCTTCTCTCCCACCCGCAATTCCACAACCTCTTCCCCCTCCACGACGCCTTCTTCAACCGCTGGCGCATGTTATCCCTCACCCCCACTCTCCCGCTAAAGTGCGCCTCCTTGCGCCTCGTCTCCGCTTCCAACGGTCGGCTCTGCTTCTCTCTCCCCAATTCCTTCTTCATTTGCAATCTCCTCACGAAATCCACCAAGACCATCGAATTCCCAAGATACCCTTTCACGTCGACGACTCTGATCTCCACATCTCCATCGTCGCCGCGGTCTTCTCCTCGCTGCATGGATACAAGATCTTCAGTCTCTGTTATTCGCCGTTGGAGTATTGGGCCTTCGTCTACGATTCCCGGACCGAGAAATGGACCCGATCAGAGAGCTTCGATCCGATCCTAAGCCAGAACTCCCACCAAGAAGCGGTTTTCTTTAATGGGTCTCTGCATTTTACGACCCGGGAGCCGTTTTCGATCGTGGGTTTTGAATTGGACACCGGGCGGTGGAGGAAATCGACAGTGGAACTACCCCAGGAGCTCGTATTCGTCCGTTTGGTCAACGACAGCAATGCAAACAATGGGAATTTGTACTTGGTGGGCGGGACTGGGCGGGACGGGATTTCGGAGAATCTGAAGGTGTGGGAGCTGAGAGAAGGGGAGACGAAGGTGGTGGAAATCGCGAACTTGCCGGAATTGATGTGGCGGAAATTCGGCTCGGTTTGCTACCATAACTACGAGCATGTGTACTGCTTGTGGCACGACGGAATGGTCTGTGTATGCTGTTATACATGGCCTGAGATATTGGTGTATAAGGTGGGGAGGAAGACATGGCATTGGCTGTCGAAATGCCCGTTCTTGCCAGAGAAATGGAGCTGTGGATTCAGGTGGTTTTCTTTCTCTCCGGATTTCTATGCTTCAGTTTGAAAATTTGGTTTTTATTTTTATTTTTATTTTTAGGAGGGGTTTTAGTTTCAGAACGTTATATGTTTTTCATCCGTTTGTGTTTGCTTGAGGATTGCTGTTTGAATTCTCATGGATTTTAGGCCCCTGTTTTATTTTTTTATTTTTTAGTGTGGCAACGTTCTTCTTTTCTTTTCTTTTCTTTTCCTACCGGCCCACCTGCAGCCGCCGAGAAAAATCCCCTTCGGAGGAAGACGTGCTTAAGCCGTGTGGGGTCCACCTTGATGCGTCAGCGTCACCAAACCCGTATGTTAGATGCGGCCCCACATTTTAGGCCTAGATTCCAAAATTCAGCCTGATTCATATCTCAGGTGGGCCACATGAAAGGGAACAACGGAGACATTGGAGAGGGGAATGGACGGTGGAAATTTCTAGATGGGTCGTGGGGTACAGTTTACAATACCATCTACCAAGTCGGTACCTTCCACCATCAGCATAAAGGGAAACACCAAAACTCTGGCCCTTTTCAGAAATCAGGTGGGCCACACCACGTGAATCAATTCCTTCATGTGGTGTGTACCAAGGGAGTTTTGGATCAGGATGATTTTTTGGGATGTAATACGATCATGAGAAGGCCCACCAGCTGAACGGTGTAGATCCTATATACACAGGTGGGAAAAACTGTACTTTGTGAGAACTGAGAGGGTTTTGAACAGGGAGAGGAGACTATACGGTGCAGCCACGAGGACTGGAGTACGGTCATCCATCTCTTTACACTCCACGTGGCATGTATAATGTGTCAATCGAGACGGTCCATCTAGCGGGCCTCGTCAATCGTCATGGACTTGTATGTTTCAAAAGTCAAACTGACCTTAAACACACGTGGTTTGTTGAGCTTACAGGCAACAAGGCACACGTGCATAAAATCCAAGCCGTCCACTGGGTGGCTTCTGTTATGAAATTTTCTGGCTGGAAAATTGCAGTTCCTGAAACAATTGGACGACTGAGATACATTTGGCCATGTTTCTGATGTTTGTATCAAGATCAATTTCCGGACAGGTCATTTAACACCTAACGCACGGCTTGGATCTCTGCAAACCATGACTCGGACTGACGAGTTCCCACGAGGGGAGTCTGTGATAGATCACCCTGCACGTGCTGCATTGGATGTGGTGGCATGAGCCATTACACGCCCACGCACGTGCCAGCATGATAGAAATATAGAGTATTAACCAATCCATTAGGTGGGTCTGACCATATGGATGTTCCCACCCAAAAAATAAGTAACTGGTCCACTAAGTAGGTGGGCCACGTTGTTAGAAACAGGTGGAAAATCCAAGCCATCCATCATGTGACACCGTACAACTGCTGATGTGCCATGATATCATCTCAAAGTGGACGGGCATGAGAATTTGGGCTAACTAATGGATGGCTTGGATGGCGGATGCATGAGCTGATTTGTACATGCGTGTGGGTGTGGAAAAGCTCTCTCTCCACACATTCATGAGTTTCGGACGTATACATCCGTTGGAATCTATCATGGATAGACCACGACAATCGCGACCGTTGATTGTAAGAATTTTGCTGGCCTTTTGCAAATTAAGAAGATGGTCAGTTTGTGGGGTGGTTGGGAATGGTTAATGTGCTCACCTTGGTTGACTTGCCACGCGGATTAGGTGGCGAGGAGCGAGCTCACCACCCTCAGTGGTGGTGTGGTTACGTGGTGAGTTTGATTGGTGGATTCGGATGCTGTCATAGATGGCCCGGGACCCGCTTCGGTGGATCAGGAGAAATACCGAGCTCAGTGGTTCCGGGGATGCAGGGCCCACCTTGATGTATGTGTTTTTATATCCATGCTGTCCATCCATTTTGCCATCTCATTTTTGGGTATGATCCCAAAAATGAAGCAGATCCATATCTCAAGTGGACCACACCATAAAAAAAAAAAACAATGGTAATTGAATGGCCACCATTAAAAATTCCCTACGGCGCACCATGATGTTCATTTGCCATCCAAACCTGTTGATAAAGTCACGAAGACATGGCCATAGGGCAAACTCAAATACAAACCTGATCCAAAACTTTCAAGGTCCTTATAAATTTTTTAACGGTGGAAGCTCAATCACCACTGTTTCCCATGGTGTGGTCCACTTTAAATTTGGATCCTTCATTTTTTTTAAAGCTCATCTCCTAAAATGAGCTAGAAATATTGATGGACAGCATGGATATGAATACATGCATCAAGGTGGGCCCCACAGTCCTAGAACCACCAAGCCCGTGCCCCACTAATCAAGTAGTATCATGTCACTACGTCACCACGGCAATGTTGAGAGCGAAGAGCTCTTGGCCACCTAATCCCGTCCAATTGATATGGACAACCGGACATGGATTGTCTGTTATTTTTATTTATTTTTCTAATTCCATCAGTTGACAAAGTAATAAAAATAGATTTTTATTTTTTCTAATTCCATCAGTTGACAAAGTAATAAAAATACAAAAAAGATCGGGATACAAGCAAATAGGTATAAACTGTATGGTGTTCCACAAGACCGTATTAACAGGACGCGGTTTCCTGCGAAAGCCTTTCGCAGGAAGTTCCTGCGCAAGTATGCTGCGTGGGACCTACTGCAATATATGATAGAAATTCATTCCGTTCATCGGTTTTGAGAGCTCATTTTAAGACGTGGGACCAAAAATTAGGTGGATACAAAACTCAAGTGGGTCACACCAGAGGGAAAATTGGGGAAAGAAATTCCCACAGTTGAAACCTTCGTGGACTCCATCTTAATGCTTATACGCTATCCAAACCGTTTATAATGTCATTCCGAATGGGATGAAGTGAAAACACCAAAAATATAGCTTGATATAGAATTTTTATGGCCAAAATAATGATTCAACGGTTCTCACTGATTACCCAATGTTTCCTCTCGTGTGGCCCACATGAGTGTTATATAAACCTATTTTTTGGTCTCACGTCCTAAATTGATCTCTCAAAACGAATGAATGAGATGGATTTT